>JAGTJN010000003.1:1200000-1800000 GCA_020747045.1 Phaeosphaeria sp. MPI-PUGE-AT-0046c
CACAATCATCATGCTCCTTGCTTCCGGGGTGATTATCGGAGGCTACTTCTCGACCAGGATACAGGTTGACGGCCCTGCAAGGCTGTCTTCGAAAAGCTGTGGTCTTTGGCTTTTTGAGGGCGAGAAGCGCTCCGAGGCTGCAACTCGTGCCCGCATGCTCGATCTGGAGAAGGAAGAGAGAGCTGCACACTTTGCTGAAGATTGCTATAGACAATCAGCCTCTACTGGGTCCAGGTGCCGACTTTTGTACCGCCCGACTCTCCCTGTAACACCTGCCATTTACACCAACGACTGTCCTTTCGCTCCAGAGATCTGTCGCTTCAATCTGACGGTAACATTCAAGACTCCGATGATAGACGCAAAAGAGCTCGGTATTAATAGCGCTTCAGCCCCTAAATTCCGTCGCACAACAGCTTGCACGCCATTGAGCATGGAATATCCGTACGTTCAGCAAACCACAACAAATGGCACCACAACCTACACGTATCACTATGGTCATAAAAACGAGGCAGACAAAATTTTCAATTACACATATCGAACAGTGGGTGATCCATGGCAAAAGCTTGCGCCCATATACGATGTATTCGCATACAGTTCAAATGCCAACGACTCGGATCAGCCGGTCTGGATACCGCACCCCGACTTCACTCGGCCTCGTTACAGTACTTTGACGATTATCTTCATATCATCACTTCGAATTCTTTACGAAGAGCGCAGTGATGATCCATTGTTCCCTGCCGATAAGGATTATCCTCTTCCTGGCGACCCGAAACCTTGGTTTCGGAATTCTGATCCTCGAGCCCGTCCTCTTGCCTGCCTCGACAGCATTGAAGTCTGCTCGTCTGACGGAAGGGAATGCTGGAACATGAACGAACCTACAAGCAACACTAAGACCGCAGACAACACCCCAGAGTTTATCCTTCTGTATTCTTCGCTATATAAAACAGACATTTACTAATCCTTAGCCAAACGGCAAGGTCGTGCGTTAATGGCTCAAAAGAGAGTCTCACAATACTTTTCCGCAGAGCTAGGTGATGACCCTTGGGTTGCTGAAGTCGAGAATCTGGTATGGACTGCTCTAGCGCGTACATCGATCAACACCTGGAGTGTCGCAAGTGGTGAGGACTCTATTCACGAGGGAAAAGGCGGGTTCACCGAGGTCACCAAAGACTATGGTGATCTTTGTGGAAGATACAAGTACAACCCACAGGGTTACCAAAGTCTACGACTCATACCTATCATCTTAGTCGCAACCTGGCTGCCTTTCGTATGGATCCTCAGCTGGGACGCGAAACGAGTGTATCGGGTGATCAAGAGACCACTCCTCAGGATCAAAGAGCTCTGCAACGACATGGTATCAGCCCTGAAAGTCAGAAGAGCGCGCTTGCGACAAAGCCATGGTGTTCGGGCAGAACACCCACAGGCCATGAGACCTAATAACGCACCAGTGACGAACGTCTCTGACCAAGACAGAGACCGAGATGAAGGAGATGAAGATGCACTCAATTGGGAGCCTTTGCTGATATGGCAGCTTGGCTATGGCCTATGGTTCCTTGCTCAGCATCTCACCCAGGTTCTTGGACTTGCTATTTCTTTGCCCTTCGATTTCCTGATTGGTCGATGCACCTCTGCAAATGATGACGCAAGTATGCACGATGGAGCGGCAAGTACTCATCCAAGAGGCTGAGGTTAACATCGACGCTGAATGATCAACATACTCCCTCTTTCACGAATAGCTCGTTACAGTCTAAACTCCATGCGGCTCTGCCAAGTTGACACGTTGACCAGCATGAATGTGGCTGCTTCGCTGCCCAATCGCTGCTATATGAGATGCTCGCCTGACCGGTGTATATTGAAGTGACGTTCGGCGAGAGCTCGTCATTGGCCAGCCTCGTCTGCGCTGCATACACAGAAGCCTGGCGCACTGAGAATGGCCGCAAGCTCCGCTCTATTTTGTCAGTATACAATCTGTAATCCAGCCCATCCTTGTCTCATCCAGCACTTCAGAAAGACGGCCATGCACCCAAGTATATATGGCCAGAGACATATCGACCCACGCAACCAGGGTTGCTGCCGTATAAATAGCTAGGTCCCTACCCTACTTCTGCGTCCACATCTAGCTCGTTCGAAGATCGCAAAGCGCGCAAATTTTACCACTTAAAATTCCAAGCGCGCAAGGGGTCCGGCCCAGCAAAGACAACCATTCCATTCGCCGACGTTCCCAAGTCATCGCGAGTCGTGCATACAAAGGCAGATGGCTACGTTCTTCTGCCTATGCGATCAACCAGCGCAGTGACACACTATGGGATATTGCGACCATGTCAGATGCGAGGATCCACACTGTGTTGAAAATCAGTACCAGAAGTACGGCTTCCGTGACGATTTGAAACACCATGAAGATCAGGATAAGAATGGAAACATGAGGGATGGAGATAATGTTGGGGGACACTGATGAAGAGGCAATGAAGAGGCAATGAAGAGGCGATGAAGATGACGGTGACAAGCTAGTCTCGTACATGTCCTGGTATTAACGGTGCTGAGAGGAGAAACAAGCCTTTCAACGTTTCCAATATGAGTGGACCGATGTCGAGACCAATCTTGAGCGCTCCTTACACAGAACCTTACGCAAGAACGAATCAGGGCTCGGCGCAGAGCGTACCGTATTTCCAATGGAATCGTACCCGGTTCAGGCTTTACGACGCTACATATTCAGCCTCAGAACAACGCAAATGTGTGGAGCAGATTCCATTCGATCGTCTCGAAACCCGTCTCTGTACCAGCTCATCACCACATGTTTCTCGTTGTACCTTCGCCTTCCACGTTACCAGAATGAACCTTTGTCCTGGACGTCAGCAAGTATTTCTACAGGGCGCACCTTCAAATTGTCCGGAAACACAGGCGCATCGGCCCCGAGGACTGGCCAAATACGCGCAATCTTCTCGGCACCTTTGGTGACACGCTGATTGAAGGGGATTTCTTTGCGAACGACAGAATGTGTAGTCTCCAGCGCGAGAGGCATTCGATGATTCCACACATCACGACCTGTGCTGCTGCGCCAGTCATACACTGTGATGTGGGGATAGGCGCGGTAGAACTCGACGAAAGCGCTGATGTCGTGGGGATCGATAATGCGTGTCTAGAGTTCTCGCAAGATATCGGATACTTTGCGCTAAGAGATTAGCAGAGAGCGAAGTGTCGTAGTGTAGGATCCGGAGGCGCTGGAAAGTGCGCTCGCCATCCTGGTACGGGAGGTATGTAACCTCTTCGGAGGTAGTGAGGACCAAACCATAAATGACGTTGCGCACTTCTGCTAGTAGCATGAAGAAGGGAGATGTTTGGGTTACCGTAGCGGGAGAGCTCATGCTGGCAACGACTATGGAATTTGAGGGTGCGAGTGCTTGGCGAGATGTAGGAGGGTGTAGGGCACTGAATGAGGAAGAAAAGTGTATGAGTATGAGACTAGTACACTTGTGAACAAATGCAGCCAGTCTTGGCCATGAAAAGCATGCTTCAGTAATCATTTCACAAAAGAGCACGTTGATATTAGCTTCCTTTTGATGTACAATTGTCGGATTTGAACATATTTGAGTACAACCAGGATACGCTGACCAAGATTTCAAACTGAACGCTCAGTCTTCGTAGGTCTTCGCATAGGCTAAAGAAATGTTAGTCAGGCATTGGACAAGAACTTAAAAAAGCACGATACTCACAATGAAGTCTTCTGTTCCCTGTCCACCATTCTTTGTCAAATCTATGTGTATCTTCCCGACCTCCACAAACCCATGCCTAGCATACATCGGCGCTCCCATCGGACTCGCCTCGAGATACGCTTGGACACCTGCTTCGTCGGCTTTCTCACAACCCCAGCGCACCAACATACCCCCGGCCCCCCTGCGCTCGTGATTCCTGTGTGTAGCCAATGTGTCCAGCACGTAGTATGGTCTAGTCCCCAGATGCCTTCTCTTATGCTCGTTAAACACATCGAACAGCTCATTTAACAGTTCCGGCTCACTCTCGTCATACGGCTGCATGCGTTCCTTGAACGCGGCTTCGACTTCTTCCCAAGTCCGCTCTGTAGCACCTGGGGTTTTCGGCTTGACATAGCGCCAGCGTGCGGCAGCTATTATCTCGCACGTAGATTTGTCGAGACACTTCAGATACAGGTAGCTTTTGTTGGCCATGTCGTCTTGAATGTCGCTGATAACTCGGTCGAGTGTCTTCTGAGAGGGTTCGCCCTTTGGGTAGAGGATCCTATTTACGGTGGATCGGAAGGCTTCGTGCCGGATGCGCATATATTGTGCCGCTTCCTCCGGCTCAAGCATCAATACCTCGAAGTTTGGACTCGACATTTTGATGACGAATTGTTGGGTTGGGGAGTGAGATTGGCGATCGTCGTGTCTTATGGCCTGCCGGCTGCTGGATGAGTCACGGACAGAAAGGGCGCGACGGCGGACACCAAGGATTTTTATCAAGGTACAGATGCTATCAATACGGCAGCCAGAGCGATGTCTCGATGGTTAGTATTGAAGATTATAAGAGGCATCACAGTGCTGTTTCCTCTACGGTCCTGTTCTACTCCGAAACGGAGTATTCTGGTTGGCGAGCTCCGAGGATCATGATAGGTTGCGGAGCCATGATCTATCGAGACAAAGACCTACCGTGCTAGAAACTTTGTGTCGCCTCTAACACGCAATTTGAGGCGAATTCGATAGGTTAAGGGTCTACGCTATCGTGCTTGTTTGCTTGCATCGGCACTCGTTGATTAGCACTACGCGAAAAAAAGTCCAGTGATATTCCTCTTTGTAGTACATAATAGGAGGAAATATGCAGGTGTCAGGCATCTTTCGGTTTCGTCATTTCAGCAATCAACTCCTAAATGGTCTGTTGTTCACGAGGCGGCAGGCGTCGTGGTGGTGATGTCGGAGCTAAGCTCAAGGTCCGTGACAGCCATCCCTGCAATAAGTTAATTCTGGGTCTTGATGGCCCGTGCTGTTTGACTTTTGTAACTTTTTGAGATCAAAGTCTTCGCAAACACACATCGCAGCAATGGCGCCTGTCACGACCAGACCTCACAAAGCGAACGATCACCAGCGCTACTTGCCCGAGAAATCGAAGAGCGATGCGCCACAGCTCCCCTCCGACGTTGATCTAGAAGAGAGCGACAACGAAGCCGGCGCGCTGCAACCCGTAGAAGAAACACGAGAGCCAGAATGGGAGGGCTTCGATGGAGAAGATGATAAGAGCAGCGAGGTGTCAGATAGCGATGCGGATAGCGTCACTTTCCAGTTGGAACCGGAAAAGCAGGAGAAGCCGATTCTACCAAAAGATGCCGAGGAGGAAGAGCTCGAGCGCATGATATTTGGAGACGCCGCGGGCTTCAAACAGGGCTTGGACGACTTCTCATTAGATCGCACAACCGGCGCATATGGCGATCTTTCCGACGAGCACCAAGATGGAGAGGAAGACCTTGACGCGATCGCCGACCAGGATTTATTCTTCTTCGATACAGGGCCCGTGGCAGCACCTGCAGGCTCGGTAGCAGTCGCAAAGGCCGACGGTTCCGAGAGTGAGGACGATAAGCCAGTATGGGAAGACAGCGACGATGAGCGACTGGTTGTAAGCCTGGCATCGGTCCCTCAGCTGCGCAAGTTGCGCGAGACACTGGAGGATGATGTGGTCAATGGCAAGGAGTACTCGCGAAGATTACGCAAGCAATACGAGAGATTGTACCCAGCACCTGATTGGGCAGTGCATGCTACTGGGAAGGCAAGCAAGAAAAGACGCCGGACAATGGACGATGACGAGAGTGGTTCCGGTTCAGGAAGCGATATGGACATGGACGAGGAAGACATATCATCGCAGCCACTTGCAAAACTGCTCAAAGATGCAGACATACTCTCGCGTAACTCAAGAGTACCAACAAAGCGGAGAAAGCTACAAGCCGGCACAGTTGATATACAGCGACTAAAGGACGTGATGAAAGCGGGACCAGTAAGTTCAATTATGGTATACCCTGTCAGGGGAATCTGCTAACAAAGCACGTAGTCCGCCGTGACCTCCCTCGCATTCCATCCCACATATCCCCTCCTTCTCTCGTCTGGCCCTAGCTCGACCCTATACCTGCACCACGTCAATCCCAACCCACCGAACCCTAACCCTCTGCTCACCTCGCTACACATCAAGCGCACGCCACTCACAACTACTGCCTTTCACCCGTCCGCTTCGGATTCTCGCATCTTCCTGAGCGCACGCCGACGATATTTCCATGTGTGGAACATTGCAACAGGCAAAGTGGAGAAGGTATCACGTGTATATGGTCATCAGCATGAACAGCGTACCATGGAGCACTTTTCTTTATCACCAAACGGCAAATACATGGCACTACGGGGTTCGTCAAGGAAAGGTGGCGGCGTCATCAACGTCCTAGATGCAGCAACACTACAGTGGGTGACTCAAGCACGTATTGAATCAAGAGGTGGTGTTGCAGACTTTGCATGGTGGCAAAACGGTCAGGGAATGGCTATTGCAGGCAAAAATGGAGAAGTTACAGAATGGAGTGTGCAAGACGGAGTAATAGGACGATGGAATGACGAGGGTGCTGTGGGCACAACAGTCATTTCTCTAGGAGGAAACAGTGGTAGGAATGACTGGATCGGCGGAGATCGTTGGGTTGCAGTCGGAAGCTCAAGCGGCGTCGTCAACGTTTACGATCGGAGAGCCTGGAGCGAGGCCAACCTTGGTGAAGATGTCACGTCAGATGCCAACAGTGGCATACCGAGAGCACCTAAACCTGTTCGAGCACTACAGAATCTGACGACACCAACCTCGCACCTCACTTTCTCCCCAGATGGACAGATTCTGGCTATGGCAAGTCGATGGAAGAACAATGCTATGAGGCTTGTCCATTTACCATCCGCAACCGTATTCAAGAATTGGCCAACCGAGAAGACACCTCTGGGACGGATCACTTCCGTCGCATGGGGCAAACCAAATGAGGACGAAGAACGTGAAGGCAGCTTTGCGCTCATCGCGGTGGGGAGCGAGGCTGGCCATGTTAGGATGTGGGAAGTGAGAGCATAAGACTCACACAACAATCGAATACACAACAGATATGCATCAGCTACCAAGGACACGTGATGCATTCTTTTCGGTTCGAACAGCTCGATAATTACCTATGACTGTCCAGCTCATTCACTATGTGGCTCGTCGTGCAATTCCCCTTGTCGTTTAGGTGCCTGCTGCAGCTTCGCAATTGCGAACTGGACCAAATACAGATGCGACCTTCCGCACCCCTTTGTACAGACGCCTTCTGAATTCACTGCCTTTCCGGTCTTCCGTGGAAGGCAACATCATGTCGCAGCCCAAATACTCTGACCTCATCAATACTTGCCGTACACTTGTCCACCACCGTTTTGCAGCAGCACAACAACATTTGCATAACAGGATAACACGAGCATTTTCGCAAGTGCATAATATAAAGGCATCTTCCCGTTGATATCATCACGTCATGGGCAAAAACAAGATCAGAAACAGGAATAATTGTCATATCGCAACGGACAACGAATCGCGCAATCCTGTGGTTCCTGCAGAGCGAGCTGCATCGCGTACAGCTTCGGGCACATCGACATCGTCCAGTGCGACCACCCGAGGGTCTTCGACAGTATCCCTTTCACACGATGGCACATCTGCACAACATACTTCACTTCAGAGTGAACCTGTCAGTCAGCCGAAGGTGGAAGCGGCTAAGGACATAAGAGAATCAGTCACGTCAACCGCTTGTAGCGATCAAAGTTTTGATCCGGGACAAAACTCAAAGTCTTACATTCCACGGGCTTGGTCGATCGAGCTCCGCCGATGGTGGCCTTGTCGCGCTTATAGGTGGTGTTTCGATTTGGTCAAGGCTCTCAAGCGAGCTTTTCTAGGACCGAGACGGCGGGATGCAACTCTTACGTTGGTCATGGCATTTCTATTCATGTTCGTGGGTTACATCGGTGTCGATTTGCTTCTCACCATCCTGAAGGGAGCATCTGCACAAACTACTGCCGCCGAACCTGATTGCAGTATTGTCTACGTTACAGTACCAGGTCCAATCATCACTGTATCCCTCATCAACGCCTCACCCACGAAGCCAGCGCAAGGAACGTACTATTTCTCTGTGGTCAACGGGACAACACAATGGATGAATAGTATTGTACCGCCTAGTGCTTTTAGCACTTTGATAACGAGGGCGCCTGAGGCCACCTCAAATGTCTCCTCATTATCATCGGGCGCTTCATCTACATTACTGAGTCTAACCTCTGGTCAATCGAGGACTGCTTCAGTCTCCTTATCATCACCAATGTCAGCGTCGTCTCCTTTGTTATCGTCAGCCTCTTCCCCCACAGGACCGGCAATCATAACGTCCACCACAATAATGACTCTCGCAAGTGTTGCATCTGGCGGGCAGACAACCACTCTGACCCAATCTTTCACAACTACTCTCACTCAGGGACCACCGCAGCCTACAAATCTCTCGCCTTCACCTGCAACGACTGCTCTATCATTGACGACCACGACTCCCCTGTCTAATGGTCAGACAACAACTATGACCAGTACGTTGACCACACTAATTGGCAGTCTGTCTCCTCTGAGCTCAGGAAGTGTTTCATCGCCAGCAGCTTCGGGTAGTCTACCCAGTCAGAACTCTATTGGAAATTCATCGAGTCTTCCCAGTATTGCACCAAGTCCTTCGACCACATCCTATACACGAAATTCTATCCTACTCACAGCATCCACTTTTCTGACTACTCTAACTAGCGCGATGCCCGGCGGATCAACAACTACGTTGACCAGGACGTATGTAGTCGTGACTGGCATGCCATCTGTCTCTGTAACATCCAGCCCTACGCCTATCTCAGCACCAAGCTTGTCAATCAGCGCCACCAATAGCTCAGCTCGCTCTTCGTCAGGTAATTCTAGTCCAGCAACTCAATCGTCCGGCAATACAGGCACTACTCCTATTGCTTCTGTCTCTACAACTACCATAACACGTACTGCTTCTGGTCTATTAATGACCCTGACCTTGCTAGTTACCACGGCAGTCACAAGTACAACATCATCTTCTGTGTCGCACTTGGATACCACAAGCTCGAGTGTATCGACTCCATCAAGCACAATATCATCCACGCCTAGTTCGAGCATGTTCACATGGCCTTCAGTATCGATATCGCCTATCACAAGCTCTGTTACCACACCAAGGACATCGAGAACGACGTCAGTGGCCTCATCCTTAAGCCCAGAGGTTGTTTCGAGTCTGAGGTCATTATCCTTGTCTTCATCGCTGGCTTCGACGACGGTACCGAGTTCCAGCTCGTTCACGGGCAATGCTACCCTACCGTCATCGACTACGACAATCACAGGTGGTTCGCGACCACCACAGTCGGCTACTACATCGCTGATTCAGTCTACTTCAATGGTGTTCAGCACACTGGTTTCTCCAGTCAATGTATCAACGTCCAGCAGCCGTTCCTCCAGCTTCTCATTATCCACAGCCTCAGGCATCTCGTTGAGTGCTACCACAACGCTGGGTTCCATTTCCACCTCTTCAAGAGTCCCAAGCCTTTCCACGACCACTGTGCCCGGAATCATGACCATACAAACCGATACCACTGCATGGATGTCAAGGATGACTACCCCTACAGCGGCCCCGACGTCGCTTGGAAGCAATAACACATCTCTTGTTGCAGTTCGCGGTCTCACGACGAGGGTAATATCGTATGGTGATGTGGCATACAGCTTCGTCTTTCCCACCCCTGATATCACGACCACGATATCATACTGGACAGGTGTCTACCCCACAGTGACCGGGCCACTACCTTCCGATCTGCAAACTGTTTCACCAACGACCAGATCTATTCAGCAAACGCCAGTATCAGCACTTCCATCTCTCGTACTGTTCTCGTCAGGCGCACGAAGTTTCAGGACGATTGTAACGACTGTGTTTGATGATGAATATGCCGACCAACGCAGGGCCAAAAGGGAAACTGCTGCACAGGTCGTCGAGACACTTTTGACGGATGCTCTTCCAACCCCAGCACCGACAAAAGCTGAGATGTCTGCAGTCGAGAGCCCGGGACCTACATCATGTGGAGAGTCGGGCAACTTCACCCTTACCTTTGATGACACGACGGTCAGCTCAAGTGGCGACCATGTCCTGACTGTGAGGGGACTGAAGAACCCATACCACCATCTCTTCTATGCAAATGGCTACACGGATGTACCTGACAAGTGGGAGCCATACCCTGCCATTTCGCAGCCAAATGTTGCCATGTTCCTACCGTTGACAGGGCGGCTTGTTCCCAATCAACCTTTCGCGGGCACACTGCTACCCGGCGAGCTGGGTGCAGGACCACGTGCGTCGGTCAGCGCATACTGGTTCAACGCATACTCGGGCTACTTTGGGTGTGCGCTCAACGGCGTGACCCCGTGTTTACTCCGCATCTGGGGCTATCGGTACGACGCCAGGCTCAAGGAAGAGGTGGTTGTGGCGGAGCAGAATACGACGATCCCGGCATGTTACGGCTACATCCGCTGCCGCCTCACGCAGGTCACCTTGCACGAGCAGTTCCGCGGACTGTCTGGGATCCAATTCAAAGCATTCACGGCTGGTCTGGGGATCCCACAGGTACACATGATGGACGATTTGCAGATGGAGTGGTACAACAACACGTGCTCGGCGGGAATTCTCAGAATCGGGAATCGCTAGCTGACATGGGCTGTATATGGCATGATTCTGAGACGTGTGGATGTGGAAGGTGGAGGTGGCGGCAAAGATAGAGATTAGCATAGTATGAATTGAAGAATAGCACATTTACAGAAGAGGCATAGTCTCCCTCTCAAAGTGGCTGCGGGTGTGCTGCAGATGATGCCCTCGGGGGTTTGGTCCGGGCTCAGATGACATGGAAGTGGAAGACGCTGAGGAGTGTAGTCGAGGCCGGCGGAGTATTGATTGGCTGGAGCGGGCTCCCACAGTAATGGATGGCAGAGAATCGGTCTCAGATGTCGGGCCATGTGCATGCTCGCGAGACAGAAGTCGGAAAGCACGACGCGCACTGCGTCTTCCTTGCTCGTCGGAGTCGTAGGTTGACTAGAGTCACTTTGCATCGTGTGTGCCAGGCTTGTGGTGTGTCTGCCTTGACGCGGTACCCATGGCGTCACGCGGGGGGATGACGCGGGAGAGGCCGTTCGCAGAGAGCGTTTGGCTGCGTATATATGTATATTGGAGGGATGTGATGGATCAAGCCTAACTTCTTCTTCTTCTTCTTCCTCCTCCTCTGCTTCTGCAGCCCGCCAGCACGCCTTCGCCACCGGGCCAAGAGCCACAGCCTCGGAGGTGACCGCAGAAGCCTGCTGGCCGCCATAAGCGACCATTTTCTAGCAGCCGCGTGGGTCTAGTGGCTGTCTGCCGCCATTCTATCAGTCTGCATCCCCGGATTCCTCGTCGTCGACGTCGTTGCCGTCTTCGCGTCGCCTTCTCTCACTGTCCGCGACGTTGCACACCTCGAGTCGCGTGTGTACGGCGGCACCAACCCGCGCTAGAGCCATGACGACCTTTGCACCCACGCCAGCGACTTCTTCTGATGCGACGCCCGACACGCCCCACTATCACAACCACGCTGCTCCCCCACCACATCTCCAGCACGATCCCTTCTCGCACCAGCTCAATCCACCGGCCTCGCCCTTCGCCTCGCCGCCTCCCCAGGTCTCCCGCCGCGCCTCGCGCGATCTGCGACACCACCCCTCCAACGGCGCAATGGCGGGACCCAACGGCAACGGTCCCATGGCGGTCCCTGGTGGGCGCATGGGCAATGGCCACGGCCACCGCGACATGAACTTTGCTGGCCCGCGCAGCCCGCCCAACAACAAGAGTATGCCACCCACTTCATGTCGAACTCGCCCGCAGCTGCTGACTGGCCCAGACACCTCACACGTGCCCTGCAAGTTCTACCGACAAGGCGCCTGCCAGGCTGGAAAAGCCTGTCCCTTCCTGCATTCCGACGAGCCGCTGACGGAGCGCGCGCCCTGCAAGTACTTCACAAAGGTGCGCCATGTGCTACGACTGACTGGACCTATGCTGACTGTCTTCCAGGGCAACTGCAAGTTTGGCCACAAATGCGCCCTCGCACACATCCTGCCCAACGGCCATGTCGTCAACCGCCACAACGGCGCCGGCGGAGGCCATTTTGGACGCATGAACATCCCGCACCAACCTGAGCTCGCGCCCAACAGCTCTCTGCTCACCATGCAGGCACACATGGCTCCTATGCAGCCCACCTATCCCTATGGCATGCACGACGGCTACACGGCCCAGAAGAACCAGTACGACATGATCCCCACCATCGATACCACCTTTTCGTCCCACCCCGGCTCCAACTATGGCTCGCCCCCCGACGACGGTAGCAGAGTCCCGCTCTCGCCCGTGCAAAAGGGTCTCAGCGTCATGGACGTTCCACTGCCAGCCTCCTTCGACAGCCAGGGCGTTTCCCACATGGCGCGATACGGCCCGATAGCCTCATCAGTTCCCGCAAAGTTCCTCGCCGGATCTCCGCCATCTTCGTATCACAACGACTCCGCCGCAATCCGAAATCTGCACGATTCCGCGTTCGGCGATGGTTCGCGTAGCAGAGCTATGCTGGGGTCCTCACCACCCGAGTCGGTGGAGCAGCCAGCAGGGAGGCGAGTGTTGCATTCAGAACTTGCTGCCAATCGCTCACGCGGTATCATGTCTTCGAGCGTCGGAGCGCGACCGGCATTCAAAGATGAAGAGTGGGATGATTCTGATATGATTGGCAAGTTCGAGGAGGATTTATTGCCAAATTCACTCAGCGATCTGCTTACTCCGCAGGAGAAAATGCGTCGCTTCTCCCGCGATCAGGCTGATCTGGACGGAAACTCACTTTCGCATCGGGCTTCTCTGTCCAGGCTTGGTGCGTCTCCCACCGCTTCGGATCTCAAGATTGGTTCACCCAACGCAGCTACTGCCTCCCCTTCACGATTCCAGTCGCTCTGGGGCAAGTCACAGCCCACCCACAACAGCGGATTTGAGTCGGGCTCACCAGGAGCGTCAGCTTTTGGTCATGTTGGATCCCCACTACGCAACTCGACTCTCCACCCAGGCGCCAGCCCCTCTCTACGTGCTATGAACAGACCTACGTCCGGTGACACGAGTCCATTTGTATCATCTCCTCCACGCCATGCCTCTATGAGCATGCTCAGCCAGCAGATGCAGCGCACTCGACTCTCCTCTCGCGAAGACTCGAACTACATCAGTAACCCCATGCATCCCGGTATCAACCGCGTGACCTCCGGATCTAGTGTCGGAAGCTCCGGTGGCCGTCTTGGGATGGATCGCGCAGTCAGCAGCAGTAGCATCAACCGTGAACGTATCGAGGAAGAGCAAGGGTTGTTCAGTATGGAAGAAGAGGAGGACCTCGCCAAAGGCAGAGATGGGGCTTCAACCACGTCCAGCACAAGCAACAAGCGTTTGAGCGGTCTTTCGTGGGGTAGCGGGGGTGGGAAAGCGAGCCCTAACCTCGCACCCGTCGGTGGCCACCGCGCGAATGGTTCCTCTGGATTAGGGCAAAAGACTGGTCCGTGGGGCAGCAATGCCTGAAATTCGCCAAAGCAGTAAGGCGCGGCCTTGCCAGTCATTACATCATATCTAAGCGCGCGGTACGACATCTTTTCACATTTCGATATGATCTTAACACGAAACAAAAAGTTCACGGCCATACAGCGGCCTTGCATATAGGGGCCCATGCCCTCCCACAGCTATGTGGCAAGGGTTCTTCTGTCCACATCTCATGACACATATACCGGATCTCAAAAAGTTTAATTATTCGATATCCGGTCTCGGCTTCGGCCTACTTTTGTTTAGGGCGAAGGGTAGCATATTTGGCGCAAGTTCTCCAACGATGTCGCATGACCACACGAAGCTGTGCTTGTATTTATGCTTTTTACGGCATGTCAATAGAAGGTGTTACATGGGGTTGACACCACGACAAGGAATGAACCCATCAGGTGGCAAATTCATCTTCTATGATGGGTATCGGATAGGGACTTTAACATGAACATAATTAATCTTCATAACCACGTCTTTCCGTTTCGATTGGTGTGCACCTGCATATCTGGCAGCATAGTGAAGAAGAGCTGGGGAAGGTGTAGATGTGGTGAAAGCAAGAGAATCGAATGCAAGACCGATTCTTCAGATGTGACTGATTGTCCGAGGCATTGCTTCACCAAATCGAGTTGGATAAGTGGCACTAGTAAATCGTGTACGTGGATGAAGGCTAAACGATGTCAATGTGTTGATCGGTTTGTACTGATATGATATGAGACTGCAGCTGACAGCCCTTACTTCTTCGCCGTGATGCCATCCGCCTTCTACTCCAGCACACATCCCACCCAAGCCCTACCCTTATCCTCGCCCGCCCCCAGCTCCTTCGCATCGTCCTGCGTAATGTCGACAAGCAAGCCATCCTCGCACATGTCCTTGGCCGGCCGAAAAGAAAAATTCCCCACGCCGCGCAGGATATGGTTGATGGCCCAGGTATCGCGCCAGACCTGTGCGTGCATGAACATGACCCGCACCTAGAGGGGTGCAGAGGAAGTCAGTGCATACTCAACAATCCTATTGCGAATTTCAGCAGGTAAGAGAAGGAAAGACGTGCTTGCATCTGCAGTCGATGCGTTCTGCATCTTGATAGTCGTAGTGGGAGTTGAGATCTGCTCGTTGACTTCGGTACCTGATTGTTGTCGAGACACTTTTCGAGGCTTCGTGGATGGCGTTGATGGCGGGAAGAACCCACATCATTTGTTCCATATGGATTTTGCGTCAGACAAAGGCACATGGCGAGAAGTACATGATGCGCCCAAGTTGCTCTGGCTTGATTCACGTTCGACATTGTAGCCAACCAATGCTGTTGCTTCGGCATATTGCTCAGCCTCAAGATACCTTACAGCTTCGCCTGTATTTTAACGCCCATGGGTATGTCCTCCTTGCTCCGTTCTTTCAAGACTCGTCTCAATATCTTGCCACTGGAACTCTTTGGTATTTCGTCAACGAACACGATTCCGCCTCGCAATCTCTTGTGGTTAGCGACCTTCTTGCTCATCCACTCGACGATGGCTTGTGCCTCCGAGTCTCCTGCATTTGCACGCTTGTCGTGTGCGGCCACAACGTAGGCTCGCGGAACTTCTGTATGTTGCTGCTCATCGTTGACCCCAATGACTGCGACGTCATCCACTAGCTCGCTCTCCATCAGCTTGCCTTCCAGCTCAGCTGGAGGTACTTGGAAGCCCTTGTATTTTATCAACTCCTTAACTCGATCTGTGATGTAGAAATTGTGTTGCTCATCCTGGAATCCCACATCGCCCGTCTTGAAGAAGCCATCTTCGGTCAACGACTCCTTGGTGGCAGTTTCGTTCTTCCAATAACCCCGGAATACATTTGGACCGCTCAGCCAAAGTTCGCCAGCCTCCCCGGGACCAAGCTCTTTACCGTCGGCAGACATGTATTTTGCAAGCATGTTAGGAAACATTTTGCCGACCGAGCCTACTGAGCTGTACCATTCATCCCATGGTTGAGTGTGCGTCATTGGACTAGTTTCGCTCAGGCCATATGCCTGGTTAATCTTTATCTTCAGTCGTTTATGTACAGAGTCCACCAATTCTTTTGTCAAAGGGGCCGCACCACTCGTGATCATCTTCACCGAGGATAAGTCAAACTGATCTACCATCTTGTCTCTCGCCAATCGTACGATGACGGGTGGCGCGACGTAAATAAAAGTGATGCGGTGTTCCTGGATTGTCTTCAAAAACGCTTCCATATCAAACGCTGGCATAACGACTACTTCAATTCCGCGATGTAAGGTCTGATGCACTAATCCGGTGAGGCCATAGATGTGAAAGAACGGGAGGACACCCAGGAATTTGTCGTTCGCTGAAGTGTACCAGTCGCCAACCGCATTCTTCACTAGCAAAAGATCGGCTACAATGTTTCGGTGTGTGAGCATGACGCCCTTTGGCAGCCCAGTTGTGCCCGAGGAAAATGCTAGGAAGGCCAGATCTTCTGGGTTTGCTCTTCGCCTTCGGTAACGCAGAGCCCCTGATGTCTTTCGGATACTGGACCAGTGCTTGACCCGATGAGTTTCGTCTTTCTCGACCCCCAAAAGAATGACTCGGTCGTTAGCGATATTTGCCTTCTTTGCAGCCTCCAAAGCTGTTTTCAAGAACTGTTTCGTTGTGACTAGTGCACGAGCGCCAGCATTATTGAGCTGATATGCCAATTCATCTGCGGAGTATCCGGGATTTGCGGGTGTGACGATACCACCAGCGAAGAATGTGCCGTAGATGACTGGCGCAATATCAATGTCGTTTGGTGCACAGAGCGCCAAAACCTCGTCCTTTTGCCAGTCCCAAAGGTTCCGCAGTCCTTCACCGAATAGTGTTGCAAGAGTCTTGACGTCGGCAAAGGTATGTTTTCGATCCGAACCGATAGCTCGGTAGATAACTTTGTCCTCTGAAAAGTCTCTTTCTTTCCGTTCAAACATCAGCCCCCAAAGGTCTGTGTGCGGTATTTCCACATCGGGAAATGGCGATTTGGACGGCATGGTTAGGATTCAACTCTGTAGGCGATGTAGACGAATATGCAAACACAAAAAGAATGTCGGATCATGAAATACAAAGGATACAATGCATGCGCGTGTGCACGACATCCATGCGAGCTTCCAGTGGGCTGGATGCTGGGATGGGGGTGGGGAACCTCGGCTCTGGATAATGACGTAAATGGTGCTTTGCGCTGTCTGTACCTGTCCATATGTGGTATATCGCACCTAATGAAGCGAGATTGTTCGGAAGGTGGAGTTCCAGGGTTCTGTGGAAGACTAGCAAGATGGAATGTGCGATGTTGTGGCGCACATCCACATGTGGTCGAGGGTGGGGAAGCTGAAATGTTGTCTGGGAAACCTGGGGTACATAGTGCAGCACTCCGCCCATTCAAAGGATTCACAGCCACTAAAGACGTATATCAATCTATCACCATCATGTTTGTTCAGTACCTCCTTGACAACCTGTTGTCACTTAATCTTCTCAGTGTTTGCGTCATTGCAGTGGCAGCTCGACTTTTGTACAACAAGCTCGGAACAGGGTTGAATCATGTCCCAGGTCCATTCTGGGCCAGTTTTACAGAGTTTTACAGACTGTCCGTAGTCTGGGGGCGTCGGCCGGAACGATGGAACATCCGACTCCATGAAAGGTATGGCTCTGTGGTCAGAATTGGCCCCAGAACGGTGATATGTTCAGAGTACACTGCAGCTAAGAAGATATACGCGCTCAATTCGGGGTTTGTGAAGGTAAGCCAGGATTATTATGATAGATCATCTGTACGATATAAGCTCATTATATTCAAGTCCAACTTCTATCCGGTACAGCAAGCTCTAGCCAAGGGTGTACCGCTTAAAACCTTGTTTACGACAACTGACGAGGCGTTCCACGCCAAATTACGACGGGCAGTCAACAATGCTTATGCTATGAGCTCTCTAGTTCAATTTGAACCACTTGTAGACTCCGCGATACACGAATTTCTGGCACAACTGCGGTCTCGCTACACAGCAGAGAGCGGTAACGAAAAGGTCGTCGATTTTGGAAAATGGTTACAGTTTTTCGCCTTCGATGTCATCTGTGAGCTCACTTACTCGAAACGAATGGGATTCATGGAAAGAGGAAATGACGTTGAGAGCATAATTTCGAATCTGCAATGGGTTCTGAATTATGCTGCTGTAGTACGTACCGTAATCTCGCCAACTTTACATTCCGCAACACACTGATGCCCATCAAGATCGGCCAAGTCCCCATTCTAGACCAACTTCTTCTCAAGAACCCAGTACGTAAATGGATGAGCGCCCGGGGCCTGATACCTGGAAGTCCAGTTGCCCACTTCGCCATGAGACGCTTGACAGAGACCAAAGCGCGCGTCAATGACAAAACGGGAGACAGTATGACCCTTCCACCCACGACACGCCGTCGAGACTTCTTCTCTCGCTTCCAAGAAGCGCATGACAAAGACTCAGATTTTATCAGCGAGGATCGCGTGCTCGCACTCACTGTTGCCAATATGATAGCAGGCTCAGATACGATTGCCATTTCTCTGCGAGCCATCTTCTACAACCTTGTGCAGAATCCGGACAAGCTTACAAAATTGCGTGTCGAGCTCGACGAAACTGCGAAAAAGAGTAGAGTGTCTAGTAGCAGCGACTTGTTGTCATGGAACGACGTGAGGGAGCTTCCTTATCTGAGTGCAGTGATCAACGAGTCTCTTCGCACTCATCCTGCCACTGGCCTCCCTTTGGAAAGGATCGTGCCAAGCTGCGGCGTCAACATCGAAGGGAAGATACTTCCAGCTGGCACAAACGTCGGCTGCAATGCGTGGGTCCTACACTTGGACGAGAAGATCTGGGGCCCAAAGCCCAAGCACTGGATCCCTGAGCGGTGGATCGATGCTACCCAGGCGCAGAAGTTGGAGATGAAAAATAGTCTCTTCAGCTTCGGTGCTGGGGCTCGAACGTGTATTGGCAAGAATATCAGCTACCTTGAAATGTACAAGCTGGTGCCGGCGGTCTTGCGAGAATTCGATGTAAGTCTCCCATTAACACCCTAGAACTTGTTGACGATTATTGCAGATCACTATGGCACATCCTGATAAAGAGTGGACGCTGCATAATGCCTGGTTTGTGAAGCAGGATGGTTTTCATGTAAAGCTAAGCACTCGGAAACATACTCAATAGTTATGTCGTTGAGTTAAAGATCGGCCTCAATACTGTACCATGTTTCCACCATATCTCTTGAATACGAATTATGATGACAAATGAGAATTTTGATATCATGTGGAGTCGAGATAATAATACTTCATATTGCATGTGTTACATCATAAAAGCATATGTAATCCACGTGCGAGTAGTCTCACGGAACAGGAAATTGGTAGAAAGGCGTGCATTATCATTATCATAAAAAAATGGAGCAAGAGCGAATGGCCGATAAAGATGACGCCAGTAGGGTATCAAAGCAAAAACAATCCAGTCCACTCCTTTCCCCAACATTGTCCTCCAAAAAGCATCTTGAGAATAAACAAGGCCGTGTCAATCTGTGATGTATGAGAGGAGAGTGGTCCACCAGGTCAAATGCGTCCATCGCTCCAGCTCATGTGGAGCGTTTACATGTTCTCAATGACATGTGAGTTGATGGCACTCTGAAAGCCGTGGCTGTTACCTCCGTACTCCTGGGCAGCGCTGCTTTGCACACCCATGGGGTTGCTGGTAGGCTGGTTGCTTGATCCAACACCGTAGGAGCTGGGTCCTTCACCCGCTGCATCTGCTTGGGCGAGGGCGGACTGCACGGTCTGGTTCTGTGCAGGGAGGAAGATGACCTTTGAGTTGGCGGTCTTGGCCATTGCTTGCATAGCTTCCAGGTATCGGATCTGCATGGCTGGTGCAGACGAAAGAATATCGGCGGCTATAACAAAGTCAGTAATGTTTCGCATGCCAGTGGCATATCGAGAATTTACCTTGTCTCATCAACTTGGCCGATTCGACCTCGGCGCGAGCGGCGATAACCTTGGCCTCACCAGTTCGCTTGGACTGAGCTGCCATGGAGAGCGAATCCTGGAGTTCCTGGGAGAAGATGATGTCCTTGACGAGCATGGACTCGACCTCAACACCCCAGCCTGAAGCGGTCTCCTCGATAATCTCGCGGATGGACTGGGCTATTTCCTCGCGGCGCTCAATAACATCCTGGAGAACGCGGGCTCCCACAACGTGGCGCAAGGTGGTCTGGGTACGCTCAACAAGTGCTTGGCGAATGTTACTGATGCTGAAAGCGGCCTTGTGAGGCGAGGTGATGCGGTAGTAGATGACCGATGTGAGGTTAAGAGAGACGTTGTCCTTGGTCATGCAGACCTGCTTGGGCACTTCGACAATCTGGATCTTGATGTCCACCTGCACAAGTTGCTCGGAGAGGGGGTTAACATAAACGAGACCTGGGTCGACAGCGCGGGCGAATCGACCAAACTTGGTGACAAGTCCAACGTTTCCTTGGTTGACTGGCTTGTATGGATTGGGGCACACGACGCAACATGGGATAGCTCCGAGAGTACCGATGCAGCCTCCAAGAGTGTTGATCTGTGATATCGTTAACGCCGGTGATGTGGCGTGTTAGGTGTCAAACTTACCATGGATCCATACCATCCGTTGGTGTCAGCATCTGCATCATCAGGCTTGATGACCCTGGCATACGAAGGCTGCAAATCCTCTCGTCGCGGCGGCTGGACCTTGATCACTGGCTCATCGACAGCACGCTGTGGCGAGTGTGCACCTGCACCATTCAGAGGAGCTTTTCCATTTACGTCGCTCATAGTTGCTGTAGTGCTATGTCCTTCGGTACTGAGACGTCGTTCGGTGTTGATGAGGCGTGTAGAAGAAGTAAACGACTGGGCAGTAACGGTCTGTGACGTGGAACCTTGTGTTTGCGATGCGGCCATCATGGTAGCAGGGTGGTTTGATCTTATATGTAGGCTACGTAACAACGAGCTGCACAGAGCGGGGAAGCTAGTGCATCCCTGCATCTGCATGCCATGCACAGCCCCAAGCGTGGCCAAGAGCTTACACTGCTCTCAAAGAAGTCACCGCAGACGACTGGGGAGAAAGCGCGCACGCCTCTGCTGACCGGCGCCACAGTCGCAGATGGAGCGCGATCGCTTTGGACCCCATCAAGACCCCATGAATGGCTTCGAAACGTGCTCGAAGTGTATCTGGAACAAACATCCCGTGATGTTTGAAGACGGCACCCGCCACAGCAGCCAACACAAGACAGGACCAAGATGTGCAATTCGGTTATCTCGGGACCTTAGACCAATTTCAACCACACCCGGCTGACTCGTGACGTTGTTCAAGGCAGAATTTCGATACTGTGGACACAGCCATTATCCAGTAAAATACTGCGCTCAGAATGCCCGACGTCAACGATTCGGCGCTTTGGGGCAGAAGCGTGCAAATGCGAAAGTCATGTGGTGGTCGTTACTATGGCCAATGTAGTCAGCCCTACCTTTAGTGGCGAATGTTCTACTGCTGCGGTAATGGCTAAGAACTGGCACGGTGATTATCCGCGCCAGGGGTTGCTGGGTCGGTCTTCTGTTGTGCTAGGGATGGTACGCCTCGTTATTTCCGGGCTAACGCCTGAGGCACAGAAGTTGCTTTCACCTCTCTGTTGGTGGAGGCTCACGCTTCGACGCAAGGACTTACTGTGCCTTTCTTTCATGATTGTCTTTGCAAACACTGACCGTTGATTCCCAGGTATCGCGGTAGCACAGCCTCTTCAAGTTGGACACCACTCCGGGTCAAGAAGTCTTTCTCTGCATGCGATGGAGCTAACAACTTGCCACCATAACTTGTACTGCGCCTTTTCCCCCCTCATGCATGGAAGAAATTGAACCATACGAACTATCTCGCATTCTGCGTATGAAGAGTATTCGGTGAGCAATTTCCCCTCTTCGCAACATCCAACCGAACTCAGGGCCCCAGCACTGCCACATTAGGCCTTCGGATGTGCCAAAATTCCAAGAGGTTGATGTGACAACGCCCGAGTCGCCGTCCCGCACAAAGCCTCCATTGCTGCCTCAGTCAGGGTGTTGTCTGAGCACAATGTCTTCGTCTCTGCACAGTGGAGTTCTGGTAGGATGCCTGTTTGAGGCACAGCGCGCTCAGCCTTGTAGATCGTGTACTGTGCCGCAACCGACAATTGCGATACCTTGCGCAGCACGTGGTCCAAGGTTCTCAAGCGCGCTCTTGGTTTCATCAAGTGTCACATACTATATATGTATGCTCGCATGGTTTCTGTGCCGCTCACAATGGCATGTGGCATTACCTGCTTGCTGACAAGCATGAGAACAACCTGGACTTCACGAAATCTTTACTAGTCATAACCACTTTCCTGTGCCGCTGCCTTCGCCGAAGCCATCTTCAGCCTCGTTCGCTACCAGAGGCTCATAGCTCCTAGACCCTGGCTACTAGTTGCGCACCCTGGACCCTGTTCTGCCAATCGATGACTGCACCTACTATGCGGCCGCTACCAATTGCAACACAATGTGTAGTTAGGCTGTCTCTGAGAAAGTTTCCCCAAAGCTACGTCTCACCAAGACGACCATAATCAAGCAAGACGCAGTCACTGAGAAACTGCACGAGACCTTCGGACTTACACATATAGCAGTGCACCTATACGAGGACAGAGCTTCATCTGTAGATTGAAAAGACCAAAGTGATGGCAATTGCCACGATGATACGAATCTGATGCAAACGACAAATAATGATTGATGACATGACACCCAAACGTGCTGCGCGCTGACGGAAGGTATTCAGCATGCACACTACTTCAGTATACTCGCATTCGCTCTCCGATCCTTCTTGAGCGGACTAAAAGTAAACGCCTCCGCACTCATCATATTGAAACCCCCCGAGATGGGGCGATGCCCCTGCTTGCCCAAAATGCTCTTACCCAACGCCCTCGCCGCGAATAAGCCCTTGCCAGTGCCAACAGGTTTCGGGGTCGCGGCGTCTTCACCTTCCTCGTCATCGAACAAGGTCTTGCGTGAATTTGTTCCAAGCTTACGCTTCTTCTTTCTCTCTGCAGCAGGTTCTTCGGTGAAAGCCGCAAAGGACATGAGAGACTTGCGAGGCTTCATCCTGGGTACAGCAGGCTTTGACTTGGTCGACGGACCATCATCGGCGTCCTTGAGTGGGACCATCCTAGGCGCATTCTCCGATTTGTCTTTCGAGGAGCTTTGCGATGGCTCGGCAACTTCCTCTGAGACCATTTCCAGAGCTGGTGCCACAGCCTTTTTACGGCCAGGCACTTTAGCGTTTGCCTTGTTAGATGGCGCGGGTGCCAATGCCTTCGCTTTGGGCAGTGCAATCTTCTTGGAGACCTTGCTCGGCTGTGCAGTTGGAGTGGCATCATCTTGAACGGCGATATCCTCTTCCTCGTCTTCCTCAGCTATAGGGCTAGCAGGCGCTACACTGCCAGTTCGATTGAGGAATGGTGTAAGAGAGAACGCCGACGTGTCTCCCATTGCAGAGACAGAAGTGGCACGCTTGGCTTTCTTTGCGACGATGCCATCTCCAGGAGTACCCAGCATGGTTTCTGGCTCTGCGGTTGCAGCCATACGCTTCCGGCCATTCTTAGCAGGCTTTGCTCCGGTACTCACGGTAGCTTTAGTTGGCGGCGCAGTCTGAGCCCTATCCATTCGCTCGAGTTCGGCTTCCTTCTCCTTCAATCTGTCCTTTGTTGATCGTAGCTTCTCCCTGAATGCAGACAATTTGTCGTCAAGTACTGTATTGCGTCCTTGTAGCTCGGCCAATGTTTTGGTGTACTCCTTCTCTTGTCTCTTGCGCTCACGTTTCTCTTCTTCGAGTGCCTGTTTCATGTCTGCGTCATTCGAATCATCCTGAGCTGGAGCCTTCTTGCTGATCTTCTCAGCCTTTTGACGGGCTGTCTTTTCTTGTTCAAGCTCTTGCCGAAGCTCCTCCAATTCTGCCTCACGAGCCCCACCTTTCTTGCTGACCTTCTCGGCCTTGAGACGTGCAGCTCGTTCCTGCTCCAATTCTTGACGAAGGTCCTCGAGTGCTGCATCATGCGCTTCATCTCGCTGGCTCGCTTTGCTCGTGTCCTTCTTGGCTATCTTGTCGACCTTGGCCTGCAATCGGGCGGTTGCTTGTTGTTGTGAGTCGAGGTCCGACTGCGCCTGCTCGGCGGTCTTTTCCAATTTTGCAAGCGTGGCTTCAGACTTGGCCCTGTCCTTCTTCTCCTGTGCAAGCTCCTTGCGAGCCTCCTCTAGTTCGCTACGGAGGTCATCATCGTGCTCCATATTGCGCCCGTGCTTTGCCAGCGTGCGTGCAGCGGTCCGCTTCTCGTTCTCGAGTTCGACTTGGAGGGTTGTCAACTGGCGTTGTAATGATAGTTTTTCAGTAAGCAAGCCCTGATTTGACTCGACTTGGGCGCGTAGATGTTCGACTTCGGGGCGAAGGGATGATAATTCACGAGAGAGCGCGAGCTTCTCTGACAGGGTCTTGTTCGAGTCCGAGGTGACATTTTCCATGGCCTTTAGCTCTGCCTAGTAATCTGTGAGTAATGAAGTAGCCGCCGAGCACCTGTAAGCGCGTACCTTGAGATTTGCGTTTTCACGCGATTGAGTGCGGATCTGGTTTTGAGAGGTCTCTTCTGCGGCTTGGTGTTCGTCGACTTGAGCAAGCGCTTCTTCCAATGCAGCTTCCAGCTCGTCTGACCGTGCTTGTTCCTCGTCGAGTTGTTCGTGGAGGTCGCAGTTCTCATCTTGTAGGAGGCATTGTCTGACCCGTAGCTTCCGAATCTCCTCGTCCTTGGCTACGACTTCGACCGAGTGCTTGCTTCGTTCGAGGTTGAGCTCGAGTGTCGCATTCCGCAGTGAATGTTGGAGCTGCACGCGTCAGTATGTGTTTGTAGTTGGGGACAAGAAGCCCATATGGTGGCGTAGAGGTTAGGTCGAGACAGGCGCAATGACATATACTCACATCTATCATCTCATAATTGGTATCTAAATCTATTTCCATGGCGGCAACCATGGTGTAGTATCTGCTCAACGATGTGCGGATTGTGTAGGTGTTGGTGGAGGAGTCTGGAGGGGTTCTAGATGGACGCGCCTGGGATAAACAAACAAAGCGCGAGTAAGTTGCCGCGGCGAACAACGACGACTCGAAGTTTGGGGTTGTTTTCACTTCGCTTCAGTGAGGATATACATTGATAAGGATAAAGAACACTGTCAGATTCATGAAAACAAACGACAAGATTGGGGTGTTGTTCGGCGAGCTATGCATCTTCAACGTTGTAGTGCTCCGCACCCCTGTCCAATTAGCGCTATTAGTTACGCAGTCTCCGGCAGGCGAGCGAGGCCACGACGCATCATCTCTCGCGCACCAGCTCCATCATCCACGCCTTGCGCACTCACAACCCCCTCAATCCGACACAATGAGGTGGCTCCAGCTGCTCACAGCATCCCTGCTGCCTTTTACTTCACTTGCCGCAAAGAAGTCCTCTGGTGACCGGTTCAAGGACCTTCGCGCAAAGTCACTGTCGACTAGTGCTCCGCTGAAGCTCGACGATGCAAGCTATGCGTCACTGACCAAGGCGCCGAGAGACTACTCTGTCGCAGTCCTCTTGACTGCGCTGGAACAGAGGTTTGGATGCGAGCTCTGCAGGCAGTTCCAACCAGAATGGGACATCTTGGGTAAGAGCTGGACCAAAGGTGACAAGAATGCTCGTGGAAGGCTGTTGTTTGGCACCCTAGACTTTGTGGATGGAAAGAACACCTTCCAATCTGTAAGTGGAACCATGTCAAACAAATATTGCTTGATGGCGCTGACCGATGCGTAGATGATGCTCCAAACCGCACCTGTCCTCCTCTTCTTCCACCCCACTGTTGGCCCCAATGCAAAGGTCGACACGCAACCCATCCGCTTCGACTTCACCTCGGGCCCTCAATCCGCAGAACAAATTCACAACTGGATCTCTCGCCAGGTCCCCGCCGATGCTCCCAAGCCTGCCGTCTCCCGCCCCATTAATTGGGTCAAGATCGGCTCCGTGACCATCCTCACCCTTGGCTTCATCACATTCGTCTCAGTAGCATGGCCATACGTCACCCCAGTCCTGCAGAACCGCAATCTCTGGGCTGCGTTCAGCTTGATCGCTGTATTGCTCTTCACCAGCGGACACATGTTCAATCACATTAGGAAGACGCCATACGTTCAAGGTGATGGCAAGGGTGGGCTCAGCTACTTTGCTGGAGGCTTCAGCAACCAAAATGGTCTTGAGTCTCAGATCATTGCTGCCATGTACGGTGTCCTTGCCTTCGCCACAATCTCGCTCGCGCTTAAGGTTCCCCGCATCGCAGATGCAAGGGCACAGCAGTTCGCCGTGTTCCTGTGGAGTGGCATTCTGCTGTGCATGTACAGCTTCCTCCTCAGCGTCTTCCGAACCAAGAATGGTGGATACCAGTTCTGGCTCCCTCCTTTCTGAGCAGAGCAATCGATTTTGGGTTGACGAGATCAACACAGCGGGCTGGAAGGCCATGTTGTTGTAGCTTGATGGGGGCGCAGTGCACTCGAAGCACTCTACATATTGTATCATATAGCTTGGGCAGAGCTATCTGCTCGTCAGAAGCTAAAAGAAAGGCGTTTCTGGAGCTGCGGGCCGAAAATAAGAATTTGAGTTTGAAGATCTATTGATGCTAAGGTCATCACATGATTAATGTCATTTCCTTAGTCTGAGACATGATCATTAGACAGCTTTCACAAAACATGTATTCATACAGACTCGATGAGCTCGCCATACAGTACAGATTAGAACCAGACGCCCGCTTCGTGTAATCCCAAGCCCGTTTTCCAACCGATGAAATGAATCTGACCAAAGAAAAGGGAGAAAGGAGATAAATACAGATAAGACATGGTACAAGAACCTATTCGTCCGCCCGAGCAACATTAAGCCATCATCGCTGTGTGCAAGTCGAACACATCATTCCTCCAGCCGCCTTCATCCCAATCATCAATTCTCTCATCAGCACGTCGGCCCTCCTCTTCCCAAAGCTTGACAACACTGCCAGGTGCATACTTGCCAGCAAAGACACCCTTGCCCTTTGGCGCAACGCCAACCCTGGTGTATAGATCCGGGTCGTCGGCGGGCGTCAGGCGGGTCATGACGGCCTTGAAGAACGTCTTCAGGTCATCGGGGTCCGAGATTCTCGTTGCGCGCAACCTTTCACGGAAGAAGAGCAGTTCGCGGTTAGCAGCATGAATACCGTCGGCGATGCCTTTGGCCATCTGCCTCTCCATGACTTTGCGGATGATGGGCCGGAGTAGTGGTTTAAACAGCCAGCCGAAGAGACTGAACTTGGACTTGCGGAAGGTGTAGTTGAGCTTGTGAATGTGCACGCGCACAGCGCGGAGAGTGAGGATCTGCTCCATCTTCTCCTTGGCTACCTCTACATCGAGATGAATGTCGATGCCACGCTCATCGAGTTGGAATGATGCGATACCTTCGTCAGCCAGACGAAGCAGGCCAGAGTGCGCGCGAAGCAAGAAGCCAATCTCGTCGGCACGCATGGACAGCCCATCGATCTTGATGGTGAACTTCGACGTGATCTTGGAAGCGACACGGAAGCGAGCTTTGCGAAGCTCAAAGTCATTGTACGTCTCCACACGGAAACGGAATGGGAGGAAAGAGGTATGGTTGACAGTCTTTCCAGGCTCAATAATGAGGTTTTCGAGCAAAATGTCGACCTCGGGGGTTGAGATTTCCAGGCGAGGAATTGGGATATATTGAATGTATTGTATCAGGAGAGGGACAAACACGTTGATCGAGTCTTGGATAAGGTCCTGATTTGCCATGCTGTGTTGCGGCGACAATATGCTCCAGACTCTGAGCGTCGATTTGACGAGCTTTGCGATATCCTCATCGCGCGTCACAGACTCAAAGGTTCGTTGAGCTTGTTCAAAGAACATGTCGACATCCATACGCAACGATGACTCCTGGCCTACGCTTTGTGACTTTTTCCGAAGATCCTGGAATTTCTCTTCGACGTGGTCAAAGAAATCTGGATCCGTAAGCAGCTTCTGAAGCGAGTTGCCGATGTCAGTGAGCAAGTCCTCAAATTCTGGGTCCTTTCGCGAGTGCTCCAAGACCTTGTGGAACGAGTCCTCGAGTTTCTTCCACTCTTCGTGGTCTCCGAACGAACTCAAAAATGTCCAAAAGTTCTTTACAGCCTTTTCCATAGCAGCGTTCGGCTCGACATCCTCTTGCACAGTCGTCATAGCATCCTCGATAGTGCGCGAGTAAGCCATGGCATATCGCTGCAACAGCAGGGCAAGCGTTGAAACAGACTCGTTGTAATCTCGTTTCTGCCTCAAGTTCGTCACAGTCTTCTTGAGGCGGAACAACAGCGAGTCTCCCTCCTCGCCTTGGAGCTTGGTTATCGCGCTGTTCTCCGCTCTCTTTGCAACTTTAGCAGCGCCATTGCCAACCACCTTCGCTACCTCGGCAACATCATCTTCAAGTTCCTGGGCTGATGGTGTATGTTCGGCATCTGCGCCTGGCTCTTTCAATGCCTTTTGTTCGGCCTGAGAGGGCTCGATCTTCTTTCCGGCTTTCTTCGCAACATTCGAGAGCGTGAATGCACTATCTCGGAACACCTCGCGGCCAACAATGTTGAGGTCTGAAAGAAAGATACGAAAATCGGAATTGGTGAGGAGCAGGGACCCGACGGTCTGGAGGCTTTGATATGCTTATCACATGTCAGCCTCAACACAAGATCACATATTGTTAGCTTACCAGCAGTTGCATCTGCCTTGGCCTTTGACCGTGTCGTGCGCCGTGCGATGTCATTGACGTCTATCGATAGTCTTGCTTGAGTAAGATACCAGATGAAATCCTGGATCTGGTCTTGGCTGTTCTTGTGCTGTAGCAGATCAATGAATTGATGAAGCCACTGCTTTGTGAATTTGACTACGAGGCGACCAGAATCGCTGAGCTCTGGATTGTCGGGATTCAGGATATCTGCAGATAGCAAGCTTCGGAGGTTGATAATGACCTGCTCATTCGATGGCATGAAACCCAGGGACATGGCCCTCAACATTTGATAAGTGTGGAGCTTCTGGTGAGCCTCTCTCTGCAGAGTGGTATCATCTCGATACTGTTGAATTCGGTTCGTTAGCCGGTGCATCTAATGGGGAATGCATGAAAGCTACCTGCGGAAGTAATGGCTGATGCTCATCGTCGCGTTTGCGGCCGAAGCCGAGACAGGAAGACATGTTAATTAATTTCCCTATGTGTTACAGTGTCGGAAAAGGACGCAGCGTCGTTGAAGCAATTGTGCTGCTGCTGGAATCAAGTATCTTAGTTGCCTTCAAGCGCGTTGTGATGACGATCGAACAGTCTGCGACGTCATGCGGAGGTTGTTCCGCGAGCGACGTCCGTGCAGGTGGCTCAGTCTGCCACAAACCCCGTAGCTTCGCCAACCACGAAACATGGGATATTTGATTCAACGGCGTGCATCAGGAATGTACCGACGATATCCTGTATGTTCGTACATTGTATGAACAAACTCTGATGCTGACATGTGCAACCATTTGTAGAGTTTTCACAGCTCAATTCCCCACTGTGAGACGAATACATTTTAGGCAACGTGGTGTTGCAGCATACTATATGGTATTGATCGACGCTTTGCTGCCTTGTACGTGGACGATCCTACAGTAGGCTATTAGGGATATTGCGCATCAATGGAGACTATTGGTAGAGCAAACATCAGCCTGTACTTCATAAGCGCAACCTGAATTGTAGGACGCATTCCATGACACGGCAGAGTAATTCCAACAAGTAGCTGCCGGTATGCAGCAAAGAGCTGCAATCTCCAGTACATCCAGCTATCAAGCCCTCTTTTTGAGACCCCATGCATCGAGCTACTTTGATCGCCGTCAGAGGCGCAGTAAATTACGAGTCAGCATGCGGTGAGCGAGGGCTACGAGAATTCTCCTCAATGGCTTTAGAGCGAGACAAGTTCTAAAGCGGTCACGATGTACCACGATGGCTTCCGATGTGGAGTGGGTGTCGCGTGCGCTAGATATGGCAAGGTTTGGGCAGAAATGTGGATTCAGCATATCTGCACTAGATTTCCCCACATCCGCTTTCCACAGCCAGTCGGGGCGAACCGCGAAGGTTGTATTCATCAGCTCCGGTATGGCTTGCCTGCAAGCTTGCCTGCGATTAGCGATTGGTCTTTCCGACACGGTGATATGACTGGGCATGGGAGTTTTGGTCACAAGCAGAACAGCCGTCAGATTCAGCTCCTCTTCTGAATAAAGGCACCGCTGACCGGAGTAATGGTAATAGCGCGTTCCACCGCTCCACCCCCTGCTCCTGGGCAACGGCATGTGCATAAGCGAGAAGGCATGCATGTGTCCCAGAAATTATCGTGCGGGCTCGCGGATGTGAGCCGGAGAGCCAGGCTCACCGCCATAGGTACATGCGTGAGATGTCAAGCCGCCGATTGGGGTTGACAAGGACGTTTTGACACAGTCAAGTCGAGCACGGAGTGCGGGAAATTGGATGGTCAGCCGTGGTCCGAGTCGGTCACAGAAGTATGTGCCTGAGACAATTGCCGTAGGACGCAAGGAGCACGTCCAGAGCATCGTAGCGCCATTAATGATAAATCGTATGTTACCTGAGTCTGACAAAAGCACCGCGGGATGGAGCTTGAATCCCTCGACGTGCCGAATCACAGGGACCTCGACGCGAGCAAGTGTTCGTCCGCCAATGAAGGTTGTTGTTCAAGCCGATGGACTCTCTAGCGCCGCGCAAGCAGGCGAAGTAAGAGGTGACGGGATCAATCGCGAATAACCATCTTCTGCGCCGGCCGGAACAAAGTAACAATAGTGACTGATGTTGAATGCAGAGCCGTGATGCACATCTCCTCGTTATTGCCCAAGAGAGTCCAACGTTGAGCGCTTTGTGTGCAGTCTCGCGGCGGCATTCTGCATGGCGACAAAGGGACTGGCATGCAACGCCCTCGTGGGTCAGATCGACAGGCTAGAATGTTGCACTCCTCCGTGTTCTTCCGACCTGTATGCAAAAGTGCACCACATTGAATGCTGGGATCCGGCCTGCGGAGTCCCCTCTTCGATTGCCGTGCAGGGGTCAGGCGGCGTGTGCGTATCCTGGCCATATTTTATTCGCATAGGCCGCGGTGGCAGGAAGAGTTTCAATCCGTTGCCTTCTAAATGCAGCGACTCCGACTCGCCTCGCTAATAAAAGGCGGCTTGTCTTTCTCGCCCAGTATTCAGACTCCTCTTCTTAATTCCACTTACCGTCGTTTTATGGCAACTGTAGCAGCTAGCACCATGCCTTCTTCCACACGCCCACATCTGCCTCCGCGCCAGTTATCCACCACGTACGCGGCTGCTCACTGCGAGATGCTGCGTTGTAGCTAATGCTTCATAGGAGCGGAGATTTCGACTCGTCTAACACAGCTGATGTCCGCAAGTACATTGGAACCTATGGTCTTACTCCACCCGCGGTTGAGAGCTTCGAGGTACAGACTCAGCGATGTGAGTGCTACCGCCAATTGACCTGTCATACTAGCACTGATAGCTGACACTTTCGGAGGCCTTAGACTTCTCTCAATGAAGACGACCCCGATCGAGAAGTTCCAATACCTCGTTCACCTCAAGGCCACAAATGTGCACCTGTTCTACAGGCTATTGTCAGAGAACATCAAGGTACGGATTCTTGCCTACCTATGGGCAGACAACCCACGACTGACATAACCCAGGAACTGACCCCTCTTATCTACACCCCGACCGTCGGCGAAGCCTGCGTACGATGGCACGAGATCTGGACACAACCTGAGGGCATGTACCTTTCCTTCAGCGACCGCGGCCACCTCCGCCAAATCCTCGATAATTGGCCTCACCAGGTCGACATCACTGTTCTCACAGACGGGTCCCGCATTTTGGGACTCGGTGATCTTGGTGTGAACGGCATGGGTATCCCCGTCGGCAAGCTGTCTCTGTACACTGCCTGCGCTGGAATCAGGCCAGACGCTACCCTGCCTCTCACCCTGGACTTGGGCACAAGCAACAAGGCGCTGCGGGAAGACCCTCTATACATGGGCTCAAGGAGGCCCAAGGTCACCGCCGAGGAAGAGAAGGAGTTCCTCGATGAGCTCATGCTTGCGCTTACCGATAAGTGGCCAAAGTACGTACTTTTGAGCTCTTTCCCAACTCGGAAACTGATCGTGTGACAGCATTGTCATTCAATTCGAAGACTTCAAGAACCCATTCCCGGCTCTTGAACGCTACCAGCCCAACTACAGCATGTTCAACGACGACGTCCAGGGCACTGGCGCTGTCATTGTTGGAGGTTTCATCAACGCCATCAAGGCGTCTGGTGTGCCGGTGAGGGACCACAAGGCTATCTTCCTTGGTGCTGGAAGTGCTGGTGTCGGTGTTGCCAAGCAGATTGTCGAATTCTTCAAGAAGGAGGGCTTGACTGAGGAAGAGGCTCGCCGCAAGTTCTGGTTTGTCGACTCAAACGGCCTCGTCACAGCAGACCGTGGTGACAAGCTCGCGGATCACAAGGTCTATTTTGCACGAGACGACAACAACGGCCGTCAGTACCAATCTCTCGGCCGTTTGATCGACTACGTACAACCCACCATCCTGATGGGTTTGTCCACCATCGGTGGCGCCTTCAACAAGGACATCCTCCAAAAGATGGCCAAGCTCAACGACCGACCGATCATCTTCCCCCTCTCTAATCCTTCAAGCAAATCCGAGTGCACATTCGAGGAGGCCGTCATCAACACTGAGGGCCGCTGTCTTTTCGCTTCTGGCTCGCCTTTCCCTTCAATGGAATGGGATGAGAAGCTCCTCACACCAGGTCAAGGTAAGTCACTTCTCTGATTCTGCAAATATACACCAAATTAATGAAATAATAGGAAACAACATGTACGTCTTCCCAGGTATTGGACTGGGTGCTATCTTGTCCAAGGCGGTGTCAATCACACAAGACATGATCTATGCATCCGCCGAATCCCTGTCAACCTCCTTGAACAAGCAGGAGGTCGCAGACGGCTGGCTGTACCCCGACATTCGCCGCATCCGCGAAGTTTCCGTCGTTGTCACTCGCGGTGTCATCCGTGCTGCACAGAAGAACGGCGTGGACCGTGCCACAGATTTGCGCAAATTTGACGACGCCCAACTCGACGCTTACATCAAGGAGCACATGTACGACCCCTTCAATGAGCGTGAGAATGTTGGCGACGATGTCAACCAGCTCATTGCGTCTGCTTCGGGCATGAACGGCCACACCAATGGCGTTCACCAGATTTCGAATGGAGTCGCACACTTGTAATTCTTTGATTCATGGCGCTATGGGATGCGACCCGGAGTCGCTGGTCAACTAAAAAGGCCGAACTGTTACTCCGTGAGACGGACGTTATTTCCTTCTGGTTGATGGATAGACTCGATACCCGAATGTACACACTTTTCCTTCCATCACGACTTGTAATGTGTGTAGATGTTGGAGTGCGTTGAAAGCCTCAAATTTAGAATGAAAGATACATGTAATCCACAATCATTCAAAGTGCACCGAATACCATGTCTTCACCACAATGAGCAATATCAAAAACCCAAAGTACGAGCCACTGCCATTTACTCCCCGGCTCCCCCTCAAACTCCGTTTCCACCATCTCACTTCTATTCCCGCTCCCGCTCCTCAACAGCCCTCAACAACCAACAATCAAAACAAGTCACACTATATGACTAAGAAGATGCATCTCTGACTCCAACCCGCACACCGCTCGTAGCGCCCTCGCAAGCAACACCTTCCCAGCAACTCAATCAGCCACCAATGCCAATAAACTTTCGCCCCAAACTCAATGTGGCCTAGGTATCCCGTCTTCCCCAGATTATGGCACGTTCACATGTTCCTTGTCAGGTTGTGAGACACCCGGACCCACCCGATGCATGTCGGGTTCACATGCCAAACGTGTCGGGGAGGCGGATCGGGGCGAGTGGGATGGAGGGACTTACTGGGGGCAAATGTGGCGTAGGCTGGGCAGGATGGATGGATGGATGGTGTGGCTTGTGGCTTGTGGAATGTGGCATGTGTGAAGACGTAGTGAAGTTGTATATGGAATCTGTCTGTATGTTTTATCTGTGTCGATATACAGGCTGTGTATGGTGAGTCGGATATCGTTCAACGCTGCAGCATTATATCCATGAGATGTGTATGCGCACTTCAGTCATATGCTGTATTGTAAAGACATGCAGATTATCTCCCTTAATTTCGCCCTCATCTCCAAGCTATATAATAATCATCGAGCGAGGTCTCGCGGTTTAGGTGACAAAGCGCTATCCCATCCGCCTCGTATGCTATATCGTGAAGGCATATAGGCTTTTCATCGCAGCTTAATATCCCGCATCTCACCCTCACCTATCTTCACGCCGCGTTATCACGGTGAGACATCCACTCACGGTGAAGGCAGCGATGAACCGACTCCCTGTACCCACTCAACATCTAGGTAAAAACTCTCCCACTTCTTGATCTATATTCCTCCTCCAAACTTGTCCACTGCATTCCCGAAACATTATCCTAACGCCTACAACACCTTGCAATCCTTCTCTATCTTCGCACTACAAACACTGCATCCACTCCGCCACCATGTCTGACAGAACGGGCAAGCCAGTCTCCGGCTGGACGGACCGTGAACTCGTACGTTCCTGGCTCAACTCTCCACTGTTTTGACTGGCCACTTCCTAACACATGACAGTTCGTCTCTCTCTTCAGCGTCGTCGAGGCCTCTGGCTGCAAGCTCAACTACGAGGCATATCCATTCCTCCTCTTCCATCATGACAATTTCCAGTGCTTATAATCCACTTAGGACGCCACGTATCCGCCCGGTCGCAACGCCGGCGGCTTCCGTCAGAAGATGCTCGCCCTCAAGCGTGAGCTCAAGAATGAGTTGGGTGGCGGCTCTGTCGACGCTTCGCCCAGGAAGAAGGCCGGTGATGCTGCGCCCAAGATGAAGGCGGGCAGGAAGAGAAAGGCTGCTAGTGACGAAGAGGAGACTCCTAAGAAGCGCCGGATGGGCAAGACGACCAAGTCTGCTGTTGAAGAGGATGTCGAGGAGAGTGAGTCGCTAGTCAAGGAGGGATCTGAGGAGGAGATCAGTTCTTCAGCCTAAGATGGGACTTGATGGCGCTGAGACGATGATGATTGATGAGGCGGCGCGTTCGGCAGCCACATTCGGATGAGGTCATTCAGGCACACGCACGAGATGCGTAAGGAACATGCTGCTTCCAGGATTGGCTTCTCTGCAGCAAACAAGTTGAACCCCAGAGTGGCAGAAGAACAGTATTTGAGCTGGCATGCTTAAGCCAACAATGATGCACAACTCTGCAGTGTCTCGTAAGCACACTCGGGAGACATATTCAATGACAGATAATGATTTGCATATACTGAATTATTGAAATTGAAAGGGTATCTATGCTCTCTGAATGTTCGAGACTTCGTCAGTGCGGCCTACTTGCAGAATTTTCCTGTTCCGTCATGTCCATAGTCGCTGCCATCGTGGACGCACCGAAACTCCCCTACTATATCGCAATCTTGTGGACCATGTGCTAATGCTGTGTTTCTCGCTGCGTAGATGTAGGAGAGTCGTTACTCATAGCGTCGTGGCGTATGTTCGCTGGTAAATTGAACCTCATATGTCAACGTTTGTATGTCAGATCCTGGTTTTCATCGCATGATTTCTGGTTTGGTGGCTTTATTGACGACAGGTGGAGGTCCATCGTTATCGGGATATGGTAACGGTGTACCACGAGACGGTCGCGGTGGTGATGGTCTCAATGCTGGGTGGATATCCAGTTTAGCAGCATCTTGAAGTGGAGTCTTTGGCGGTCTTGGTGGTGCATGACCATGGGCTTGTTGAAGGCGTTCCTCAAAGCTGAGCCCAGTCGAGCTGTGCATTGAATCTGGCCGGCTTGAGTTGAATTGTTCATTAGAGCTGCGCCCAGGTGAGAACAATTCGCCGGAGTGTCGTGGTGGCATATCGTGCGCGAATGGTTGTGGGTATTCGTCCGAGGATACGACAAGATATTTGTCGTTATCCGATCCCCGACGATCATCTTGAAAAGACACGCGATTTCCATCCGGGTTGGTCAAATGATACTCCGGTCTGATTTCATCCGCTGGTAGCTCAACAGCGAGTGGAGATGGCTCGGGGACCATGGGTAATGGTTTATTCGGTGCTTGCGGGCCATCAGACAGCGAGTTCCCTTTTTGTGTGCGTTCCCATCGGAGCTTTGCGAAGTGTATTCGAGCAATTTTTGCTGCCGCGTCCAGAGTCATGCCTTGTACGGACTTCTCCGCGAGATACATGCGTGTGTTGGTACTGATCTCCGCCAATGCATTCCACTCGTTCATGCCAAATTCACCAACGCCTACGTTGACATTCAGACGGTAGTAGTTTTCCGGATTGACATGGCGTTTTCCTAAGTGATCCTTCATCTCCTTGTGGGTCTTTTCGCAATCTTCAATCTTTTGTATGAGCCTCCGCCGGGCTTCTGCAAAATCACCGATGCCGCCTGACACAAAACCTTCCCACCAAAGATGTTGCTGTGCGTTGGTGCCATCTGGTCGTTTTCCTGTGCCTATGCTCAGGAAGACACCGACTTCTCGTCCGGGCCACTCGTTGCAAACAGCCTCGTCCAGGACCATGGGAGAAGGATTGTATTTGCCGACACCTTCGTCAAGGAATACTGATTGACCGATTTGGATAGGCTTAAAAGCCAGAGCGGTGGCAGATGTTGCGCGTCCAGCCTGCCATATCGTTGCATTTGGTTCGACAGCAGGCTCTTTTCTTGAATCGTAGGAGCGCAGCCAGATTTGACCGGTCCCGGCTTTCTTTGTGCCTTTGTAAACTGCTGTGACCGCCCTATGCATACTCAGCACACATCACCAGGCGAGGGTCGAATGTACTCACGTCTTTGTGCGCTCTTCTCGGTTGTCATAGAGCTGCGCATGTGGATTGCCCCATTTGAGCGCAGCCATTCGCAAGTTGATAGGCGATGATCCGATCTGGCTATACTTGCTGGCGTTACTCGCACTTCTTTCCACACGACGATTGGGCATGGCGCTGCCTGGCGTCATCGGAGTTCGCAAGTCGGCTGAAGACGATAGGCCGTCGTGTCTGTCGTTCCCTTCGTCGTCGTATATGGTATGTTCTCGCACACACTCCATGATGGCTTCTTCTAATTTGGACGCTTTGAACAGAGTCGATCGGTAGGGTATGCCGGCAAAGGTTTTGTCCGTCTCGAACACTTTCCTCGTCATGCGCACGTATACGTCCTTGCAAGTCTCGACGTCCATCCTGAGCCGTCCTAACATGATGGCGATCAAGCCTCCGGTACCGGTACCTGCAATGAGATCGAAATGCTCGCATGGTTTCGGGACTTCGTGTCGTTTCGGGGCCCTTCCCTCGGTCTCGACGAATGCTCGGTGCATGAGCTCCTGCAGTATGATGAGCATCGAGTAGCCGCGTACACCTCCGCCATCTGGGCTTGTTAGCTGCAATGTGCGCAGGCATGTCAGAGACACGTACCCAGAGAGAGGATCCGCAGAGGCGGCCCTTTTGTGGTATCTTTCCGTCGAATGCCACTGCTCGCCATTTCGGTTCGTGTTGCGCCGAGTGCGACTGCGCGCGATGTGTACGAAACAGAGAGATGTTCGACCCAAGGGAAGGTCTGGTCAAAGAAGTAGGCAAAAGAAGGTCCTGGAAAACACAAGTGCGTGTACGGTTTGCTTTGTCAGGCTGTTGCAGCTGTGTGGCCCCTCGCGCAGGACTAAGCAGTGTAGGGTGGCTGTGGTGATGAGGTCGCAGCCTGGGCGCGCTCTTGGTTGCGCTCAACTGAGGATGCCGTGTCTTCTGGCGTGTACGAAGCGTGGAGAAACGAGAGGAGCGTCCAAGGAAGGTGCGCAAGGCAGAGAGCACGTGGATGGGCAAGCTGCTGTCTTGACTCTTGACTTTTGTTAGGCCCTTGGGCATTCACCACGGTCCATCCGTCCAACAACGTCACTCGTCACTCGTCACTCGGTGTGCCACGGCCAAGCCCCACCACTGCACAGCCACTCGCTTACAAGTTTGCAGCCAACTGCAGCCCTGCTCCAAGCTTCATCCCAGCCAACATGTGTCGAACCTTTGCCCATGGCCCGAATATCATGTCTGCAATCGGGCTCTGCGTCCTCGGCCCTGCAGCGGGAGCTGCTGACCCGCTTTCGCCTCCAGGAACCTCCCGTCCACGACCCAATCACGCCCTGGCTGATCGTACTTGAGAAGGTCATGCGTGCAGAACCGTCGCGCGGCCCGGGCGAATGACATGATGGTTTGCACAAGTCACTAGTCACTTTGCATGGAAATGGTACGGGACATGTACTGGGCTGTAGCAGTCTGAACATGTGCTAAACACACAACCTGGAGTACAGTGAGCAGTAACAAGCGACTTGAGTCTTCTTATGCTTGTCCCTCATAGTCCCTCTTCCACACCTCTCTGAAGCTGTCCTTGTCCACTGCAAACTCCTCCAGGAAGTCCCTCTCCAGATCATGCGTCCTCTTGCCCAATAACACAAGACTGTGCAGTGGCTTGCCCAGATCGGCATCACACAGTTGGCTGAGTGTGCCCGCAACGATCTCTTGATCCTCTGCGCCAACCCGTGCAACTCCAACCGCCAGACTGTCCTTGGTGTACACGCCCTCGTGCTTAACGTCCTCCTCAATCTCCAGCATCTGCTGCGCGCACTGTGCGACCGTCATGTATCGCGGTGGCTCGTAGATCTTGCGCCCTCGCGCCATGTTCTCTAGACTCTGCTCCTTGACCTTGATGTCGAGTAGCACAAGCGTGTGGAGGCCAATGGAGACGTTCTCCTTGATGCGATCGTAGAAGGATGCGGGCTTCCAGTTGTCGAGGAAGAAGACCATAGAAACTGTTTGGCCAAAGTTGTAGAGTTGAAGACCAGTCGTGCCAATCGAGGTCAGTATGCTGGCGTTGGGGATGGAACGGGTGGGTATGGTGAGTTCGCGGGCGCGCAGCACGAGGTCAGTGTGTGTTGTCGCTCTGTAGGAGGGTTAGATGCATGTAGAATGGAGGACAGCACGAATGCATACCCAAATGGATCTCCAACAACAAGAAAGGCAACATCCACCTTGTCGGCATCCTTGAGGATGTCGTCGCTGGACGATTCGACCATTTCGCGGTCGGCTATGATGACTTCTCGGCCATAGAAAGCCTCCTACTGCCGTGACAATTAGCCATCATCCCTATAACGCTTCTTTGCGGCCACGCACAAGCACTTCCTTTTCCACCAACAGCACTGCCGTGTATGCCTCGAGATAGACGCGTTCTGCCTTCTTGACAATTTCAAGGCCCTTGACAGTAATGTCCTTTTCGTCAGCCAAGCCGAGGCCCACAAGATACAACATGATGCTGTTTGCGCTTTGCGAAATAATTCAATGGGTAGTTGGTGGGGAAGTATGCGGAATTCACAAAACTTTGGTGGGGCGGCCGTAGGGCTGAGCCAAGGCGTCGCGAGCAGGCATCGCTCCGAATCGCGCTAAGGGACCTCGGGAGCCTCAAACCGCGTGCCAGCCACTGCCCAAATGTTCACGCTCGACCGGCCTCAATTCGACTTTGCTCGTTTTCCTTTTCTATCGTTGATCTATTCCCATCGCAAAACCTTAACTACCACTCGAGACGTTGCTATTTGATCGGTAGTCATCATGGCGGACAAGGACAAGCTGGCCAAGTACCGGACGGAGATCCAACAGGTTAGTAGATTCCTTTTCCGCAGCTACATCACGCTGCATTTCTCTATGTCTTGTTCCTATTCTGGACGACCAGATAGGCCTCGGCGCATGGCGTCCCGAAATCGTCTGTGGTGTGCGGCCCGATCCTCGAATACACTTCCCATTTGAGCCACGGCGTGCATGTGCATGCTTCAACAACGCGAGCAGTCGCTTTCTACCGTAGGCTAGCACATGCGACGGGTGACGGACAGGCTCCAATCAAGTCTCTGACTTTCGAGAAGCGCTTCGATCATAAGAAGAGCATCATCTGATTCTCCTTTATGCAGCGTGGAGAGAACGATCCCGCCGCGGAACGAGAGATCGTTTTTCTTGAGCCCGGTCTCTCTCCGTCGTATGTGCTATCTTGCGGAACTATTCTGCCTCTCCGATTGTTACCTCTCCAGTCCACCCCGCAATAGTTTCTCTAGTGTGTCATTCACGAGTTGGTCGTCCATCTGCGTTTCTATCTTTCCTTCCGTGTCACCGCCTATGGTCCGTATTCTACTTCACCTTGTCCTGTCTTTTACCTCAGCAACTTTACCTGAGCTTCTTGCTCAAAGCTTTCCAATACCTGCTCAGTGCTCATGTCATGTCTACTACATTCTTCGACTTTCCTACCACTTTCTTTAGACTATCACCATGGGCACACTATTGACATGGCATTCCCTACACGTCCACTCTCTCCAACTTCGGACTCAGCGCCTTCAGACCACTCATTCGGACCTTCAGTCAGTAGAGGTAGCAGTGCACTAACGTTACCAATCCCACAGATGATGTTCGTGTCCGGTGAAACTGGCGAGCCGGCCCCAGAGACCACCACACTCATCGAGTCTATCGTCCAAGATCAAGTACAGCACATGCTTCGTGAATGTACCACGCTCGCTACTCGACGAGGAAGCAAGTCGATATCCACAGACGATCTTTTCATGCTTATAAGGCACGACCGCGCCAAAATCTCCCGACTCCGGCACTTCCTGCAATGGAAAGACGTCCGACGCTCCGTCAAAGACTCCGACGACAAAGGCGGCGACGGAGGCGCTGATGTCGCAGCTGGAGATGCAGATATAGCAGACGGTGTCGCCGGCGCTGGCGGCGGTACCCAGGGACCCGAAGCCGGCAAGAAAACCAAGCGCGCAAAAGTCGACCTCGTCTGGGACGTACATTCGTACTTCACCGAGTTCCCGCCGCTCATGGACGACGTCGAAGACGAGGAAGAAGAAGAGATGAACTTTGCCACACTACAGCGCCTGAAGAACGCCGACGAACGCACAAAGAACATGACGCGCGAGGAATACGTCCACTGGTCCGACTGTCGTCAAGCATCCTTCACATACCGCAAGGGCAAGCGCTTCAAAGAGTGGGCTGGCTTTGGGCTCATCACCGACTCCAAACCCTCCGACGACATCATCGATATCCTCGGTTTCCTCACTTTTGAAATTGTGCAGACGCTGACGGAAGAGGCGCTCAAGGTCAAGGACGCAGAGGACATGTGGAAGAAGAGCCATGGCGGCGAGGTCAATCGGCTAAAGAGGAAGAGGGAGCGTGGGCTATTCGATCCGCCCGAGGAGGCTCGCGAGCCTGTGCAGCCTGCGCATGTGCAGGAGGGATATCGACGACTGCAGAGGAGCAACAACAAGAGCAGAGCTATGCTCAACTTTACGCGAAATGTTCATCGTGGGGCGCTCAAGCTTGTGAGTCTGAATACGCATTATAAGCATAGGAATATGTTTGCTAATACATGCACAGATCTGATCTCGGCGCGGGCTCGTCGGTTCGCAGGAGTTCTCAAGGGGTTACCAGGCGTTATTATTCTTCGATACCCACGTTTAGCACACTGACCGCGTGAGGGTATTATTCGTCAAGTCATGGTTATTGTTATGCTCGTCCACGCAGCTTTGCTTCAAAATCCAATATCAATTCTCCGAGAAAAGTTGCTTCCTAGGCTAGTAGTCATGCGCAGGCCATCGCAATATGAGCGGTGATAGCAGTGTGAGCAGTGTCTCGCAACAGACTGTGAACCATCTACAAGATATCGATCGAATCGCCAGAGTGATCTAATTTGTCATACAGCAGCATGGAGGATTCAAGGCATTAATAGTGACGTGTCACTGGCATTGCTTGCGTAGAATATCATACCCGACCATATAGTATGCGCGGAATGAAAGTTTCAAACAACAGCAAGGAGCCGAGAAGCAATGTTGCAGTCTACAAGTTTCGCTAAGATTGCTTGAATGTAACGTTATGCTTAGCCATAGTTTTGGACGCGGCGAAGCGTCTTTAGGAAGGGTAGGGCATCGGATGGCTGATGACGAGGTAGAGGATTGGCAGAGATTGCATAGTGACGGATGCAAGACATCAATGGCCGGGACTTCAGATGCAGCGAGAACACAATGAAAGAAGACCAACGCCAAGGTTGACCACTCGTTTCTACTGTACTGATGCTCATTATCCTATGCATATGGACATTCATAGCATCTAATGCAGAGAAGGCAGCCTTTTTCAGTTGCACATGCATGAGTGAGAAGAGTCGTTGGAGATGACCCAGACGTACATGAACATGACCGCATATGATGCCCAGAGAGAAAGGAGATTTGACGCCCTCCTTCAACCTTAAAAAGACCCACGCCAGGTATTGATCATGTCGTCCGTCGTTTACTCCTCGTCGCCCAACTGCGCAGTACGCTTCTGCTGCACGCGCTCCTGTCTCCTCTCGCGCGCCGCCTTGGTCTTCGCACGCTTGGCGTCCATCTCCTCCTTGATGACCCTCTCGCGGGCCTTCTCAGCCTTGGCCTTGTGGATCTACGTGGTATGTCAGTCACAAGCACTGACAAAGTCATGATGTCATGGGCAACGTACGTGTTCAACGAGAGCACGCTTGTGCTTGAAGGTGTTACCCTTGGAGAGGTGGTAGAGCTCGTGGTAGAGGTGCTTGTCAATCTTTCCGGCGGCACGGTACTTGACGAGAAGACGGCGGAGGACACGGAGACGGCGCATCCAGAGGACTTGGCTGTAGAAATCCACGTCAGCAATTGTCCACCACAAAAAGGCACTCGTCTCCAAGATTTCTACGTCCTGAGATCCGCAGTGCTGGAGATATCGAGGTTGCATACCTGGGCATACGAGCGTCGGCGGTACCCTTCCTCTTACCGAAACCACGGTGTCGGCCAATTCGTCGGGCGGCGGTCAGCTCTCGGGCACGGGCACGCGAGTGCATGGTGACGGGCTTGCGGATGATGAGGCCATCCTGGACGAGCTTGCGGATGGTCTGGCGGGAGTTGGCGTTGGCAATCTCGCTGGTCTCGTTGGGGTCGAGCCAGATCTTGCGCTTGCCGCAGCCGACAACGGAGGCCGCGAGGCGCTTCTGTGTGCGGAGGTTGACCCTATTGAGCAATTGCAGTCAGCCTTTTGCTCTTGCGTGTGCTTGTAGACGATGTGCTGAGCGGATGTGCAGAGAGGGGTTCGCCACGCTTCGAGTCGCCTATCGCACGACAACCACGAGCTGGGCCGTTGTTCACAGTCGCGGGAAGGCCTCTCAAGCGTAGACGATTGATGGTAGAGTCGGTGTCCTTACATTTTCGATGATGTTGTCGGCCGTGGTCGTGGGTTGGTGTTGGAAGTCGTAGGCGGTTCAAAATCAGTGTGATCATGTCGGGGCCGGAAGGTGCGCTGGCTAAGCGACAGCGCTAAGCTAGCCTTGGCCACTCACGTGCTGCAACTTATCATCTCCGACCCCCATCATGTTTCGAAGACAGTCAGTGAGTCATGTTCGATAATGCTGAGCGTTGCCTCTTGCGTCAACTTCCGGCGCACACTCACGATGGTAGTGACTGAGGCTGTCTGCATGTCGCCTGCCTGTAAACTTCACGGAATTGCACCACACCACACGGACTGAACACCTTGGGATTACCTAGTGATGCACTAACAAGCCATTGATTGGATGCACATACTGTATCATTGGCTCGCGGAAGGTGGCTGTAACGGAAAGTCGCTCAAGGTGAGTCATGTCTGCTCATAGTACCTAGGTAGACTAAGACGGTCAGGTGCGTCAACGGTCGACACTCGATCGAAAGATGAGCGGGGATAGTTTCAACCTCTTTTGGAATGCGAGATCCAGCGCGAAAGGTACCTGAAACCTATTGAGCATTCGTCTCTTCTCTGGATGAAGCCAAGATGCATTGTTGTTAAGCACGGGTACAATCAGGCCTTCACAGCATTGCCAGTGTGACCTCAAGGATTCGAGTGGAGGGCTTCAGACAAGGTATACTTTCAAAGGCCGTCTATCAGCTCGAAACCGTAGTGCATATATCCATGTCTTTGAGTGCAAAGTCTGTGTGCAGTCATGGAATCCATCAAAGGTCTCTAGGCTGCTGTAGAAGTCGTTTCATTCAGCTCTTCGAAATGAACGTTCAACTTCTTCGGAATAAGACAAGCACCCAAGAGATCATGGACTACTGCATGTATTGGTTCGTTTATTCATCTCAACCACCCAAAAGGGGAGAGTGTTCGACTATCGCTAGGCTATACAAGAACGCTATGCACGATGCCAATTTTGTTACAGCTCTATGGTAAAAGCAGGGCTGGAAGAAAGATGAGAAGTGCTAGACATCCGGTAATACGAGAACAAATGTTGTACAGATAAGCTCGCTGGAAATGTCCCCTATGCCCCTGTGTATCCTGACCTTCAAGTGGTATCCGGAGCCATGCTATAAGAAGCACGTACTCGACCTGTCCGTACGCCTATTCCAAAACGAAATTAGAGTGTCGCGTCAAAGGCTGCGTTGAAATGCTAGTGCTGCAGCACATCCAGTAGCGTGTCAAATACATCGCCTTCTTCCTCGTCATCATCGTCTGTTGTAGTGTTGTGAGGTCGATTGCGGTCCACATCAAATTCCGATTGTTCGTCTTCGTCCTCGTCATTCTCGTCGCCACTCTCAGATCCAAAACCACTGTCATCTCCCGAGAAACTCGCTCCGTGCATAACGTCCTCAGGATCAGAACCAGAAGACGAAGATGAAGAAGCAGCAGCAGCCTCGTCTTCGCCATCCGTGACTCCACGCCAGCTTTGCTCACCATCTTCGCTGTCGTTCTCATCCCCATCCTGATTATCTTCGTCGTCATCAGGCTCAGTGTCCCCGCCATTATTATAAGTTGTAGCCACCAGGAATGGCCCAGAGTGCGGAGTGGCATAGGCAAAAGGGGTAGATCTCCCCACTAGTGCCACGTCTGAGTTCGTTCGCGGCAACGGAGGTTGCGAGGTAAAAAAGGGAGACGGTGGCTCACGTGATCGTCGTGGAGTTGGGTTCCATGTAGTCAGTTGTGCTTCAGCAAGATCGCTATGCTCCTGATGCAGGGATGAAGGATTGGCGGTACGACGGCGTTTGAGCCTTCCTACAGAGACGCTAGGTGTGCGTAGCGTGGGCTGTGGAGCAGACGACTGTTTAACTGGAGACGAGTTGAAGCGGCGTTTCGAGGATGATCCGGTGGTGAATGGCTCAACGATAGAAGCAGAAGTTGTTCGCTGGCGGAACTGGGCCGGTCTGGGATGAAACTCACTCTGCGGTGACAGGGGTTGTGGAATTTTGTTCTTGAGAATAGAGCTGGGGGTGATGGATCGTCGCCATACATTGTGCGCTGGCCGAACTGACAATTCCAAGGATTGGTGGCTGCCAAAGGACGAGTGCACACTGGCAGGTGGTGCATCGTAAGCCTCAACGTACTGCCAACACGTCTCTTTGGCATCCGCTTCAGGGACCGGAAACTGGCAATGTTCGTCATTACCCCCCATCTGCGAGTCTTGATCTGGCGGTACACGAGGGAGTTGCCTCAACTCCTGCCAAGTCCAAGTGCTGCCCAAGTCGTCGCTATGCTGTATATAGGCCTCACGTTGGGTGACGTAGAGTCTTTTCCTGCCCCCTGAAACTCGCATCATGATCCCGGAGGCTAAAAATTGTGCTGACCAAAGCGCAGAACTGGACATTTCTGCTGGGCCAAGAAAGCGAAGCTTGGACTCTTTGTGCACCTTTCGGAGTGGGATGAAGGAAGCTCGCAAGCCAGGATGTGCTGCAATGACTGTATCATCATCCTGATTGGTGTAGCTGAGATGCTCCAAAAGGTCGCTGAATGCATGTGACAGTGCTGCCTGGAGATCTCGCGCACTTGCAGTTCTCAGGGTCACCTTACGGACGAAGCCTCGACTTTGCAATCGTTTAAAGACCAAGTTGTTTGTACCGCATGCTTTTGGGAAAAGCCAATCATCCGCAGAACCGGTAGCCCAGTTGCTGATAGCTTGACTGCTCCAGCCGCTTTCGTTATCGCTGATGACAACTTCGTTGATCTTGGTGTTTGGGCTCCGATATGGGCTGGAATCGGTGTCTCTCAGGGCCCCGTGAGATCGGCCATGCCTTGAGCTATGCACCTGCGTCCAGTCCTCGGTGTCTTGGGTCGTAGTCCTGGAAATTTCGTGCATTGGCTCATCAGGGGAGAACCATATTCCTCGCAAGTCACGACCCCAAGGGATCAGAACTACCTCAACTTCCCATGGCTGATATGTCGTGGGCAAAGCTACAGATTCGAGGATGTCCAGACGATCTTTGATATTTACAAGCTCCATCTCGGTATCTTTGCGATCCATGGCAGCCAATATCAGCGCAGAGGAGGTTGTAGACTGTAGGGATTGATTGGAATCGAAAGAGTCCGTCACATTGTTAAAGCGCCGTCGCGAAGAGGTGGTGCTTTCCTCAGCTTCTATGACTTGATGGTGTTTTTCATGGTCATCCATGCGATGTTCCAGGTCGACGATTCTGTCATCGTACAAGCTGAGTGTTTGATTGAAATCTTCAGGCTGCACATAGTTGAACGACCCGCTCTCTAGAACGTCAAGGCGACTGCCGAGGTCCCTCATCGTGTTTGCCACATTTGGAATCGAGTTGAGAAGGTTGTGAAGTGGCGCAAGGTAGGATATGAGCTTCTGGAGGGCTTGCGGAGAAGCTGCGCGTAGGATCTGCTGAAGCTGTTCTTGAGGGACTGCAGGAGAGTTGGTCAGCCACTGCTGGGACACAGGCGTGGACGTTGCGCCTTGCCGTCTGCTAGGCGAGCCATTAGATTGCTGCATATTTGACGTGAGTCTACTCAGTGTATCAATGAGGTTCTTGCCCTCCTGCACTGCTTGATCTGCAACTCCTAGATCGGGGGTGTTTGCTACGCTTGGCGTTGCGACTTCCGTTGCGCTTTGTATATAGTCATTGGGGTTGTACGTGTTTGGAATCGTGTCGCTACCGGTGTCGAGCTGGAGGTTGCGGTTGAACTCGACAATCTGATCCAGAAGGCCGCGAGGAGGACTGGAGACTCGATCTGCGTCGACCGCGATCGAATTGGCTCTGGTAGAAGTTGCCAGGGGCTCACTGAACGATTGCTGTGGCACGCGCGCGATGCTGTTCTCGTCTGCAATCGTTGGAGTGGGAGACTGCTGTCGGGTTAGCGCGCCATTTCCCTCTATGTGCATCATCGACAAGCCCAAGCCCGTAACAGTGTGGTGGGACTGATTTGCATCATGCCTGGCTCCAAGGTCAGCTCCTGAACGTTGGTCACGCGAGAGCATGCACACGGAAGGTATGCTGGGCAGATCAGAATTGCTGGCCTGCGATGGAGCGTCCCGACCTTGCTCAACGCGACGGGGCTCATTGAGCTGTGCAGCATCTGGTGGAAAGAGAAGCCGACCGATGCCGGCGTGCGACAGTTTGTAGCGGCCACTTTGTGTGGCTTGCGCTTTGGTGTACGTCTCCTGTGCTTCTACAATGGCCGTGGTGGCCGCGATATGATGTGCCTGGTACTGAGGAGCGGTTGCAGGCGTCCGTGATGCTTTTAGATGGAAGCAGGCATGATGCCCGCACACACACCAAGTCGAGCGGTCGCTGGTCGGGCGGTGCTCTGTACTCTGGTCGTGGAGTTCAGCACTGAACTTGTCCCAGAATTGGTCACAGCCGCACTGTCCCGAGGCTGCATCGCGATAGTTGCAGGGCCCGCTGGGGAGGGCCGGTCTGGAGGACGGTTCGCGCGTGGTATTTGGTGCTGTGATGTGGTGCGCGTGCGCAGTATCTTGTTCTGCGAAGCCCGCCATGGCCACAGGGCAACCCGCAGAGGACGCGCTTGATCTACAGTTGAGACATGTTCAAGATCCGGTGTGAGCTTGGAGGCATTAGCATTGACCCGGGAAACTTTTGGTGGGGGACGTACCGGAGCAGTGCGAACGTCATACGAAGGAGGGCGCGGACTCGGCAGGCACCGTGCCTTTAAGTGATGGTGCTAGGACACGCAATTGCTTGGGTGGGTGGGTAGACTGCAGACAGCAGGACGAGGAGGCCGTCAGTGTCTTGTCCCCAGCTGCCGCGACTCTGGAGCGACAGATGCGCCCGTCTCGCAACGGCCTAGTATGCGCCTCACACGACCGGGCGAGTTCCAAAAACTCCGACCCTTTCTCTTGTGTCTTATCGACGCCTCAATCCATTGGCTGACAGCGGTCGCTATGGGCGGCATCTGTGTGGGGAACTGGGTAGCCTAGCTTAGTGCAAGCTGACCCCTGCATTCTACTCCACCACGAGGAAAAGGACGGGGAAGATAAAAAGCAACACGACCCAACGGTCAGCCTGGAACAATGCGCGGGACTGGTCTTCTCAATGGCTTTGTTAGCACACATCGGCCACGCTCTCACCTTTACGCGCATTCGAGTCCTCCAGGCAGCAACACACATTCCAAACAGTAGATTGCGCGACAAGTCACTCCGCTGCCCTATTCGGCCGACGCAGCCGCTGATTGGAGCGCTACCGCATCGAAGGACTCTCCCGCAGCTGCAGCTGCATTAGGGAACAGGCGGGACCTTGTGGCTGCATGTAAATCTATTCGACGACCAAACTGTCGGCCTGAGCTGCGTAGTAATCCCAGGCAGGAATCTGCATACGTGACTTGTTGTCGTCAGCCCTGCATCTGCGCTATCCATCTCTGAACCACAATCATGCAATGCGTTGGCAGGGAAATGATGATTGTCCATCTGCGGAGAGAAGAACTGTAGCCATGCAATATTAGCACTGACGGTTCCTCATGTGGAGGACTGTTGTCGTGTGACATCGTAGTTTTGAGCTACCTAGATGCTGTGTAATCATGTACAACCATCTTGGGCGGCTACAGTGCAGCTTCATGTCGTGCTAGCATAAACATTGCCTTCTCCATGCACTCTTGAAAGCATTGCATATGGTCATATCATTCTCGAGCGAACCGTTCACGATTCGAATCAACATCAGAGTTGTCGGCGCATTCGTGTTGTGTACTATGATCATCATATTTTCCGAGACTTCTAAATCAAAGTAGCTAGCTTCTTAGGCTAATCGTAGTCCATACTCCTCAGGCTTGAACCACTCCTTCAGAAGATCTTCCAATATCCCATTCGCACCCTCCTTCGCCTCCCGACTAGTCGTGCCTTGACACTCGATATAGAGCTTGATCTTCGGTTCGGTTCCGCTCCCTCTGACCGTAAACACGGCCCCATCATCCAGCTCACAGGTGATCATCTGGCTAGTCGCGTCTATCGGCAGATCTGGCTTGTGGTCTTTGCTCTGTGAGTCATAGCCGAGAGTCAGGTCGCGCCAACGCATGATCTTACGCGGTCCGATGGTGGTGGGGTGCGGGTTGCCCAATGCGCGAATGGCTGTGAACACCGATGTTGTGACCGCCGGGGAAGGTGACACAAGGTAGGTATTTGCATCCTCAAAGTATCCGAGATACTGGTAGAGGCTCTGGAGCTTGGCGTATGGCGTCAGACCTTGCGTGGACCATTGTGACGCGGCTATAAGGAAAACGGCGGCTGCGCTGATCGAGTCCTTGTCATGCACCGTTTGTGGTATCATGTATCCCAACGCTTCTTCGAACGCGTATACTACATCGTAACCTTTGCTTTCGAGATCTCGTGCGACGTTTCCGAGCCACTTGAAGCCGGTCAAAGTCTCTGTAAACTTGAATCCCTCTTTCTTGGCCAGTGCTGCTAGCATCCTGGAACTGACAGTGGACGCGAGCATGGCCAGCTTATCTCGAGGTTTGGAACTTGGATATCGCTCGAAGAGATAAGAGCCAAGCAGTACACCTAACTGGTTGCCAGTGAAGATGTGCCATCTGCCATCCACCTTCTCTGCAACTGCTAACCGATCCGCATCCGGATCACTGGCGAGGATCAATGGTATCGACGATTCATCTGCGGTTTGGATAGCCAGATCCAACGCTCCCTTCTCCTCTGGGTTCGGAAATTTTACAGTTGGGAAATCAGGGTCCGGTTTGGCTTGTGCTTCCACAACAGTCATCTGTGACGATAGACCAAGCGTCTCGGCACACCGAGTCATCGCAGGAAGACCTACACCATGCATGGGTGTATATACGAACCTCAGATCTGGGCTCATCGTGAGGTTTGAGCCTTCTGGATGGGCCGCGTAAAGGATAGCCTTGTGATACTTGTCTCTAACCAGCCCTAATGATCCTTCGACAAGTAGATCTGGATTGTCCACGACCGAGGTATCCCATGTGACGGGTTTGAGATTCTCCAAAATAGACTCAGCTATGCCAGTGTCATGTGGAGGGATAATTTGGCAGCCATTGGACCAGTAGACTTTATATCCGTTATCTTTGGCTGGGTTATGGCTAGCCGTAACCATAATACCAGCGACTGCGTTGAGCTCTTCCACGCCAAATGGCACCAAGGGTGTATGTGAAGGTACCTCGTACCACCATACTTTGATGCCTTTGGCGACAAAGGCAGCGGCTGTGAGCTTCGCGAATTTCTCGGAATTATGGCGAGCATCACGGCCAATAACGACACCTCGTTTTTTGACATTGCTCTCTGTCTTGAGAAGATATGCTGCCAGTCCTTGCGAAGCTTGGATGACCGTCAAGGAGTTCATGCACGCAAAACCGGCCTGCATGGGTCCTCTTAGGCCAGCGGTACCAAAGGCAATGCGGGTGCGTAGTCGTCTTTCGAGTTCATCTGTGTTACCTTGGTGAAGCAATTCGTATATCTCGTCCGTGGTCGACTTGTCTTGGTCAAGCTCCAGCCACTCCCGGGCCAACTCTTTGATGTCTTTGGCCATGTTGTACACGAATTGTACTAGAAGAAAGGCGTCAAGTCGGCTTGGAGACTAGGGAAGTAGTTGTTGATTGCCAATATTAAAACAGGGGCGACTCGACTCTTATGTAACGCGACGGAGCTTGAAGTCCTTGCAAGCCTTGTGATGGCGGAGGTGGCCGGTTCCAAACGGAACGATCAGCTAGGATGTGTTCGAGTGCAGCTGGGCAAGGCTCATTCATGTATAACAGCACGCTGCAATGATCTACTCACGTTCAGCAGATGTAGCGAAAGCGTTCAGGTGGCATCATGAGATACTGCCAAATCACATCCCCGCATTGCATGTGCAACTACAGTGAACGCTGACAGGTCCGGCCTTTGCGCTCCAGCCTCGTGCGGGGCGTTGGACTATCGATAAGCGATCAGGAACGACTTTTGTGGCCTCATCCATTGGCTCAGCAACAGCTGAACCTTTCCGTTTCTCCTTGCAGAGCTTGAGACGACCACAGACCAAAACATGGCCTGATCCTCGCGTTACCCCCGAATCCATTCGCTCGCCGCTGCACCCTCACTCCGTTCCTCGACGTACCACTACATCGCAACCATGGATGCTCAAGCCCAACGCAAGGCCAAAGTGCTCGGTCGCGACGAAATCGAGGCACTCATAGCCAATGGACGATCAATTGTCGTTGTAGACAATAAAGTACTGAAAGTGGACGCGTGGATGCCATACCATCCTGGAGGTGACAAAGCGATTCAACACATGATAGGCAGAGATGCCACAGACGAAGTCACTCGGTAAAAATCGTACATTATTTGACTGTAGAAATCACTGACCATTATATTGCAGTTTTCATTCGAATCAAACCCTCGAGCTTATGAACCGCTACCAGATCGGCCGAATCGAAGGACGTTGGACGAACTTTCTACCGCCTATCCAGGGAGGAAAGTTCAGGACAGAAGATGAGATAACCAATACACGGAAGCAAGAGCACAGTATGGCGCTCATGTCTTCAGGGCAGGAATCTGCCAGCTCGTCGTCCTCCGCCGAGCAGAGCCCAGTTTTCGACCGCGTAGATCGTTCAGCGTCTATAAAACACCGAAATTCGAGCGCACTGAACCGGTCGTCATCCACCTCCACCGTCTCTTCAGTTGAGCTCGACGAGCCTGTGTGTCCTAAGAAAATGTCCGTACTGGACAGGCGTACACAGCAAGAATTGGACTTCGATCGCGCAAAATACCCCTCCTTGGACCACCAAACACAAGACAGCATAACCCAGAAGTACCGAGAATTGCAAAAGCGCGTCAAAGCAGAGGGCCTATACGACTGCAATTACACATCCTATGGCATAGAATGCCTGCGTTACGGACTATTCTTCTGCACCTTTCTATACCTACTCAATGCAGGCTGGTACATTACTAGCGCTGTGCCGCTCGCGTGCTTCTGGCATCAGCTCACGTTTACCGTCCACGATGCGGCTCACATGGGTATTACCCACGACTTCACAACCGATTCCACGATTGCCATGTTTATCGCTTCGTTTCTCGGTGGGCTTAGCGCTGGATGGTGGAAACGCAACCACAATGTCCACCACGTTGTGACAAACGACCCCGAACACGATCCCGACATTCAGTACATCCCGATTTTTGCAGTCACCCATCGATATCTGAGCAGCCTCACAAGCACGTACTATGACCGATTCATGGAGTACGATGCCGTCGCAAAGGTGCTGGTCCGGATCCAGCATTATACATACTACCCGATCATGGCTGTTGCGCGCTTCAACCTCTACAGGCTGAGTTGGGAGTACCTGCTCGGAGATAAAGCTCCCAGGAAAGGGCCTGCTTGGTGGTTCCGCTACTTCGAGCTATGTGGTATCTGCGTTTTCATGACATGGTTTGCATACGGTATTGTGTACAGATCCATTCCAGATAACTTCAGCCGCTTTTGGTTTGTACTGTTATCTCATGCACTTACCTCGCCACTGCATGTTCAGATCACCCTCTCGCATTTCGCAATGAGCACCACCGATCTCGGAGTTCATGAGTCATTTGCCCAGAAGATGCTGCGCACAACCATGGACGTGGACTGCCCCCAGTGGTTGGACTTCTTCCATGGTGGACTGCAATTTCAAGCTATTCATCATCTATATCCTAGAGTACCCAGGCACAACCTTAGGAAGACGCAAAAGCTGGTACAAGAGTTTTGTGACGAGGTCGATATTCCGTACGCGCTGTATGGATTTGTAGATGGAAACAAGCAGGTCGTTGGTAAGTTGGCAGATGTAGCTCGACAAGCCGCCATCTTTGCCGAATGTCAGCGCACAATGGCTGCAGAAGGAGACTACGGTCTCTACTGAGAAAAACTGTGGGTCTTTGATTGTACAAAACTATTGGTATGTGTGGCTGTCTCGCCGTCCAGGCTATTTGTCACGGCTTCGGCTTCCTTCCATACACAACATAGAAAAATACAAACCCTCGCTGCTCCCGCCACTCAATCGCATCCCTCTCCGCCCCTTCACAAGCCTTCTCCACATCTTCTTGAGACACAACATGTTGCCCCTCCGCCAGTTTCTTGATCAACCGAGGAATCAGCAATCCCATGTTATCTCTGTGGAACTCTCCAAACTTCTTCTCCGCCTTCGTTAAGCCCTCCCACGGAGCCACCGCGTATGTATATCTCTTTATATGTACATCTTCCAGGCCCGCTGCGGAGAACATGCCTGGAAGCTGCTGGCCACACGTCGCATCCATAGCCTTTGCAGCGCAAAGCTCCTGGAACGTCTTGGCCCAATCGCAAGCATTGTGCCAGGTATCCGTGGGGTGGACCTGTGACTTGAACTCTGATAAATTCAAGGAGTGTGGTTCTAGGGCTGCGCGCTGAGATGGGGTAAGGGGATCGGGAGCCCTGTAATACGATATGGCCAGGTCTTGCATCTCGATCCATCCCTGTTCGTAGTAATTAGTTCTGTGTGGCAAAGGAATGAAAATACCGCGGCCTTGTATATGCAAAGAGGAGCTCAAGTCAGGATGCAAAACGTATAATTTGCAAAACGGCAGCATGGAAGCAGCGCGTCGTTAATGGGTGTTTGTAGGAGCCTGCGATGATAGATAGTACGTACCCCCGGCTTCGTCAACGCAACACAGCGGTTGACATAGTCCTTCCAGTTCGTCATGCCTAGGACTAGCAGGCGCGAGAAAACATAGTCGAAAGTGCCAGTTCCAAATCGCGGATCCGGGTCTTTCGGATTCGTGAGGTCATTAAAATTGGCTTGGATATACTCGATATTTGGCAGTTTTTCTCGAACGAAAGGCACAGGTGAGAGATCCAGGCCATATACCTGGGCATTTGGGACTTGGGAGGCTATGTGGTGGGTTACAATACCCGTGCCGCAGCCAATGTCGAGGGCTTTGTGGGTCGCTGATGCGTCAAGAGGTACATGTGTTGTCTGTCCTTTCATCATTTCACGAAGTAAATCTGCTTGGACTTCGAGTCTTTTGTGCTCGGTATTGCTATTCAGGGATTACTATGTTGATGAAGGCTCAGTCACTTCGCGTACGTACTCATTCGGCAAAACATATGCTGCATTTGTTTCATGATATCTCCGCTCGCTGCTGGATTCATGTAGAGGAGAGACTGTGTCAGCAGGCATATTTGGTATCGCTTGATGGATTCTTCGCGAAAATCTAGCATCGCAGGAATCGACGAGTAGCCATGAGTGCTTTATGCACTTCAGCTCGTGTGTTCAGCTGTAGCGCCACATCCCTCTCGTCGAAGACCCTGTAGATCGTGACGCATTGGCCGACTTGAACTCATAGTAAAGTACACGATTGTTTAATTTTTAGAGAATGGGGTGTGCACTAGCTGTGGTGATCTTGGGTAGAGTACACCATTAAGCAATCCCGGTCGGACCATGGCTCCGACTACTATCTATCGCGAAAAGACCCACCATATGATGCTCGGAAACAAGCTTTGAGACTAGATAGGCGAGCTGAAAGCTTCAAAGAGCCGGTAGTTTGCTTTGAACTTCGCGAGGCTAGATTAGTGGAAGACCAATTACTGCCGCGACGGTCCGCATCGAACAAGTTTTGCATGCTACGAGCTGGCAAACCCGATTCTTGTAGGAGGCACAAAGATTTGGAATGAGACAAAATCTATTCAGGCGTACGTCAAGTATTCTCAAAGTATATTTTGTTGTGTCAAGAGGCAAGCTGGAGACGACAAGCTGTGACGCTTACAGGTTCGCCGCATCCAAGTTAGCCGCATTAAGAAAGGTCAACAGGCGGTGACATCAGATGTGTGCAATGGTCGTTCGAGTTGACCGAGCACTTCCGCGATGATGAAATGATACCTGCAAGCTCGTGAAAGACCAATAATGGAGCTAGAAAACATCAGGAGAGCTTCCCCTCTTGCTCATGTCAACATTTTTATTTTTCACCCTGTAACATCCTACCTACTTACCTCACCAACTGTAAACGTCCTATAATTCCAGCAATAGAGCAAAATGGATGCGATGGTGACGAAAGCACCAGTAGACCCGGAGAAGGTCGTTGAGGATGTCGAGCATTTGAGCCTCTCTCCATTTGGCCCTGCACGAGCGTCGATCACCGAACACCCATTGAGCGACGATGAGGTCTCCAAAATGACTGATTATTTCCATGCCAGCATGTACATGTGCTTGGGAATGATATATTTGCGCAGAAATCCACTGCTCCGCGAGCCATTGACGCTGGATCACGTTAAGCGACGACTACTCGGCCACTGGGGTTCAGATGCTGGCCAATCGTTCACATACATCCATATGAATCGCCTAATCAAGAAGTACGATCTTGATGCCCTCTTCATCTCTGGTCCCGGTCACGGCGCGCCTGCTGTACTCTCCAACAGTTACCTAGAGGGAGTCTACTCCGAGGTCTACCCAGAGAAAAGCGAGGATGAGAATGGCATGAGGCGTTTCTTCAAGTCTTTCTCGTTTCCTGGTGGGATCGGATCACATGCAACACCAGAGACACCTGGTAGCTTGCACGAGGGCGGAGAGCTTGGGTACTCCATCTCCCACGCTTTCGGCACAGTCTTCGACCACCCAGATCTGATCGCGCTCACTATGGTGGGTGATGGTGAATCTGAGACCGGCCCGCTGGCTACAAGCTGGCATTCGACCAAGTTTCTCAATCCAATAACTGATGGAGCTGTTCTGCCTGTTCTTCATCTGAACGGCTACAAGGTATGTGAACATCTGAGTTCGAATTTGTTGCACCACTCATCCATATTAGATCAACAATCCGACAGTCCTCTCCCGTATTAGTCACAAAGAGCTCGAAGCACTCTTCGTTGGGTACGGTTGGACACCCTACTTTGTCGAAGGCAGCGACCTGCCAAGCATGCATCAAGCCATGGCTGCAACAATGGAACGCTGCATCACAAAGATTCGCGAATATCAGAAGGAAGCCCGTGACTCAGGCAAAGCATTCAGACCTCGATGGCCCATGATTGTGCTTCGAACTCCAAAAGGGTGGACTGGGCCACGTAAAGTTGGAGAGCACTTCTCGGAGGGATATTGGCGCGCACATCAAGTGCCTCTCACCAATGTGCTCAAAGACAGGTCACAGCTCAAGCTGCTTGAGGAGTGGATGCGCAGCTATGGGCCTGAAAAGCATTGGGATAAAGATGGCAAGCTTATTCCCGAGCTTCGGGAACTTGCACCTGAAGGTAACAAGCGTATGAGCGCGAACCCTGTTTCAAATGGTGGACTCCTTAGAGGCAAGCTCCATGTGCCTGACTTCCGTGAGTACGCTGTCGAGGTTACTAAGGGAGGTGTGGCGAAAATGGGCAGCATGGCCAATTTCGCGGGCTTCTTGCGCGATGTGATCAAGGAAAACCCAAAGTCCTTCCGTGTGTTCGGACCTGATGAGACGCAATCCAACAAGCTGGATAAGATATACGAAGTAAGTAATTTCGCCTTATCCTGGAGCACCCTGTGTTGTTGACTTGAGTACAGGCTGGAAAGAAAGTCTGGATGGGGGAGTACTTTGATGAGGATGAAGATGGTGGCAACCTTGCTTATGAGGGTCGCGTAATGGAGATTCTGTCTGAGCATACGGTCGAGGTAAGTTGAAATCGCACACCTGAGTTCATCCCTAACAATATCAAGGGCTGGCTCGAAGGCTACATCCTATCCGGTCGGCACGGTCTGCTTAACAGCTACGAGCCCTTCATTCACATCATTGATTCCATGGTGAATCAGCACTGCAAGTGGATCGAGAAATGTCTCGAGGTTGAATGGAGGCAGAAGATTGCATCGCTCAACATTCTCCTCACAGCGACAGTATGGCGACAAGATCACAATGGCTTCACACATCAAGATCCTGGTTTCTTGGATGTGGTGGCAAACAAGAGCCCCGAAGTCGTACGCATCTACCTTCCACCCGATGCTAACTGCCTCCTCTCGACCATGGACCACTGTCTCCGCAGCCAAAATTATGTCAATGTTATTGTTGCCGACAAACAAGAGCACCTGCAGTTTTTGACTATGGAGCAAGCGATTGCTCACTGCACGAAAGGCGTTGGTGTCTGGGAATGGGCATCAAACGACAAAGGCGAAGAGCCAGACGTAGTGATGGCATCCTGCGGCGACGTGTCGACACACGAATCTCTTGCCGCCACAGCGCTTCTGCGCCAGCACCTCCCCGAGCTCAAGATCCGCTTCGTCAACGTCGTTGATCTATTCAAGCTTATCGACGCCAGCGAACACCCTCACGGACTGCGCGCACACGAGTGGCGATCCATCTTCACTGATGACAAGCCTTGCATCTTCAACTTCCACTCCTACCCATGGCTCATTCATCGTCTGACGTATGGTCGCAAGGGACAGCAGAATCTGCTAGTACGAGGGTACAGGGAGAAGGGTAACATCGATACACCTCTTGAGTTGGCCATCCGCAATGGCACGGATCGATACAGTCTGGCGATTGATGCGATTGACAACATGAAGACTATTGGCAACAAGGGAAGTGCGGCTCGACAGGCTTTGCTTAATGAACAGATCAAGGCGAAGAACTATGCATATCATGAAGGCTTGGATCCAAAAGAAACAGAAGATTGGGTTTGTAAGTCAAGTCCCGGGTTCGAAGTGGTTGATTGGGCTCGGCGCGGTCGTCTGCCATTGTCAGTCGAACGCGCGAGACCCAACCCCCGACTTCCTGCCCATCTCCCCCTGCAATAGCCATGTTACTGACTTCTCCATAGGGCCGTTCTAAGCTCCATGGTACAGCTGCATCGGCGATCTCTGGGAATTTCTGAGGTATCAGAATAACCATATGTAAATACACTTGGAACTTCAAACATGCTTTGCAACATCTATAAATCGTGTACCAGAATTATGCATAATACTGAATATCGATGGCTCATGGAGGATGAGTGTAATCACAAATGAGAACGACTTTATTTCCAACATCGTATCAAAGCAGTAAGGGTATGAGATGTTAGTCGCAGCTAGAAATTCTGATATGTGCATCAATTAGTGACAAAAGGCCATATACATAGTAGCGTAGCAGTGAGAAAATGCAAAAAAGACATCATCTAATAAAACAAACAACTTCATCACTCATGACAAGGTGCGAAGCTGAAGCAAAAGATTAGCCAGTCTTGCGCGATGCGATCAGATGGGCAAAAAAGAAACTCCCCCGGAAAGGCTCGAACTTTCAACCTCCTGATGAGCTATCGTAGATAACAGTCAGACGCGCTAGCCAATTGCGCCACGGAGGATCGATGTTGGTGCAGATGCACCACGGTGATGTTTTCGATGAGCTTTCCTCAAATCTGATGGAATATATTATCCACGTCCCAAATTCTATGAAGCTTGGTAGACTTCCCTGAGGGTGCTGTGTGAGAAAACTCGTAGGTGGTATGTTTCAGAGCAATGTAACCGTTGGGCGGCTAAATGTGGGGTCCTTTTATATCCGAATCGGCTATTGCACCGGAAAACCCAACCAATCCATGTGTCCGCTGTTCATCTGATCGCTGCGCTTTATTTTACTCCGCCTCAGGCTTCAACACCACAATGCCGTAGGGATCCCTGTCAACCTCACTAACTATGATTTCGAAATTCTCCTCAGCGACTGCTTCCTTCAAATCCTTATCGTCCTTGTGTTCCTCCCTAAACTTTGCCCATTCCGTCTCCACCGCCTCCTCCAATTGCCCAAGCAGTACCTCTGCCAGGAATCCTCTCTCAGAATTGCTGTGGAACAGATTTATGACTACTTGCCCCTTCTCAATGGCTGCGAGCGCTTCATGATGGCTCATTTCGCCTGTGAAGAGAAGATCGACATCGAGATTGCTGAGCAGAGATGCACCTGAACCTGCACATATACCAACGCTGCGGATCTCGATGTCTGAGATGGTGGCGTTTTGTGGAATGGCAATCGGGAAGCCTTTGGGGTTGTTGAGACCTTTGCCTATGCGGTCGAGCAACGCGGAAAGAGGCTGCGGCTTGCTGAACTCTACAATGCGACCCATGCCTGCGCCAGGGTGGGATTCGAGCTCAGGTGACTGCGGAACTACTGGCCGGCGGGTGTGTGGGACTGTAGCTGTAGTAGCTGTCGTTGCGGGTAGTTTCGCGAACCGGAGCGTGGTCTGGCTGGGGTGGTGGTTCAATGTGATGCTCGGTCGCTTTCTCTCGATGAACGGATCGTCGGGATCTGGCTTGCTATCTTGCTGCGGATCTGGTTCTCCCTTGGAGCTTCCATCGTCCTGCTGTGCCTTGGTACCAGTCACTATGTCTGCCAGCCAGTCCCCAAGTCCTCCTGGCGCCGCATCGACTGCGGTATGCGGACTGTACACGCTGATACCATGACTAGCAAGGCGCAACAGAGTCTGTTGTTGTGTGTTGGCGAGAGTAATTGACTTCAAGCCTCTGAATATGATGGGGTGGTATGCGATGACGATGGAGGATTCGAGGGCTATCGCTTCGTCGGCAACACCCTTTGTAAGGTCGATTGTGAGAAGGACCGTGTTTGATTGGCGACGGGATGGTACGAATGGTGCTTCTAGAAGCAAGCCAGTGTTATCCCACGAATTGTCTGCGAGAGCTTTTGGATATCTAGTCAATGTTAGTAAAGTGTCCAAACCCGTGCAACCAGCTAAGATTAACAGACTCACAGCTTTTGCATAGCCTTCACCACCGCCCTAGAAAACGGCGCAGAAGACGCCATATTTGCACTCATAGCGTGCACAAGTGATCTCCTCGCTGTCGGAAGGAACATGCAGCTACAATTGCGGATCCAAACAATCTTCGTTTACCCCATTTAATGCGACCACAGCTCTTAGTGTAATCCCTGTATGCCCCGCGTCATCGCGGCCCACGTTATCAGATCCGAATCCTTCCCGAACATCACTCATTGCGCCCGCCTGATGGACCCTAGACATACACTCTACAAGACTTTCGAAACCTTGGTAGTTGATCCCGAAAATACAGACCAGATGAGTGCAAGGACAGACGAGGAGGCTGCGCAAGCGCAGGCCACCTCCGGTGTTACGCCCCAGAGCATCGAGAAGAAATTGAAAGACAACTTGGGCGCTGTGTACGTCGAGATTGCGGATTTGAGCGGTATGTAAAGCGTCCTCTTCAGTTTTAGGCAGCACGTGGCAGGCACATGGCAGCCAACAGATCCAATCCTGTATGGAGCTATACCCTGGTTATTATCTCGAAAATGAAGAAGCTCACCCAAGCAAATGAGCAACCACAAGACGCGAACAAAGCTAAGACATGAAACAGGCGGATGCGGCCAAATGTACGAAGCCATCATCGTATCACCACAATTCACCAAGAAGACAACACTAGCTCGACATCGGCTTGTCAACACAGCACTCAAGGACGAAATCGCTGCAATTCACGCATGGACGCCAAAGTGCCACACACCAGAAGAGTGGGAGAAGAAGAAGCCGCAGTAAAACATCCTCGACTTTGAGGCTAATTCACAAGCTATGACACTCGGTTTTTGTTGATTGCATTGACTGCCGTGGAGGGAAGTTGGGTGCATTTAACGAGATCAGGTAGTACTTTCTCATGGCATTACGTTGATTCGAGCTTTCTATACATACTTTGTCGACCTTGGACGTCTACATATTGAAATACAACTTGTTTCATCTAGCTCAGTAGCACCCTGATCTCCCCACTCGTCCTGGGGAACATGTCTCTGAGCCCTGGCTCCTGCTCTTCGTCGTCCTTATCCTCATCGTACAGCAGATCATCAGCAGCAATTATCTTCTTCTCGACGACCTCGAAATCTTCGCAGAACGAAGCTGCAGCTTCATCCGTGATGTCTTGTATCATCTTCCTGTTCTTCAATCGCTTGAGATTTTCTGCAGCATCAATCAGTGCAGATGGCAAGAACTCATCCAGCTGTTGACTCGCTGCCACGAGCGCATCTGGCTTGAATAACTCGAGCTCTGGAATCGTTTTGAGACTCTCCGCTGTATCCTCAATGTCTTCTAGAGCCTCGAGTAGGGTGATTAGTCCTGACTCATGGAGAAGATACTGATGCTGATATTCAACCAGCTGAGCGACTTGTTCCTTGATCGTGTCTTCCATCTCTTCAACTCGCTCGCTTGCGAAGGTGTACACGGAAAGAGCATCTTTGGCAGCGAAAAGGCAGTTGATCGCAAAGACTGCACTGTCCGGCTGTTCCAGTCCTTTTTGTAAGTTTACGCAGCCACTCATGAAGGGATCGAGAGCTTCCGCCAGTACCGCATAGAACCCCTGTGCTTGATCGTCAGTGCCCGCGGCAGATGTATCGTAGCTTTTGGCAAGAACTTTGAGCATCTGTAGCGCGTCTTCGAGAAAGTCTGGAGGTGACAAATCTGGAGGGGGTTTAGCGAGATCGCTTTGGACCGTGGCAACGTAGTCTCTCATGTTTGAGCGGAACTGCCGCATAGCAGAGGCTTCCAGAGCATCGAATATCTCCAAGACTTCCGACTCAGACCCGAGTAGCCTGACGAATGTGCCTTTGTAGAACCCGATCAGGTTCGCGATCTTATAGGCTAAAGCGGCATCTTCGTGGCTTTGGACCACCTGTTCTGTGCGTTGACGCAGTACGCGCGCAACGCTTGTCAAGTCTCGGCTGACGAGCTGATTGAGTGCTTTCTTCCCGTCGAAAATTTCCGTATCCTCATCTCTAAGCCATGGCTCACTCTCTAAGCCCTCTTGAATGGAGCGTTTGATCTCTTCACCATCAGAGATGAACAGGTTCTCCAAAGCCTCCCGCTCCGATACCGTAGTCGAATGTACCCAAGCCAGCATATCTCCAATGTAGCGTAGTGGATCATGGGCATGGAATTCAATCGGCTTGGTGGCGATGTGCTCAGCTTCTGATGCTGAACCAGTAAGAGCAGCATGGAATGAGTCTGACAAGATGGTCTCTCGCGCTTCTGCAAACGAGTCAAGGCAGCTCTGAAACAGTGTCGGTCGTTCCGCAAGCACACGCAGCGATCGCCGCACAGAAGCACTAATCTGCGGATTTTCCAAATCCAGCGTCTTGAACTCCCGCTGGATCCAGCGGTACAACTTCTGAAAAGCGGCATTGAGCTGCTTCGAGCTCCTCTCTAGGACTTCGAGGCCCAGCCGCTGGTCTTCAGTTCCTAGCAGGACTTGACAGTCATGATGGATCTTCTTGACGCGCGTGAGAACCTGGAAGAACTCCTCGTTCACAGGCTCGGCAGTAGACGTTAGAACAGTGGTTTCTTCCTCGGAGATGATGAAATGAGAGTTAAAAGCTTGCAAGATCTGTTGCTTGTTTTCGACCTGTTTTCGTTGCGTCATGAGACTGGTGGCTTCTTCTAGCACGGGCTCAGTCTCTCGATTCGCAGCTGCAATATGACTCCGCATATCCGCGCAGTAGCTGTTTAGGCTGCTGATGGCCGAGCCGATGCGTCTCAATTGCTACCACCAGTCAGAATTATCCTTCACATATCCTAACGAACGTACTGCCGCAACTTCACCAAAGTCTTGAACAATCTCGCCATTGCACTGGATGACCTCTTTTTGGACATGGAGGCGGATCTGGCGTCTTGTTTCGGCTGTATTGCGTACGCCGCGGGCATCAAGGGTCTCCAGAGCATCGCGAATTTCTAGGTCGGCATATGATGCAGACAGCACACTGGTGATGCGGCTCGACAAAGCATTGGCGCCGCGGGAGGTTGTTCCTGTAGAAGGTGTAGCTGGCGACAGGACATCTGCAGAGGCCGGAGTCCCGCGCTCCTGAAAGTAGCTTGCGGACATATTGTGTAGGTGTCTTGACAGCCAACAGCGGCGGGCGTACCTGGTTGGTCGAATGTGGCGCTCGGGGAAGGTGCAGCCGAGGCTTATCGATAGCGGCGCGCGTCACCTGCATGCATCATTCAAAGACGATCCCATGATAGCTCCAGTCGCCGCTTCATGAGCTTCTTGTCGAGGAGTGACTTCTGGTCAGAGCTGCCCTGAGATTCATGGGGTCACTTTCACTGTTCTGGAGATCACGTCTCCCTTCATCTGACCTCGTTGTCCTTCAAGCACGCAGATAGGCCCCAGCGCTGCCACGCGCCCCCGCCCGTTGCCTGAGCGCCTGGCAACAGCAACAGCAGCACCATAAACATGATGGCGTCCAACCTTCTCTCTAGGCTTCTTCCTTCGGCATCAGACGAGCCCTTCGCACAGGAACCGCACAGCACCCAAGATCGCCGCACATCCTCGTCTACCGCTACCGATGAGAGACCTGATATGGATATAGACGAGGAGAACCTTGGGGCTCGCTTTGAACCACAGGATCTCAACGACTTGCTGGCGGAAGCTTCCTCGAGCCAAATGACGACCGAGAGTCGCGCCGTCTCGCCGGAAGCCAGACGCAACGCACCGCCAAGCAGCAATACAGCTGCCCGAGCACCAGCATGGCGACAGCCCGCTCCTGCTCGCCCCGTACCACTAGACGACGATGATGATGTTCCGCAGTCTCTCCTGCTGGAAGGAGGGCTCGACCCACATCCAAATCCTAGCCACGGCCTGCCACCTCCTGTACCAGGGCCCTCGACGAGACACACTCGAGCACAATGGGAGGCAACGAGACAACAACAGCGACTACACAATGAAGACAGGAGAGGTGCTCCTCCAAGAACATGGGGACATACCCCCAGAGGTCGGCAATTCACTACAAACCCCAAAGAAAAAGCCCTATGGCTATGGGTAAACCAGACGGATCTCGACACGTACATGCGCGAAGTGTACGAATACTATGTGGGATGCGGCATATACTCGATACTTCTACGACGTACATTATCACTCCTACAGTCCGCGTTTGTCGTCGGCTTCGTGACCTTTCTCGGGTGGTGCATCGATTACTCCAAGCTGTCTGGAAGCACCAAGATGAGCCAAGTCGTGGTGCCCAAATGCACCAAGGGTATCCATGGCTTCTGGATATTTGCTCTCTGGGTCTTCACCATATACTGGTTATATTCGTTCTATTCGCTGATCACAGACCTTCCACGCCTGCGAGCTATGCACGATTTCTACCACCACCTCCTCGACATACCTGACCGAGACATCCAGACAATACAGTGGCAGCAGATTGTAAGTCGGGTCATGGCTCTACGAGATTTGAACTTGACCACTGCGTCGAATCTCTCCCCCGAGACTCGCAAGTTGTTAGATTCCAAGAGCCGGCAGCGGCTCGACGCAGTCGACATCGCGAGCCGATTGATGCGACGCGACAATTACCTGATCGCCCTTTTCAACAAAGAAATCTTGGACGTGACTGTTCCCATTCCGTTCTTAGGCAACAGGTACATATTTTCCGAAACCACCAGATGGCATGTCAACCTAGCTGTGATGGACTTCGTGTTCAGCGGGCCGAATGGACAGTTCAACCAAGACTTCCTGAAAGAACGAAACCGCCGTGAACTCGTCAAAAAGCTGCGGACCCGTTTCTTCTGGACAGGGATCATCAGCATCATCTGCGCACCGTTCGCTGTGGTCTTTGTGCTGGCGTCATACTTGTTCAAGTATTTTACAGAATATCACAAGGATCCAGGTCAATTAAGCAACCGCGACTTCACCACATTTGCACAATGGAAGTTTCGCGAGTTCAATGAGCTACCGCATTTGTTTGCACGCCGTCGTAACATGGCCTATCCTTATGCAAACTTATACCTCGCGCAATTTCCAAAGGACAAGACAGAGCAAGTCTCATCGTTCGTAGCTTTCATCGCAGGAGGCTTTGCTTTCGTATTGGTCGTCTTCACCCTGCTCGATTCGGAATTGTTTCTCACCTTTGAGATCTCGCCCGGCAAGACTGCCATCTTCTGGATCGGTGTCCTGACTACTATCTATCGCGTAGCTCGTGGAAGCAGCCCACAAGAAGATCAGATCCTGGACCCCACATACTACATCAACCACGTCATCTACCATACTCGCTACGAGCCAGATTCGTGGCATGATCGACTACATACCGACGAGGTTCGTGCCGAGTTTGCAGAACTGTACCAACCAAAGATCTTGATCTTCGCTGAAGAAATATTGAGTATGGTTATTACGCCGTTTCTCCTCATGTTTCGCCTCCCACAATGCAGCGAGCGTATCGTCGACTTCTTCCGCGAATTCTCCATCGTAGTCGATGGGCTGGGTGTAACGTGTTCATTCTCCATGTTCCCCTTCAACAAAGGCACACAGAACGTCAATAATGCACCAGCCAATCGAGGCGGTGGACGTAGAGATGACGTTGATCCTCGCGAAGACTACTTCATGGCTAAGGACAACAAGATGCTGGCATCCTACTACGGCTTCCTTGACACTTATGCAACGTCTGGCCGCGGCTACAGCGGAAGATTGCAAGGCAAAGGAAGCTTTCATCCGCCACCACAGTTTCCCAATGCCTTCGGCGCCATGTCGCAAACAGCACAGCCCATAGATACTGGAGCACGAGGTACAAGTAGAGGTCCAGCAGGGCAACAGCCTCTCCAACGTCGAACACCCAGGACTGGCCCTTCCACGAGAGACGAACCCATATCTTCCATTCTTCTAGATCCACATCACCAGCCATCCTCCGCATCCATGCTTCGTGGGTCTCCACGCACCGCGCCACAGGGAAGATATCGGACGCCGCTACAGCCTGTTTCGGACGCCTCGAGCCAAGTAGGTCCCCGTATCGAAGAGGAAAGCACCATAGGTGATTCATGGCGCATGAGTAGATTGGCTCAGGATGACGATGAAGAGGAAGAAGCACCAGGAGCAACTCGTGGGGGCGTTCTACAATTACTGCAGCAGTTCTCCAAGGCGCAGGCTGAAGGTAGGGGAGCTGGTGTTGGAGTTTGACAGTATCAGCGTATTTATCAACGCATCAATCGCATTGTGTAAGGTCGTCAGGCGTTTATTCTATCAATTTGCGCAGGCATATATACCATCATTGCAGTAGTAGTAGATTCGAAATTTAGTCAAGACATCGTAGAATCTTTTCAGTTCCGTTGCGCGAATCCTGCGTTGTGTGATGCTTCAAAGCGACAAGTACTGTACTTCTGTTCTCCTGGACACCATTTCCAACCATTGACACTTAATGCCTTGTACCCAAATCGATACAAAGCTTCGATACCCGAGTAGACTAGCCCTCGTGTCTCCACGACGTTGGACACTAGCACATCATACATCACAATACAAGTAGTAGTTAGGATTCGTTCATCTCTTTGTCATTGTCAGGCTGAATTTGGTCGATGTCTACAGTTACATTCCGCAGAGGTTCTTCCTCCAACCTTCATCCATGACTGGAGAGGAGGAAAGCAAATCACGCCATAGCCGGTATCCCATTTGACCCATGATCATTCGCATGCATACGTCATCCCAAAACCACAACCTAAGCCTCAAAAGCCTCGGGGAAACGGCGGATGTTCTGGGCGATGGGGCCCTTGTTACGGAGGAACTGGACGTAGGCACCGTCGATCTTGATCTTGCCCTCCTTGCGCTTCTCGACGTACTCCTCACGGCGGAGAGGGGTGAAACCCCAGTTCCTGGAGACGATGATCTTTTGGCGGCCGGGGAACTGCAGAGTATTAGATGATGAAATGCTTGGGTATTTTGCGTATGACGTACCTTGTACTGGCAACGCCTCAGAGCCTCGAGAGCGGTGGCGCGGTGGGAATCCCTAGTCCGGACGGACATGAGGATCTGGCCAATGTTCACACGGGCGACAAGACCGTTGGGCTTGCCGAAAGCACCACGCATACCAGTTTGAAGCCTATCAGCTCCAGCGCACGACAACATCTTGTTGATACGGACGACATGGTAGGGGTGGACGCGGACACGGAGATGGAAACCTTCCTTTCCGGCAATCTTGACGAGGTACTTGTTGGCGCAAATACGGGCGGCCTCGAGAGCCTCGGAAGACAGCTGCTCGTACTCGTTGGAGACCAAGTGGATGCAGAGAGGGAAGTCGTCGACGTTCGCCTTCTTGCGACCGAGGTCGAAGATGCGGATCTTGGCGTCGGGTACACCACGGTTGAACCTGCTCTTGGGGTACTTTGAAGCAGTCAGTCTACTGTTCCTCCGCTATCCATATCTCCTGTAACGTACGGGCTTGTTCTTGCAGTAGCGGTAGCAGCGGGCTGGACGGCGTGCCATTGTGACGACTTTTGACCTGGTGACAAATCAAAGTGAGTGAGGATTCAACGGTAGAAGGAGCGTGTCGGCGGGCGCGCAAACTGATCAAGCAGGTCAGTAACGAGTCTCGCAAGCAGAGCGGGAATTTGTGACAGAACGTACCTTACCCTGTATTTAAGTGTTAGTTGTGGAGGGGGAGTCAGAGCGAAGGCAAGAGCAAGAGGTCGTCGCTGACGAATTCGCGCTCGGGGTGCGCAGGCGCGAGCTTGGCGGCCGTAAGCGAGCAACTGCAACCTGGAACGCCACTGTGAGTTTGTCAGCCAGTTCCATTTCAGGCTAGCTTCAAACGCTACTCTAAGACATGATGCATTGTTTTGTACGAATGTACGAAAGTGTGACGCGAAAGGAACGCTCTCGCGCCGTGTGAAATGCCTAAATCAAGGCAAGGGATTACCCTAGCGAGAATACGCAAAGAGCGCTTGAGGTCACTCAAATAACAATGACTTGAAGCACCTTGCGAGAGTGTATGAGAGAAACCATCACGTGACATCATTGAAGAGGAATGTCCTTGTTGGAGTTTCCGTTCAACATAGCGCAGATCCACGTCGCATGTCTTTGGAAGCAGGTCGATTAGCTCCACCGATTTCTCTAGCGGCCGGTTGCGTGTAGGAGATAACGATGGCATGTTACAAATATTGATCCATTAGCCACCCACACATCTAGCCACATCACGATTAGAAAAAGTTCAAGAATGGAATAGAACATGGTGGCTTCATTTGTCATTCATTGAAGTTCATCATCGACGATATGAGTCGTGAGTTGGTATCATGTCTATCTGCTTTTTGCCCATTGTCACGCGCACATCTACTCGGTGCTGGTGGTAAGGATATCCGAGTCACCTGTTGATTGTCAGCATGTGCAACGAGTCTTTCCATAATCTGTGACTTACCAGCGTCGAGGATGGACATGGTGGAGCAGCGGAAGAGCTTACCGCAAGCGGTACCAAGCTCGATCTGTATCATCGATATGTTAGTGGCAGCCCTCCGAAGTCATAATCGGACCTCTTCTCAGGGCCAGCCCTCAGAGAACACCCAGTATACCCCAGAGTATCTCGTCGTTAGGCCATGAGAAAGGATCATGATGCGGTACGTACGTTGTTGCCAGAGAAGTGGTGGACTACGTATGGTTAGTGGCTGTACAGCAAACCGCATTCAATCAGACATACCAGAGGTCTTGGAAAGCATAGCGTAGTACTCAAGCTCAGACTTCCTCAAAGGAGGAGTGTTGCCAGCAATGATGACGAGCTTGGCCTTGCCGGTGCGCAGGCTCTTGAGGGTGGACTTGTAGCCGAGAGTGACCTTACCAGACTTCATCACAAGCGCCAGGCGCGAGTTGATGGAGTCGGCGGTTCTCTTGTTCTTCTTGGGGGCCATCGCTGCGCTCAGGATTGTATTTGTTAAAAGTCCTGGGGTGTTGTTGCGCTCCGGTTGTGTTTGTGAGTTGAGCGAAAAAGACCCGTGAATTTTGCTGTGGATTAGCCGACGCCGCCAAGATTTGCACTAGCCTAGCAATATTCTTAGTCAGCGACCCACATCCACCTTCAAGACACTCGAGCTTCTAATGTAGAGGTATTGTAGAACCTGGAAGGCGGCGATATTCAATCAATAGTAAGATGGCTTCGATGTTGTTCTTGCTTATCTCCATAGAGGTAAATTTGATCACGATCATGTATCTCAAAACGTCATGCTCTCATTCAGTGGGACTAACAAACAGCCAAGCATGTACATTGATATGCCAGCAACGTTCTAATAAATTCTGCCTCATGGCATCGCGTGTGGTATCATGAATCTCATCTGACCGTACTCCAGTCTGTAACCAACTCCATCTTAACTGACTCTCTTGACGTACTGCCTCAACGCCTAAGCTGCTGCTCGCTGTGGTTGGCGGCCTCCACGAGGTGCGCGAACAGCGCCAGGCCTGTTGAGAGTATACTTTGCAAAAGACCGTTGTAGAGCCTTCTTTGCACTGACCTTCTGTGAACCAATGAAGGAATCGACGGTTACAGCGATGGCGCGATCGATGTCTTGCGAAGAACAGTACTCAGATAGTCGCATCTTGCAAAATGATTCTGCAATTCGCATGATGGCTTCGAGATGACGGACCTGGCAAATGTTAGCAAGGCTCGATGTCATGATAACAGGGAGAACCTACCGTGATGGGATATGCTCCAGTTGCCATAGATTCTCGGCGCATGTCTGCGAAAAGACGAGCGACCTTATCTTGGTCGATCTGGTACAGCTTGGGCTTGCAGTTCTCCCTTGCATACAGGATATACTTCCTCAGCAGCTCCTGGGGAATTTCGCCCTTCTTCCCGGGAACTTCAGGGTCCACCTCCATTCTCTCCTTCCCCAGGTCACCTTCGGTGGCTGTTGACTTTTCCACTTCATATGCCGCGTTATTCCGGGGAAGTGCTCGACTATGAGATTTAACAACAAAGTCTGCTAACCGTTGGTCCTCCTCGGGATCAACAGTATCGCGAACCACGCACAAGATGTCGAAACGGGACAAAATGGGCTCAGTGAGTTCCACATTCTGTGAGAATGGAATCGTGGAATTGTAGCGACCACCAATAGGATTGGCAGCTGCCACAATTGCGCAACGAGCCTGTAATGTGGTCACAATACCAGCCTTGGAAATGGAAATGGTCTGCTGCTCCATAGCCTCGTGGATGGACGTCCGGTCTTGATCGTTCATCTTGTCGAACTCGTCGATAAGACAAGTTCCCTTATCAGCAAGCACAAGCGCTCCACCTTCCAAAGTCCATTCGCTAGTCATTGGATCTCGACGAACGGAAGCTGTGAGACCAACAGCGGACGCACCTTGGCCTGTTGCAAAAACGGCACGGTGGGCAGTCTTCTCCACAAACTTCAGAACCTGTGACTTTGCGGTACCAGGATCACCCAACAAAAGGACGTTGATGTCGCCACGAATTGAGTGACGACCTGGCGCTTCTTTGCTAACACCACCGAAAAGCGAGAGTGCCACAGCAGTCTTGATGTCATTGTGTCCATAAATGTTAGGCGCGATAGAGTCGATGATCTTCTCGACAATCTTCGGATCCTTGGAGAGCTGTCGAATCTCGCGCTCATCCTCCTCGGTAAGTCGAAAGCCAGCCAACTGATCGTGAGATTTGACGACGTGATTTGCTTCAAGAACAGTAGCAAAGACAGGGAAGCCATTTTTGTTGTTCAAAGCAGCGTCATAGTTGTTCCGATAGGTGCCGATCACCTCAATCTCCTCGCCTGGCTTGGCAGAATCGATCAGGTCCCACAGTAGAATGACTTCTCGGTGACGGGGTATACGTCCAGCAGGTACAGTTCCGGGCGACTCCTGCAGGGTGATCTTTTGGTAATTCCGGTAGACCGTGCGCTCGGAGTTGACAGTGAATGGACCCCTTGACTGGCAGTTCTGGCAGAACGAGATCTTCACTTCGACGTTCGAGTCCTGGTGGAAGGGGCCGAGCGTGGTTCCGCACTTCGTGCAGTCGAATTTAACATACTTGAGTTGGGGGAACACTCCACTTCGTCGAGTAACAGTACCGCTGACGCAAACCAAAGTGTTCAGATGAGACTGGCGCAGCCCACGGATGGTATATTGAACAGGAAGGTCAGTAATGCGGACATGAATCTCGGAGTGGATGCGCTCGTAGTCCGGGTAGGGTATGAGCACGGCTTCCATGGCGACTTGATCAAAAATCTTCAAGACCTCGGTCGGACAATTTGCGAGGAAGAATGCAACGGCAGACTTGTGGCTAACCAAATGATCGTAGGACACTTCCAAGGATTCAGCGTTGATTTCACCCAGAGTCCTGATGCGTTCTCCGTAGACTGAAGTTCCTTGCTCGTTTGTGAACTCAAGCAAGAAGTTCTTGAACTCGCGAGCGATCGTTTTTGCAACTTGAGGCCGAGTGACCCAGTCTTCCGGTCCGGCGGCTTTGATGTCAGCGAGACCTTCGAGGGTCAACTCTTCCTCCATGATATCATCTACCATATCCATATCATCTCCTTCGTCGTAGCGGTGCCTCCTCACACGTCGATGGCCCATCAAGTCGGCTAAGCCATCTTGATCGTCGTCATCGGGCAGGAAAGCTGCTGGCATGCGGCGCCGCGCCTCCTGATCGCGGCGGTTGAGGCGTCGATCGAGCTCTCGCCTCTGGGCGAGGTCCATCTCTGCAAAATCGCCCTCATCGTCGATCCCTTCGCCTTCGTATGCATCGTTCTCTCGTGCTCTGTAGTCGTGCTCGAAGTCATCCGCGAACAGGTCAATGCCCTCAGCTTCTTCAGCATCCTCGTCCAGATCATCGACGTCGCGCATCATATCATCATCGTCTAGTGCATCTGCGTCGTCATCGTGAGGAATCATTGGCGGCGAGGAAGCCATTGCTGTTCTTGTTAGTTTGTTTACCGCTGCTCAGTATCGTAACACATACGGCTGGACGGCGGATGCGCCGCTGAAGATGGCATATCCACATCATCTCTCGTGCGCTTGTTGCCTCCGCGACTTGGGCCGGTACCTCGGTTGGCGGATGACATGTTAGATCGCAAGGGTGAACTGTTTGGTGTTAGGAGAAGGTTGAGTTAGCGGTTAGGAGGGGCAGCGTCGATCCCGCTGCTGCAACAGGCGACCGCATTGGAAGAGCACGAACCTCATAGTGACCCAATTGCGTGGGCGTATTTTATACGTACACTACAGCGAGAAAGGCTGTATGCACAAAGGGGAGTCTGGAGGGAGTCTGGGGTGGTGCGACTAGCAACCACTTTACGCGTGGGGTGCGCCAAGATAACGCGCGACGCGACTTCCTCGCTACGTTCAGGCTTGACCAATCACCATCCGGCGCGAGATGTCCTGCCCGTGAGGCAACGACTACAACTCGTTGATTGAGCACTCACCTGGGCAAACATAGCGGAGACGTCTTCGCGACTGAAAATTGGCCACATTTAATCTGGACACTCTTGGAAACAATGGCCGACTTACAATCAACGGCAGCGTCCTTCGCAAAGCCGCGCACCAACAGCATATCGCAGGCGTCTGAAAGCTCACAGACTGCAGCAGAGTATGTTTAAGTGGAAGTACCTGCGTTATCTAGCAGCTAATATATATGATTTAGATTCATTAAAGAACAACTCAGCCTAGAAGCCGAGGCTCGTGAAGCTCTCCCATATGTCAGTATATAATCCTCGACCTCACCGGCGCTTTAGCTGACCCTTGATAGCAATTCGATACATGCACACGCGACCTCGGTCCCTTGCGTCAAAGTCTTTATGCTTGTCTGACCTGCAACCCTCCGCCTCCGATTCCTACCGATAGCTATACTCCCGCGGCTGTATGCTACTCTTGTTCGATCTCGTGTCATGGAGAACACACCCTTGTCGAACTGTTCAACAAGCGCAACTTTATATGCGACTGCGGTACGACTCGCATGCCGGAAGCAGCGCCATGTACACTGCGAATGAATTCGGAGACTGGCCGGAAGGGCGATGTCACCAGAGAGGAACCTGCAAAAAGTAACAAGTACAATCAGAACTTCAGGAACAGGTTCTGTGGTTGTGAAGAAGACTATGATCCGCATCAGGAAAAGGGTACTATGTTCCAGTGTCTTGGACTAGGCACTGTGGAAGATGGCGGCTGTGGCGAAGACTGGTGGCATCCAGAATGCCTTGTTGGCTACACGCGCGAAGAGTACGCGAGGATGGTCGAGAAACCAAGGAAGGGGGAAACAGTGGATGACGCTGAAATGGTAGATGCATCTACAGAGACAGCGAAGGAGAATAAGCCCATTGTCAGCTCAGAGGCCACTGGGCACGCGGTTGCACAATCTACAATCACTGGCACCATAGACGCTGCAGTGGCCAACGGCACCGGTATTGATGGCAACGATGTAGCAGCAGGGGCCGAAGAGGAAGACGATGATGAACCGCCATTGCCACCAGGGTTCCCAGCAGAAGATGACTTCGATCATTTCATCTGTTATAAGTGTTTAAAGGCTAATGGCTGGTTGAAGAGATATGCTGGATCGACAGGGTTTCTTCCGCCAGTGTATTTTGACAAGACACTAAACGACACGCAAACACCCCCAGAGGCTGTCACGGGTCCCTCGAAATCTGGAAATGAGGAGTCGAAGAAGCGCAAAGCTTCCGACGATGCCGAGGACACGCCCTCAGCCACTCTCGCAGTCCCAGCTCCGGCTAAGCGCCAGAAGTCTGAGGATCCCAGTGGCCCCCTCTCAAGCATTCCTGAAGACAACATGACATTGCCAGTTACCCCGAAGAAGCCAGCAGATCCTTCAGTCTGCAGACAATCCCTGTTACCACCTCTTCCCACGCCCACTCAGACGACCTCCTTCTCCCTTTTCCTGAAGCCCGACTTTCGCGATCACCTATGCCGTTGCACAGCATGCTTTCCACATCTCAAAGCCCACCCACAACTCCTTGAGGAAGAAGATACCTATGAACCTCCAATGTCCGACGACGGCGATGACGGTGCGCAATCAGTCGGCACAGGTTCGATTCTCGATCGTGGCGAGGCAGCTTTTAACAACATGGATCGTGTACAAGCTATTCAAGGTGCTATGGCATATGCACATCTCAAGGATAAAGTCTCGGCGTTTCTCAAACCTTTTGCTGAGTCTGGAGAAGCTGTTGGTGCGGAAGATGTCAAAAAGTACTTTGAGAAGTTGAGAGGCGATGCTCAAGGAATTCAAGAAGCAGCTGGTGGAGCCAAGGCAAGCAGGAAAGATGATGAGGAGGGGGGCGGTGAAAATGATGGAAGAAAGGAGCAGAGTGGGTACTGATTATTGGATAGAACGCAAGAGAAGTGCTTGAATAATCTGGAGGCGTGTGTCTTGGTCGTAGCAGCCTTTGGGCCAAAGACGATTCTGTGACTACACTTTGAGAGCGAAAGGGATATTTGCAGAGCGTTTAGACGCAGTACAGAATACGTCGCTGCTCGTGTATACTGTTACAAGCAGTCTTTTCTACTTGCACATCTCGACTAGCATGTGACTCTAGACTGTATGGCGACGACAAACAAGGTAGATGAGGATGAACGCAGCGCAACAGCAATCATGTCCAATGCAACCTAATGATGCTGTTCAAAGAGTGAATCAATGGGATCTGAACGTGGATTTTGTTATGACATTATTTCCAGAAATATATATGAGCAGCAAGATCAACCTGCTTTTTCAACGATTTGGGTATCAAACTAGACTTCATACTTCACTTATACAAACAACCCCTCATTCGCCCGAGCTCAAGCCCGCACCGTCACACTCACGGTTGCCGTCTCAGTGACCGTCTCTTTCTCCGTCGCCGTAACTGTCACAGTAAAAACCTGACTAGGCGCAATTGGCGTGATGATCAGGGGGCCTTCGGTCGTCGTTGAGGACGCTGCTGGTGAAGAAGCAGACGATGCAGACGGTGGTTGCGGAGATGGCGTTGGCGATGAAGACAACTGAACTGGAAGAGAAGACGCAGCTGGAGACGACGGCTGTGCAGGAACTGCTGGTGCGCGTGATGAAGGAGCTGATGGCTTTGCAGAGGACGGGATAGGTTTTGGCGGCTCCGCGACAGGAGACGATGGTTGAGGCGCGACAGGAGGTGATGGGACACTGGGAACAGCACCTGGCGCTGTTGGCGTACTTGAGGCCTTTGGTGCTCCTCCCGTAGGTGCTGGTGCAACCGTGGTGTATTGTGTGATGATGACTACTGGCGGTGGGGCAAGAGGCGTGGGCGAGAGCAGGGCTGGTGAAGCATTTGACGAAGTTTGTATGGGCTGTGGAGCCTGCACAGGTGGTGTTGATCCTGCAATGAGCTCTGAACCATCCACTGGAGTTGAAAACGTCGGTGATGGAAAGACTGTGGTGTATTCAGTCTTAGTAACCACGACTGGTGAATTAGATGCAGAGCCAGTCGCGATTGGAGCCGTGGTCGATTGCGTGCCGGGGCCAGGCGATCGAGTGGAGCTGGTCACTGCTGAGCTCAGTGACGCCACTGGAGGCACAGCACCAGATGGAGCAGAGCCTGGATGATCGAAGCCCGGTAGTCCAGTAGAGTTACCTGCAGGCGGCTTACTATTCAAGACAGATGTTGGAGAAATGGTTGGCGCTGCAGACTGTCCTTCTTCGGGTGAGTACGTGAAGGCTGGTCTGCTAGTTTGGTTCATAGGTCCGCTAACAGCCGTTTGCGAGCTCATAGGGACGGCCAAAGCTGGACTGCTTGTGAAAGGTATGGCCTTACTGGATAGGGATGGAACCGATGGCACCAACGGCGTAGAAGACGGCAATACGCTTGAGGTACCTGGCGCAGACGGTGAGGGCGCGGCTTGTGGAGTTGGCGTGAAGTATGACGTTGACAAAACAGTCTCGGCTTCCAGAGTCGCAATGGGTTCACCTTTCAGGTTGAGGAAGGTCACCGCTGAGATGACATGGGTGACGACTGTGCGCTGAACCGGCTCGATAACAATTGCGGTATCTGCATTGACAAGCCGTGAGGGCGACGCTGACGAATATGATGTCGAAATCGGACGGGACACTGACACTGGTGTCTGAGTGGTGTTTGTATAGCTCTTGAAACTATCTGAGGTTAGTCCTGAGTCAATGGGAGCAAAATTGATTTTTCTTACAGTTGCCGTTTGTTTTCTCGTGGAAGTGGACCTGCTGATACGTTTTGATAAGCTGCCAGCAGCAACAAGATATAAATGATAGTCATCACGACGGTAACAAGAAATTAAAAGAGAAAGGAGAAACTAGAGAAAACTCAGAGATCGTCGACGAGGACAGGCGCGTAAAGACAGAATGAATTGCAATAACACAGAGCACAAGGACGACCGAGGAACAGATGACTATGAGAGAAACGATCGACAGAAGAAAACACGCTAGAAGGACAGACTACTAGGAAACAAGAGAAGGAAACACTTCGTTCCAAGAGAAAGAAGTCTAGCAGGCCGGTGTAAGGATGCATTGCATGCGGGCCAGCACTTGATTTTGAAGCTCCATTAGCCGCTGCAGACACAGTTTGACTTCAGAATAGAACAGCTAAGGGCGTTGGCCGAGCATTGTCGCAAAGGACTGGAGTATGGACGTGTCACTGGTCTGTCCTGGAAAGCCTCCAAGGTAACATAGCGACTGGTGGTTGTTTGTCGTCAACTGTTTCATGACTCCAGTCGTGGCTGGCCAATGAGAATGCGCCAACGCGAAAAGCGCACGACATTCTGGCGGCTCGCCGAACAGCACCCTGAGTCTGTAGTACTCCAGACCTCAGTGCAAATTAGCCTTGAGCCTGGAATAGCAACGATGAGGCTCTTCGGCAGTTATCCGTGCCGCTATGTGTCGCATGTAGCCAGACGCTCACTTTTCCGTGATCCAGTAAGAGAAAGGGTTAAAGTCTACGTCGCAGGTTACATGTGGAAAATTCACGTGATCTTCCTGCTCTCCGCTGCGAATCAAGAAAGAAGTAAATCCATAGAATCGCAATGTCACACACGCTGTGAAATTCGTGAAAGGCGCATGCACGTGCTGCTCCCAGTCCGTAGCTTTGTGACGGAAACGAAACTCCCTAATATTCACAGCCTTTTATGCCAGTGATCATCCGCCGACTCGCTTCCATCATGTCTGGTTTTCCAATTACGTGGATACTTGCCTTGCACGCCAGCAATTGGCCGAAAAGGACTCATTTGAGCTTCCTCATCTGCTGCCTCACCCACTTCTTCCGCGTCATCACTTTCGTATTCTTCATGGCTTGGTTCTTCAATGCTTTCGGGCTCCAAGTCGTTCCGGCTACATGTCTCGTGTTCAGACGCAGGCCTTGTATCCTCGATCGAAGGATAAGCTATAATTTTACTTGTTGATTGTTGCCAGTTTCGATCGAAACGATGCGAGGGGTGCGCAAAGATTGTTGGACGTGGCAGAGGCGTGCTTTCTGGTGATGATGGGCGGGTAGGAATACCGGGATGTGGCTCTACGTTGGGGCACCCACAACCACCCGTGCATTTACCGCAGCAGTTTGAAGTCTTGTCGAGCTCTTCCGTTGAGGTTACGGATGATGCTACTGCTACTGCCTCGCTGTAAATGGAAGACTCAGGCACGAACGAATGGGAAGCCGCAGAATCAGTTGTTTGATAAGAACTGGCTCGGGTGGGTTGCGACCTTGAAGAGACTGTAGCTATCGGGTCGAATTGACGCTGTTCCTGTACTGTCACGGCATATTTATCGACTACTTCAGCAAAGGCGAAGAGTTTCTTTTGCTTCGGAACGATGGAACTGGTGCCAACCCTCATGCTTTGTTGTTCCAGCTCGCGAGCAGCTTTTACCATACGGGAGTTGATAGCATGATCTTGTTTGTGGCGGTGTCGTCTATCACTATATCAGTTTCGACATCGTCTCTCTGTGGAGCGACAATACTAACCTCATCTGCTTTAGCTCTCTTAACTTCTCCCCCAAGGTGACGCCAAACCGATCTTGCAGCTCTCGTATGGCCTGGCCATTCCCTTGAGCAATCACATTCTTAATAAGTTGTATTTCGTCGTTGATCGCCTCGATGACTCGGAGGTTCGAGAAACCCCTCATGTTTTCTTGTGCCACTCTAAGGGAATAACGCAAGCATTTTACTTCGTGCTCGCTGAAGAGCCACTTTACGTGAGCAGTGAGTGACTCGAGCACGGATAATCTCGAGTCGCCGGCCAAAGCTTCCACTTGGGTCAACAAATTCATGAACGCGCCTGTTGCGTCCTCGATCCAATCAATGAGGCGTCCCGTAGAGAAAGTATCTCGACCTTTCTTGCGCTGGCTGGAGACGCAGTTTCTGTAGAAATCTTCATAGAGATCGGCAAAGATACCCATCTCCTTAACAAGCTTTGTGATCTCACGACGTGCGTATTTGATCTTCTTGGCCGACTTGCAGAGCTTTTGGCTGAGTTTCAGTATGAGAGCACCGAAAGTGATGGCAGCCGCTGCGGTTCCGACTATCTCCATTTTGGATAGAGATTGAGTGCAAAGAACGGAGATTTGGAATAAGGCGGTTCAGTGAAACTATCGAAAATGCGAGTCTTCGGTAGTTAAATAGGCCCAAGAAAGAGAGCCTCATGCGCAAATTGACCGGTGAACTGGTGGCTCCCTGTCCTGCATCACATTCAACCAACCATTGATTTTCCACACTCACCACCATGATGAGCGTTCTGCATGCGGCGCGGGGTTTCGCTGTACCTCGCCTCATACCTGTGTCTTTCGATCAGGTTCCATGTGTCGCCATGTCAGTGAACAGATTCTTGAGTCTGGGATGATCTGCAAACACGTCGCGGCGCAGCAGGCATCATACTGTTCTCATTCTTCTGAGCGATGCAGTGCGCAGGCAATGTTGTGGCTGATCGCGAAGATTTTGTAGCTCTGCATGGAACAGAACTGCCATGAATTCTGATGCAAGCTCGCAATGATGCATACAAGGAGGTAAGATGACAGTCCAGCGGACTACAGCAACGTGGTGAGGTTTGTGAAGCATCGCTACACATGGTGACGGTCACTTCTGCTTGTCCGAATTAGAGCAAGGTAGCGGAGCCCGCAATAAAAGTGCAGGTGGAGCATTCAAGGCATTCTCATGCTTGCTGCATCGGCTCCGTAACGGGATAACACTTCGAACGTCACACACGCGGTGAAGATTGGGGAAGATGCGCGCACGTGCGCTTCCCAGTTGGTGCATGGTTGCGTTGCTGAGGCGACAAGCGAGACGGGACCAGGAAAGCAAACACGGTCCACTAGGGTGGCCCTTCGAACATTGCAGAGCTCGACGTCACGGTAGGTCATCATTCTTTTCTCTGTAGAGCAGGCCTAGGGCTTTTGTTTCTTTCACCTCCATCATCCACCATCACCCATCTCGGCAGCCACGATGAGTGTCCGAGTCGTCGCGCGTATCCGCCCATTGCTCAAGAGCGAGCTAGACAAGGACACCATTGTCAGCGCAGAAACCATCGATGGAGAGAACAGCGCTACCGTGGTGCGGCTACCGAGCCCAAAGAACGACGCCGAGTCGTTCAGCTTCCAATTCAGCTCGGTGTACGAGCAGGACGCGACACAGCAACAACTGTTCGATGCAGAGAGTATGTGAAGCCGAGACGCTCAGCAGGACTGAAGCTGACGCGTAGCTAGTCTCGCCTACGGTGAAACAACTGTTCAATGGCTTCGATCTATCCATCTTTGCCCACGGCTGCACGGGCACCGGCAAGACACACACGATGCGCGGAGGGAAATCTTTGGCCGACCGCGGTGTCATCCCCAGACTGTTGAGCGCAATCTACCGAAGATGCAAGAAGATTGAGAAAGACTCAGCAGGTGCGACGCAAGTCGAGGTTGCGCTGGAATATTTTGAGATTTACTGCGACCGCGTCTACGATCTGTTCGAGCCCCCGGAAAAGCGCACGCCCTCGGGTCTGCCCATACGAGACAATCATGGCAAGACTGTGGTCGTTGGGTTGACTGAGAAACCGTGCACAACTCTCAAAGAATTTGAGCAACTATATGACCAGGCGAACATGAACAGGTCAACATCAGCTACCAAGGTGGATATTGCCATGTCATCTGTGTACACCAAGACTGACCGCCGCAGCTCAACGCACACTCTTCGCGTTCACACGCTGTCCTCTGCGTAAAGATTACCCAAACCACCGAGAGTACTATCCGCGTCAGCCGCGCATCATGCATAGATCTTGCAGGTTCCGAAGACAATCGCCGCACCGACAACAACAAAGAGCGCTTGGTCGAGAGCTCCGCCATTAACAAATCGCTCTTCGTATTGGCACAGTGTGTGGAGGCAATGAACAAGAAGCAGAACAGGATACCCTACCGCGAGTCTAAGATGACAAGAATATTGTCCCTGGGCCAGAACAAGGGCCTAACGGTTATGATCTTAAACCTCGCGCCAACCCGAGCGTATCATCTGGACACAATTAGTTCACTGAACTTTGCCAGCCGAACGAAAAAGATCGAAGTTGCAGAGGTGGAGAATGACCCCGTCCTTCGTACAATGACGAAGCCTCTGGCTACGAGCAGCATTGGAGGTAGCAACATTGCTCGACAACCATTGCGGCCAATCGCTGCGGCTCACAACGCAAATGTACCGGAGCCGGAGAAGCAGAAGAAAGGGGAAAAGCCAATCAAGGCCTTCTCTGTATATTCTGACTCCCGCAAGCCTGTGTCACGCACCACTAATATCTCAACCCAGAACCAGGGCATCCGCCGAACGGAAACTCATAAGCGACCAGCAGAATCGAGTAGCGCTTTTGGATCTCGGCCTGCAAAGGCGTTCCGAACCACAGAGAGTACTTCACAGATACGGAGCGCCGAGCCCGCCATGACGAAAGCATCGATTGAAGCTCTTATCGCACAGAGAATCGAGGAGAAACTTGCAGAGAAGGCTCTCCAAGATGCTGGAGCATCAGCTCCCGCACTTTCGGCAGAACTGCAGAAGAGACTTGATGAACTGGAGCATCGCATTGATGCAAAGGAGGAAGACGGCAAATCTCAGGGCTTGCAATTTCTCCTGATGGCGAAACAGCACCATATCCGCGGTGAGGATGCGAGTGCTCTGAGGATGTACAGGCTAGCCCAGCCTTTCTTCCCAGGAAATGCAAAACTAGAAGCAAAGATGAGGAATCTAGAGGACCGTTTACGAGCCAGGGAAGACTCCATGGTCAAGCACGTCTCCGCTCCTATCACGTCAACATTACCGTCCGCACCACCATCAAATTTGATGGCCCCATTGAAACCTAAAGAGAAGATGTCACAACCCAAGGCGATCTATCGAGACGAGTCTGACCAGGAGGACGACTTTGCGCCACCTGGATCTGATCACGATGCTTCGTACGCATCTGATGACAGCTTCCATTACAAGCCCAAGGCGGCACGGAAGACCAAGAAGAATAGCAAGAAGTTGCCAATATTTCGAGACCAAGCGGATATATCGCACAATCCCGCGGAACGAACACCTCGCACGTCACATCTTCTGAGAATTATCAACTCGCGCGACGTCAACCAGATCAAGGCACTGAAGGGGGTTGGTGCAAAAAAGGCTGACGGGATTGTGAATTGCCTAGTCGAGATGGATGATGCTGAAGTGCTTGATCTAGAAAGCCTGGCCATGCTGAAAGGCGTTGGGGGTAAGACAGTTGAGAATATGCGTATGGGGTTGACAGTCAGTCTCGGATACGACTTTTGATCATCGATCTCGCATGTTTGCGTTCAAGCATGGTGTTTAGGAGTTTCAGTTGCATTGACAGGAGCATTTGTCCGCGTGCATGGTTTGGCGTTTAGTCTTCGAGCACTTTGATGCATGTTGATGACATCCAATATATCCTTCGTTCCCCTTACAGTGTTGTTCTCATCAGCTGCAATGGTACATACCTATTCACTGCTCTTCTGACTGATAATGCAACAGGATGCATGTCTATCAGAGAATGCGTTTATGCAGGAATCGCTTACCGAACAGGCACGCCATACACCGAGTCGGAATCTCAGTCATGAATTCTTGTTCACTCAACACCTCGCATCCACCCTAACAATAACGCACTGCCTCGCCATGGTATCATACAGGCCGAACTCGTTCACTGTCCTCAAACACAGCTCTTCCAGCCTCGCCTTCACCAAAACCAACCCCGCGTTGTCCATTGGCTTAACACCCACCTCTGGATTCCCGCTCACCGACCTCCTCTCCGCCCCTAGCGACGGCATCACCCTACTCAACAAACTCCTCCTCGACGTCGTCGCTGGTCCTTCAAACTCCGATATCGGCCTGGTTGGATTCCTCAAGATAGCACTCGCATTCAACGCCTCCCTCAACGCCCTCTCCAGCTCCTCAATAATAGCTTGGACCCTCCAAAACTCCGTCCTATTCATCTGTCCCTCCAATCTGACCATCTTCGGCTCCTCTTCGCTTGAAAATCCAATCACTTCCACAGGCTTGGTGCTGGCGGTGTCGAAGCTGAATTCAGATTTCTCTTCGATGGCTGGGAGGGGGATGTCAGAGGGCAGCATGGCGATGGTGGTTTGCGCGATACCGAAGCTGGCTTGAGACTCGACGATTGGGAGAATGTGTGTGTCGATCATGTTTTGAATGTGTGTGCTGCGTGTAAGTGTGAGTTGGTCGAGGAGCGCTTGGCCGCGTGGTGTGTTGGAGCGGAAGGCCGCGCGCGTTTGGCCTGTTGATTCGGTATAGGAGGGTGGAAGTATGTCTTTTGAATCTTGAGACATGTTTATGTTGGTAAGGATAATTGTGCTCCTGATAAGATGATGTGTGTATTGTATCCCGTAGAATGTAAATAGTCGATGCTCAGATTGCGACTCAGACTCCTTCCTTCAAGGTCGGCCTCGGTGCTCCAAGAGAGCGACTTCCTCCGATCTATCTCAAGATATCTGCTGTGGCGAAAATCTAATGAGACAAAATCGGGTCCCGGCATGCAGAGAGACAGCCCAGAGGCTTTGAATGCTCGTATTGATGCTCCCTGATTCAGCCTCGCATGGCTCAGACGAGAACTAGCGTATGGTATTATGTCTCGTGATCAGAGCATTTCTTGGTATTGGGCGCGACTGCGCACAAACCATCTACACTTCACTGAGGTAAGCCAATGGTGTTTGGATGGAGATGCGTCACGACATAAGTCCGGGCCGTTGGAGCTTGGCTTCAGGGATGGTTGGGCTCATGTTCCGAGGTGTAAAGGTTGATTAGAACTTGGTCGCAACCAGATGTTATGTTATGGTTTGCGAACTGCATGCACTACGAAGAACTCATTAGCAATGTCACACCTGAATGCTCAAGGCGTAATCGTAGCACATCGATATCCTATTCCGCTCACCGAACTGGTGGCCCATGGTCCTGAGGAGACCTCAGTTCTGAAATGTGGCTATGGCATAATGGGTGGCGCGAGGCTGATTCCTTCCGGGCTTGGAGTGGCCGCTGTTGGCTTAGCAAGTGGCCCGAGCGTCACTTCCAGAGATACGCCATACCGTATTGGGTACCGGTCTACCTCATATCTGAGGCACATACGAGACCTTCGAACCCGATGTCTTGCGATTCACAATGGATGGCCCAATCACGAAGATGTATAAAGGTAATGGTATAGCCGCCGATTCACCGGATCAAATCACCCATTATCATCGCGACCGCCACAAACACGGAACAGTACCAGTGGTTCACAGCGAGCAAGTAACCAACTACTATTTTGAGCATATCACTTAGCGCTCATATATCTTTAACGCTTCAACATCGAGGACACATTACACTTCACACGCTCACTCCAACGCCGATATCGTACATCGCTTGAGTATACCTAGATATACTCAACCTAATATCACTAGTTACTTCAACACCTTAAACACATCGACGACCGCCAAGATGCCGTGGTACCATGTAGCAGAGCCGAACAGCTACCTCGTAATTACGGGTGTAGGCATTGAGAAGGTCCTCATCAAGAAGAAGGTAGGATTTCCAAAGTCCCAGATATCAGCTCATGCTTATCAAAACAGGCTTTTGTGTATCCTTTCCAAAAAGTGACCAAAATCTCCATCACGCCCTTCGACTTCAGCATGGGCATTCAGGCAATGACCATCGAGAAACTCCAATTTAGCCTTCCAGCTGTCTTCACCATTGGTCCTTCGGACAGCCAAGACGCGCTCGAGAAGTACGCTGTCCTTCTCACGGGCGAGTCAGATGGCCGACCTCCAGTTGCAGCGTCCAAGGGCGCTATCACAGTGGCTGCTGGTCGTAACCATGTCCAGGAGATCGTCAAAGGTATCATCGAGGGAGAAACTCGCAGCATAGTCAGTAATATGACTATGGAAGAGCTTTTCCGCGAGAGGCGAGTCTTCAAGGACAAGGTCATCCAACAGGTCCAGTCTGAGCTTGATCAATTCGGTGAGTCTTTTTTACTGTCATGATACTGCGTGGCAGCTACCTAACATCATAATAGGTCTTTGCATCTACAATGCCAACGTCAAGGAGCTTCAGGATACTCCTGGGTCGGAGTACTTCGCCTTCCTCTCGCGCAAGGCCCACGAAGGTGCTCTGAATCAAGCAAAGGTCGATGTCGCCGATGCTCGCATGCGCGGAGAAGTCGGCGAAGCTGAGAAGCAAGGAAAGACGAAGCAGGAAGTCGCGAAAATTCATGCTGCCACCGCCGTCCTCGAGACCGAACGCAAGGCAGAGAAGGCGGCCGCAGATGCTAAGCTCACGAACAAGGAGATCCAGATTGGCAGCGACCTGAATATTGCTCGTATCAACGCCAAACGTGAGGCAGAATTGAAGGACGCAGAGCTCAATACCGATGTTGAGAAGAAGAGAGCGCTCATGGAACTCGAACGTCTCCGTGCAACCAAGGTCGTCCAAGCGAAGATCGACAAAGAATCCTCGCAACAGGTGGCTGATGCTGAACTATACGCTCAGGAGAAGCAAGCCGAGGGTAAGAAGTTCAGCGAGCAAGCTGATGCCGAAGCCGCAGCGTTCCGTCGTTTACGTGACGCCGAGGCCAACTTCGCAGCTAAGGAGCGCGAAGCAGAGGCAAACTTCCTCGTCACCAAGCGCGCAGCCGAGGCAGAATATTTCCGTAAGGAACGGGATGCTCAGGCACAGTTGATTGCCCAGCAGCGGGAAGCTGAGGGTTTGTCGGCCATGGCAAAAGCGTACGGCGATCTCGCCAACGTACTGGGTGGACCTCAAGGTCTCATGCAATACCTTATGCTCACAAACGGCACCTACGAACGACTGGCCGACGCAAACGCGCGCGCGATCAAGGGCCTGGAGCCCAAGATCAATGTATGGAACACTGGTGCGCAAGGCGACGCCGCTGCGGACCCTACCGCGCCCATTCGCAACCTGTTCCAAACCCTACCACCTCTGCTATCTACGATCCACGATCAGACTGGCATGTCGCCACCGAGCTGGTTGGCGCAGATGCCTGCCAACGGCGCAGGTGGTGATAGCTATGACCCGAAGAAGTTGCACGCGTATCACCTGAGGAATGGAAGCGAGGTTGGCTCTGCTTAGGAAGCGGTGGCGAAAGCTATGGTGGACGGACAGACTGAGAGAGACAGGAGAAAGGATATGTTGTGAAGGTTGATGGTTTGAAGGACAAGAGGGCGTAGGAGTCGGACTGTTCTCCCATTTCTTATATTTGTCTCATGTTCGCATGGTCGTTGCTTTATACCCAGGCGTTGGTCGGTCGCATGATTGGCGTTGGGTTGATTGTGGTGCTCCGAGTATGAAGACCGTTGAATCCGTATAGACCAGAATGTATCATTTTTTTCTAGTATGAAGGAGCCGATCTTGGGTGATTCATCGCAAAGAGTGGCTCACTAACTCTGACTCGCTCTTCAACGAGTAACAAGTATAGAAAGCTCGGTGGTGCCTTAATAGCTGACAAAGCAAATTTTGGACAGTCATAATGCATTGTACTACTCCTGGATAGAGGATCTCAGTTGGAGGTCCATGTGGTGAATGACCAATAACCGAGTCCTACGCAATGTTTGGTCTTATAACTCGCCAAGTGTGCAAGCGATCCAAGGAATGATTAGAGAATTCTCTTGTACCGAGGCTCTCTTTATTGGGAGAGGAAACTATGCTCACATTTTGACTATCAGTCTGTAGTATAGTGTGCAGAAGAGCAGCTTGTGTTGTCCCGTGGGGTCGTAAGAAGCCCAACATGGTTTGCAAGACCAAAACTACGTATGCAAGAAAATCAACTCGGGTATCCTGCCGCCTCATCAAACTTTGCATGCACAAGGGCAGTCCACGTCCTTGGGACAGGAAAGCCTTTCATCAGATGGTACACGGAACTGTAGCCTTGGTCTGTCTGCATGGTCTGCGAAGGCTATCATTGGGAAAACCAAGTTCCTGACAGGGCCTGTGATCGCCCCAGGGCAAATGTGGCTGTAGCGTAGCGGGAGTAGAAGAAGCGCTTCTGGCAGTTGGTGTGGTATAACGTATCGTCTTGAAAGACTTTGTCGCCAGGCTTTCAGGTCTCCGGTTTCTTCTCACCCTGAGAATCAAATCCAAGTGTTTCCAACTGGCGGATCAGCTCATTGATCCTGATGACCTTTTCAAACTGCTCTGGAAGGAGTTTATCGCCTTTTTCCTTCTTGTCCTTCAAATCTTTGGCTTGTCTCAACTTTTTCATGAGCTTCTTTGCTTCCTTCTCTTTCTCCGCTTCTGGATCCTTGGGCTTTTCTGGCTCTGCGACAGTCTCTTTTGACTCCTCCTTCTTGTCGGCCGCTTGGTGGTCCTCTCCTTTGCCGTCCGTGGCTGCGGCAGCCGCCTTCTTCCTGGCCTCTCTGCGCTTAGCATTCTTATTTGTTGCGGCATTGAGCTTGGTTGGATCTTCTTCGGCTTTCAATCCGTCCGCACCAGGCACACCTGCCTTGCCTCTATTGCGAAATCCTTCGGCGGTACGGTTCTTGTAAAGCTCGACATCCTCAGGTGGGCGATAGCCTGGGCGGACTCGAATTTCTTTGCGCAACGTGCCATCGGGCCGCACGGATGACGGGATGTGACGCTCACCACTGGCCGAAGTGGTGATTCCTGCGCGCGATACCGAAGGTGTCTCTACGGTCGGCATACTGACGTGCTTTGGTTGTGGTTGAAGATTGTCGTAGTGCGATATACCGGTACACGACGTGGCTGCCAATGGCTAGGTTGTGATGTGGTGGACGAAGAGACTTTTGCCACGACTCCGCACACGCCCAGTGAGTCTTGCGCGTTGATTCACTTCAAGCTGCTGGTGATGTTGCGCGAGATAGTGGGGTAATTGGTGTTGAGAAAGTTGGTGGAGGCTCTCGAGGTGGAAAGCACGACCGGCGAGCCAATCAGGGCCGTGCCGATGGCTGTGACCCGACATCGTCAATCTTGTCGAAGAACCTCACAATCCTCGACACCACCGCCTACATCATCGCACGCGTCCACGAAGCACTCTCGCCTGCCCACTCACAACTAAAATGGCTGGAGTATGTCAATTGATCTATCCGTGACCTCCATAGATGCTAACAGCGACTCCAGATGCTCGGCACTGTCTACAAGTACGCCTCCCTTTGCGCAGCCTCCGCAACCGAGCGATAGCGACAGCGATACTGACCATCGACTACAGTGCGGTACTCCGCAGCAACACCACTATGTTGTTCACTGTCTTTGGCGCCGCCTTCGGCATGCAATTGTATGTCGCAATCGAGCTGGACATCCGAATGTACATGGTGCTAATACGGGTATCTAGAGCCTACGACACTGGATCAGAAAAGATCTGGAACTCCGTCAACAAAGGCGTACGTCATAAACTGTTGTCGTGGATTTCGGTCGCTAATGCAGTGAACAGCGGCAATGGAAGGACATCAAGCACAGGTTCATGGAGCAGCCCGAGGACGACGAGTAGAGCAGCAGTATCATACTATTCAAGCGAGCATAACACCCGGAGACTTGGTGGATTTGGAGAATGGGCGCTGTATATTGAAGTGTATTCTACAGATGCGAAATACGAAAGCATGGTTCTGGCCACCACCAAAGGTTGTTTCCATCTGTTGTGGGAGGACGTGCTGGCAATAAACGAGCGATATGTGTTCTTTGGAACCCCTATGATCCTTTCGTGATCGCTGAGCATCAGTATTCAGCGTCTTCTTTGTTTGCATGTGCCCGAGCTGGCGCGCGCATACGATGGCATGACGTGCACGTATCAGAATCGCAGCCTGAATGCTCATGACAGGTAATAAGTAATTGTTCGGCGCGTGATAGCACCCCTGAGTAGCATCAGGCCTTTGTCGTAAGCGGTGAAGCAACATGAACCTGTAGCACATACGCGACCCGGCCTCCGTGCCTTCGGGGATGTTCTGCTCGTGATATGACATAGCTCCAACCGGGTCATCGAGCAGGCACTACCTACCAACACTCGCAATCGCCAGCACCTTCACCAAACACACAGTACAGGTGGCCGGCCCACATATCGTCTGCTTCGCCGTCTACTCTCTCCTGTGCAACAATACACCCCGGCCTCGCTTTCGCAACCCCGCCATCCCACCACAAAGGCGCCCGCACCATGTACATGTCGCTGCAAGAGCAAGAGCTATGCCGACACCTCCGCGAGCTGCCCCGGCGGCACAACTACCGCTTCAACGCCGCAGCTGATAGCGAGCTGCGCCAAATTCTTTTCCACTCGCTCGCTGGCCGTGGCGACTACTTCCAGCTCTTCTTCCCCAACGGCCAGCCGACCGACACAGACCAGCCATGGAGCTTGCGCGACGCGCAGGGCGCGGTCGAAGGCGCCGAGTATTCTGCTGCTGCGAGAGGCAAACCATGTGGACATATATTCAAGAATGGTGAAGCCACATACCGCTGCAAGACGTGCACCGCCGACGACACATGCGTTCTATGCGCGCGATGCTTCGATGCGTCGGACCACGAAGGCCACCAGGTCTTTGTGAGCGTCTCACCTGGAAACTCTGGCTGCTGCGACTGCGGCGATGATGAGGCATGGGTACGGCCAGTCCACTGCAGCATACATTCGATAGAGACAGAGCCACAGTCCAAGGCCACGGGCAAAGCAAGAGAAGGCCCCATACTCCCAGACGATCTTCTGGATAGCATACGCATAACAATTGCACGCACCCTTGATTACCTCATCGACGTGTTTTCGTGCTCGCCAGAACAGCTGCGCTTGCCCAAGTCAGAAGAGTCCATCATGCAGGATGAGCGGCATTCGCGCCTTACATCTAGGTGGTATGACCCAGGCGATCAAGCAGAAGACTGCCAGGAGTACTGTCTCGTACTATGGAACGATGAGAAGCACACAGTTAACGACGTTCGCGACCAGGTTGCGCGAGCCTGCAAGCAAAAGCTCGCATTTGGCCTTGCCAAAGCATATGAGATCAACGATGTTGGCCGCAGCGCCATAGTATACCGTGAAGACCTGAAGGAGCTACTGCGTATGGCCAAGATCATCGAGGAAATCAAACTCACTGTTACCATTCGATCAGCGCGGGACACTTTCCGCGAGCAGATGGGTGGTGCCCTCGTCGCTTGGATCTCAGACATTGCAGGTTGCAGTGTGGGTAATGATAACCAAATACTTCGGCGCACAGTCTGCGAGGAATTGCTAAAGCCGTGGCGCGTTGGGAGCGAGGCTTCGAACCAAAGCATCGGAAAAGACGGCCTTGATGATCATGAGATGGAGGACAAGGAGGCAGAAATGAACGGCCTCTACGGGCTATTACCCTTACAGCCGCGCACTCGATTCGTAAGGATCCAGCGCCGACGCACCGATACAAACGACGACACCACCGCATCAGATGACGACGAAGAAGAGGAGGGCGCAGGCGCTGCGGACGGTGGTGACGACATGGACATAGACGAAGTAGGTGCGCAAGACAACGACGGAGATGTTGAGATGGGAGCAGATGATAGCGCAGATGAAGCAGCTGATCCCTCAGACCCCACAATGGCTGGATATACCGTTCCTCCTCGACCACCCCCTGCTCCAGCAGCGCCACGGCGAGGACAGCTGGAACAGAGCATCACTCCTGCAGAGTCTGACAGCGAACCAATGGGTGCACCTTCTCTCAGCCATGCTGAACCGACAATGCGCGTGCCAGAGACGCCGCTCACGCAGTCATTACCATTGCGACCGTCACGACCCCCGAGCTACTGGCTGGAAAAACCCGAGGGATATGGCAAGAAGCCTGGAACACCACCCCATGAGGATCTGTGGCAGCGCCTGAGGCTCGATCATCTCATACTTTACGATCTGCGCATGTGGAAACAACTGCGCATCGGTGTACGCGACGTGTTCATCAGCACCGTAGTCACGATCCCACAGTTCAAGCGTCTTCTCAGCTTAAGATTCGCAGGCGTATACACGGCTCTTGCACAGCTCTATCTAATTGCAGACCGTGAGCCGGATCACTCCATCATCAATCTCTCTCTCCAGATGCTGACTACGCCATCAATCACATCAGAAGTTGTAGAGCGTGGCAACTTCCTCACAAATCTGATGGCTATACTCTACACGTTCTTGACGACTCGCCAAGTGGGCTACCCAGCAAATGTGGATCCCAAAGCCACTTTGGCGTTCGAGCAAGGAGCTGTCACAAATCGACGAATGTACCACTTCTTCCTAGATATGAAGTATCTCCTCGGCTCAGACTTCGTGCAGGAGAGGATACGTGAAGAAGAGCGATATTTGTTACAATTTCTGGATCTTGTCAAACTTCATCAGGGTATTTGTCCCAACGTGCGTGCTGTTGGCGAGCATCTTGAGTTCGAGTCAGAGGCTTGGATTAGTGCTTCGCTCATCACTCGCGAAATCAACAAGCTGTGTAGACACTTTGCGGAGTCCTTTACTTGGAACCGAGACGAGGACGCTACGAATATACGACGTGCGATTCGGGCGGCTGCCAAAGTTGTGACCATCAGTTCATTAGGTGCTGAACGACGACGTTTCGATCAAACCGAATTGAAGGAAGAGACGAGGTTCAAAACTCTAGAAGTTCTTGAATTTGACGCTGAGCCATCTACCTTTTTCGGACCAACTTACAAAGTTGTCGATTACGTTGTCGCCAAGGAACCCATGAGCTTTCATCATGCACTCCACTACTCCCTGTCTTGGTTGCTAGACAAAGCACGAAGCATGCCTCGAGATCAAGTGTTGCAATTACTTCTCTATTCACATGGCGAGCTTCAGGGGGACTTCAATCCAGCTAGTGTCTCGGTCCCTGCTCACGAACCACAAGATTATCTCCTGGCGGTATTTGACTTCCCACTCCGTGTCTGCGCTTGGCTGGCGCAGATGAGAGCTGGGATCTGGGTGCGTAACGGCATCACTCTACGACATCAGATGACACAGTATCGCAGTGTGTCCCAGAGAGATGTGTCGCACCAAAGGGATATCTTCCTCCTACAGTCTGCGTTGGTTTTGTGCAATCCTTCAGTTTTCCTCGCCACGATGATCGATCGCTACGGTTTGACTGGTTGGATGACAGGCAAATACGAGACGGCTCAACATGGGTTTGAGGATTCCCAAGCAATCGACCTGGTGGAGGATTTCGTGCACTTGCTCATCATCATTCTGAGCGAGCGAACGTCTTTGATCCCAGCAGAGGAAAACAACGAGTCGCATTTATCCGCTATGCGTAGGGACATTGCGCATGTCCTCTGCTTCAAACCACTTTCCTTTTCTGACATGACGGCAAGACTCTCTGACAGGATCCAGAATATGGACGAATTCGATACAGTACTTTCGGAAATGACTCGCTTTAGGGCCCCTGAAGGACTTTCCGACAGTGGCACGTTTGAACTGAAAGAGCAGTATCTGGAGTTGATCGACCCTTATCTTCATCAGTACAACCGAAATCAACGAGAAGAGGCAGAGTCGACATACAGAACGTACATGGCCAAGAAGACTGGAAAGCAAGCAAGTGACATTGTGTACGAGCCCAAGCTGCGACCCATCACATCAGGACTGTTCCACGACTTATCAGCATTTACCCGAACGCCACTCTTTACCCAGATCATTTATTACCTTCTTGGCTATGGTCTTCGAGCTGCCGCGGTTACACCTAACATCCCGGCAACTCGAGTTGAAACCTATATCCAGTTCGCCTTGCAGCTGCTTCTTGTGGCAATTCTCGAAGACAAAGCGGAAGAGCACGCATACTCCCAGGATGCACCAGATTCCTTCATCACGACTGTACTCACAAAGAACGCAAACATGGGCATCCACGGATACCCGACTGTGCTCTCGGTGCTCAAGTCTCTCCAAGAAACAGAAATTTTCAAAGCATGCGAGCCAAAGATCAACCTCATCCTCCACAGATTGAAACAACGACAACAGAATTCGTTCATCATCGCTGCTGCAGCACTCAACATGCCAACCGATAGGATGGACACGGCATCGCCATCTGTACTTGATGTGCAAGAGAAGGAGCTGAAAAAGAAACAGGCTCTTGAGAGGCAGGCGAAGGTCATGGCAGCTTTCAAAGAACAACAGGGTAAATTCATGGCCAACCAAGATTTCGATTGGGGTGAAGATGACTTCAGTGATCTGGAGGATGAGACAGGCGGCCTTGTTGAGAAAGAGAAAACCATTAAATATCCGTCGGGAACTTGCATTCTGTGTCAAGAAGACACCGATGAGCACCGGCTCTATGGCACATTCGGCTACATTTCTGAAAGCAGAATACTGCGACAGACTGATGTGCAAGACGACGATTGGGTGGATGAGGTTTCGCAGACACCAATCAGCCTCGATCGCTCTGCCGAAGAGAACCGCCCCTTTGGTGTATCGGGGAAGAATCGCCGCATGATTGAGAAGGTCTCAGTATCTGGCGATCGTATCGCCACCGAAAGACAGGATCTGGGCAAAGGATTTCCTCGCCATCATGTCGAGTCAGGGCCAGTCACCACCGGATGCGGCCACATTATGCACTACAGTTGCTTCGAAGTCTACCTCCAAGCAACACAGCGGCGACACGTCAGTCAAATAGCAAGAAACCACCCCGAGAGGCCTGATTTCAAGGAGTTCATGTGTCCACTGTGCAAAGCACTAGGCAATCTGTTCTTACCAGTTATCTGGAAGCCAAAGAAGGTCGTACATCCAGGGGTACTGGCGACAGAATTGTCCTTTGACGAATGGATGCAGGATCAACTCGTAACCATATACAAGAGTACAGGTGGAGCTACTGGAAAGGCACCAGTGAACCTAACTCAGGACCAGAAGGTACTCTACGACTATGGCGATCGAGACTTCATTCAGCCTCTTGCGACCCGTCTACCTGATCTCCTTAACATGACCCAGGTGGCATTGGCCATACCACAGCCAATTATGCACCAGCCACCCCGGTTCAGTGTGCCTGCATTCTTAGGTGTGCCACACGACGAGTCGCAGTCACCTGGTGTTGGGTCAAGGGACGGAAGCCCAGCAGCCGCCACGCACAACTTCCCTATGCTAGAGCTTGTGAAGGTGTATCAGAGGCTGAGAGATACAATACGTGCGAATGGCATTCAGTCAACTTTCGCGTACCCACATACGCCAGCTACCACTGTGGAAGAGTTGACCCATACCGATTCACTCGCACGCGCGCTTGGCAACTCAATCGCAGCTGCAGAAATTGCTCAACGAGGTGTTTTGTCAGTTTTCGTCCGCAATACCCTCATTGACAATATCTCCACTCAGACTTTGACACATCTTCGTGTCTTTTCAGAAACTGTATTATCATACATTACAGTTGGTAGCCTGCGGAATGGGGTCTCTACAAAGACCATGGAAGAATACCTCGAGTGCCAACGCCGACAATCACGGCAGCTATTTGTTGGTCATCCCGGCATCTTCGACCCAGAAGTTTTGAGCTTTGATCTGAAAGGCATTACTCCGCTGTTATGTCAAGACCCCTTCATATTCCTGTCAGAATGTACAGTTGGTGTGGCTACGGGATATGATATTGACATACACCACATCATGCGCCTCTGCTACCTCGCGGAGCTTGTCCGTGTAGTGTTCACATTTTCGACACTCGTCGTTGGGCAGCCAACGGAAGAAGTCACTGATCAAGAGTATCGTTTTCCACACCCCGAGCAATTTGTCAACGCAGACAAGGTCAAGAACGGCTCCATGACCCATGAGCAGCTCAATAATCTACTATTATTCGTCGGCGTTGTTCACAATGTGGGTACCATGGGAGATTCGCCAACATCACTGGACATAGACAACATGCCCGTCCCTGCCGCCTTCAAGAACCCCAACTACCTCTATTTCATGCATACTATGGTTTCATCGTATGCTCTGCCATTCCTGCGAAAGGCTGCCATCCTCATGAACGTTCGCTATGGAGTGGAACTGTCCACGGTCCCAGCAGACCGCGTAGATGAACCAGAGATTGACCGTCTTTCGTTGCTCCTCAAAGTGCCATCGCTCCACGAGATCTTCGCCTCCTTCGCCGAGCGGACACCAGCCGCACACACGACTCGATCAATTGTAGGCGGCTGGCTTCGCCACCTGCTTTGGGTCCAGGCTGGTAACGTCCCACTGAAGCCAACCATCTCGCTCTCGCATCCTGCAATTTTTGAGCTCGTGGGCTTGCCTAAGAATTACGACACGTTGACTGACGAAGCGATTCGACGGAAGTGTCCCACAACTGGCAAAGAGCTTACAGACCCCGCGCTCTGCTTGTTCTGCGGCGAGATCATGTGCAGTCAAGCTGTCTGCTGTATGACACCCAAGCACCGCGGCGGCTGTAACCAACATCTAGCCAAGTAAGTCCCTTCGTCCCATTCCCCTCACATGAAATACCCCTACTCCATGTGCTAACCACGCTGTGACAGATGCGGCGGCCAAGTCGGCCTCTTCCTACATATCCGCAAATGCATGATCCTCTTCCTCAACCTCGACCACGGCACCTGGGCGGTCGCACCATACCTAGATAAACACGGCGAAGTAGATCCGACGCTCAGGCGGCACCATCAGTTGTTTTTGAATCAGCGGAGGTATGATGCGCTGTTGAGGAAGGTGTGGCTTGAAGGGGGCATTCAGAGCTTGATTGCGAGGAGGCTGGAAGGGGAGATCAATAATGGGGGTTGGGAGAGTATGTAGAAGTTTGCATTGATGGTACGTGTAGAATAGAATGGTGGCATCTTTAATTGGTATGGCTACTTTCTTGGATGAAATGGATGATATGAAATTATGACAAGTAGATCATATCTATATGTACATTTCATTTTGATGCAATTGCCCTTTAATATACAACAGGCGTTATTTACACTAAATCTTACAACAAGACCTTTGCGGGTTCATCGCCGCTTTCTCCTTCCCTGGTTGGTTCAACTGACTGCTCGAGCCGTGCATCTTCTTCTTCAACGTCAAGCGGCAAAGAATCTCGCTCTGCCGTGTCTTCCACAGGTCCACTTTCCGCCGCCACCACCCCCTCTACCACCCCCTCAACAAACGGCACATCCGTACTTCCCCCAACCCTCTTGCCGCCATCGCTGTGAAATCTATTCCTTGGTATCTCCCTTCCCGCTCCCCGATCCCTCCTCTCCCCCACCCTCCCCTCACGCAACGGCCTCTGCACAGCTGCCACCCTCTCCTCCTGCACCCCCAAACTCCTCGCCACAGCTCCTCTCCACTCCCGAATCTTCTCAATCCCTTCCCCCCACATCTCCATCCCGCTCACAATCTCCAGCTCCCTACCTAGTCGCCCTGCGCGCGCAAGATCATGCTCGCGAATCATGCCGTCCAGCACTTCCAATATCCCCATGTCAAAGTCGACAATGTTGGTCTCCATGTCTGTGAGAAGCTTGTCGACGAGCGAGTACGATGACTGCTGCACCCACGCGGTGCGGATGAGGTGTCTGTACAGTTGTGTCGTGGCGCCGAGGGCGTACGAGGAGCGGCCGAGGGCTTTGATCGTCGGGAGGATGGAGTGCGGTAGTGGTGAGCGCGGGAAGTGGATGCGTAGGGCGTGGAGGGTGGTGACGAGGTGGTGGGGGTAGTTTGCGAAGAGTGCTTGCGCTTCGGCGGTTGTGGATAGGTTTTTGGGCGGTACTGGCGGGGAGCGCTTGATTCTGACTTTGGGATCGTTGGTGGACTGTTTGGAGCGCTGCTTTGCTTTTTGGGGAGTGTCCGGTTCGTCGAGGTTGAGTTTGCGGAGTTGGTTGAAGACTTCTCGGTTGAGGATTTGCCAGAGTTCACGGTCCGTTTGGGCATGCTTTAGGAGACGGTCGATGCGTTCGCGCTCTTCAATGCGGAGTTTCTTCATGCGTTCCTTGTCGGCTTTGGCGGCCAGCTGCTTCTTCCTCTGTGGCGTTTCGGCTCCTGTTGGTGCAGCAGAAGCCTTCTTTGCAGCCGCAGACTCGGCTGCCTTTTTGAGCCTATCTACTTCCCCAGTCTTCGTTTGTGGCTTGCCATACAGCAACTCCTCAAAGACCTTGTCCAGTGGGGTGTGCTTTTGTTCCTCATCATCTTCGTAATATTCATCGGCTATCTGATCCAATTCCTCGTGCTCTCCCTTCTCTTTGCCACCATGATCCCGAGCTTTGAACGTCTTATACAGTTTCTCAAAAGCCGCTCGCTCGGTATCGGTAATGGTGGTCTTGCGGGCGGATTGCGCTTCTTCTATACTTGGTGGCAAATTTCCTTCAGCATCCTCAAATGGAATGTCCTCGGTAGGCTTCGCTCGCGAATAAACGTTGCGACGTGCATTTGATCGTGTGGTGGATTTCCATTGCTGTATGGTAGCTGTCTGGTAGAGAAACGGCAGGAGCGTACTAGGTCTCGGACCGCGAGAGCGCGATATTGCTCGTAATGTTTGCGAGCATAGCGACATCGACAGAAGTACCTTGCGACAAAATGGGCAGGTGGCAACAGGGGCAACGATAGCGATTTTGGTAGAAGCGTGTCGTGAGGTTAGACAAAAAGTTCCAAAGTTCCATCTCCGTGCATTAGTGTGGGTCAAAGCTCAATCTCGGGCAACATCAGCACGAATGCATCACAACGTTACAAACACCGTCATGCGAAACATTCTGTTCTGACATCATTTGCGTAGGGTAATACCAGAAAGACATGGTACGTTGATTGAACTAGGAGAAGAAGGATGTGACGATATCATGTCAGAGAATATATACTGCTGTAGAGATATGCCCGAAGATAACTACACAATTGAGCTGGGCTTCTAACCATTACCATCCTAAATTGCAACTATCCATCTCCAAATCACATAGCCGTAATAAAAGCAAAGGGTAAGAGGAAGCTCGATGTGAAAGCTTTCAAGTAGATCAACTAGGGCCTGAAAGCCGTAAACTCCCGCTGTAGTTCGATCTGGTATCCGTAAATATCAAACAAAAGAAACCCGAGAATCCCAAACGAAACATGCTGAGACCAAGTGCAACTGCGCTGCACACAAAACAAATATGCCGAATTGGGGTACTCGAGGAAGATGAGCGGAGCTCGTGGGTATCTTCGAAAGCGTCGTCAATATTCCACTCCATCGGCTGAATGAACATCAAATGACAGGTCATAGCGTCTTGGACTGGAAGAACAATAAGAATTTGGCGTGGAAAGCAAAGAAAATCATTTGTGTTCGTTGTCGTAGCGTCGTAAGCGTGCGTGCCAAGATGATGCGAAGGGATTATATGTCAATGTTGGATGCGTGAATTCGTCCACCGGCCTGGTGACAAGACTCAGGACCGGTTCTCTACTGCTTGCTGCTCGCCTGTGGCAACGGCCACCAATGCCTCGAGACGTCTCATGTCGTTCGCGGGTGGTGGTGGCAGCGGTTGGCTGAAGGCGACCGGCCCTCTTTCTGGTTCGCGCTGGGGGCGATAACTGGAACTTGACAGGGTATGTCTGTGATATTGTGGGTAGGTCGGAGAATGAAGGGGATGTGGCCTATCCATAATTGGGGCCGTGGACTTGTGCTCTTCAGCGGGAGGCCCGGGAGGATGTGCCTCAACAAATCCATTACTATGCACGATTGCAGGATGATACTCGCTCATGGTAGTGTTGCCAGGGGTGGGAACGCCCTCGCTGCTGCTTGAATCTTCAGGCGAAGTCCGCTGTAGTACTCCGGTAGGCTGGGTCACAGGCCCGTTGTACCAAGCCTGCCTTTTGTTTTTCCGAGGCGTCACTGGCTGCTCTTGCGAAGACCTGGCTGAATCTATTTGATGAGCTTGGATGGGTGGCGGGGCTTGCATCGGTTGACGCTGGCTGAAATATCCGTGTGGCGCTGTCGTTGGCCGTCCGCTTGGCTGTGATGGGCCCCCAGTGTAGTGGGACCATTGCAATGACGGGGAATTTGGGGAACCCTGCTCAAGACGATTCCCGCCCCTCTGCAACACAGGCTCCCAAGAGATGCTTTTGCGTTTCTCGTGTCCTCTGCTGGGAGTGAATTCTGTCGGTGCATGATAGGTCAGAGGCCGAGATGGGGCATCAACCTGCATTGGGCTTGGCTGGCGACGTGGGAGCTGGGGCACTGGAGGAGCATAATCAAAGCTCTCGATACCAGGGAGTCTGGTGGTCTGCGAAGCTGCTGGCTGCGAGGTGAACGATGGTCGTGGCGCATCGGGAGTTTGGTGGTAACCAAGTCCACTTGTTGCTGGACGAGGGCCAGTGTACACTCCAGGATGCCAGGTTCGTCGCCGCCAGTCTGCATCAGCGCTAGAGTCTCTCCTAGATTCGGAGAAGTTCGATGCAGTTGGGCTGGCGTACACGCTGCTTTGAGCAGCGAATGTCACGGCAGGTGAAGACTGCAAGGGTGCCATGTATGGGGGTGGTGCTTGGCCTGGAATGCCTGCGAAAGGGTTTCCGCCGGATGGATTCGACAAGCGTCGGCTAGGTGGGGGCGGGCCAGCCCAAGACACAGGTCTGGAGGATGTTGACACCGGAGACTGCATAGCGGATCCAAAAGTAGCCGGGCTGCCCGCAGTTGTGGAGAAAGTGGCGGATTGCGGCGTAGTTGGTGCGTTTGACTGTGTTTCGTACTCGACGATTTGGGGCCCAGGACTACCCATTAGTGGTGGGTTGTACGCATCAATGGTGTTCAGCGAGAGGCGTGCTCGTGCAGAGCCATCACTAGCCATGGCAAGCGGAGGTGGGCGGCGTCGCGCGTCAGGAGACTGTGCAACACTGATGCTCGACATGCCAGTAGTTATGCTGGAAGCTGAGAGATTGCGGCTGTGGCCCCGGCTGTGGCCTCCCGTGCTTCCCAGCGTATTCGCTCTGGATCGGTTTCCGGGCGGCCTTACGCGGTCGGTTCGAATCTGTCTCTGGAAGCGTGTGCCAGTTGCGGCAAGCGACTCGGCGGGGATATCTTCGTTCACGTGCACGGTCTGAGCATGTTGACGCAAATTGTCGAGTCGTGAGAATCGCCGGGAGCAGTGGCACTGAAAAGGACGCTCACCCGTGTGCTTGCTGTACAGTGTTAGCTGGGGTTCCATGTCAACTCGTTCGAAACGTACCGGATGTGTCTTGCAAGGTGCTCACTTCTCGTGAAGCTCAAACTGCAGGGTGGAAACTCGGTGCAGAAGAAGCGCTGGCCTTTCTTCTTCTTCGACGGTCTGTTGGTATCACTCGTGACGCTTTCGTTGTCGGAGCCGTCCTTGTCGTCGTCCTCGCCTTCGCCCATTTCGACATCTCGCTGCGGGGTCACAGACTGCGTGGACCTGTGCGAGTTTCCGCGGCTCAGCTCGCTCTTGGTCGAGGGCGTCTCACTCAGCTCGCGCGAGGGCGTGAAGTGCGAGGAGGGCAGTGGCCGCTGACCGGCCAGGCCGGCGAAGCTGTTGCGTGTCGGCGTCTTCACCGAAGGGTCCTCGGCACGGATGTCCTCAACACCCTTGGACTCGGGGAAGAATCGTGTGTTCGGACGGGGCGTGGTAGGAGTCGTCTCCTCTCCGCCGCGTCCGGATGGCGGGTCGGGCACCGTCAGAGTGGTGTTGACCGCCTGGAATGCAGACATGGTGAGTCGAGGGCTACCGCAAGCAGGCGCAGTCGCTATGGCACCTGGAGTCGCAGCTTTGGTGGAGTGGGAGATGCCAGAAGGCTGAAACAGGTGTGATGACGAATAGAGGGCGGCGTTGCAACAACATCCGGACTCGGGCGCCCGGCAGGGAGGGGAGGGCGGGAGGTGCAGGAGGTGCTGGCAAGCGTTGGCGAGTATTCAGGCGTGGTGGTGGTAGTGGTCAAGATGGAGGGTGGTGGTGCCTGGCAAGCACGGGCAAAACCACGGGAGAGGGCCGGGTGGTGATGCAGTCTGATATGCAGCGGGATGTGCTGCGACGATAAGGCGCGAAGGTGCCTCAGGTGGCGGGCAGGGCAGGTTAGCCCCTCGTTGAACTGCGCACCAGGCACGAGCAGAGACAGACCAGGCGGCGGCGGCGGCGTGGAATGCGGCTCCTGGAGACGCACAGGCAGGCTAGCTGCAGCTAGATGGGCAGTGAACAGGTGTCGCTGCAGCGGCCGAGTCGAGATTCAGCGTTGGGTTGGTCGCAAGCGCATGCGAGGAGGGGCTGGTCGTCGCGGTCTTTGTCCTGCAGAGCGCCCTGGCCTGAAGCCTGAGCATTGGCACCCATCCCGCCAGTGCAGATCGATGCATCTGCACGTACCGTCGATACTCGCTGGCTGGTCAGCACCAGCGTGTTCCAGTCAGCCTGTCAGAGAGCCGCTGGAGCGCCGCCGTGGCCGCAGGAGCACCGCAACCACCTGTCTGCCACCTCTTGTGCGAGCGGGGCTGTGGGCGGCGCTCGCTGGCATCCTGGCATGCTAATAACCCGCCATAGCATGCCTTGCAGAGGGGCCATGGCAACACCGATGACGAAACAGCAGCTCCGCCCGCTGCGTTTCACTTCCCACCAACAGCCGCTGGTTCCAACACCAAGGTTGCAGGTACGGCATCCAGCATGAACATGATCACCTCTGCGCGCGAGCAATTGGTGGGCGCGCCTGCTGCTGCAGGCTAGCTGTGCGGGCACGCGCTGATGCAAGGGGACTCGACCATGATCCACTGAAAAAGTGTCGTGCCTCTTGTACCTTGCCGAAGCGAACAGCTAGCATCCGTGCTTCGACCGGACTTCAGCGACTCTACCGTTGCTCCATATTACAATAGCTGCCTTTCGCCTTCATAGCGGACGCCTTCTCAGGCACAACCGTCGGCTCAACCACGCCCGCGTGTCAAAGGTTGATTGCACATGTGGACCACCGCGGAACATGGCGGCTCGAGCGCCAACATCCTGAGCCGTGATCATCTGATGGCGCTCTGTAGCGTGCTTGTTATCCACCTCTCGTGACGCTTGGGCAGAGCTGAGGTCGTTGCGAACGGCAGATCGTCATGCCCATCGACACATGTTCGTGTAGTCTTGCCCTTTGGAAATCGCTGCATACGCAATCGAGACCATCACCGGCTACGAACGTCCAAGCCATTTCCTAAACTGTCTTTGCAAACCATGGTTGAGACCAGCATGGCTCTGCCGGCTAATGCAGGTCACGATAGCTTGACGAAACAGACGAGGCGATCAGCCGCCAGCAATCCTGGTCCGTGGTGGCGATATGCCTGGTACTGAGGGGCTGAGGGCTGGTGGCTGCAGTAAAGTCAAACAAACCCGCGTAGCCAAAAGCACAGCAAAAAGTTAAATTCGGCAACAAAAAACTTTATCTTGAAGTCAGGGCCGAACCGGAGTCGAACCGGTGACTTCGGGATGAACGGCTATGGTAGTGCTGCAATCCTACACTCTACCACTGAGTTACCGGCCCGGAGTATTTGTTGAAATTTGAAAGATAAAAAAACTATATTCCAAACAAAATAGGCGTGACAACAAGAATGAAGCCTGCTTAAATTGTCTTTTACTTGCAACAGATTGCCTCTTGAAGCCACGTTAGTAGACCAGTGACGTCTATATTTCAGTGGATCTTCCCCGCCATGCAAGCATGTAACTCGGCTAAGTTCGGACGCCCTTCATTGCTCGCCAGTCAGCAACACTCAGCATACTACAACCTGTCCTGGAGCCTACATGATCGTTGCCAAATCTATACGTGCTTGAAAAAATGTACCGAAAGTGGCAAGCCTCGCTCCCTAAATATTACCGGACACCTCTTGTCGCTTGTTGAGTCACAACATCATGTCAATCACAATCGGACACTATCAAGACACCTACAGGGTATTTTCTTTCCATTGACATGCATGAAGGTCGTATCGACGACATATAGGCTCTAAAACAGTGTCAGTTCACAATCTTCATCTGAATAACCTATCGCGACGACTACAGTGTCCACTTGCATTCCAAATATGTTCACATACCTCATTCAAGGCAAACAAGCTCCACTATGATATTTGCACGCTGCCCTTTACTCGTGAATGCATAGTGATACTCGATTTAGGGAAACTTCACAAAACACTTTTCATAATTCAGCTCATCAAAACAAACTCGGGATTTTCTATTTTCCTTTTCACGCACAAGAATGTCAAGTACAGGTAAAAAGGTTCTGCCACGACGTGGGACACGTACACCACACACCAGTGCTTGAAATGTTGAATAACAAGATTGCATAACATGCTATCCAGGTGCTACACAGCAGGTTCAAGATCGCCTTCGTGTCATGTAAAGCACGCGATAGTGCCCTGGGTATTCCCACCTTGGGAATAGAGTTCAACAAGTGAGAACTTTTGTGTTACGCATCGCTCAGCCTCGAAAAATGTTGGCAGCACAACGTCAGCTGCGGTGCATCTCGTCTATGTGACACCTCCACGGTGAAGATTTGAATTTCTCCGCTTGTTACCCATGTTTCACCACCACGCGTTCGCAATGCCGTGTAGCGATGACGGGCATTGAATCTCGCTACACAACAGCACATATGCGAAACATCACGATAATCTCGACGAAACCAGGTAATGCACCACGAGCCACATGCAAAGACGATCCATAAGACTTCGTGAATTTTCATGTCGCTTATAGGGTGCTTCAGTTCTATCACTCATGCCCAAAAGGGCCCTTCAACAACCGCGCAAGCCGCTTGCAAAAATATCCTTCGTACTTGCTCGCTCCACTCCGCGCCGCTCATGCATGCCAATGTTCTAAACGCTTACTGCACAACCTGCGTGATCAAAGTCAGCAACTCGGGTCTTTCAGTCTGGCCACGTTGACAGAATCAATGGCACGACTTGTGTGCTCGGACTCACCTTTTCCCTGAGCTTGCTTATCCATTGGACGATGCTTTCGCCTTGATCTGCTCGGTCTTCCACGAGCAGTGTTTGAGCCCACAACTTGAGACTTGGGTCGCCGTCTTCCTTGACGGTATAGAGTTGAGGGCTGACAATAGAGCCTACGCCCTTGGCCTTGTGGTCTCTGGACTTCTCGACGACTGCATCATGGTCAGTATGTTCATTGTGAGGATTCATTGGTGGTCATCTTACCAGCTCGTACGCGTTCAGAGTACTCATTGTCCAGCAGCGGCAAAGCCATCTTGCCTTGCTTCAATTGTGTGCGGTCTTCTACGCCAAAAACGTCGGCAAGAAGCGCGGGCACCGTGTCGCGACCGACCCAGCTATAGAAGTTAGCCTTACTCTAGATTCTAACGTAGACAAAACATACAGGAACTGGTTGACTCCGTCGTCCAATAGGTATAGACCATATGGGACGATCGCAGCACTGCTCAGGTTCAAGGCCGGAGGCATTGTTGTCTGGCCAGTGGTGGGGTCCGGCACACCGGCATCATCAGGCATGTCCTGATAACCATTAGCTACATAAATCAATTGTTGTGATGAACTGAACTTACATGAAGACTGTAGAAGCTTGGGTAGATGTATTGCGTGAGTAGTCGCAGAGGGAGAGTCGACAGGAGGTCAAGGGCAGCTGATCGCAGATCCGAAGGTATTTGTGTGCTCTTTCGGAGACCAACGTTCTTGATCAAACCCAAGAAGAGAATTGGCAGAGCGCGAAGGTTTTGCGGCAGTTGTAGACCGCCACCTCCCATGCTGCCGCCAGCCAATTCTTTCCTATACGTTGACAGAACCTCGATGATCTTGGCTTGTAACGCGTCTCTGGCGGCATCAAGACCACTCGACAGTGCGCGCTCCACGGCTTTGTGACTGAAGTAGGTAGTGATGGCTTGTGCATCCGCTGAAGCATAGATCGAGGCCAAGTTTTCGGTGGTAGGCACCGCAAGAGTCAACACCCTGATGCGGCGCTGACCGCTCGCTGTGGTATGCAGAACGGCGGCTTGGAGAGACGCAAAAGGTTTCGCGATAGTTTCGTCGATAGCAACTTCAATGACAACAGATTGGTCTCGTGGATATGCTGGGAAAGCACAGAGATCAGAAGATCGGTTGAAGAAGTTTCCGTAAAAGGCGGACATCCTCAATCCAGTCGTGGCGCGGACACGAAGGACAGCCTCAAGACCAATTTCAGATGACAGATAATCTCCAAGCTCGGTCGCAATCTTGACCACATCCTCTTGTCTCGCAGCATTCCAGCCTGGGTAGAAATAGGTCTGGCCTGCAGTGAAACGCGGAAGATTGCTGAGAGTTGCGACATCTTGGTACTGGGATGAGAACAAGAACATGTCTACCGAGACCTGGTTCTTAGAGCATTCCACGGCAAATGACTTGTACCAGTTATTCGCAGGCTGGAGCAGGCCAGTCTCTTTACCAGTACCCAGCAATGTTTTATCCTCCCTAGGAGCCAATGCAGCGTGCCCGACATTGGGGAGTGACGCACCGATCACAGTGAGTTTTCCACCCAAAGGCGAGATCAGCTTATGAGCGGATCGGAGAGCTGAACCAAGCGCAAATCCAGGAACGTGGGTATTCTGGAACATAGCTGGAAGACGGTCCAGGAAGTTCTCAATGTTGGCGCGGCACTGGCTTAAGCTGACAAGTAGGTCCGAGGGCATGGGTAGATACGGCTCCTCGAGATCAGAAACAACCAGTTGCTGGGGTTCGTTGTTCTCGCTGTTATCTGCCGGAATGGAGAAGAAGTGTAAGCCGGAGTCCACCGCCATGAAACCAATGCGTGTTCTCCCATCTGCGTTGGGTATCCGGCTCAAAGATTCTTTGATGACCCGCGACACAACAGCAAGAAGTCCGCAGTTGACTGCTGCTTGTGTGCAATCCAAAATTATGTAGTAGCATAATGGCTGTGGTGGTCGGACCATGTATTCTTGGGGTGCGACGAATTCAACGACGGCGTAGTTCAGTTCTGGCCTTTGCCAGCGATCGACCTGCATTGTGTTAGCGATATGTTTTCCTATGTGCAGCTATATTTATGCGCGCTTGAATTGCAGCCACGGAGATTCTGCATGTTGTACTTACAGCCTTCTGCTGCGCTGCGTCCCAATCAAAAGCCTGTAGAGGCAAGTCAGCCAAGTGTGTTCCCACAAGGAAACGCCTTTAAAGTGCGTGTACGAACCTGGGGAACATCGTTCGTCAAGTTGCACATATTGCACCTCCATCTATGCCCATGGTCCAGGAAAGTCTGGCAATTGTGTCAGCGAACCGTGAAACTGGTCGAGCTCAGTGTTCGAACGTACGACGAAGGGGTTAACTATAGGCTCCTGTCAGTGCTATCCAACTTCAAGGGGTCTGGAATTACATACTGTATGCTCTGCAGCGCCGGCAGCGACTGATGATCTGATCATGCACGACTGGCACTTCATCCTCGGAATCGTGCAAGGATGCATATGGAGAAATGACAAGCGCGAGCGGTAGCTTCGACTTCTTCAGGAGCGAGTGGTTGGTCGGAATGGTGTTTAGTGTACACCGAAGGTATTTGCTCGACTCGTTCGCGAACTCAGAGGGGGTTGCGGCAGCGTTCGAAGGGAGATTGATCGCTGGAGGAGGGTTGTAGAGCTCCGAGACGTGGAATGGCTGAGCAATAAGGTCCGAGGGGAACAATTGGTTCTGTTGTTGAGCTGCCATGGGCTGTTGAACCTGCGGCGCAGCTTGCCCTTGCTGGGCGCCCAAGTTCATCTGACCGAACTGCTGGTTCAGCGCATTGGGGTCCTGGGCTGGGGGCTGTCCATAGGCAGGTGCGGGTGCAGCTCCATAGCCAGCCGTGGGAGCTCCATAGCCTGGTGAAGGCGCCCCGTAGCCAGGCGCTGCGGGTGCTCCATATCCAGGAGCAGCAGGCATTCCATAGCCCGGTGCAGCTGGTGGAGCTCCAGCAGCGGCTTGACCGCTTGAGTTGGCTCCGAACTCGTATGCGGCGCCAGCATATCTGTCCCTCTTCTTGCGATCCGCCATGGTGGTGGGGGCGAGGGGGCGAGGGATAGTCGAAGTGTCGGAAACGGGTCGCGCAGGAGATGTAGGTGTTGGCGGCGTTGCTGCGGAATTTGAAGATGATGTTGGAGCTTGATGTGTCTTCTTGGAGAGGCGGCACATTCCGCGCTAGTGTATTCCCCGCCAACGTGCACAGACATGAGCACGATAGCTTCCAGGTCCACCATGAGAACACCTATACATCGTTACACCCGCTGCCATATCAAGTGCAATCCAGGCAACAGCAACCGATGCAAGCAAGACTCATTCGGACCAGTATTCGACTCCAGTCCATACGCCATGCCTCTCCTCCTTTCCACGTGGCGTAACATTCACCCAAAAGCCAATAGGCAACAACTCTTGCCCGCTGTAGATGTAGTCACAGGTGCTAAGGAATACGTAGTGACAGCGTTGTTAAATCAAGCTGTTTCAAAATTATGGGGCTCTGATAATGCAACGTATAAATTGACTAACACAGGTAGGACAAGATATCAAGCATTAGTACGTGTAATCGAGAAGAAGCTGGTATTACAAAATCGACCGAGTACCTGTCATAGGCATCAGTTGCAGGTGCGCGTCGCCTAGACAGCAGTTGAAATCTCCTTTTGGGCCGGCTCCTGCTTCTCGAAAGGTCCTGCACCGGCTGCTGAATACGATGTCTCGCTATATGGTGGCTCCTCGCTAGTCACGCTCTGGTCAATGCCCGAGTGTTGCTCAGCTGGATTGGCGGCGGCTGGGATATTGCCAGGCATCGCACCTGCGCCCAAATGACCAGCGTTGGACGTCACCGGTTCCACATCCAGCCGGTAGCTCTGGAGATCGCTCTCTGCGTCGTTAAGAACCTGCCGAGCAGCCTCAATCTCAGAAAATGCGGGATGTGTGTCACCCGGCACAATAGGAGTATCGTCGACCAGGTTCAGGAGCCGACGGGCATGTTTAGCCAAGATGATCTGCTTCTCCGCGCGCTCAATAGTGGCTGCGAAGTTCTGGTCGTATGCTTCCTTGAACTTTTGCCGAGTCTACGCAGAGTCAGCAGACTTCGAGAACAACGATCAAGGTACGCATACGATGTTGCTGAGTTGTGCTTCAGCAACCAGACTCTGGGCCTCAGCACGGACGAGCTCCTGCTCGAGCTGGATGATCTTGGTGCTCTGTGGCTCCTTGTACTTCAACTTGGCAATCTCATCAGACACCTTCAAAGTCGTTAGCATCCTGCCATGGTCTCTAATTCTAAACGGACCTTGGCCTTGTGGTCTCGACTGGGTTGTACCGAGCCCTCGGTGTTGCGAATCTGCTTCAGGACTCCTCGGTATTCTTCGAGTCCCTGAGCATAAAGGTCTTCCTGCTCAGCGATCTCGGCCAACAATACACCCAACTTATCCGAGATCTCCGAGATTGTCTCATCCCCAGTCGCTTCCCCCCCACTCGGAGAGCTGCTGTGCGATGCCCTGGCGCTCGCGCGCCGCAGCTTCATAAGCCCCGATGGCGTGGTTCTCGGACTTGATAATCTTGTAGAGCCTCTTCGACAGCTCGGGCTGCTGGGCGCCGCGCAGGGACGCCATTGTGAAGCGATGCTTGGGCGCAGACTTATCACCGCTGCTGCTCTTCTTGGAGCGGACGGAAAGGGATCGATTCCTAGATTTGAGACGAACGGTGGTAAGTAAATGTACCTGACCATTTTCTCCTGGCTGGGACTGAAGCGCGCATTTGCGTCATGGATTGGTAGCTGATGCTACGCAGAAATACTGTGTAGATGCGATCTGACGAGAAATATGAAGGTTGGGAAGATTTGCTGCCTTACATTTTGACTGTATCTGCTCAGAGATCTTGGTGACTCGTTCACGGGTTGCTGTGTCTCTCGTCAGCCTGAGGCTCTATCGCAGATATCGCGCGCGCAAAGCAGTGCTTCACTGCATCGCGAACATGACTGGCATACCGAATTGGTATATTATGGATTGCCGATTTGGGAATGTCTCGCGTAAGTTGAAACACTGGAGATCTGTCTGTGCAGTTCTGGGGCAGCGGAAGTTGTTTGAGAGTCCGCAGCGGGGTCCCTGTAGTGGTGGAAGTCGCAAAGCCGATGATGTCACTTTCGGAAGTCGCGCTCCAATGCACGCAACACAGAATAAGTGGCCCCCACCCTCACGAATTACTTTCGCGACTTCGCTCATTTACGGACTGCGACGGATGGGTAGTTGACATGCGCAGCTCAACTATTACACAAGTCACTCAAGGACATATTTGACATATTTGACATCGGCTGACAGGCTACACAGCGCCTTAACCACAATAGCACATGATCCACAGAGATTGACCGGAAGGTAAAACGAGTATTCAATAGCTTGGGCGCTGTGGTGAAGCCTGTTCTCTTCTCCAATCTTTGGCGAGTTGAGACTCCCATCAGCGTTTCTCGCACAATGGCACCGTAGAACCGCGATGGCGGAAGCATAAAAGACTGGTTCTAGCCTAGTTCGGTTGACTCAAATACACGCGGTGCTCTGTATTTTCAACTGCAGATTTTGTGTAATCAGAGCACATAAGATTCTGCTCAGAGATTCGGGGGAGTACCTCCAAACGTACCTCAGGCGTTGTACATGTCTCCTCGTGCTATTTGATACACAGGTACGGTACTTATCAAATTAAAGTGGTCAAAAGAACGGAAGTGCTTCCACGACTGGAGCTTTAGAGGCCGACCTTTTACGATTTTTCCTTTTGGGTCGGCGTCAATCCAGGAACTGTGCGATTGATAGGTCATGTCAACCGAAAAGGTGGTGCCTTATTCTCCGACTGTTACATCAAAGCCAACGACCAACAGTAGGTGGTCTCGACTTTACCGTTGTATAGACAGTACTTTGAGGGTTCCGCACCTTACTGTATGAAGTAGCTGATCCTAGGTGGTGCACCACACGAAACACTTTCTGACATCTCAGGGTTGCACATACGCCCAGGCGTACTACAACACGTTTTATCTTGCAGGTTTTCCTTGACTTGCTTACGAGGCACTAAAGAGCTATCTCTAAGGGAGGTTTAAGATCTCGTTATTGATTGCGATGAGCGACGACTCTGCAGGCCAGCCTAGGTGGTGCACCGCTCAAAATGAGCTTCTTTGTACATCACAGTCTGATACATGGGATGGTAAGCGACAGGACCAGTCGAGAAACTAGTACCTTGTCACACTTGGTATACTCAATTGACAGATTGAGATAAGGTGTCGAATTGTAGACTGTAGCTGAGCATGCTGAAAGTCAGTCACTTATACACCGTGACGATTGCCGTCTACCCTTTCGAGTCTTGGCAACTATTTGGCAACTAACTTTCCGTCCTGATTTCTATGGCGATCTCCACAAGCGACATGGTCTTTGCAGGGCTATCGAGGATAGATCGAACATGGGTCTGTACCGGATCCCTTGCTCTCCTCGGCTTAGCTCATCGCTTGGACCAGTGTGGACAAAATGATTACCAACATTTCACTTCTGGCCACTGGAATGCCATAATCAGAGATGTACTATGCATGTCAATACCCATGTCTTCGGAGGCTTACGCCGGGTGGCTGCCTTAAACGTTCTGTCGTGCTAGTCACCCTTGTTCCGACGGGACGTGACGATAAGTCTGGCTAGCCAATTACACCCTTGAAAGGACTGTACATGCTCGAGTCTTCACCCAATGCGTGGCTATCACCGTACTTGTAACCAAGGTGTAGTCCTTTTACTAGACTTCACCCGAGGCTGCAATCGTCATGGCATGGCCTGTCTAACAAGCTGATCGATACCTTCTCCGAAGGTATCCACTATTTTTCTCCTGACACCTACTTGCCCAGTGTCCCGGGACACTGGTTTATCGCATGCAGCACGTTGATGAGCTGCTTTCTCTGAACCGAGCCCGAAGGTGGCACAGTCTTGGTTGCTTTTGCCCGCCGTGCATTTAGCGTCGTATCCTCTACCACCTGCTCAGAAGAACAAGTAAACATCTTTCAAGAATTTTCTGATAATCTATCCTGTGGAAGCCATACACAGGTCCGGGGACATCATAAGCGAGTTACAATGGACGGATGTGACTAGTGCACCATCCTATTCCACGATCACAAATGTACTATCCATGTCTGGACAAGGCCACACAGGTACGACGCATAACTCTTTTATCGGCCCATTGCGACATGGTACCTGCCAGGATGAACAAATAAACGTCTCTCAGATCGTCATCTCGATCCCTGGTAAGTGGGCCCGGTACATTGGCATACGCATTGCACCTAGGACAGAGTTCCGACTGAGCTTACGCCCAGCGGAATTGTCCCCAGCGATCTCTACCAAGAGGGCAGCAGTGAAAAATCACTCCACACCTGCGTGATGAAAGTATAAATAAGTCGCTATCGTCCTCCATATGCGACCTTGTCACTTCCACCGTCAAAATGATCAGACTCGATCTTTCTTTGCTCGTCTTTGTAGGGCTTGCTCAAGCAGCATGTCCGTATATGGACGGCAACAATGGCCAAGGTGCATCTCCTCATCACCCAGTCGTACAACGTGATGGGTCTGGTGGTGCACAAGCCAAATCCACTAACGACTTCATGGCGCAATACGAAGTGGACGACACTGATGTATATTTGACCAACAACTTTGGTGGCCCCATTGAGGATCAAGAAAGCCTCAGCGCTGGTGAGAGAGGTCCAACATTACTCGAGGACTTCATCTTCCGCGAAAAAATCATGCACTTTGGTATGTGCGACTTGTTACGTGGGAGACTTGAATACTAAGTTTTGCTGCAGACCACGAAAGAGTACCAGAACGCGCTGTGCACGCTCGAGGCGCCGGAGCTCATGGTGTTTTCACTTCATATGCCGATTGGTCAAACATCACTGGAGCGTCTTTCTTGAACACTCCTGGAAAAGAGACACCTGTGTTTATCAGATTCTCAACTGTTGCAGGTAGTCGAGGCTCTGCTGACGCCGTTCGAGATGTACATGGGTTTGCAACTCGATTCTACACTGATGAGGGCAACTTTGGTAATTCCAAGCTCTGGACACACACTTTGTCCGATCGTTCCATACCAGCAAATCTAACTGTGCAAAGATATTGTTGGCAACAACGTCCCCGTATTCTTCATCCAGGACGCGATTAAATTTCCCGATCTAATCCATGCCGTCAAGCCCAGGCCAGACAACGAGATTCCCCAGGCTGCAACTGCGCACGATAGTGCCTGGGACTTCTTCAGTCAGCAGCCATCTTCAATGCATACTCTCTTCTGGGCCATGAGCGGACATGGTACTGTTCGTTCTTATAGACATATGGACGGCTGGGGAGTCCACACTTTCCGTTTCGTTACCGACGAGGGCAAGACTAAGCTTGTCAAATTCCGCTTCAAGACTCAGCAAGGACTGGCATCGCGGCTCTGGGAGGAACAACAGACCATCGCAGGAATGAATCCAGATGCAGATCGTCAGGACCTTTGGGACTCTATCGAAAATGGATACTTCCCTGAGTGGGTGGTGAGTTACTTCATTAATTCTTTCGAAGTTGAGGTGTACTAACGTTTGTACCAAAGTTCGAGGCGCAAATCATGGACGAGGAGGATCAGTTACGATTTGGCTTCGATCTCTTGGACCCGACCAAGATCGTTCCCGAGGATATCGTTCCTTTCACGCCACTTGGAAAGCTCACGTTGAACCGCAACCCGCGCAACTACTTTGCCGAGACCGAACAGATCATGGTAAGCCTAGGACCTTGCTATTGAATTATTGCCATCTAACATGGGCCTAGTACCAAGTCGGTCATGTGGTTCGAGGTATCGACTTCACCGACGATCCACTCTTGCAAGGTCGCCTATTCTCTTACTTGGACACGCAGCTCAATCGCCACAACGGCCCAAACTTTGAACAGCTGCCGATCAACCAGCCTCGAATCCCTGTGCATACCAATAGTCGAGATGGCGCTGGACAGATGTATATCCCCCTCAACGTCGCGGCCTATTCGCCCAACACTCTGAACAAAGGCTCTCCAAAACAGGCGAACAAGTCTCAAGGCCGTGGCTTCTTCAGTGCACCAAACAGATCGACCGGCGGGCGTCTCATGCGCGCGGTATCCTCTACCTTTGCTGATGTCTGGTCGCAGCCACGGCTGTTCTTCAACTCACTTTTGCCTGTTGAGCAGCAATTTGTCATTAACGCTATTCGATTCGAGACTTCGCAGCTCACCAGCGACGTGGTCAAGAACAACGTACTCATCCAACTCAACCGAGTGAGTCACGATGTGGCTGTTCGTGTTGCTGAAGCACTTGATATGACTGCTCCCGCAGCAGATGACACCTACTACCATGACAACACGACCATAGGTGTCAGCGTCGCACGGGAAAGGCTCATGAAGATTGACGGCCTGAAGGTCGGTTACCTGACTTCCACGTCGGCCTCAAGTAATGCAGCAGCGGCTCTCAAGTCCGCTTTCAAAGACATGAATGTCAAGTTCGCTGTAGTCGCTGAACGACTAGGAGCAGGTATCGACCAGACCTATTCCGCTACGTTTGCTGGTCAATTTGATGCCGTCATTGTCGATAGTCAGGCAGATTTAGTCTTCGCACCTGCCGGCAGTCTGGCCAACTCCAACATGACCACACCAGCCTACGGCAAAAATGCCACCAGGCCTTCAATAACTCTTTACCCCGCTGGTCGTCCCCTCCAGATTCTGCAGGACGCGTACCATTGGGGCAAGCCTGTTGCTGTACTCGGTTCGAGCGAGGTGGCTTTGAACGCTGCTCATGTCGAGCCTGACACACCGGGAGTGTATCGTGTTGACGGTAGAGCGGACACAAAGTCGATTGTAGACCAGGTTGCCGACGGGCTTCACGTGTTCAAATTTCTGGATAGGTATCCTTTAGACCAGTAGAGTCGTAGTAAAAATCCACACCGCTGACGGGCATGTTTAATGTCCCCTGCTCCAAATTTGCATGGTATTCCTTACACGCGGTGAATCGCCGTGAAGCGGGCGGACCAACGAGAATTTTCATGTGCCACTTGATGTTCCATAAGCTACATGCATTGTCATTTAAAAACCCGAGCGTTGTACGCGAGATGTGAATGATCTCCGAAGGTGATTTGGCAGTGCTACTACAATTCAAATAATCTGCCCGGTCGACAGCACACCGGGTTGCTAAAAGGAGTTGCGGACGTATCAAGGTGCGGAGATGACGCCGACGGAGCCGCCTGTTTGCGACGGTTTCGCCGGTGGCCGGTCACCCGCCAATGAGTGGAAATGGCGCACGCAACGTGTCGAAAGCCACTGTGGCTCAGTCGCTACCCCAGAAACGAACAAGCCACTCTTTGACATGAATAGCCCGGCAAGTCAGACGCAGCAACAGTTCCCAATGGTGTCGAATTTGACCGCAAGTTGTAAGCGCGCGTACGTCACCTCGGCCGGGTAACGGCATGGGCTCCAGGAAACATATGGAATAGAGGTGCCGTTGCTTCCTGCTGTGCGCTTGCTATATAGTCTTGCCTGTGGATCATCTCGGATCTTTACACACTTTCAGGCCAACAATCTACCTAGTATTCGTGAACATCTTCTAATCCCTCGTCTGCCTTCATCATGACCACATTACAAAGAAGTCGTGGTTCCAGCTTCCTTCATCGACATCACAGCGACAGCGTGCAAAAACCCAGCCGCCCAGGATCTCGAGAGCACAAGATGTTTGAAGGAACAGATGCTGTAGCACAGAATCGGAGAGTGGCTGTGAACCGAATCGTCGAGATCCACGATGCCCTAGAGCTGAAGCAACAAGCTGACGCAGCCGCCAACCCACAACCCCAAGACCCCTCACGCAGCTCATCCTCAAGCGACACACCAAGCCTGGGATTCGATGCAGTAGATCTCGAAGACAGCGAAGTACGCACCTTTAGATATCTCGTACGAAAGTGGGACGATTCCGAGAGACCCGATCCCGAATTCGAGCAGGCTGTACAGTCCACCGAGTTTGACTTCGACGAAGCTGCGACACGACATTTCATCCGACGCGTGGCGCTGTGGAACGAGAGTGAGGAAATCATGCAAGCCGCAAAGAGAGGAATGGAGAAACGGGCAAAGAAGGAGGGAAAGCGGGCGAGGGATAGTATACTAGGGAAGCTGTGGATCAAGGAGCGACTCAGTCAAGAGCATACTATTCACGACGAATTGAAGGAGGTTACTACTAGAGAGGGACTTGCGCAGTTGTTGTACACGCTCATGCATGGAAATAATGAGCCATTGGCTCCGGAGCTTGTGGCGGAATGTACAGTAGCAGTGAGGATGAAGTATGGTATCACGAGCTGAATGGATGAATGAATGAATGATGACAACCGATGAGTCCTATTTTGATCTGCTGCAGTAAGCATTTCGATCTGGCACATAGGAAGGAAAGTGACAGAGGTTTGTGGAAGTGGACAGGCTGTTCATGAGTGACCTGCGTCAATCATAGGACGTATCGAAGTCGCCGCGGCCTTACATGGTGAAATCAGACGACGCCCCTATATTACTTGTATGTGCCAGCTGCGGTATGTTGCTGTGAAGGATGCTCCTGCTTGTTGTGGTTGCTTAATCATCCGCCTGACATCACTATTAACCCCACCTTCTGAATGTGACCATGCATCGTCTGAAGCATCTCAGCTAGCCCAACACCACTACGATGCCGTTCCTTCAAATTGATTACAAGCGGATACACTATTCAGATCTCAAGCCCGAAGGAGATGTTCGTGAGACGTTCATTTTCATGCATGGCTTGGGTTCTTCGCAAGATTACTATCATCCTTTGACGCAAGTCCTACTTCCCAAGGGCTTTCGATGCATAATCTTCGACAATACTGGCGCGGCACGGTCGCCGTACACATTTATCGAACAGAGTATTCAGAGCCTCAGCGATGATGTCATCGGCATTTTGGATGCACTCGAGGTTTCGAAGGCCGTCTTCGTCGGCCACAGCATGGGCGGGTAAGAAGGCGCAAAAGCATGATGCATAGACTGATATTTGCAGCATTGTTGGAGCGCACCTGGCTGCGGAAAGAGGCGATCGGATCGTGGCAGCCGTCTTGATAGGTCCGGTGTATCCGAGTGACGGCGTTGCGCCGATGTTTGAGAAACGAATTGAGACAGTACAGAGGGAAGGAATGCAGCCCATGGTAATGAGACCCAAGTGCAGGTATCAGCTGTCTATTGTTTCAGTCGCCCGAGGTTGCTGAGGAGAGGATAGGCTGATAGCTATTTTTCACGTGTAGACCCGTGCTAACAGCTTGCAGTACGTTTTCAGTCGATCAAGTACCTTCGACTACTCTTCAGAGCTGGCACTGACTTCTTACCTCAACTTCTAGGGCCGACACTGTTCCAAAGAGTGCACCAGCCAAGCAAGCCTCACCTCTGGTTAGAGCATTTATTCGCGAGCTCCTGCTGTCCCAGGAACCGGCTGGCTACTGTTCTAACTGCCGAGTGATCATCAATGCAAAGCCCCCGCGTTACGGCAAGATACACAACCCCATCCTTATACTTGCTGGCGCAGAAGACTTCAGTGCACCTCTTGAGGGATGCAAGAAAATGTTCGAGGAGATGCCGTCGAATAAAAAGAGGCTGGAGGTTATGCAAGGTGTCGGACACTGGCAATGTCTGGAAGCACCCGAGGAGGTCGGTAAGCTGATCAACGCATTTTACAACGAAACTCGGTAGGTTGAGCGAAGTATCGTGCACCCAAAGAGAATGAAACTTTGGCCTCGTGTCCAATGACTAGCACCTTGCAGTTTGCAGGAACACTTGCCGACACTTTGCCACTTGCGACTGTGTGGTTCAAGTGGTGGTGTTGTGCAGGCGCGTGATAAGGTCATTGGTGGCGTCCCTTTTCCGACCAGATGCATTGGAGGCCTTGGCGCATATGCCCAACACACAGTGGGGGCGTTTGCAGCGGCTGCTCAACAAGCGGCAGTGCATGCTTAGGAAGCGTTCGATCGGTCTTTCTTCGCAAAGCAGCTTTGAGCGACTACCAGCAGGCGCTTTCTGGACCAAAGCTGCTGATAGTGACTCTGTGCGACTGGGCAGCGCGTACACAACCGCGCATCTTGGAGCAAGTCATGTGTAGCGCCTCATTTGATATCGTCGCCGCCCCTGCGGCTCGAACGTCCCACATAACTACAACTTAACCACATAGAGCATAGCCCCCTTGGCCGATGTCGCTGACCTTGTCATTCTTCACCTTGATTCGGTCCATCCCGCTGTCTGTGCAGCACCATGCCGAGATCTTAACGAGGCTGGCAGTTTGTAATTCGGGCATGCCTCGCGCCCGCCTGCCTGTCACAGGCCAGGCCAAGTGATCGACTGTCTGCCATTGCCCTTCCCACGAGGGCTGACAGTCCTTCACATGTGAAGATGTCGACATCATACTTTAGCCGACCGACTGTGTGTGCGACTGAAAATGTGACATATGTAGAGCGTCTTCATGCATCGTTACAATGCTAACGAGCCCGCGCAGTACTTCTCCAGTTTTTTCCCGACACTAGGCCCATGTCCTCCTAGCATTTCCAAGCCGCGGAAATCGACTTTGAGGCGGTGAACTCCAACCTCTGGAGCCGCCCACGTTTTCCACGCACTTTCGGCCAAGCTCGTGCAGAGTCCGTCCGGATCCTGCATGCTGGCAGGGTCTGGGCCAACCGCAGGCCACGATCGACACCTGCGGTCGTCTGAACTTGCCCTCCACTTTGGCTTAGTAGCCTCTGCAATTGACTGAATTGGTTGATTAAAGCACGGTGGACCTCGCCGTGCGTGGTTCCATCTCGGTGTTGCTTGCTCTCCTCCACCGCAAGTCTCCAAGGTCGTTGGAGCCGACCCGCCAATAATTATATTCCTTCATTTCGGTAGAGGCGCTGGTTGCTTTGGTGGGCCATCCCCTAGCACGTGAACCTTGTGAATGGGACGGGCACTGACTGAGAGTCTAGCAGTACCGAGATCACTACCTTAACACCGATTTCGTCCCAACACACTTTTAAATCTTCAAACCGAAAGTCACGCGTTGTTTGTCACCGCCATTTTATGGATCGACATCATGAAGCGCATCGATAGTGGATTCCAGGAGTCCTTCTTCTTGCAAGCGAAGCACAATGAACCACCAGCAACAATTGTTCGCAGCAACACCGCACCATCCCGCCGTCGCAAACCCCAAAACTCTCTTGTCGACACGACAGCATCCGCTTCCCCCACGGACATGAATTCGCAAAGACCGGAGTCAGAGAAGCGGTCAAGGCCAGCCCATCAAAGATCAAAGACTTCGTCATCTGAGACCTCGACAACACGCTCCAAAGGCCGTAACCATACTTCCAAACCTTCTTCACGCCGGAACTCGTGCACTATCGTGGATCCTTCAAGATCACGTCACTATAGAATGCAGAGCTCCCACACAGTGCCTACTGTGAATAGCCAAGACATCGACGATGTTTATGCTTTGCACCACCGGAGCTACAATATGTTCCAGAACCCGTCGCTCCACACCAGTTCAGGACTACCAAGCCCAACGTCTCGGATAGGCCACTCGGAAATTCCCTCTTCGACCTCCAGATTTAGCGCAGAGGAACCAATTTGCAATGACCAGGACGATCATCCAAAGCAGAGCGAGGATACAATCGTCGCTGCTCCGATGCCGTCTCCTCCTATGCAGTGGACGTCTCCTTGTACTCGACGACGTGAGTACGAGCGGATCGATAGGGCGAACAGCGGCGTACGCGGCTTCTTGAATAAAGTGATGCCGCGTTGCGTCTCTGGACCACAGGAGAAATTCTACAAGAAGGACCAATCCGACACTGGATCTGTCAGGCGGTACCGCCTAGACGACGAAGACAACGTTGCGGTCGAGAAAGAGCTTGCGCGATCACAAACACATACGCTGAGGAAGCCGACCGGGACGAACAAGAAGAAGTGGATTTGCTTTTAGAGTGCGCAGAGACAGGACGAAAGGTTTAAATGTCTCTGGAGAAGATGACGGAGTTGCATGTTGCGTTACATTGCGAAGGCGTTTACCACGATACCCACGGCCGTTGAGTTTGTTGCTTTTGGAGAGATGCATTATACCAGACTTGTAAATAGAGCATAGCGGAGTTGTTTCCTTTATCGTAATCTGCAGCATTTACAGTGTAGTCGAAGCCAGGAGATCTAGATACCATTTTCGCTTTTGCTTTCAATGTTCGAGAGAAGACTGCATCAGGAGCATTGCCTTGAATACCGAATGAATATGACTGAGTTCACAACACCATCCTATCACACGTGCATGCAGAGATGAACAGGTCCGTAGCAGCATAGCCAAAGCGCTTCATATATGAGGGAGAACACCGCAAATGCAATATCACTTCGTTGGTATATAGTCTAATCACAACTTCGCCTCCTCCTTGACCGTTCCAACCTTCAACTTTGGCGCATACTTCTTCAATACGCTCTCGTTGTGGTACTGTGTCCAACAAATCAGCTTCCACAACTCATTCCTTATACTGCGACAGCAAACTCACCTTCCAAAACTGCTTACTCGCATCCTTGCCGCCAACTCTCTTCAAAATCTTCGCGCCACCAGGATGCTCGTCCACAAATGTGTCCATCTTGTATACGCCGCCGTCGATGATGATGTACAGCCCGTTGTCGACCGTGTTGTGCTCGGCGACTTGCTTGGTGGTGAGGGATTCAGACATGCTGGGCGGAGAGGATGAAGTGCTATGTGCTATGTGGGTGGCGCGTCGGATATAGGCGGTATGGGAGGTTCGGAAGGACGTGTGGATGCGCGATGCCAGAAAACCGAGGGAAGATGACGGTCTATAGTAAGGAGAGTGTTTACTGTCAGAAACGACGAAACCTGGGGACCAGAAGAGGCCTGTGGGGTAAATTAGTTCAAGCTTGACTCGCTCGGATGTTCCGTGATGGAGAGGGAGTGGGAAGCCGAGGCTCAGAGGTTGCGGGAGGATGCGTGATGACACTGCTTTCCAAGGATTGTGATTGGCTATAGAGGGGGATTCCCTGTCCAGTTAGACGTGCTTTCCTCCCCTTCGACAACTCCAGTATGATTCATTGTCGTCTTTCTCGCACGCATATATTCCGGGCCCTAGATGAGTCGCGATCGCCAATATCATGATACTCCGCCTTGTAGAAATGGGTATAAAGCCCATTCCGACCACTTGTATCGAGGTCACGCCGACGTACACCACGACCACAATATCAACGGTTACAACAGGTTCATACTCATAGAAGTGAGTGTGACAGCTGCTCGTGAACTAGTAAATGTCCGTAGCCCGACAATATACGACTTGACCATTGCAATGACCTTTACGGTAATTTCCACTCGAGCTGCGCGCTGTACGTCGCGATCTGCCAATTACACCTTCTTCCCAAATACTCTAAACCGCTTAACTCCTCCATCTGGAATAATCACCAGCTTCGCATGCGTATATCCCCGTCCCTTGACCTCCTTCAGTTCCGCCTGATACACGTGCTCCTTATCCGGCCCACTCTTCTGCGGCTCCAACACCTCCACCCACTCGCTCGCATCGTGACCCGGATCCTTCTCAAAGCTGCCCGCGAACACCTGCACTTTTTGCGGAAAATTGCCCCTGAAATGTGCAGTGTCGACGACAATGTTATCAATCTCTCCCTTTGCGCCTAGGCGGACAATCGTCCAATCTACATGCTCGCCGCGCGTGCGCTTCGTTTCCCACCCGTCGCCCATGTCCACGCCCCGCCCGGGAAGGAGCAGATTGTCTTTTGTGCCAAAGTGCTGGTCTGAGCAGGACGTGGCGACGCCGCCCATGACGGTGGCGGAGAGCTCGAAGACGGCAGACGTGTCTTGCGGGAAGACTGGGACGGCGACGCCGTAGAGGCGGAAGCGAGCGATTCCTCCATCGGGGTACATTAATAGGCGAACATGTGTGTATGCTTTGTCGGTGATGCGGTCAAGCTTCCAGCCATGGCGTTGGCTGGGTCCGCATTCTTGCTTGGAGAGAATCGTCTCCCAGCCTGAGTATCCTGCTTTCTTCACCTCCTCTTCCTCTTCTGAAGAGGTTATGAATGCGCCCTCGACGACGATTTCCGGCGCGTGGTTGCCATTGAAGAACGCAGTGTCGATTTCTACACCCGCGACTTTACCGCTTGCTGTCCCTAGGCGTATGACGACCCAGTCGGCGGGCTCGGTGTTGTGCCGACGCGTTTCCCAGCCATCGTACCATGCTCCAGAGTGCACGAAGTAGCCGGGTCGCTGGATTGGGGGTTTGGGGTTGATGAGGTTCTCGGCGGCGGCGAACCATTCGTCGCTGAAGGAGAGGATTTTGGATCCGAGAGGGGCGGAGATGAGGTCTGATATTATTCATTAGTGGAAATTCCCCGACTCAAATGGAGTTGGGCGGATTGCAATTTGTATACCTGTATATTGCGACTTGAAGGTAGCATCAATCTTGTCCGCGGGGATTGATTGAGCTCCACTGATCGCGATTCTTTTTACATCGTCTATGCTCATGCTCGGGATCTCCATATTGGCAAAGTATTCAGATAGTAATATAGACAGCTTATTTGTCTCACAATTGCAGGTATGGTGCACAATTGAGAAAGAAAGGAAATGCTTCACATTGTTACCGCGGGGTGAGTAACTGGTGGGGTAGCTAGACCCTGAATACGCCGAAATGGTACCTGTTTGCTTTCGGAATCCGCCGATAACCTAGAGATACCGTTGGAAAGACGCCCGATTACGGAGATATTGGTCGGGTTTATCCGATGCCAAAGTGTAAAGCGAGTCTCGAGAGGCTCGGTCCGGAAAAGGGTATCGTTCCTTGCTATAAATCGGAAGAGTTGGTAATAAACTAGTGAGCAGAGAGGGTCACTAGATTTCAAAAGGATGCTCAAGCATGATCGTATTCAGCGTCATATACAAGTGAAATTCGAAAGCATGGACAGACTATACAAGTGCGTTAGGCCATAAGACATAATATTTGCTCCACAGCAACGCCACCCGTGCCTTTCCCAAACAATTTTCAAGCTTCCAAACTCCAAGAACGCCATACTATGCTGCTCCGTCTTGTCCCTTTGGCCCAAGCCAGCGCTGCGTCGTACTCCTAACGCTATTCGGTCTACTCCTCATCATCGTCTTCTCGCCAGACCCCTTGCTACCATCAGCTTCAATGAGTGCTTGCGTAACGAGTTTCTTCGCCTCAGCCTGCAGATCCGGTATATCAGCTGCATCTCCTTGCTTGTTAACGTAGGAGTCGAGAAGGCTCTTGAGCGTCTGTGCTCGCACTGGCTTTGCGAGATAGTTGTTCATTCCTGCGTCGAGACATTTTTCTCTGTCGCCTTCGATGGCGGAGGCGGTCATGGCGATGATGAGGATGTTGCGAATGTCGGGGTTCGAGTGTTTTCGTATTAGTCTCGTTGCTAGACAGATGTTAGATTTACTCATAGCAGGATAGACGGAATAACGTACCCTCGTAACCATCGCAGTTGGGCATTTGGACATCCATCAGAACTAGGTGAAATGGTCGACCATTGTCACTAGCCCGCTCAAGCGCATCGATTGTTTTCAGACCGTCCAGGTACGCATCGCAACGGAACCCAAGCTTCTGCACAAAACTGATTGCTATTCGCTGATTGATCAAATTGTCTTCAGCAATGCAGATTCGGATCGCATTCCTCGGGATTGATGAGAGGTCAATACAAGTTCCAGACTGTGGCTCATGCCCATTGTTTTCCTGGCTCGAGAACTTGGCCATTGGGTCCGGTTCGCGTGAGATCTGTCGATTCTGTGCTTGTCCCTTTGGAACCTTGCTGAAGCGCATGGAGAATGCAACCGTAGTTCCCTCTCCAGGCACCGAGTTGAGCCATATCTTGCCGTTGAAGAGATTGGTGATAAGTGCCTTGCAGATACTAAGACCTAGACCTGTGCCGCCATAGCTTCTGGAAGACGACGATTCGATTTGAGAGAAGGGCAAGAAAAGCTTCTTCTTCTGCTCTTCTGGTATACCAATGCCTGTATCGATGACAGAGATCGTCACATCCGCCCATGTTGGCGACTGTTGATCGACGACAGCTCGTACGGTCACAGATCCTTTAGGTGTGAACTTGTAGGAATTGGACAACAAATTCATGAGGATCTGGTGAAGTCGGACTGGGTCACCCATAACAAGCATCTCGGGATCCAGTTCCAGCTGCTCTACAGTCTTGAGGCCACGTTCAGCATTTGTGTATGCTAGCGCACGTACAACCTCAGTGATCGTTTCGTTCAGGCTCAGCGGCATTTCCATTACGTTCATTTTGCCAGCTTCCAGCTTTGAGTAATCGAGAAGGTCGTTGATAATGGACAGTAGCGTATCGGCACAAACTCGAATCGAGTCAGCATACCCTGTCTGTTCCGAATTCAGGACGCTGGCTTTGAGTAGTTCGGACATGCCAATCACGCCGTTGAGAGGCGTTCGCAATTCGTGGGAGACATTGGCCAGGAAAAGACTCTTCGCTTTGGCGGCCTCTTCAGCTGAGCTAAGAGCTTCTTTTGCCTTAATCTCAGCCTCCCTAGCTTGTGCGAGGGAGCGCTTCTGCATTACTAGCATAGCTTCGTTGCTGGCGCTGACCCTTTCAATCTCCTTGAACATCAAAGCGTTGGCCAACGATATGGATATTTGATTAACCAACAATCGCAGAACCTGCGTGTTGCGCTCGGTAAAGGAGTTTGGTGGTCCCTCCACGTAGATACTGCCCAGTAGATGATCAGAGTGGACGATAGGTATGCAAATTACGGCTTTGCCTTCAGGATTGCGCGACAAGTAGGCTTCGGAGACATTCGAGAAGCGATCGTCTTCAAGCAAGTTCTGCACGAAAACGGTTTCTCGGAACCTGAGCGTATACATGGTTACCTGACGGGCGACAACATCATCCACGGAATCTAGGGTTTGGCCACTGGGATATGAGTGCACACCGGCACCGAATCCGGTTTCGTGGTTTGGGTCGTTTGTTCCTACACAGGCTATACTCCAATCAATTTGCGAGTCCTCTATAACGATGCCGCACAAAGTCGCGCCGGTTGATTCGAGTATGATTGCAGCCATCTTTGACATGAGCTTGTCGACCTTCAATTCACTTGAGAGAACTTGCGATGACTCGATGATGGAGCTTAGGTCCAGCATGTCAAGCCCAACAGCCGAGAAACCATTCTGCAAGTCCTGCGCTGACTCGTGGCGCTTTGTCTCGGGAACAATCCAGTTTTGTGTGCGATCGACTGCACTCTCGGTCGCTAGATACTGTTCTTGGTCCTCGTTCTGTTCGAGTCTGAGTGTAGTATTATTCGTGTCAATGATCGTCGTTTGCACACCAACATCCATCGTCGACACCGAGGTGCTAGTGCTCAACAGGCTCTCATATTTCGCAATCACATGGTTGGCTTTACCGTATGCTGACATCCTTCGATAGGTAGAGATGCAATCGTTGAGCGAATGGCGTGCAGCTCTCGAGGCCCCCTTGCGCACTAGCCATGAGCCGTACAGCTCGTGAGCGAAAGCTTCGTCTAGCACGAATCCGTTGGCCTCATTGTGATCCATAGCTGCTTCATAATTCTGCAATGCTGATGACGGATCCGATTGTACTTCGGCCAGAACAGCTGTGAGTAAGCAAACCCAACCCCTGTAGTTTACGTCGGTTATTGTGCAATTCGCTTCTAACAGCTTGACTGTCTCTACCGCGAAAGCGATTCTAGAATCTTTGCGATCGCTGTCTTGAGGGTTGTCGCGAATGGTGGTGAGATAGCAGAGCGACAGGTAGTACTTTACGGAGTAGACGAGCCTCTCACACCAAAGGCTGCTGAGCATCGGTAACAATAGCTCTCCTAACTCAATGGCCTCTTGGGTATGTCCGTATAAGGCAAGGATGGGTAGTTTCATGGCAAGGTAAATCGATTTCGGTCGCTTCGGATTGCTTGCTGTCTTCTCCAGAAACTCGACGTAGGCCATTGAGTCATGCTCTTGGTCTGAGAAGACATCGTCTGTGCGTGTTTTACCTTGCAGAGCTCGGCAAACCTGACGACAACCCATCAGAAAGACACCGCCACGCAGATCAAGCTGCCAGTTCTTGATGTCCAATGGCACCTCCTCTATCGATGCCTCAACCTCAACCATATCATGCGATGCCATCACTTTCAGATGAGCCTGTACACCAAGGTTGAGGAGAGTAAGGATCCGATCGCCCGAAGTAAGCGATGCCTCCAGCGCGTGTTCAACGCTGGGTACCAGATCTCTGATAGGGGTTTCCAGATGACCCGCAAAGAGCGGCAGAAGTGTGCCAGTTCTACCGACGGTATACGCATCTTCTGGGTGAGCTTGTAATAAGCCTTTTGCGAGGGCACCCAAATCTACTGCGAAATTCAACATTTGAAATCGGCCAGCAGCAATTGTGCCTAGGTGGCAATAAGCCAGCGGAATCTGACTAAAGCTCCCCCTCTCCAAGTGTATCCTCACGAGCTGGAGGGTACCTTGGTAGAACAAAAGACTATTTGACCAAAATGCAGCACTGAGTAGCTCAACAAAGATCGGGCCTATCGTCAGAAGAATCCGGTCGTCGGCTAATGGGCGAGCAAGCAGTTCATCCTTGTCGGTCTTTTGCAGCATTTCGAAGACTCTTTGGTATTCCGCATCGCAAGCCTCCCAAGTTGTGGGTGGTATGGGTGTGCCAAGGAGGGAAAGACAATCTTTGAGAGCCTGAAAAGCACCGAAACTGTCTCCACGAACAGCAAAAACACGCGACTGTAGTATGAAGGCACTGGCCATGTCGCAGGGATCGCGAGCGTGCTTGAATGTCGTCCGTATCAAGCTTAGAGCTTCATCGAGCATGCCCTGATGCCAATAACACTCTGAAGCCTTTGCGAATAGCATCAAAGTTTCTTGATATGACGTGTCTGGTTGCTTGTCGTCCCAGGGATTGTCCTGTAGTAGCACAAGACAATGAGCGAAATAGTAAATCCCAGTGCTTCGAGCACCTGATTCGCACGCGGTCTCGCCTGCCTGGTAGAGGACGTCTCGGTACGCAGACCGTTGTGACTCACGGTCCTTTATAAGTTGAGCTGCAAGACATATGTGCCTACTCCGCATGTAAAGCGCTTTTGAACCACTGATCAGATCATCGACATAATCGGCCCCTGGCTTCATCGTCATAGCTTTTGCGATGAGATAGTGCATCATCTGTGTATCCCAATCCTGATCAAGGCAGGCCGAGGCAGCAGTCAAATATCTATCGTGACTGAATCGAAATCGGGAGTCTTGTTCCGCAGGCATTAGCACGAAGGCATCCAAAGCGCCATTAAGCGCAGTCATAGCGCACTCCTTTTCGGCCAGAAGTGGTATGCGTTCGGCGTCGGCTGGGGCAAACTTGGGTTTCATCAACCGCTTTACCAGTTCAAAGGAGAATGAGCCACCAAGGAGAGACGCCCAAGCGATTAGCTTCCGAGTAGCAACAGGGAGTTCAGACAGCCGCTTCGCAATAAAGTCATTGGTGACGGACGATCCATATTCAGGACTCTCAAAGACTTCGAAAACCTTGTCGAGGTCGAATATCCAGTTGTTCTCCCGCCAGCAATACGAGACACATTTCTTCCGATAACACGTGTCGAGGATCTCTCTGATATAGAATAAGTTTCCCCGACTCTTCTCTTGTACGACCGCTACAAGCGGTAGGATATATTGCTGATCCCGATGCAAAGTTTCAGCAACATACTCAGTCGTTTGCTCTTCTGTGAACGGGAGAAGCTGTATGCGGGTTGCGCCATTGAGTAAAGGTCGTACCTCACGAGGTAAACTTTCTTCGTCGACGTAGGTGAACATGAGGACGAGCGGTATTTTGGCTTGGACAATGTGCTGAATGAGTTCTGCGCTTTCGGGATCGGCGTTTTGTACATCATCTAAATTCCAGATGCAGAGCTTTTGAACAGCCTATGTGTGAATATTGTTAGACTGGACCTGGTCATGTCGCGGAAAAGAAACGCTTAGAAGTAGCAGAATATAAACAATGGCTGGAAAGTGTATGCTTCAAGTCTGAAGCCGCCGCGCAATGCTTGGGTCATCTCAGACCTTGTAGGATGCAAATTCAAATACATGGAAGATTCCGAAAGGTTATCGTAGAAAAGTATAATACGTACCAGTAATCTCAGTACATCAATGAACACATTCATAAATTTGGACGATTTAGTAGCACCGCCACTGCGGAGCCACGCCTCGGCGGTATGACCAGAGCTTCCGCAGTGGACTGCGGGTGATGACGCTCTTCGATCCATACCTCTCGCAGGTGGCATTTCTCTTGGTGGCGACTTTGTAGAGCCACTTGTGCCAGTATTTAAGAGCCAATCTGGCAGGTCCAGATAGCTGCGTAGGACTGTCCACACACCAGTGTTTCGAAGTAAGTTTCTGAGGCTGTTGTGGAAGTCTGTCGTCACATCCGCCTCGCTAAAAATCTGTCTGAACAACGAGGACATGAGCCTGAGAATGGGCTCAAAAGGCGCTTTGCGCATTGGATCGAATTTGGCTGTAGCGCAGTAACCGGAGCTTCTTGCTGTGCTTTGAACGCTCTGCACGAGGCGCGATTTACCAAGCCCAGTGGCTCCAGAAATGGCCACAACCTCGCAGCGTGCCTTGCGTCTGAATTTCCTCGTACTTGACATGGTCCGCCGCAGTGATGAATCTGTCGTAGAAGTCTGATGGGACCGACTATGATTCAAAGAGCCCTCGATGCTAGTGTTGGACGGACCGCGGAATGACGACTGCAATTGAGGTCGAGCTTTGGGACTGCCGTCAGGCAACGAGTTCTCCGTCATCACACTCTCTTGTGATAGCTGATGTATTGATCGTGCAGAATCCAGGAAAATGGGGCCTGTGGTAGATATGCTATTCAAGCGACTGTCGGAACCCCTGGAGCTTGTGCTGTCAGAAACTAGATCATCCAGTTGTAGCTCTAAGCGCTGGTCTGAGAAAGATGAATTCGAACTCAAGCTTTGGAGAACCTTTGCACCACCTCGTCGGTGTTTTGACACGCGTTCGATGACACTGATGATTGTCTGTCGTTCTTTCTCACGCCCGATTTGTTTGAGCGGCAGGTTGAAGAAGCAGTTAATGTCCTTCATACCAACTTCGAATGCCTTGAGGGCATCGACATCACCTTCGGAGAGAAGCTCGCGGATCCGTATCAAGTCGTGCTTCAAGCCTGAAGTCGAATGGTACCGGTCCTCAATGTTCCGTTGAGTCATGCGCTGAATGACGTTGGAAAGGGCTGTGGGTATGTCGATACGCTTTGAGGTGGCCGGGGGTATACGTTTGCTGAGCACGCTCTGCATAACGTCCAGCGCCGTTTGGCCATCGAAAGGTGTTGAGCCGCATAGCATAGTGTAGAAGAGGATTCCGAGGCTATAGATATCGGTGCGACTATCGGGTTCCGCAGGCATGCGGCCCGTTTGCTCGGGGGCGATGAAGGCAAGCTTAAGCTCGATGCCGACCTCACGGCTGAGCGAATTCCAGCCCGCTGAGGTGAGACCGTTCTCGAACGACCTTGCGCCGCTCCCGAAATTCACCATCTTGACTGCTCCGGAGGGTGCGAAGTGGAATGCGTCACCGCGCAGCTCCCCATGCACCACCTCGTGGCCATGGTGCAAGATTTCCAGACACTCTGTCGCACCCACAGCAAAATCCAAGAAAGTTAGGAGGGGTACGCCACCATGAGATTGGCCGGTGGACGACTGCCAGCTTGCTGTAGAGGATGTGAATTTGTACCAGTTGGGGCCGAAGGAGACGAGGTCTTTTAGGAAATTGGGCCCTGGTGCTTCAAATATGCTGGCTACCATGGGCTCCTCGCCTGCTTTTGTCGACAATCGCGCAAACTCTATGGGGCGGACAAAGTGGTTGCAATCAGGATCCGACTTCTTGACGACTGCTTTTGAGAGAAGGAATTCGCGCTCCAGACGCAGCGTGTGGGTGGAGACGCGACATACCACAGGCCGGCCTTCGCTATGTTGGGGCTGCGGGGTGGCCGTGGCAGTGGTGCGCGCGGTGGCAGCGCTGGCATCGGAGCCAGAGCTCTTGTGGCTTCGTGTGAGGGACGGTCGGCTCGAGTCGGGTGAATGCGACGAAGTGGGCGAGGTGAGGGCGCTTCGGGACGGCGGTCGTTCGTGAGAAGCCTTTTCCCAGCCGAAGAAGTGCCAGTTATCGTATGACTGGGTGAGGATTAGCTCTCAGCGGGCTGCATAGACAGACGGGACTTGCAGAATGGAACGGTTCAGTTTCCAGATCCCACACGTAGTTGTGCAGCTCGAGCAGTTTGCTGAATAGGTGGGGGAAGCGTGCAGCTCGGGCCGTCTCTTCTTCTGTCGGCGCCATATTGTGTTCAAGTACTACTGCTTGGGAGTCGATGTTGCGCGGCGGGGTGGGCAGCTCTCGTTATAGACCACCAGAAGCTAGAGGGCAAAGGAACGTGGCCGTCATGGTCATGTACAGTATCGGGGAGCTCGACGACGGGTGTGAGAGAGGCGGCGGAGTTAGGCGACAGCTCGAGGGGCGTCAGGACACGACTTTGTTCCACCCTCGAAGCTGACTGATGATGTTGAGTTGCGGTCGCTAACGTTAGTTGCTAGAGACAATGTCATAAGCAGAGCAAGCTCCAATAGGTAGTCCTAGTGCTGGGCCAACTAATCCAGCCCGACGATCCCCACCTGCGCGGGAAACCGATTGGCGTGCGTGCGTGCGTGCTCGAATTGCTCGTACCGCTCCAAGCAACAGGCATGCTATTGCTCAGGACATAGTCGTCCACGGCGCCTCTTGCATCTGCACGACGCTGCACCGAGGCTGCACGACGCTCTGGGACTGACCCTGGACCCAGCACTGAAAACATTCGAGACCCCGTCTCGAACTTATTCGCATTACGTCGCCGCGCCTGCTCCACCCGCCCCCACCAACGCCCAGCGGCCGCGACGTATTGCCTACCCTCCAGGCTTGAGACACGTCCATGCAAGGGACTTGACAACGCTCCGGCACGTCGTACCAAGCAACTCTTCAATGTTCCGCCATGGATTCGCCCGACAGCAACGAACATGGCTTCGCCGACGACCCGCCCAAGGCCCGCCCTCTACCAGCCGATCTCCCCACCTCGCTCGACGACCGGCGCAATGTCAATATCATGAACGAAGAGACCGAGATATATGACGCATGGCAGGGCGGCAGCACCTTCCTCACCACCCCCATGCCTGCCCGCCCCCTCACCTTCAACCTGTCCCTCGACGATCCCAGCTTCGGCGATGAAGACATGCAGCAGCTCGAGGACAGCGACAGCCGCCTCGTGCAGATGCTGGCCCACCAGGCTCGCTTGAAGAATGACAATGCAGGCGACGAGGCAAAAGTCGTTGCCGACGAGAAGCTCTCCCACGAGGAGAAGACGGAGGCTTTGCAGGGGCTCTTCACCCTCGCCGCTTCCAACGGCGAACTTGAGCGCGTCAAGCGCCTACTCGAGGGCAAGACCAAGGAGTACATCAACATCAACGGGGTCGACGCCGAAGGCACACCCCCGTTGGTATACGCAAGCTGCTTTGGACATGAGGATGTGGCGGCCACCCTTATCCAGGAGGGTGCTACAGTCGATATCCAGGACAAGAACCGATGGACGCCGCTCATGTGGGCCATGACTAACAGACACAAGGCCATTGTCAAGCTCCTGTTAGATCACGGGGCTTCGACGGATGTAAAGTCCTCGGGCGGGCGAACTGCTTTCGACTTTGTAGAACCCAACAGCGAGATATCAGACTACCTGCATGAGAGCGGCTATGCCATAGGAAATGCTGGTGTGGGCGACGACTTTTACAACTCTGGCTTCTCACAAGACCGTTTCGAACAGGAGATGCAGGAGAACGACCTGAAACGCCGCATGATGATGGAAAGCGCCTTCAACCTGGAAGTTGATATTGGAAACCTTGGCCTCGACGAACAGCCTGAGGTATGCTCATATCCACACCTCCTCACAAGCAAGGCTGACCGCAGTAGACCCCCGAAGAGCCCGAAGAAGAAGCACACGAGTTCATCTGGGACAGGTGTCTCAACGATCAGATGTTTGTCTTTCAGGAGAGTGAACTGGAACGAATACTCGACATCATTATCACAAACATGACACCGCAGCGCTCTCCGTCGCAGAAACCCGTCCCCGCAAACATCCTATTCCTCAGTGCCCGATACGCACACTACCACGCCAGCCCTGAACTCTTGGAGACACTGTTAGTAGCGGCCATGGCCAAGATAAATGAGGTTGTAGAGAGGCATCAGTGGGACATGACGGTGTTGGCATTCTGGATGTCGAATGCTACATTGCTCCTGCATTATCTCAAGAAAGATCAAGGGGTCATGAGCGCCACAACCGACTTCCAACTGCAGATGGCAGAGCTTATAAACGAAATATTCATATTGATTATCCGGGACGCTGAACGTAGGATGGACAAAAACCTGGACCAAGCTATGCTCGACCATGAGCCAATGCCTGGCTTTGAGGATGTGCAGTTTCAACACGAGTGGAAAATCTTCCGTTCCAAACCAAAGGCGAAGCCAGTCGAACCTATTGAGAAACGCTTTCGACCGCCATCCCCCAAACGCAGAGCCCAGCCATCCCCTCGAAACATTGCATCGCTTCTTTCATCAACTCTTTTTGTCCTTGATCTCTACGATGTGCACTCGGTCATCACGGCCCAGATCCTGTCTCAGCTGATATACTGGCTTTCTGCTGAGATCTTCAACCGGATCATGTCAAATCGCAAGTTTCTTGCTCGAACCAAAGCCATGCAAATACGCATGAACATATCTACTCTGGAGGACTGGGCCCGGTCGAACAATCGACAGCCAGAGCATTATGAGAACGGTTCAATGTCATCGACGGGCGACAACACAGTAGAGTCTACCAAACGCCACCTCGAACCACTCATACAACTACTCCAATGGCTTCAGTGCTTTTCCTCCCTTGGCGAGGACCTGGAGTCATTGGTGGGTACGCTGCAGCAACTCACGCGACTATCACCACAGCAACTTCTACACACTGCTAAATACTATCGACCAGAAGTAGGCGAAAAAGGCTTGCCGAAGAGCGCTTCCAAGTACATTGTGCACCTGCAAAAGGCTGCCGCTGAACGCAAAATTGCTCGTGCAAAGTCACCGAATCCGCAACAAAAATCCTTGGATTCTGTGCCCACAACGCCTGTCAAACCAACAGTTGAAACCATCGCCTCGCCATCGCCCGCGCCTTCTCGCCAGTCTGAAGAAGACGAAAAGGACGATCCGCCAGATGAGCTTCTCTTGGATCCTTCGTATATGCTTCCGTTCTCGCTACCGACATCTACTGATATGCTTATCAGCTATGGTGCCGGATTCGGCGGGCTGAACAGAGAACGCGAGAGGAAATACATACCGACTGTACCGCCTGAGTTCTTGTCCAAGCTGGACCTCAATGGAGGCAACAAGAATAATGGTGCACTTTACGAAGATGATCAATGGAACGATCGGAGTTATGGGTGAAGAAGAGCATCTTTTGAGTATGCTGCCTAAGCTGATATGTGCTTGCTTCCTGTGGGCAACATCGTCCACGTTGGTTCAAAGCGGGACACTAGCTCATGACCACCGCCGCACTTTGCACAATGATGTTCTTGTCAAAAGCACGAGGACGAAGACAGGGAGTACGTTAGAGGAAAGCCAATTGAGAAGCCATCATCGAGGAAGCGTCATGTCCAGGTCACTAACTCAACTATCGCCATCCGCTCAATAGGCTTGACCATGTACCAGCAGAACCTTCACACCCGTCGGGGCTCGGTGTGGCCACGAAGGCCAAATCAGTGCCCGGATATCAAGCTGTCCGCTGCCAGACGGTAGTTATAGATCGAGCATTTCTTACGCCCCATCGGGACTTCTAGCGATTTTGCATAGGGAGCGAGGCATAGGTGCATGGGTATGGGTATGGACATGGCAACAGGCACTGGATACAATACAATCTCACGTGTGAAGCCAGTATTCTATGGTCTTTATTGGGCCCTTCGTTTCTTGTGAGCGCCTCGAAATTATAACTTATGCAGGGACTGTGGACCCTTAAATTGACTGCTCCCGCACCCCACCATATGGCGTCTCGCGTGTCACGTGAAGGCGGTGGAAGAAGACCTGGGGCGCAACGTGGAAAGAGCAAGTGCGCGTGCGTAGCATGTGCCACGCCTCACCACGTGCTTCATGGAACTTCTAGTGGCTGCAAACCAACGCTATATCTATATAAGCAGTGTAATCACGACGTAATAGGGGCTTGAAATATCGGTGAACGATAGCCTACTTTACATGTCCGGCGCGGTGCTCGCGTTCCCGTTGCACGTCAATTGGCACGGAAAGATTCACTGACTTGCAGGCATGTCATCTGAGCGGTTTCCAGGTCTACGGCGGCGAGCGTCTGCGGAGTTGGCTTGGCGACTATGCAGGGAATTGCATGCTCGTGAAATTGGCCTACTCTAACCCCGACGGCGTGTCACTGCCCTAGTCGTGCTCCTTATCCGCATTTCGACGCTGTTGACCTCACAGGCTGCATTTGCTGAGTTCACACACACACTCCACACAACAACTTCAACAGTGCTAGTCGTCAGCAGTGCCGCACACAGCCACGACGACCTGCCGCTGGCACAAGCAACAACTGCTAGCTGATTTCGCTCTAAATTTGGACCCTTGGTGCAACCGAGGGCATATCTGAGCGTCGTTACCATCACCGACCCTGCGGAACGGTTTCACACAACACAAAGCAACCAACACATACAATGTCAACAGCAGCAGCCAAACCCGGGGGCACACCCCGCCGCGATCCCGCAAACAAGACAGCTTCGTCCTCGCCCGGACCTGCAAATCGCACCCCCACTAGGAACCCAACAGCGACCACAAATGGCACTGGTGGCGTGGCAAGGACTCGATCTGTCCGATCAGGTGCCAACGGTGCACCAGTCTCCGCGCGTGCTGCTGTACGCAAGCCCGCCGCGCCCTCCACTTTGAGCAGCAACGCATCGCAGGCTGATACAAGCGACGACGATGCCCGAGAGGAGCAGGCCGCCTACCTCCAGGAACTCAAGGATCGCCTCCAAAAGGCTGAGACTGATGCCGAGGAGCGTCAGAAGCAGATCGGTGTTCTCAATGCTCGGCTGGACGAAGCTCTCAAGGAGCAGGCGACCTTGGAAGAGCGCGCACACGAGGAAGAGGAGAAGGTCGAGTCGCTGGAGAATGTCAAGCGTGAGATCACAAGACAGCACCGCGAGCTGGAAGGCATCTACGAGGCCGAACGCGTTCAGGCGATGAAGGACAAAGAAGAGACACAATCCCGCGAGGAGGACTTGCGAGAGACGATCCAGAGACTGAAAGAGTCGCTATCGTCCAAGCATGTCCAGTCTGAAGGCGAAGAGGACCATGTGTCACGAGCATGTGAGTCGATCATTATTCTGACACATCCGTGTCCTTGCTAACACTATATAGCAAACTTCCGTAAGAACCCCTCTCGCAGCAACTCATCGCAAAATCTTGAGGCCGCTGGATCCTTTGCCCCGCCCTCGTCCATCCACCGCAGCGACTCACGAAGCAACTCCAAACTCATCAACCAGAAAGACAAGATTATCGAAGGCCTTCGTCTCGAGCTCGCAGAGTACGAAGTGAAGATGCTTGCGGTAGAGAGCGCTGGTGGCGGTCGCATGGCTGAGTTGGAAAAGCAACTTTTGGAGACTCGCATGACAAACGCAAGGCTCATGGAAGACAACGAAAGCTTCCAGCTCCTGTTGGGCGAGAAAACGCTGAACGGAGACCTCAGCCGCGGCGACTTCCTGCGTGAATCATCACATACTGGAGAACTCAGCCCCACGCGCAGCGGGCCCTCGACCAGCTTGGCCGACGAGCTCGAGTCGGCAGAGGAGGCAGACGTTGAGGCAGTTCGCAGACTTGAGGGCGAACTCGCCGCACTCAAGGGCGAGAACAAGGCCTTGACACTGTACATCAACAAGATCATCGGCCGCCTCCTCACATACAAGGGCTTTGAATCAGTCCTGGGCAGCGACCTTGACGGTCCTGACACCAATAAGGAGCTCCCACCGCCGCCACCGGAGACCGACCAGCCTCAGGGCTTCCTCCAGCGCGCAAAGTCTGTTGCCATGGGCGGCAACCGCAAGCCGCGCCCACTGAGCATGATGGGCCCGCCCCCGACGACAAACCAACAGAGCGTCACCGAAGACCCCACCACCGCACCCAGCATCCCCCTTGCCCGGTCCACATCCAACCGCATGCCTTCCGGCGGCTACTCCCACCACCGCCGTTCCGCATCCGGCGTTATTGCGCAGCCCGGCGCCGCAGACGTTGTCAACAAAATGGTCCAGCCCGCCACCACGCCAACGTCGCCGGGTCTCGTTTCCCCGCGCAACTCTTTCTTCGGGTTGCCCATCAGCGGCGCGAACAACACGCCGGGCAGCAGCAGCAACGTCGTCTCGCGCCAGCCATCGGGACAACAGGCCGCTACGTCGAACGCGATCCAGGAAGAGAAGGAAGGCGACGCTAAGAGCGACGCAAATTCGCAGACTGGCAGCGGCCACGTCGACACACCGTCCCCCCCTCGCAGACTCGAGCGCAGCGAGACAGCGGGCCCGATGACTGGCAAGGGGCTGAGGCCGCTCAGGATGGTGCAGAATGAGCAGGAAGCCGTACAGGCGCGCAAAGCTGCAAATCGGGCAAGTTGGTTTGGAGGGCTCTTTGGGCAGGCGCCGCCGAAGCAGGAGGGCGAGAATTAAGACCAAGTTGTCTCTTGCTCCGAGACTTGCTTATGTGGAAACGAAGGTATGAACTTGCATGGGACTACATGTGTATAGGGCTATGACCGAGCGAACATTGGACGGATTGGATCGGATCACACGATTGGATGGAAGGGACTGCGGATCTATCTTTTGTATACCCCCTCTCTCTCATCACGAATTGAGTTGGATAGACTATTGTACCCAAGGAGATATAACTGTGGGACATATCTCTGTTGTCGCTGGGATAGGGTAGGATAAGGTAATGTTGGCGTTTGAATACGATTCCTTGTTACACACCGATATCGACTGCTTTCCCACTTACACTCCTGACGCTTCTCCATCTACTTCCCACCCCTTCTGCTCCCCGCTCGCCCTCTTTTACGTTCGTTGGCCCTCCTCATCCTCCTCGCCTTGCTCAGCCCCATCATCCGCAATACCTCCGCATACATGTCTTCTTCTGCCTTTCTCTCCTTCTCCAACTCCTCCGTGTCCCCCTCCTCTTGCTCCCCTTCCTCCGCACCCCATTCTGTACTTGGCATCTCACTCAAACTCCCCCGCCTATGCTCGCATTTCTCGCACTCCTTCTCTGCGCTGGAGCGACGCGCCTTCATGCGGTTCGGGCAAGTGGTGGGATCGAAGCTGTGTGTTGATGCGTGCGTGCAGAGGGTGTAGCGTCTGTGGATGGTCGACGTGCATGCACTGCAGGTGGAGAGGAGGATGAAGCACATCTGTTGGTAATCTACCTGTAGTGGTTCAGGTTCTAGTTCTGGGGTTGGAGTGTTGGCGACAATGTGGTCACGCTGCCCACTTGCTGGTGATGAAGTGTTGTCGCAATGGATTTCACCAGAGGATGTGCTGTTGCCACATTCAGGTGCTGTTATACATTTCCAAAATGCTTGACGCTGCTCGTTTGCACGTGCGCAATTGTTGGCTGGTCGAGACATTTCCTTTGAGTCACTGTTCATGGTTGTCTTAGCACGTTGTCTGCATCTTTGAAGGGTTTGGCGGCTTTGTGTGTTTGATTCATTTGTTTGTATTCGCCTAGACAGGCCATGCACAGCGCGGAGGTAGTAGCAGTCATGGTGAACATGCACTTGTGCAAATGGTAAGTCACGTGTTATGTGATCGCATTCATTTGCTTGCCCACGGTCAGAAGAATCGCTTCCATTTCAAACAGCGTGGACTGTATCGTACTTCAGTTCTGCATGTTGTATGCACACGTGCCCCTCCTCATCGTGTCCTGTCAAAAGGCATTGCAGGGGCCATTCTCTTGCCTCCCAATCTGCTCTCACAAATTCGGCCAACCTAATTATGAATGTTAGCATTATGGGATCCCATTGCAAGCCCAAACCCGAACACAGATAGTCAACTTACTCCAAATCGTCAACCCGTCGTTAACCTTAGACACGTTCACCCGATCCCCCACTTTGACAACCTCATCGGGTGCCCCTCTCCCCCAGTAACTATACCTCCCAAACACCGGACTGTACTTGTGTCCAATATCGACCCTCCTGTCCTTCTGCAGCTTCTTCAGCACCTCGCCATGCGGTCCGGTCCCCTGCTTTCCCGTCTTGTAGTCAATATTCACACTTGCGCAGCGCACGCAGTTATGCGCCATGATGACATCCGTCTTATTGTTGATCGTGACCTTTCCCCAGAAATCTTCTTGATACGGCTCAAATGCGCCTTTGATCACAATGTTGGGACGGAACTTTGTAACGTCCATTTGCTCGCCCTCGCCTAGACGTGTAGATACGTCATCCAGGGAAGTCTGCGAAACAATGAGGTACGCAGCGCAGTCTGCAAAAGAAATACGCCAGGGTGAGGTTTGGCGCAGACCCATCAGTCGCTCGACATAGCCTTTTGTGAAGGGCAACTTGTCGCGCAGGAAGCGGGTAAGTGGGTCTGGTTCAATGGGTTGCATGTCTTCGAAGAGAACGGGTCGCGTGTTTGCGCCGAGGTAAACGAGCATAACTTCGTATCCGAAGCAAGAGGAGAACCAGTCATTGTAGGTGGTTGGCATTTTGAACGCGGCCGTGCAGCTGCCATGTAGATCTACCTCGAATGGTTCGAGCTTCGACACATCTGGGTTCAGCGGGATAGTGAGAGATTTAGAGGCAGATGCGTCGCCAAACGCGACATAGGTAACACGCAGGGAGCCATCAGAGTCATTGTAGCCATCAATCTCTTGAAGAAATTGGGTCATTTCTGGTTGCCGGGAGACGGCCATGGGTTTAGGTCCTTCAGGCGTGGTCATGAGAAGCATAAATGTTCCTAATTCTATCAGTCATTGGATCCATCAAAAGGGTCATGATGGTAGTTACGGTCATGCTTGAAGCCATGTTGAGTTCCCAGTGCCTCGTTGACTTTGACTGCTCGTAGTGACTTGATCGGGTAGACGTATATCTTCTCAATTGTTAAAAACTCATTCTGTCCAGCACTTGCCAACATACCTCAGAGATTTTCATAGCCGTGATCCTGTGAATCAGGGGACTCAGAAAATTCAGAAGAAAATATACTCCAAAGGGCACCACACAGAGCGCAGTGAGGAGGTAGATCGGATGCACCTTCTCAATCTCGAACTTCCTCTCCTTTTCCCATGCTGACTCCATATTGCCTACGAGAAACCTCACGTTCCCGCAGAGAGGAATGAGATAATAATGTGCGAATTGAGGATGCGAGAAGAATCCTCCCAGCTGTCGACTTGTAGCCGTAGGGCGTCGCCCACGTGCTCGTACCAAGAGATGCCTAGCTCGGAGTGGCGAACTAGTCGATCCACTAATCTGAGTCTGGACAACTTCTGTCGATAATGAAATTGCTCCCAAGATATGAAATATAGAAGAAAATGGGTGTAATAGTGGCTGCAATCAAGCCATTTCTCATCTCATTTTTGTTGCATCGAGTCGGATCAGCTGAATCAGATTGTTGTCATCGTGTTTTGCGAAAACAGGCAAGTGAGTACGAACATAACGGCATAGTAACAGGATTCAAACATTTCCCTGTGTGAGACCATTGATTGTATACTACTGAAGCTTCAGATCCTCTTCACTAAGAACGCCATACAGCTTTTCGATTTCTTGACCAATGACGTTCAGATCGTGAGCTAATTGCCGGGTGACCAGAGCTGCAAAGATTGTCAGTACTGAGTGTGATAATGCTGCGATGATTGGTCTGTGACTTACCATAGGCGTAGAGCAACTCATAATCCTCGTCCCTAGCAATGGCTTTACCCAGTCCTGACTGTCTAAACTGGAATACTTTGGCCAACAACCTGTCGCGAGTATGCTCTATATTGGGCAGAACATCGTTCAGTGGATATGCCAACTTCATGGACGAAGCCAAGACTGAGACATATTAGCTGTTGTATGCTCCAAGCAGTGTATATGGTAGCTTACCAGAGAATAAATGACTAATGCGCCAGCTCAGTTCCCTCCACTCCTTCATGGTGTACTTGAGGACAGCCTTTTCGCCCTCCGACGCCTCGAATTCCCTCAGTATGATGACATTGAGCGCGTGAAAGCTGTCTAGTATGCTGCTTGTGGCGCCGAGTATGATCTTGAAGCTCTTATCGGGGAACGGACCCCTGAGCTCAAATTCTGACGACGCCGAGGCACGCAAAGTCTCCAGGTAGCTCAGGAAGTGCCGGAGTTCGAGTTCTTCCCGTTCGCTCATGTACGATCCAGGATGACGTGCTTCGTTAATGTTCGCCTCCAGCAGAGTCTTGAGCGGGCCGCGCTTCCAGATGAGGCCCATCTTCAGCCATAGCAGCGACGTGCCTTTCTTCACCTTGCGTCGCGCAGAGATCGGCCAGATGAGTCGAGTGACAATGATACCCCAGATGCAACCTGCCATGACCGCAACCACACGATGAAGAACAATTTCCCAAATCTCGGGCGAAATGCCGCCTTCGTCATCATCGTCCTCATCGTCCTTGACCGAGAGTGAGTAGGCGTAAAGGGCGGAAAGGTTGTACGTGAGCAGAATGAAGCGACCCATGGGCCCCTTACCCTTGCCAACAATGATGTAGAAACATAGTAGAGATACCAGCCATCCGAAGAATCCTAGTACAACAGCGTGGTCATCTGCAGCTATCCAAGCAGCGATTGCAAAAATGGCACCAAGGCATGTACCAGCAAAACGCTGGAAGCCTGTGGTGTTGGATGCACCAATGGTCTGGAAACGAATCAGTTGGAGCTTCCGCGATATCGGCAGGACAAAGTACTTACCATTGAGCAGACCAACATGTACGACAATAGACCCCATTCACCTCGCCAATGGCCGTACAGATCGCGAGTTGACCGAATGAACGACCACATGCCATACAAAATAGCTCCAATCCCGACCTTGACCGCATACTTCAGATCATCTCGCCTGAAGACTGACAGGGCTAACCAAATACGGTATGATAAAGGCTGTTGATGGGCTGGTTTGTAAGGATCACCGCGGGCGTCTCTGCGGTATATTGGGTTGTGGATTTCGCGCGAGCCAGCTGGTCTCATTTCGTCATCTTCGGTAATGATGTTCTCTGTCGCTACTGTTATCAACACCGGCCACAAGTAACGCGATACAAAGAAGCTTACCGATTTCGTCGCCGACCTGCACTTTCTGGCCACTTGATTGCCAAAACTTCAGCCACTGCCAAGTCCTGTGCCGGGGATAGCGGTTTACATTGGTCTTCAACTCTTCAAGAATGTCGAGGAACGCCACCATGTCCTCAGCAAAATCTTCTAGCGAAGAACTAAAATAGCCACAACTCGCAGCGACTTCCTCGTAATCGGCTGCAATCGCAGCGTCACCTATCGTAGTCGGTACCCTGTTCTGGTATAGAATTGAAAGAGCCTCTCTTCTGGCACTTGTGAACAGAGCCTTTGCGTCCACCAGACTATGGCGGAAATGTTCGTTGATCGCCATATTATACTCGGGACCAGGCCCGAATGGAAGCTCAGACAATACTTCGCGCAGTGTATATGCCAGACTTTTCATAGGAGGGCCAAGATGAGCGATGAAGACTGTAAACATATCTGCGGGCGCGAAGCTGTTCTGCATTGAATCTGGTAATACTGTTGAAGTGCTATTCTTGCGCATAGATTCGTCATCGGAGACTTCGGTGGATGCTGATGCTGATGGGCCCGTCGAGCTCTCCGCGACTTCTTCGATAGATGCAAGAACACTGCTACGTCGCTCGACATGATTGAGTCCTGGAGATGCTAGTTGCGGTGGACTTTGAGAAATGTTGTGCTCCGAGAAGATAGAGGAGGTGACGGTCCCGTTCACCGGTACAGATCCTGAGTCCGGCTCATGGGTTTCCTCCTGAGCGAGGAGAGAAAATTGAGTCTCAGCAGCACTACGCAGGCCGCCTATGCTCTGCACTAGTTTTTCTAGACATTTCACGAGCCTGGAGTTGATCTTGAACTCTTGTTCCGTACCCAGAGCGTAGTGTTCGAACTTTGCTTCTCCAAGGTTTTTAACAAGAGTCTTGAAGCTTGAATTGATTTGACTCGTTGCTTTGACGAAGCTTTCGCTCTTGAGATCCTGCTCGGAACCTGAAAGGAAGCTACGAGTGATGCTATTGAGTGTTTCCGCCATCGCGTCGGTGGATTTGATGAAGGTGTCACGGAACTCGTTGCGTGCCGATATTGGTCGTACGATGAGGGAGACAGCGGCAGATGCCATACATCCCATTATGATCATCTTTAGGACCTGCCAGATCTTTACGTATGAGAAAACAGCAGCCTGTACAGCCCCTTCTTTGGTAAGTACTGTGATCAGCGCAAGTGATGTCAATGAGCATCCGACGTTGACGAGCGGGTTGCCGAGTTTGTGTTTCGTCCAACCAACAAGACCAAGGCCACCTCCGACGAATACGATGAGCACTATGACATGTCCGAGAATCAGCTGGTCGCGGCTACCGAAATAGGCGGACACAGCCATGCTGGAGAACGAGATGAAGGTTGCATACATGAAGGCAGCGAAAGCGATCAAAACAGCTTCTAGCATGCTCCCTGCTGACCTTGCTGGGTGGAAGTAGACGGTGATGGTAGCAACCATGTGTTTTCCATCGTTCCTGCCCAGCAGTCCCGCGATAGCTGGTACAAATGTAGCCAGAGAACCTAGTATGTATGCAAGAGTGCATTTCAGGATGCCGATTCCCATAGGAGACGTCCAGTAAGCATATGCTTGCCGACTCTTCCTGGCGCAGACATTTCTCCATCGCCCGAGGCGTCCCACGTCTTGGTGTCGCGCGGTCTCATATTCACCCGGCGCAAGTAGGAATTCGGATGATTCGGTCGCTCTATGGGCAGATCTTCGCAACGTAAAGGTCTTCTTGACGCGTTCGCCAGTCCTCGGCTGGATCAATGTCGCGGAACGGAGCTGTTATCCCGTGTAAGTTTCGTGCGATCATGGAGCGTTCGGGAGTATGGCCTACACTGGGCCGCAGGTAACGGCGCTCTGCCGGGCTCTGTGGTTGATCGCTCATCGTGAGCCCTCAATCAGAGGATGCTAGCAATTGACTCTCCAAGACATGACCAGGAAACGCGTCGCGGAACGTTGAGAGTACGGGCCAGTAGAGTGAACCCTGCACCGCAGCATTGCCCAGATGATGACATAGGCGCCAAGCTAAGGCTCTAGAGCTATAGCGAGCACCATGTTCATGGCAGTGATAATGTAACCAATCATTGTGGGCGTTGCAAACTACTGACACCGAAAGTAATAATCTCCATCGTCACTGTAGTACGTTCACCAAGTTTAGTGGAAATTGGCAAATAATAGCAGCGAAGTTCGGCCGGACTCGAGTCCAGTGCTTACGTAACCAAGACTTACTTTGAGTGCAACTATTCTTTACGACCACGAACGGCGCAAAGCACCTCATCGTGATCGATATCACCCATCACGGATATCATGGATGAAGACGATGATCTTGACATCGCAGCTGCCATGGGATTTTCGTCCTTTGGCGGCACCAAGAAGAGGAAACACGATCAAACCGACTCGCCTCAAGGCAAAGTGGGCGCCAGCGGAGCAAACACCACTGAACTCGGAGTGAGGACCATAAGAGCTACAGGCGACGAAGTGGATGTGGGTGAAGCCAACGATACTGCAGCATCTGTCAGTGCACCGAGTTCGTCGGTACACCGATCGAAGAAAAAGCTGCAGCCACCAGCAGCTGGGCTTGCAGACTTCCTAGCACGTGCCCAAACACTCCCTGAGAGACCTCCTGGTGGCAGCAACCTCAAATCAGAACATGAGAACGGTCAAAAAGAGGCAACGACAGAGATGCGTTCTTTCGGTGGCACATTGGTCTCTAAAGCCGAACTTTCTGCACTGTACCATGGCGTCACGAACGAGAATGGAGACAGTGTGATATTCTTGCCGAACTTTGTGGAGGACCCATGGAGCAAGATGAAGGACCACCGATGAAGGTGGGCGTCGTGACTAGTGTGACTTATGCTTCTAGCTGACAACGATCAGCAACGCCTGTCAACGCCTCGAAGCACGCCGCACTTCGGTCTGAACACGGTATTTTCGAGAAGCAGACGGATGAAAACCGAGCCACCATGAGCTAGACTTGCCGCGAGCATTCAGGCCTCGACTCATTCGACCATGCCTGCATTCTCGCTATGTGATTAGGTCCACCCAGGCTCGTATCGATTATGGGCACATGCGCGGCATAGAGGACAACTTTTTCTGCGTCACGAGATTGATCCAAGGCCATTATTCGCATCTATTGGCAAAGACGGCGAGATGTTGACCTTTAAGCTCCTCCGCGAGTAGATTGCTTAGCATCCAGCTCAAATATCCTGGATTGATGCACGAGAGCTGCTGCTCCTTCACTACCATACGGACAGCACTCTGAAAACAATAAAGAAATCTTCTCCATCTAAGATACCACTACTATAATCAAAGCTTCCGCCGCCCTCCAATCCCTTCCGATCCTTGCTCCTCCCCACCAAGACCCAATGTTCCACAACATCCAGCTCCCATCCTTGTCAACGTCAGACCTCAAACTGATAACCTAGCTTTGACACCCGACGCCACGTCCCTTGCCCCGAACTTTCTGGCCCGGCCCCATGCTCCTGCAGGTTCTCGTAGCACGCAACCGTTCCTTCGGTATCTCACCGCCAACATTTTCCTTGCCCGCGCTGTCGCACTTGGGCCTCGATACTTCCGATTTGCGAAAACGTGGTGAGTGGACTCGGTATCTGAAACGCTGAGGGGCGACGCTGTGGACGCCCTTGCGCGCCTTTTGCGCGGAGTTGGGGTGAGAGGGATTTGACACGCTATTGTTCCCACTGTACTGAGTTTGCCATACTCGGTATATGCTGTGCAAGCACGTGTAGGCGAGATCCGTTGGGATCACGCGATGTTACATTGATTTCGAGTCACGTAAGGATATCAGAGGCTTAGCGTGGAGAGGCATGCTCGTGGTTTGAGGGTGGCACAATACCGGGCTTAGTCAGGATATCATTGTACGAAGCACGGGGATACTATTTGGCAGTCAATGCCCCCAGGGCTCTTCACTACACTGAACAAATCTGCCGTTATATTTTCAATATGAACTTGAAAGAACAAGCCACACCACCATTACCTCCAAGGGAGAATAACCGACCGGCTTCCCTAGGTTCTCGAGCCAGCTCATCACAAATTACGAAGCAGTGATATATAGCACCCAAAGAAACCTATCCACAATCCGTAAAGAATCAGAACAACCCTAAAGCCAGCCCAAACCCTCATTCGTCCATATCAGACAAATCAAAAGAGTCCCAACAATCCGTCAACTACCGACAGCTGGATCCACCATTAACGTCCGGACCGCCCTACTGGCGTATCCACCGCGCGCCCCATCCCAGCGGACAACGACGAAATTGCCGCTATTCGTTCGCTAGAAGTCCATAAGCGCGAGCTTCCTGCAACGGGCCGCACCGAGTCACGGCCCTAAAAAAAGAAAGTCTGGTGGAGTCCGCTAAAAGCAGCGATGAGACGGGTGGAGGTCAGTGGAGCGGAGCGGAGAGAGTGGACGACATGTCCAGTTCGGATGGACCTTTGCGGTGCGGAAATGGCAAGGAGACAGTAAAATAGGCCGTGGCAAGTAAAATAGGTGGGAATCAAGAAGTGAACATGTAACCGCCCAGTCTGTGAACAAAATCCGAAAAGGGGTATGTGTAGAATCATCAACAGTGCCGCGAATTAGAGGCGGGTTTGGCTCTCAACGAGTGCCTAGTAATCGACTGGTGCTGGGTATCGTCGCTGAGCAGACCTGAATTGCTCTGGGTACTTGCGCGCTGCTCGGTCGTTGAGGGCACTGTAGCTTTCGTTAGCTCGTCTCTTTTGATAACGATGCAATGAGCTTACTCGACTCGTTTCTGCGTCCACTGGAGATCTTTCTGCACTTCCTTCGCAGCTCTCATGCCTTCGGCGAAACTCGCTTGTGCACCCATCATCCGTCGTTGGGCGAGTTGTTGTAATTCGAGCAGTTCTCTGTGCTTGGCGTTGAGTTCGCCAGATCTACACAATTGTCAACTCCACCATCTCGCAAGAACTAACTACCAAGACGAGAACTTACGTCTGTGCTTGCTTCGCTAGACTGCGATCTAGGGGCATTGGGTCGAATGAGCCATTCAGGCGGTTGCCCATGTAATCAAGTAGATCCACACTAGTGGCGCCGTTGGTCGATTCATAATCGCTGGCACTACCGGCATAGTTGCTTGACGCAGCTGACGGCTCGTAAGAAGCAACACCAGATGTCGTGACACTATCGGGAGCTTCGGGTGGTGATGCTGACACGCGTCCGTAGGTTTGCTGGGGTGGGTAGTAGTAGGATGGCTTTTGTGGCACCTGGATCGGGTAGGAGGCGTGAGGATAGGAAGGGTAGTAGGCGTGTGTGGCCGGCATATTGACGTGTGTGTGAAGTTTGTTGGTATTGGGAAAGGCAGCTGCCTGTGGGGTTAAGGGTTGAGTAGACCTGAGGTAGTCTGTGTATTGAGTGAACCTTGACGAATATCAGACCTAATCGTCAGAGATATGAGTAAGAATACGGATCTCTCAGTATGTAGAATAAAGGAAGACAAGAAAGAGAATGAATGGTTCCGCAACAAGACCTCCTTTTATACATTTCACCACGGACACTACAAAGACTAAGCTAGTCAACGGGGCATGGCTGTGACCCCTTCATGCCGTCTCATGCCGTGACCCCGCTCATGTCGTGATAAAGGTGCATAGTCTTGCATCCAGTGAAGCAAGTTTCCGCTGGAGCCGGCCGTGAAAGCGTCATCTAGACTGGGCTGGATGAATGCCCCGACGGTAGGTCGCAGCCGATCCAGGATGCCTAGGGTGGACTTCGAAGCAAGAACGGAGTCAATTGGCTATAGGCACGCAACTAGTGGAGACAGCATTCAGCTCGTATCAGTAGGAAGGTCCACCGGGGCGAATTGAAGTGCAATGGCAAACGGGTGCGAATGTGGGAGCAGTGCCGTCGATGACCGGCATCAGTGCGTAGCTAAAGGCAGCAAGAGATGACAAGCGCAGCAGACGCGGACGCCAACGGCGGACAAAAGCAGCGGCAGCTCCACAGCTGTACGTGCATGGGTAGTCTGCCTGACAGACATGCTAAGTGTTGTCAAGTTGATGCGTTGGCTCGACAGCATGCCAACGCCATGGAGCATGCAATCTAGGTAGGGCATGCGGAGGATCAGTGCAATCGGCCTAGGCGCAGCACGCAGATGGCAGGCCCAGTCGTCAAGAAATTGCGGGAGACTGCGCGCGTGAGTCCGGCTGCGCGATGGTAGGACAGCATTAGGTTTGCTTGGACTTTAGTAGGGATGGTCGTGGAGGGCCGTCGTCAAGAAAAGTCTCGGCCACTGCCCCGCTACTTTCTGCCCCTCCACTCCAAGGTGCGTCATGAGAGCAAGCCAATTGGCCCTGGAGCGACTCAGCGCCTCGCTGCAGCTAAGCTTGGCAACTGATGCCCTATGCCGGTCGAACATCCTTGTCCGCGTAACCTAGCACAACGTCTAGCATCCGAACATGTAAAGACAAACGCAATGTAACCGCAGGATTGTTGGCAGCCAAGGAGACCATCCAGCTTGCTTCGCCCCATGTAATCAGCACTGACATGTACCCCCTTCTGCCCGATGTACCCATTCCCTGGCCCGAAACAAGCTGACCCAGGCTATGTGAATGGATAAGCTGGAGTTGATTCTCAAGCTGTGTAGAAAGGTTTCAACATGTTGGAGGAAACTTATGAAGCGAGCTCGGTCAGAAAGCAGCCTTGACTTGACAAGTTCATTTCAATTAGCAAGTACCGATGCTACAGCACGTGGGAGGCTTGTCAAACGAGAATGCACATCATCAACGATGGCGCTCTCGAGCCGAACCGGAGGCAACTGCCAGAGAGCAACCATGCAACCTACGCGTGGTCAGCCGCTTCGCATCAAGTAGTACAAGACGCCCAAGCTGTGGGTACTCGGCAGTGCTCAGCAAGAACTATGCGCCGAACGGGCTACACGAGGCTGACCGTGCCATGCTGTTGGGACGGTGGAGTCTTGCATGTGCATTGGCCACTTAGAATCAAGTAGATGTTGGTGAAATGCTTCCAAGTAGTCTATTCCGCTCTACTGTCTGGCAGCTTCCGGCCGCTTGGTGCTTACCGATACGTCACTATTGTCCATACGTTCCGCGATTCGCAGAAATTGCGCGAGACATGACCCGGGCAAAACGACCAGGCACATCTTGGTCCTGCTTCGCTGTCTCGATGCCTGTCAATATCTTCTTAATACCGACGCCTATCTCTTGGCTGCCGGTGCTCTCCTGGATCTCTCCAATAGCACGGTCGATGTCATCGAAGGCCCCTGATTCACGGAGAATGTGTCCAAGCTCGCGTTGGGAATTAACGTTCGGTACCGCAATCTCGGCATCGAAGCGGCTGAAGAGGTCAAGTTGGGTCAATACCGAGCGTTCGGTCGTGGTCGCGAAGATCAGCAGACGGCGATCCTAGGCTGGTCAGCTCACGAACTAATGCACTACGAGATACTTGAGCTTACCTTGGGAGGCTGCTTATCTAGCAGCACCTTGAGTGCAACCAAGACACTGTTACTGAATCGAGGACCAATGGGCACCCAATCAACCAACATCTCAACGTTGTCAATGACAATTACGCTTAGCGGGCTCTTGTAGGCATCTCGGAACGTCTTATCGAGCTGCTGTACCTTTTGCATCTCGCTATAGCCTACCATGTCCTCTGGTGAGATCAGTTTGATGAACGGGAAACCCGAGTCCATAGCCATTTTTGCAGCCAAAGCAGTTTTGCCGCTGCCGGGCGGGCCATGTAGTGCAACGGAAAGGATTGGAGTGGAATCCGGTTTCCTGACTTGATTGGTGTATAGACGTCCCTCATCGAGAATGTCCTTGATGAAGGGCGAATAGTGGATGATGCCACGCAAGATACGCTTGCCAAGCTCTTCCTCAGCTACACCAAAAAGGGGCTTCACTTCTTCGAGTGCGCCCAAGAAGTCTTTACGGTTGACTTTCATGTCTTCTACGTTAGGGTCGATGGCCGCCATCGTGCCGACCTTGATGTGCCGACTGAATGCGAAAGACGATGCCGCTTTCACCAGACCGTTGAGCTCAGCACCCGAGAAGTTCTTCGTCAGCTTCGCAAGTTCATCAACATTGACGTCGGACTCTAAGACATCGTTGTTGCGCATCTTTGTGGTATGGATGTTGAGAATTTGTGCTCGTCCCTTCTCATCTGGTAACGAAATTTCCATATGGACCTCAAGACGACCAGCACGCAGAAGTGCTTCATCAATCATGTCCATGCGGTTAGTCATACCTATGAGTAGAATGTTGTTCAGTTGGTCGACACCATCCAGTTTCGAAAGCAACTGGTTGACCACACTGTCGCCAACACCTGTGCCGCCACCGGCACCAGAGCCTCGCTGTTTGCAGACGGCGTCTAGTTCGTCAAAGATGATGATGTGAAGTCCACTTTCATCGCCCTTCTCTTTGTACTCCTTCTCAGCATCGGCGAACAGCTTTCTGATATTCTCTTCCGATTGGCCGACATACTTGTTCAGAACCTCAGGACCGTTGATGACCTTCGGCTCTCGCGCGTTCAGCATCTTACCGATCTGGCGCGCAATCAAAGTTTTACCGGTACCTGGGGGACCATAGAGCAGGATACCGCGGACGTGCTGGATGCCCAACTTGTCAACCAAACCTGGAGGAAAGATGCGCGATGCGAAAGCTCTCCTGAAGATGGCACTGAACTCGTTGTCCAGACCACCGATGCCCATGTCTTCGAACTTGAATCCTGGTTGGATGATAGAATTCGCAGCAGGCCTCCTGTTTGACGCTTTGAGCTTGATATCAGTACGCGCATCCTTGAAGAAGTCGATCTGAGTGTGTCGGGTGAGGATGCCACGGGCGCGAGGATCCGTCAAAGGTGGTGCACCGTCCTCGGCATTGCTCATGGACAAATCGACAAGCGTCACAGTGCGTATTGACATTCGGAGCGGGATGTTCTTGACGTCAAGAAGGAGCTGCTGGCCCGGTGCCAAGATCTGGTTCTCAAAGTTCCTCTTGAACTGCGTTGCAAGCTCATCCTGATCGTATGGAACCTCCGTGGTCTTTCTTGCTGCGAAGCCCACTTCCACTTCTACTGCGCCTAGATATGACTGTCCACCGCCTTGGCTAAAGGCATCGTATGGCTGGACCTGTACCATGTCCTGTGGACCCAGAGTTATGCCGGCCCATGTCCGCTGAGCATCGGTGAGGCCGATTTCCCCAGGTCTGCATTCGGCGTTTGGTCGTGCGGACAAGACGTAGTTGCCGTTGAGGAGGATGTAGATGTCTGAGCCGTCGTTGCTGGGAGGGAAATCTTGTGGTGATACAGCGACACTAATTCAGTAGTCAGTTGATACACGCAAACAAACGACATGGAGTCGCTCTTACAGATTGCCAAAGGCGTATGCATTGCCACCGGGGCTCTTGATGGGCCGCAACTGTCTTGCAGATACGCCACCGGGCGCTGGCCCACGCTGAGGCATGCGCTGCTGCCCACCTTGCGGTGGGTAGCCAGGTTGTTGTTTATCATCGTAGCCACCCATGCGTGAGTCTTGAGCTGGCGAGCGCTGTGGCGGCGGTTGTTGCTGGGGTGGTCGGCCGTAGCCGTCGTTGCGCTGTGGAGGTCGTGGGGAGCTGCCGGGCAGACCTGGGAGGCGATCGCGGTTGAACATCGTGAATGGTGGTTATGAAGTATTCCGAGGGGCCGGATTATATCAAAGAGAGGGCGTTTGGCAACGTATGTATCGATCAAGGCAACAGTATTGAATTGCTGATGTCTGGTTGAGCTACCCCTCTAGGATCAAAAGTCCTGTGGTTGTCGTTTGGCCGCGCGTTCCCGAACCAACCTTACAGGAAATGAGGTAATAGTATATGGTGTCCCCAAAAGTTGTAGGTTACGTGCAGGATCTTGAGGTAGTTGCTGTCACAGATATGTTTCTATGCTGTCGAGCTGTGGTACCCATGAAGCGCGGCCCGGAGCTCGGGCAAGCGACCTTGGACCTTGGAGCCACTTGTCCCGCAACCCCACCACAGCGTCTTTTACTCGCTGCCTGTCCTCAAAGTACAGCATGTCCTACCAACACCATATTGCAGCCTGGCACGTTTAAGAGAGATTAAATACTATCATTGTTCTCTAGAGTATCAGGTGAGCTTCAGCGCATATTGAGAAACTTCGATGCCTGATCTGCTGATCAGCAGCACGGAGACGACAAGTTATCGTTCTGTTTCCGATCCATCATGTATTGTGTATGCCTAGTCGCGCTCTTCTCAGTCTATAACTTGGTCTTCCATGATGAGATATCACGCACTATTAGATTCGCGCATCGCTGCTTTCAATATCCATCTCCATGATGCACTTCCTCGCCCCCGCCGTACCATAGGGTGCCCATGCGGCAATGCAAGCCAGTCTCCTGCCCAACATTGAACTCGCCGCCTTCGGGAATCTTGCCATTGTTGTGTTCGGGCCAGAATTCTTTTTCGAGCCACCCGTTGATCTCTTCGATCTTCTTAATGAATGCCTTCATCTTCGATGCATCGTGAGCGCCATCCTTGTCAGTGAAGTCTTTGGTGTTGATGAAACGGCCGATGGTCAGATGACTTGACGGCACCACGTATCGGGAGTCGATCTGAGCACCAGCGTCACGTAGTAGCCCGAATACATCTCGACGTAGATGATGGTACGTATACTTGTCGTCTTCAGGTTTGCGGTCCGACTGCACTCCTTCACTAGCTGCAGGTACGAAGCTCAGTGCAAGTGCTGATGCGTCGTAGCCTATGAGAGGCTTGATTAGACGGCTGCGATGATCAAGTGTGTAGTTCGTGATGGCTGGAGCCTTATCTCGTATTCCATCCACTATGCTTTGGATCTCCGGTGATGTTTTGGAATGTGTGACCTCGAGCACTGTGATGTGTAGATTGTCTCGGGGCATCAACCATAAACCTGCTCAACATCAGTTTCCTTAAGCAGGAACGAATGAACTCGTTATACGCACTAGGCGCCACTGTTTGTAGTTCTCTTTGAACTCTCTCGATGAGATCCTTGACTGTCTGCGTTGGCCTGCCCCAGAACACGAGGCAATGCCTTGGATCTTTGTAGCCAGGCTCAAGGGATGGATCGCACAACCTGGAAAGCACGGGATCGACGCTAACACCAGCAAAGCTCTCATCCAGTAATTTGGCTTTCTGTTGAGAATTCCTTGTCGTGCGGTGAAGACTATACTTGGACTGGAGTTGGGTCTGTGATGTATGTCAACATCTGCAAGGCTGTTGTCCTAAATGGTGGCTCACTGGATCATCTTCACAGGCTGCTATCAAGGCATCGTATGGGTTGCTGAAAGCTGAGGTCGATACACCGCTGAGATCTTCGAATGTGTTGTTTGTATGACCTGGGTCCGGCTTCTGTGTAGACATCTTGATTGCCAGAGAAATATGAGTCTGTGAGGTGTTTCATTAGCCAGGCTGCGTCCAGTCGTCCGATTCTTATACAATTCTTGATTCCTTCACAGGGCGCATGCCAAGTAGATGACGGTGAGGAAATAGCAGAGAAATGTACGCGGCGGTGTAAATCGTGGCTCTATCACTTCCATTGTTGGCTAGACTCACCTGTGCCCGTCGAAGTAAGACAAATTAGCCACACTCGCGGCTAAACCTGCCTGTTCAGGTGAGAGCCCTCTCGTGCTAGCGCGACCAAACCGCGACTCGCGCAGCGCGTGTTACGCGTGTGCTCACGATAATTGTGTGTATGCGTCGAAATCTACGCCATGCACTGCTTTCTGATAGTATAGCAACATTGCTGCCAATGCGTACAGCCGCGGCGCAACGTCATGGCTCGCGCTTCACTCAATACACGAAAGTGGAAGCGTGATTCGGATACAGACTGCCTAGAGAATGACAATAATGGCGATTCCATTGCAGTTCCACCTCGTTCACAAGCTGCGCCACGAGAGACGCGTGTTCAACCTCTACTGAGACAGACACTATCACAAGCTAATGTCACACCTTACGGACAAGCTGCGAACATTTCCGAACGTCTGTACCGGGGTACTCCTACTTTGCTTCAGGTAACGATTACTGATCTAGTGCGTGTGAGTAGTTCATACGGCGTCGACGACACTACCGGCAGCGACGACCTCTCTAGAACCGCCCTCCACCTCGGACGATGACGTTACAACACATTGCTGCTACCATTGTTTGACCCGTGGTGGACTCGCGGCGTTTAAATGCCGATACGAGAATGGCCAATCAAGCTGTACTTTGTGCGTGAAAGAAAAGAAGAAAATATGCCGCCTTCCAACTGAGGATGAGGCACAGCGGATTGCAGCACGATGCGATCGATGCAAGATTCGGGGCTTCAAGACGTGCAATGGGGTAAGACCTGCTTGTGATACATGCATTCGAAACAAAACACCACATGTATGTTGGAAACCGCGAAAGACACCAGCAACTGGTGCAGTCGCGCAAGCTGCGCCGGTATCAGTGACAATGTCTACGCGAGCAGCCCCACCCACGGCTCCCAAGTCTGGCAGGAAGAGGAGGAAAGTCGTACAAGAACAATTCTTCGAAGGCTTTACGGATGATCATGATGCAGGAAAGATTGGACCCATCATCGAAAATTCACTTATGATGTATGACCATAGCGACACTGGAAATTCGCGACGTCCACAACAAGTCAGGAGCACCAGGACCAATTTGTCCCATGAAAAGGTCTCAAGCGTCGAGAAGTCTCTGCATATCGATGCAGAGTATCAAAGCATGGATGAAATGCTTGCCACCGATGAACGTCTACTGTACGACGAATCTCGAGTGGATGTTGCAAAAAGCAAAGTCGCAGAATCGTTTCACGGTGGCCGGGACGCGGAGCAGGAAGTTGTTGAGAACAAAGACAGTGGCAACGATAGCAGCACTGAGAGATGTCTTCGACGTTCCGCTTCGAACACTTCGATGCTGGACAAAGCTGTCCCTATGGATGCGACATCTGCAAGCGATGAAGACGAAGAAGCTCGTATACAGCTAGAATTGCAACGGCAGAATTCTGTACTCGTACCGAACGTTGAAAGCCGTCCACGTCGCAACCGAGCAAGATTATCGTATGTAGGCCCTGCTCTGGACCTATTCTCAGACCAAAGCAGTGATGCCGGTCAAGACGATCATGACGATGAGTCCGATGTATACATGTCCACTGTATTCGAACACGCTGGTGGTTCCGACGAGGAGCTCCAACTTGATGAAATCATTGAGGAACGATCTTCAGTCGATAGCGGTGCTCCTACGGATGACGAGGAGACGGACGTAGCTGCGGACACCAGATCAGACAAAGCAGTTTCGAAGCCGCGAAAGAAGCAAAACGCTTCTCTCTCTCAGGGTAAGGGCATCGACTTCAGACTTCCTCCGATCGACGATATTCAGTCGGCCTTCGACGATATGACAAACAATGCATTACAATCTGGCCTTGAAAGGGCTCTTCAGCGATTGGACGGTCAGCAACTCAACGTTGCGACTATGTGTTCGGGCACAGAATCTCCTCTGTTGGCTTTGGAAATGATCTCTAAAGCTCTTCGGAGAGCTGGTCACGCACCTCTCGCCGTACACCAGAAATTCGCGGCAGAAATCGACGTCTTCAAGCAGGCTTTCATCGAGCGAAATCAAGCCCCGGATGTCATCTTTCGAGACGTGCGAGACTTCATCCCTGAAGATGCCACGACCGCCATTACAGCGTACGGGGCCGAAGTCCCCATCCCTTCTCAGGTACACATCCTCGTCGCCGGATTTGTATGTAAGGACCTCTCCCGCTTGAACAGCAAGCAGAAAGAACTGCAAGATGACGGCGAATCGGGCGATACTTGGAGATCCATTTACTCGTATGCGAAACGTTTCCGACCAGCTGTTGTGCTTCTTGAAAACGTAAAAAACAAAGCAGCACTATGGGACAAGGTTGTGTCAATGTGGGATGAAATCGACTACGAGGCTGCGTGGCTGTTCCGAGATACGAAACGTTACTACATTCCACAGACCAGAGAACGAATTTACATGATCGCTATCGAGCGCAGCCAGTTCGGAAAAGGTGTTGATAAAGCGGTGGCACAGTGGCGAGAATCCATGGAAAAACTACAGCGCCAGTGCAGTAGCCCATACGAAGCATGGCTCGCGACAACACTTCATGACACGAGCGATCACAGTGCACTCGTGTCTGAAGTCAACTGGGATCTTTGCAAGCTCAGGTACGACCACATACGATCAGACGAACGACTTGGTGTACTTCGCCCAGTAACGAAATGGAGCGAGAACGGAACTGTGAGACCGCCTAGTTTTGCCAACCGCGCTTGGTACAATTCGCAGTCATCTAGGGTGTACGACGCGATCGACGTTGCACATTTGCAGGCGGCGCAAAAAGGATACGACTCACTCTACAAGATGGCTGTCCTCGACGTGAGTCAGAACGTGGATCGCTTCAAGACCGCGCTGGGTCTTCTGCCGTGTATTACTCCTGGGGGATGCGACTTCGCCACCAATCGACAAGAAGCTCTGAGTGGCAAGCAACTGCTCTTGTTACAGGGCATGCCTATGCACAAACTTCTATTTGGGTCAGAAACACAGAAGACATGTCAGGACTTGGCCGGTAATGCAATGACCACCACGGTTATCGGGGCTTCTTTACTCTCAGCCATCATTTGTTGGTCTCAAGCTTTCCAGTCGGGTACCTCAAATGGTCTTTCGCACCAAGCAGCAGTCTACCACGGGGGGTTATCCAGTGCACAGTTTATCCGAGCCGAATCCGTGAAAGAAGCTCGTCTCCCTTCTGTCGCTACCGCCCAAATTAATCTCGCAGAACTCATAGTTGATGCCAAGGTCAGCGCAAAATTGTGTACTTGCGAGGGCGAAAAGAGCATCGCAAAGTCATCGATCCAGATCTGCTCTGACTGTGGGGGCACAGCTTGTGAACGCTGCGCCGGTAATCCTAGGCATCGATACCGTGCGTCAATATCGAGGACTGAACGATGCCACACACCCAACGATTTTGAGCAAAAGTGGAGAGCCCTCTTACCATCAAGACTCAAGTTTCGATCCATACCGGAGATACGGCAGCTGATTGGAGGTCGCAAATCGCTGGATAAGGCTGTTGACGCATACCTAGCTCATGTGATCGACTCGCGCATTGGGATGCAATCTTTTTGTCTTCGCGATATGCTGAGGCAAGATTATGGCTGGCTGGTGACTTATAGCTCGACTCACAGCAGGCTAGAACTTCGAATCAGCCAAACACTAGACTGGCTTCTGTTTATCGAATGCCAGTCAGGACTACCTGGCAACGCCTCCTCACGTAATCTGTTCCAGCTTCCGGTTGCTCGTGCGCAAGTCACTCAATCTCTTATCGACCTGAATTGGGAGTTCCGCATTCCGATCATGGCGAACCAGAAGTTACGTATTAGCAGCTCAGGTCCAAGAATTAGCTCATGGAGAAGTCGACTTGGCCTGCTAGATCATAGAGACGAGACGGTTCCGACAGTCCTACAGGTGAGAAGTCATGCGAGAGAGTGTAATGTTGTCATTGGAGACTACAAGCTGATGCCTGATTGTGGGACTGCATCGAGCAGTCTGTACAAGCGCATCGGAGGCCCAACCTTGTACCTTTTCTTGGACCCGAATCCTCTTAGTGGACCGGAGAGCGACGGCTTCGTCTTCAGCGAAGACTGTAGCCGGAAGCATTATGGAGACAGTCGCATCTCTGCGGCGAGCATCGAGCCAACATGGCGCCCATGGCATGTTCAGGATGAAGTCGTATGTGATGCTGCATGCACAGTTTCGGAGTCCTGGAATATGACCGACTTCGAGTTGGAGGTCTTCGCGGCTGCACTTTCTGTCAAGATACCGTCAAACTTGACTTCTATGTACAGACTGGGACAAGACTGCTCGCGTGCGATTATTGTTCTAGAAGCCAAATTGCCAGAGCGTTTGCCCATTGGACAGATCGAGGACTACTCTTGGGTATTGGAGGCGGCAAAACATCTTGCAGCGTTTCCAGAATGGCAGTCGACATCGATCGGCTCGCGACTCGCCTGTGAATGCGCTCCAGTTTATCCACGCATCTTGTGGTCACTTGACAGGAGAGGCGTCGCAACACCCCATGAATCTCGTAAAGCTGCAGCCAGCTTCGAACGTGCCATCAAGACTCGACAACCTGTTTTTCATCTCGACACCACCGTGGATCATGGAAAGACTGAAATCCTGGTAGCTATGAATGTGGCGGCGTTAATACATCGCGCGTTTGGAAGATTGGTGCTTCCTGACTCCACCGACATATCCACATCATGGCGCCTTGTCACTGATCATGCTGAACTTCCACTCGAATCGTTCTCTAAGTTCCGCCTTTTGAGCAATGCAAACGATACTGCTCTTAGTTTTTCGCCTTCCTTGTCATATCTGAGAAATGCGCAACCTCGTTCTCTGACCTGGATGAGGGTCCAGGAGCTAGGGCAACAAATAACGATCACCGAAGTGGAAGAAGCCGTTCATGTTGGTCTTGGTTGGAGAGCAGAGGGCAGAGCACAAGCCGAATGCTTGATACGTGGCGGTATGCTCGCAGATTTGCCATCCTTTGGCAAGACGGTAACTTGCATTGCACTGATCCAGAGTGAGTTTGATGACTACTCACCCAAGGCCCTACTCAGCAAAAATCGACAAATCACAGCTGAAGAGCCAGCACTCATAGACTGCGCGGCGACATTAATTGTATGCCCTCCTCACATCGCCATTCAATGGCAGATGGAATTGAAGAAATTCCTCGACGGGCAATTTAAGACCTACAACATCTTGGTCGTACAGACTTTATCTCAGCTGCAAGACCTGACAATCGAGGATATACAGGGCAGCCGAGTCGTGGTGCTGTCCTGGAATGTATTCACCGAAGATGGATACGTCTCTGACCTGGCGCACTTCACCGCAATGCCAGAGCCGAATGTGAGCGGAACACGCTCATTTGATACATGGTTTGATCAGGCTGCCCAGCACATCCCTCACCAACTGGTGGTATTGCAGCGCACCAACTACAGCCACTTCAAGACCGACACTCATGCTTTGCTGGAGGAGCGTCTAGAGCATGACGACTTCAAAGCTGCTTTACCATTGAAAATTCAGCATGGCAGTGCCTACGTCTCTTTTAAGGCTACGCAAGCAAAGCGTAAGACGCAAGCAAAGAGTACGGTACTACACGGCAAAGACAAGACACCCCAGCTGAGCCAAAGGACACATCAAACGCCATTGCTGCACCTTTTTCGGTTCAATCGTGTGGTGGTGGACGAGTACCACTATCTCAACGACAACAAGAAGTTGAGCAATGTGCTGGCCTCAGTGTGTGCTAAACGCGTACCCGCTGTGAAGCGATGGGTGTTGTCTGGTACACCTGCTCTGGCAAACTTCTCTGACGTAGATCAAATTGCTTCGTACCTCGGCATCAGGCTCGGGCGATATCACTATGGTGACAGTGTTGGAACAACACAGACCGACAAGGTGCGCAGGAGTGACCAGACCGCTGTGGAGGAGTTCCTTTCGCAGACAGAAATGATGTCGAGACAATGGCATCAGGCTCGGCATGAACGCGCGCAAGGATTTCTTGATCTTTTCGTTCGTCAAAATGAGCCATCACTTGGCCACATTCCTTGCCTCGAAAGAATTTATCCCGTCCAGTTAGATATTGGGCATCATGCCGTTTATTTGGAGCTTTCACAGCATCTCATCTCCCAGAAGATGCAAATAAAGAAACTCCAAAATAAGCTGCGGTCGGACAAGGTTGATCGACTGAACGCGAGCCTGAGTAATTCAGCTACAGCAGAGGACGCACTTCTAAAATCAGCGCTACTCTTCAAAACTGTCAGTGGCAAATCGGCTTTAGACTACCTGACTGAGTTGAGGTCAGAGCAACTTAGAGGCATCCAATCTGAGCTTAGTGAACTTCTGGCTGGATTTGAAGGCTTGCCGAAGGACGAGGAGATATCTGACATGTATAATCGATTCAAGGACGACATTCTGGAGCTCAACTGGCTAGGTGACAGTCAAGCGAGCCAAATCGTCCGACGCCTGCTCAGGGAGGCCACTAAGAACCCAGACAGCTCAGCTTTCCCCGAGCTTCGAGGCATCTCACAAGTCGTAAAGGCTAAATTGATGAAGAAACGGTTGTCAAGTCTTCGAGAGACCGCTCGCGATCTTGCACATCTGATCAGATCCGAGCGCTTTATTAGCAGCATCAAGAGCTTCTCAGAACCATTGTCGGGAGAGTCGCCACAAAGGCTCTTTCAATGCAGTAACTCCGAATGTGATGGGAAAGCTAGTATTTTCGAGCTGCGTCTTATCACACATTGTGGGCACACCGCATGCGAGAAGTGCTTGTCAAGGCGCGCAGATTCAGATAACTGCGTTCGATCTATGTGCAATGCGTGCATACAGTCTGTCAATTTAGTCAAAATTACTAATCTTGGCTCTACTACAGAGCCACAACGAGAACAATGGTTTGGCCGGAAATTGCAGGCGGTTGTGCAAATAATATCCAGCTTCCCCAAAGGCGACCAGGGCGTTGTCTTCGTCCCTAACGATGAAACGGTTGAGATCATCGAGGAAGTCTTGGAAAGTCACAGTATATCCTTCCATAGTCTGAGAGGTTGCAAGGCCTCAGCGTGGGCTAAAATCATTGAGGATTTCAAGGTAGACGATGACCCGAAAGATCAGAGCAAGGTGCTGATTCTGAACATTGGGAGTGAGTCCGCAGCTGGCGCGTAAGTTTCTATGCTTCATCATATCACCGCATCTGCTAAATCCTAGCAGAAATCTGGTCAACGCAAATCACGTCATGTTCATTGCGCCGCTCCTTACGAAGACCCAATACGAGTACGACTCTGCAATGGCACAAGCAGTCGCACGGTGTCGACGATACGGACAGAAGAAGACGGTACACATCTACCACATCATCGCGCAGCACACAATCGACGTTGATATCCTCGAGCACCGGCACAAGCTTACCGATGGCATCACGACGGCCAAGTCTGCGATCAAGATGCCGAAAGCTACCATGAGCAAAGAGAAAACGAGGCTGGTGAAGAACAAAGTAGGCGCTATGGCTCTGGTCCCAGCCTCGTGGCTCGCAGATGCGGCGAAACGCAAGATGTTGGATCTAGAGGAGACGCCAGAGAGCTTTGCTTCTCTTATCAACTTTTCGGACACATTTCAGAACGATGAGGATTGAGTCGGAACACCCTGATACCCAAAAATGCATTGCATTTTGCATGGGATCTGGCTTATTTCATCTGCATACTCACCAAGACTAGTTGGTCTTTGGCGCATCAAAAAGTGGTGCACGAGTTATTTGTTTCTAGTAGCATTATACCCTAATTACCTTTCAATTCGATTTAGTCCAATGCATTCGTAGAAACTCTAAACATACGCCGACCCAGCATTCCTTCTTGCAGTATATTACGCTGACATCCCATGATACGCGAGCAACCCATGCCTAATCCAGCACTTATTCGATGAACAGTGACTCTGGCCCCGGAACGTGAGCGCGACATAAGCACAAGCACCTATCATCACAACAGTTTTTTCGGAGTTTCTTCTCACTGCTTTCAACACTTTTGCCTCCCAGCTACTACTTTGAGAAGGTTCGGACAGCAATTTACGCGTGTTGTGGTCATGCTCGGAGAATCTTTCTGCACGTAGGAGCAGGAGTAACAGTCCGGAGTATCTTTTCACGACAACCCGGTAAAAAGGCCTCTAGAGTCATTGACTACTTTCGACACTTTTCCTTCAGACCTACTGCTTTGGGATGTCACGGAAAATCAGGCTGGAGGACTTTGTGTGTTGTCGCTCGGAGAATCTTTGGGGAGGAGTGGAGTGGTTCGGAGAATCATTTCGTGTCAGCGTGTGACATCGGAGAAACATGTCCATGTGAACTCGGAGAAACGTTTAGCTACTTTCCACGCCTTTTGCCAAACGTCGCTGCTTCGGGAAGGTTGAGAGAACTTGGTTGGAAGTGTGGTGGTGAGGTTCGGAGAATCTTTGATGAGATGGAGTTTCTTGGTTGCGGTGGAGTTCCCCGTGAGCATGAGGTGTACTAGGCGTCATATCAGGGCTGCTATGCCATATAAGGCTCGTGAGTGCAATAAGGTAGTGTTCTCCTTCCTGTTGAGCTTGACGCGGTGAAAAGGGACGAGTTGTGCTGTTGCGCCATTGTTGGTTTCCGTTGTGCTCGTTCGGCATCTCTCATGCTGGGCGGCTGTTCGCGAGGAGGTGAAGTGCCTGATTGTAGGCTTTAATAAGGAGCTATGTGATTGTTGCGACGAGTAAGATGGACTGTGTATGTATGCGATGGGCTGTGTACAAAAGTTGGCAATGCAGGCAGCTCTACAGTTCGCGTTCGGTCTCCTCGTTACATGCGACATCTTCATCAAGGCGCCTGCAAGCAAGGCTGTAAAGATAATTAGGTCCTTGTGGAACTGGCTAACACGGATCGTGCAAGGAGGATAGCAATCAATGATGTCTGGCCGTGCCTGCTTATGTCTTGATTGATAGTACAAGGTATGCGAACCTAGAATATACATGCTGTTATATGAATCGCCCTGCGAAGCTCTTCTTTAGCACAAGCGGATGCCTGTGCACACTGGGCATCAGACCCAGTCCTATCGCTCTCCGGATAGCCTTTGCGATCTTGCGCTGGTTCTTTGGCCGCAGACCAGTATCCCTCGAGTGCTTTATTCGTCCCGTCTCGGTCATGTATTCTGACATCATGGTGAAGTTCTGCCTTCTGTTAGCCTCGTTCCTGCCTGCACAATCTATGTCCACGGCGTACCTTGTATTCCGACACAGGGTTGATACCGAGCACATCGAAGGCGTCGCTCGTTGGTCTCGCACGTCCAACCTTCCACTTCTTTTGCTCGGCGCCCGACAGATCCGAGGGCGAATAGACGTCACCCGGTTTCCATCTGCGATATATCTGGCGCTGAAAATTGCTTCTCCGCTCTGATTCGACCACCTCTTGCGACGGGGTTGTGCGGTCAAGGCCAGCATCTTGAGCAGTGCGCATGATGTTGGTGAGGGGAGTCCGCTGAGATCCGGCAGGTTTGCGTGCTGCAGTGCTTTTGCTGAGGATATTGAGGAGGCCATCATCTGGGCTCAGATCAGTACGAAGCGCGGAGGTGGTGCGGAGGCATATGCGGCGTACTCTGCTTCTGCGAGCCGGTGGAAAAGCACCGCAGACATGTCGAAGATGACGGAGAGGGGGCAAAGGCGACTCTCAGGGGCAAGCGTGTCAATGACATTGCGGAGGGTTGGATATGTTCGTCGCGTCGACGTGCATCTTTTCGAGATTCGAGAGATGCATGCCGGGGAAATTCCGCTAGGGCTGCTCTCATCGCATGGCACGTGCGGCGAATTCATTGCAGAAGCCAGAGCTCCCCTCCACACTTCGCCGCCACTATCGACACGCGCCTTCCGTGGGTACATCTCCCTGTACATACTTCGCGTCGCCATTTCTGCTTTTATGGATTCAATCACTGCCTGATCCAACACTCCCCGTTGGAGCAATTGCATTCGAGAGAAATCTCGACGTCACACATCACCACCCTCGTCCACCATTTCACCTGCTCCCTTCACCATGTCGTCGCACCTCACACGCCTCGTGTTCCGCTCCATCATCGCCGACCAACCTCTGACCTATCGAGGATGCCGTCTCCGAGCCGCTCGACCACATATTGTTGCCCGCCGAACGCGAGGCATTCCCCATGTCCAGCGAAGAACATTTATGGATCTGTTCAAACAGCGGAGGAAAGCTAAGCCGATGGAGATGCCCGCAGGGCTGCTGGTCATGTCCGAAGTGAGCCATAGCCTTGACACAGGCGTGCGGCCACCGCAACCAAAAGCTGTGACCGAGGCCTTGAAGACCTTCTTCACCCAAAGGAAGGGCGCCTTCGAACAATTTCACGTCACCAAAGCACTCATCTCGTTCCAATACTTGCTGGACAATCCGCGCGAGGATGGCCAACCCTGGCTGAGTGCTCAAGAGCTGCTCGCGGACATATATGGCCCACTGCTGCATATTGCACATCGCCCTGAAAGCGACATGGACACGCATATCAAGTTTGGCAAACTCCTTCTAGATGAATGCTCTAGACAACTAGACGGTTCGCCAGCGGACGAGTCTAAAGTGCCCCAGCCTGCGCACGATCTGTTTTTGAAACGGATACAATTGTTGTCAGCTTTTGGAGGCGCCGTCGAGGCAAGAGATTTAGCTGCAAGAGCTTCTGAGTCTCACTCAGACTTGTCTGTCGAGCAGCTTCAGGTGCAAAGGGATGTCTGGGGCATGGTTCTGAACGGTCTGAGTCAAGAAGAAGGCGTTGAAGAGATGCGGAAAGCCACAGATCTGATTCAATCCCTGTCCATACCTGTGACTGCGAAGATGCAACACTCCTTGGTGACGTTCTTCTGTGGGCGTAAGGAATTACAAGATGCGAAATTCTGGTACGATTACCCACTAGTCAATGGGTTTGGCAAAAAGGGTGGGAAGCCTACTCCACGAACCTACGCGGTTCTTTTGAAAGCATGCGCAATGTCTGGTGATTTATCATTCGGCCATGAACTTGTAGCTTCATTACTGAAAACTGAAATGCCAGAGAAGGGTGCTTGGGATGCTGTGTTCCTCTGGTCCGCTGCCATTGGAAAAGGCGTGGACGAGGTGGATCGCATGATGAATGTCATGATTCGCCGTAATGACGAAGCGCGCCAAAAGAATCCGGCAATCGAACTGATCCGCCCCGATATAGAGACTTTGAACGCGTTGGTGGAATTGGCCATTTCACGACAGGATCCCTACTCGGCTGAGCGGTACATTGCTCTTGGTGAGAAACGCGGCATCATACCAGACGAGAAAACATACGCAATGCAGATCCAGTATCGAGTGTCTGTCAAGGATCTGGATGGCGCCCGAGCTGCGTACTACAATCTTCAAGGAGAATTCTCAGGTGCCGAACAAAGTGTGAAGGCTGTCAATTCATTGATCCGAGCGTTGTGCGAAAATCAGCAACATCACTTCGATGAGATGATGGTCATGGTGGATGACCTGCATGAACGTAAGGCTCATTTTGCGCCGCAAACCATCGCAGCTCTCTGCGTTCTGCACCTACGCCGTGGCGAAGCGCACGACGCTATAGATTTACTGCAAGTTCACGCGCATCAGTACTCTCCAGAGCAACGTGCACATATCCAGAAAGGCCTCTTAAGCTTCACATTGGACCCCGGGACTAGCACAGCAGAGGCGTGGGAGTCATATCAGGTCATGCGTCGAGTCTTCTCTGAGACACCCCGAGAGGACCGCCTCAAGGTCATGGACGAGTTCTTCTCAAGAAAACGATCGGATATGGCATGCCATGTGTTCTTCCACATGCGCAATCACGTCACTCCTGAACTTTGTGCCAACCGCGATGTCTACGTCGCCGCGTTCGCAGGCTTTGCACGATGCGCCGATGCCGAGTCATTAGAGCTGGCTCACAACCAACTCAAATTGGATTTCAGTGTCGACCTTGACACCCGGTTACGAAACGCGCTCATGCTGGCATATGGCTCCACTGACCAGAGCACTAAGGCGCTACGCTTCTGGAGGGAAATATGCGAGTCCAAGGAAGGGCCATCCTACAACAGTATCGCTATTGCTTTCAGAGCTTGCGAGTCGATGCACCATGGGTATGGACATGCAAGATCGATTTGGAAGCGACTGAAAGAGCAAGACGTTGAGATTGATAAGACTATCTGGAAGGCGTACATGTGCGCGATGGCAAGCAATTTCCAGCACGACGAAGCACAGGCAATGATTGAGACGGTCGAAGAGGAGTATGGCTTTCCACTAGATCTTGACATGTGAGTTCACACCAGTTGCCATTCTATCTCTACCTTGTGCTAACGATGCTTGAAAGTCTCGGAAACTGGTTCAACTGCACCCTGACCAGCGAACGACAACGCATTGTCGAAGCCTGGATCAAGGAACGTTACCCAGACATATGGGATCAGTTGGAAGCTTTGGGTCACTGGGTCACGATGGATGGTTTCGGTTATCGACAGTACTACATCAACCGGAACCTCGACCCTTGAACACAAATAGTGTCGGGACAAGGGAATAAAATTCGCATAGAGAAATACTGACCGTCACTGTGAATTGATAGAACAATGGCATTCACACGTGCGCTTCTCTCTTCCGATCAATCGTCGGCACTGCAGAGCTTCAGTGAAACGATCTTCACCTCACCGTTTGTTGCTGCATCCATGCGTCTTCGGTATCTACTACTTTTTTCTGTATTCACTTCCGCTCTCTCCCCTGTTTGTCTTTTATCTGCTCTTACCTAACGCATGCACAAACGCCCAGATCCTCCCTCACTTTACAAGTTCGTGGCTCCTTCCTGCCTATAAAGGGATATTTCCAGACTCCTTCCTTTCGCTTCCTTCCCCTTTCCTTACCATCAATTCCAGCACTTCCACGTGCTACAAACCACCTCTTCTCACGTTGTCCGCGTGAATCACACGCACAACACGACTCAGTCAAAGCACGTCTCTCCCGGCGTGTGCAGCCCGTGTTATCAGCATTTGCAGCAGCTGTCATGCGCTTCCTACCTCTCTGCGGTCTGGTCGGTCTTGCCGGCTTGGGCTTCACGTCCCCGACCCCAGCTAACCCGCTCGCTCGTGAAGCTGGCATCGACGTGAGCACTTTACTTGCGAAGCGCCTTGTTGTCTACAGCCAGGATCGGTTCCAAGGTCCATCGCATGAGATTGATGCCACAAATCGCTGCGTCAAGCTCGAGTCGCCTGTGTATAAGAACCTGCGCTCTTATGGCGTGGTCAACCAGGTCTGCTACTTCATGGACACCGATAGGTGCAACGGCAAGGTCCTCATCACCGCGAACGCTCAAGGCACCGAGGTTTGGGGCCGAGTGGATGATGGTGAACTGAAAGATTACGCTGGTCGCATCACGTCCGTCTATTGTGCGAACCAAGGCGCCATACGTGCTGTTGAGGCGAGCGCTCTTCCGATCAAGCGCGACGAGAATACCAGCTTCGACAAGGGCGATGTTCGAGCGTGTAACGGCAACAAATGCTCGTGGGTCAAAGCACTATATTCCTGCCAAGCGTTCAGCAACGACGTCGTGCAGCACATCGACTCTCTCTTGCAGACTGCTGGAAGCACTTGCAAGTACTGGGCAAAAAAAGGTTGCTCTAGGTTGATCTTGACTTCGATTTCTGGCTCGAAGGACTACAATCCAAATCTGGGGCCTGGCAACAAGGATGGATTGGAAATCAGTGCCGTGAGTTGCATAGCGAGCCGGTTGGCTGAGACGTTTGGGGAAGGAAGTACCATTGCCACCAGCCACGATGCCTTATCCGGATCTGATGAGTCCCGTGGCCTTACAGGCATCGAAGGTCGATCCGCCACATCCACTCCTTGCGATGATCCTCGTTGGATGACTGACAACGTCAAGATGGGACCAGGTTCTGTCTATTTCTGCGCCACTACCAACCACGACCCAACTTTAACGAAACCTGAAGACTGCCTCAACTACAGAACCTGTACGCTTCTCGATGCAATGGACAAGTGCGTGTCACTCAAACAAGAGAGGAACCTGTTTCCGCTGTTTGAAACCCTCTGGCAGCATAAAGGTGCATACTGCAAGTACTACAAGTCGAGTTGCAACGACCGGTGGCTGACTTTGATCGTCGATTCCCGCCTTGGACACCTATGGCCATATGACTACAAGAAACTGGGCTTAGACATCGCAGAAATTCGTTGCTATCCAATCACAACTACGGGAGAGCTTGGAGCTGGCCCTGACACTATCGTGCTGGATAGTACAAGCTCATTGTATACCCGAGGGACAGACGAGACACCATTGAGTGATGCCCAACCTGTCTCTCAAGCAGGACAGTCGCGATCGAACATCGTCAGCGCTCGCGTTGAGCAGCGAGAGAAGCCCATCCCAACCATCTCTACCACGAACCCGGAGGTGGCCGCTACTGCCGTGGACTACCCCACCATGATGCAGTCTTGCCACGAAGTCAATCTCGGAGGCAAATGCTTCTACTACACGGGACCTGGATGTGCGCCCAATCCCTTCAACGTCGATGCCATCGAGTCCATCTTCCTGCCTCGGGGCTGGCGCTGCGCGCTCTATGGTTATTGGAACTGCTCGCCCGAGAGGGGACCGCCGCATTATATTGAGGCTAGGGACGGAGATGTCACGGTCAACGATGTCGCGTATGAGGTCTGGTCCATTACCTGTATGCCGTTGCCATTCTGAGGACGGAGCTAGTGATGGGGAGTACGAGAACTGGGGAAGAACCCATGATCCGTCAGAGGTGATCTGAACAATCATAGAGTAGACGTAACCGGCTTCAAAGGTCACTGGACCCATGAATAAACAAATCTCACTTGATTTCCATTCGCTCGTGTGGAATGTGCATGAGTGCTTCATTATCATTATTACCCTCTGCCAAGTCCTCCTGTCCCGAACTATATGTCCTTGTTCGATAACCTAACACCACGCACCCAATGCTTTGCTAAGACGCGAATAGAAGAAGCGCAATTTTTTCATATACACAGATGCCATGTACCCACTTCGCTCAACGAAGGAAACAAGGAAAAAGTCATCAATCCCGATTGATGACGCGCAAACTCCTCCTGGGATTCAACAAGACACCCCTTGTGCCCCAAAAGCTCGGCTCCTGCCCACTCAGCAAATCATCATGGACGCTTCCATCGCTTCCCCTGCGCGCAAACGCACCACCATATGCCGTCGACGGCTCATGTGCTTCGGCGCTCACATTACGCGTAATATCGAATGAGCCGGCTGCTGCGCCGCCATGACTGCTTCCCATACCCATGGGTGCGCGCTCGCTACTGTTTTTCCCAGACGAAGAAGTAAATGTCCCCTGCTTCTCGTTGTTCGCCTTTGTCTGCACCATTGCAGCATGGTTCTTCCAGATCTGTACCTGCTTGCGATAGACCCAGGCGCAAAAGGCAAAGTAGCATGCTATGATGAAAAAGACGCCTGCAATCACGCCTGCGATGATGGCGCCAATGTTGGGGCCTGAGTTGCCGCCGTTACCGTTCGAGCCACCGCTGCCGATCTCGGTGATGATGGCGCCGTTGGGGCCGGTCACGGTGTATGTTTGCGGCTTACCTGTTGCGAGGGGGCCGCCAGTGGGAGTTTGAACGGGCGCAGTGAGCGTTGCACCGCCCGTGGCTACGCCACCGATGACTTTCTGCACAGGTTGAGGGACGGAGTAGCCATAGCTTCCCTCGAGGCCAGCTGAGGCGCCAAAGCCACGCTGGTTTGCTTGTTGAGCGAGGGGGTTGCCTTTGCTGTCTTTGTCGCCGGTGTAGGCTTGGGTGGCGCGGTCGCCGGTCAGGGCCGTGAATTGGTCGGACCACCCGAGGCTGGTCATGTTGAAGACGTAGATGCCGGGAGATTCGCAGGAGAGGTTGGGGTCGATGTAACCGCCGACTACGATCATTTGGCCGTCCCAGATGTGGCAAGAGTGGCCGGCACGCGCATAGGGGACTTGGTTTTGCTGGTCGACTTCGATCCAGTTGAAGGACGGGACAGAGAGAATCCACATGTCGTCCTTTTGGGTCTGTTCGGCAGCAGGTTGAAGATTCTGTCCACCATACATGTAGATGTTGTAAGAAGAGCCGCTGTGACAAGTTAGTGACTACACGACGGTGTATGTACTGTTGCGGACTTACTCTGCAGCGGCTGCAACTGCAGCACATGGGTTGACTCGATATGGGGGAATCTTGCCCGATGTGCTCTGCTTGTACCATTTCGATTCAGCGATATCGAATACGTCAATGACATTCATTTGAGTCTGCAGGAAGTCAGCGTCTGCCTGATGCAATCACAAATGAGTATGCTTACAAAGGTATCATTGTCCCCGCCAGTCAGGCCGACAAGAATGCCCTCTTTGCCAAAACCAGGGATGTAACTAAGAACGCCGTCCGCTCGTTGTGGAAACGAGCCCTTGCTTTGTCCGCCACCTTCGGTGATGTTGCGGTACACACCCTCTGGCCCGGCTTTTTTATCCGTCTTGAGACTATCGACGGCATTGTTGGTGTAGCCAGGGAATGTAAATTCCAACAAGCTCTTGAGATATACCCTAGCGATTTGATTGCTCCAACCTTCGGTAGTATAATCATCGAGGTGACCTCCAAAGAACCATGCACGCCCGAGAGATGCGACACTGATACCCGCACCTTCAGCAGATCGCTGAACATCTTGGCCATCGCCTTCGGCACTGTCGCCAGCGGATGTCTTAGGACTCTTGTGCTCGTTCCATTGTTTGTTGCCAATATTGTATTCCCAGACCGAGTTGGGCCCAGGCTTCACTTTTGGCTTATCTGAGAATTGGCCGCCGTACAGCCAAAGGGAAGAGGGTGAGCCCCAAAGGGTACCGAGCGAAACTGCGGGTGGACCGGAGGGTATAGGTAGGCCTGTGAGCGAGGGCTTGGAGATTTGCCATGACTTTGTCAGATCAAGGCTGAGAAAGTCGTTGGCTATACATGTCAGCTGCGGGCTCTATATGTTAGGATGTGGTAATGGTTGTTCTTACTCCACGTATTCTGGTCTCCTTTCGGTGAGTCATTCTTACGGAAACCATACATGTACAGCGTTCCGTTGACGACGGTGCTTTGTCCAGCCCATCGCTTGCATGCATCTACTTGTGTGTCCTCACGCTTCACGATCAAACCGCGCTCTGGCTGTGCTTCGATGGTGCTTCGTGGAATGGTCCCGCCGCGAACACCGACGCGAGCAATCGGGCTCATGGATAGAATTGGCAGCATGACAGCGAGGACGAAGGCGAAGATTCCGAGACGGTAGAACCTCAATGGCATTGAAGACGAGGCTGGAAGAGCAGTTGGCGGATCTGATTGACTGTCGTCCTCGTCCATAACGGACTCCCAATCGCTATCGTCGTTCTTCTCGGTCTCTCCGAATATGGAGTTTCGACTTCGAAAGCGTACTGTCATAGGAGGTCTCAGGTGCTTGAACGTTGTCGTAAGCGGTGCCGGGCTCCTGACATGTCTCATGGCGTCTTCGTCGACCAATCCGACTTCGGTGAATATGGACCGTCGTCGGCCTTGGGCAGGTTGGGGTCGCACTTTCTCCATGATGATTTGCGTCACGCGGTGAAGGCAAACAATTCGTAGTCGCGTGCGAGTCGTGCAGTATTAGTGGTGTAGTTGCGTAGGGCCGAAAAGAAGGGCCAGCAAAGGGTTGTAGAGATGACGTCGAGGCGCAAACCGGATGGGCAAGCGATATGCTCTGATGTGCCGGCAATCGTTATCGAGGGTGATATATGTCGGGATCAGTGGCAAGGGTGGGAGATGGCGATAGGCAGTTGGTCAAACAGCCGGCAGCCTCGCCAGGTACGCGGCGGCTGGAAACTGTGGTCAGATATTGCGGTCCACAACAGCAGCAGTGCCTCAATGGATGGAGGGCACGAGCGATGGAGGGACGAGGGCTTAGAGAGTTGCGGAACCTGGCACACAGCTACGTCTCTTAGCTGTGTCGACCAGCACACAGCCAACGCCTTATCCTCGGCTCGCCTCTCTCCCGCCCATTGCGAGTCCCGTAAGCGGCAGGTTGATGGCCAACAGCTAACGTCATGAGACGACCCGATTGAGCAATGATCGAATTGATCGCGATGGGGATTGGACTCAACGGCTTGGACCGGGGTCGCATTGGTCACTCGGCAGGGAATGCCATGCAAATTGCGCCTGACATACGCCAAGACTCTCCAACTGGTACATGTCGTACCATTGGGATTGGGCGTCTTCCTTGGGTACTACGAGCGACGAGCGCCTGTCAAACCACATCACCCGTGCAATTGTGCCTGTTCCTGAATGCAACATTGCTCCGCGGACGCAGCTGGAAAGGAGTTCCCACCTGCTGTCCTTGCGCTCTCGATCAAATTGCTGCTCGACCCGCTGTCCGCCATGTCTTGCAAGGCTTCCCCACCCCACCCGCCAAAGGGTGTATCGACAATCGACCAGCTGATGCTCACGCAGCCCGTATGAGCTTACCGTCCCGGAGAATTCAATAGCGCCCACATTAGTTTCATTGTGTCGTGACCCTGAAAAGTCTATTTTTGCCAATTCAATGCTTCCATCACGAAGGAGAATATTCCGTAGCGCCAAATTTTCGCGACAATTGGTCGTGGTTGAGCGTGGCTGTGTCGCATTCCAGTGGCAACAACCACACCCTCCCTGCGACCTAACATGCGCCATCTCGCCTGTCTTCGGTTCCAGAATATCTCGCTGTGCGAATGCTCGTCGCCACGGGTTTAAAGGTGCGAAGATGGATTTACATGTTCGCGTGCCGACCGAACAACCCGCTGGAGACGCTGAATGCATGGCGATACGGGTGATACGGTCCGACTTCAAAGACCAGTTAGACATGACAATACTCAGCAAGCCGTAATCTGGCTGTTGCTACACGCGGCATCATGCCATCGTACTCTGTCTTATCCTTCAACACTTTGGTTTCAATACTAAGAAGACGAGCGCCAACAAATCCCAAGTCACGTCTCTACTCAGAAATCACTTCGTTCGAGCTTCAGATCAGTCTGCCGTAGTACTATCACGATTAAGGTTGACCACTTGACGTGTCAACGAGCTCAAACCAGTTGCCATATATATACCATCCTTAACCTCTAACCACGATTCCTCCTTAGACATTAAACGTTACAAATCTCTACAGGTACATATGTATGTGTCCGAAAGTACATTACTTATCATCATGAAAACCACAACCAAGCTCCAAACCCAGCACTTTCCAGCAAGAGAACCAGAATCCCAATCAACATACCACTCCCCACGCGATCATGCCTCTCTCTGTCCTCTCCCAACTGTATGCCAGTCCCCGCCGGTCCGAGGAAAATCCACAGTAGCGCCGCTGCAGCACTCAAGACCAGCATGAGTAGCAGCGCCATCAAAACGCGCAGCTTCGATACTGCATGAGCAAACTGAACCGCAGTGATGCATATAGGCAACTCGTTATCGGCTTTTGCACCCGCAGGCGGCGGGAACAGGAATGGATTATTATCCAAACTCCTGGTGCGTCTACGGGACCAAGATCTTGGGCGTGCGGTGTTCGACGCAGCGACACGTTGCGCCCAATGAACCCATGTGTATCTTGCTTTTCCAGCCTTTGGATTGCGATAGAGGTTCATCAAGCACTGTTCCGTAAAAGGAGATCGGGAATCGTCGTCGCTATCCATGCCCGCACCAGCGGCGAGAAGACCAGAAGCCCCTGGCCGGTATGGCTGTGGAGTAGCGCCGCTCCATGTGTTGATCTGACTGAGGCGTATATCCTTGAGAACACGTGCGCTGAAAGAGCGTTCGAACCAATTCCCAGCTAGAGACAGATATCCGGCGTGGATCTGCTCAGCGAAAAACTTGTCGTCAAAGTCCAAGGTAGTTACGTTGCCTTTTTCTCTTCGTTTGAGATCTGGGCTGCTTATAGTCAGGCTACTGGGAACAACAATCTTGACCAGTTTTGGTGCCTTCTCAACTTTTCGCCCGGATCTTTTCTGTAGGCTTAGCCAGATAGTGCTATCTTGACCCTCTCTTCGTGAGTCAGCACGGCTTCTCACGGCCCCTTGAGCTTCCTTATTCCTCTCAAGGCGACTGCGTAGGTCGTAGTGCCCTTGGCTTGGTACCAACCCTAGCACATGTTGTCCCTTCCTATCATCGTACTCTTTGTTCGAATCGTTGTCGTCATAACCGCTGTCAAGTCTATCGAGGCTGTTCATGTTCATCTCCATGCCGTGTAAGCTGCCTGTTACAACGCGCTGTCGCGGTCTCGACTTTGGCTTTGGAAATTCTTTCCTGGCCGTAAAAGGATACGGTGTTCGAATGAAGTAACTCGGCAGATGTGCGGGTCTGTCTCGACTGCGCCTGGTCCGCTTGGTGGACAGCGGACGAAGTTTTACATGGCGGTCATTCGTGAAGGACGATAGCTTTGGGAACTCAGACACGGCTTCAGCAGGATCGAATATTCGACTGTTCGAGTTGGTCAGGATACCAGATGGGGCATCGTTCAGTGACTCCAGTGCGCGCATCGTCATTACGTGTGCATCGATGATCGACCCAGCTATAATGCTGTCGGAGGTGTTTCTTCTGATTCGTGCGTGAGGCTCTACATTTCGAGGTAGTTCGGCAGAGGCGCTGCTTGGGTCCGAGAACAGTCTTGGAAGAGCATCGAAAGGTACGCCAGTGGAAGAGGCGTTACTTCGTATTGAGCCTCTTGGAGTGCCAGAACTGGAGTAATTGTGTACAATACGTACACTGTCCTTATGGTAACTGTTCAGAGAAATTTCTCGTGCCCGCTCAGTGCGCTTAGTGCTGAGAGGGGTTGATTGGGTTCCGCTTCCGTGACTTGTACGTATTGTTGTACGCTGCGATGATGGTTGATGGAATGGCGGTAGTGCTGTCAGAGTACTCCGATCTCTACTCCTACTCCGGCCGCGTAGAGAAGCTCGGCTCGGGTTGCTCGCCTCATGCATGAAGTTCCACAAGCCCAGGCCCTCGCCCTCAGAGAACGTTTGCGTGACTTCGCCTTCCGAATCCTCCCAATCCGACCCTGAGGATCCGTCATCAAAGAAGTCGGCACCTGGTATTATGCCCCTTTCCATGGTGTCGCTCATAGCCGGGTGTACGGAGCCTCTCCTCAGTGGAGATGGGTCGACTATACGAGGGGAAGATGCCGGACTAGAAGATATCCTAGCCGATGGATGGTCGAGGAAGATGGTTTGTGTGGCATGCGGGGATGGAGGCAGACTCAATGGTATCGGGTGTTGCTTCAGCGGAGATATCTGCGATGATAGCGGACGACTCGATCGTCCATTCTGTGGAGTCTCCATCTCTGGCCTGCGCTGCAAGGGTCACGTTCCTGATTGTGAAAGGTTCATCGACGTGGGTAAGAGCAGTTTTTAACAGTCTTTACACGCTGAGTAACAGCTGACGATGTTCAATCGGTTCCTGAAACAACTCCAGAAAGTAATAGAAGTGAAAGTGTTGGCTGAACAGAGACGCGGGAGCGCTATCGAACGTGGAGGCGGTGGAAATCATGGTGGTGACCTTCGGAAATGAGCCAAAACAAAGAAGGCATGCACGAGAGATTATGAGGCTGCTTTCGGTAGTTGTAAAACCCAGAAACTTGGCTGTAGTCGCTTGAGGTAGGAATGCATGTAGGCGCCCGCCGAGATTGGTGACAATATAGCCGCATTCTGTATAGATCCCTTGCATAGCACAGCCGGCGCACTTTGACACGAATATAACTAGGCAATAAGCAGCACAAAATATGTCGAGATGGAAGGAGTTCCGTCTAAGGATGAAAACGTGTAGATTTCGAGACGAATGCATATCATGCCTAGCGCTCTATATACGCGCGTCGTGAGCAGAAGTAGGTGAGGACAGACGCCATATGCGATGCGACAAGACCTTCGTTGGTCGAAGGAAAAAGTTACAAGGAGACAACGAAATACCTTTCCATAGGCAGTACAAAGGCTCTATTCACCATCACGGTCGAACATTTTGGCCATGGCCTTTTGTGCGAGCTCGACGCCTGCAAAGGTTGCCGCGTTGGCTGGAACTGCTCGGGCCATGGCGGGCCCAATGCCTGGGAAGAAGGCCTTGATGCCACCGCTTGCGTGTATACCTTTGATGGTTCCGCTGATCGTCGGCCGGCCCTCCGCACTCTGCAACCGTGACTTGATGGTGTCGATAGGAAACACAGGTATCCACATAGCGATGCCAGCTGCGCCGCCAGCTACCATGACTGCTGTCATGCTCAGCGATCCTGGCTTTCCGGTGACCGGGTCTTTTGGTGTCAGATTTCGCTTTACTGTCTCATATGTTGCAAAGTAAAGCGCCGACCCAGGACCATCACGCGCCAGTGTCATGGCAGAACCCCGGAACACGGAGCGCATTCCACCCTCCTTGTATAATTGTCGAACCACGTCGACACCTCCAGAGTATTTCGGCTTCTCGCCCGGCGCTAATTGCTTCTGACCTTGGATCTGAAGCAGAACTTTGACGCGCTCGAAGGGGGCAGTGATCAAAGTCATGGGTATAGCGCTGAAGAAACCGGCGGCGGACACTTGGGCGACAGAGAACTGATTGTCCTTGACATCCGAGACGCTGGATACCAGCTGCTTGCCAAGATCGTATCCCCAGAAGGAAACAGCGACTGGGAGTAGTCAGTATATTGCTCTGTTTCTGCCAACAATTGCATCGTTGAAAATTGCAGTACTTACACATTGGCGTGACACCAACCAGAGGAGCAGAGACGCCTGCGTACAGTCCTCGTGCAAGCCCCTCTCTTGCGATTGTTCTCCTTACAACATCCATGGCACCTGTATACACGCCTTTCTCTGCAGTTTGTAACCGCACTTTGACCAGATCGAAAGGGTGGCCCACGACGACTGCGCAGATGCCGCCAACACCACCAGCTACCAGTGCGCGCAGCGACTGAACAGAAGATTTGGTCGCTTTCTTAACATCTTCTTTGAGCTCCTCGGTCGAGGGTAGCTTCTCAGCTACCGCGTCCTTTGCTGCGTTTGACATAGCTCGAGCTTGTGATAGTAGTGGGGTTGGGAGAGCAAGTAGGTGTGATTGGAGAGTGAAGCTCTGGATATGCGATGGGGAGCTGTGAAGGAGCTTCAGCAACCCGAAAAGAGCTTTTGCGACAGTGATTTTGAGCACTGTGTGGAAAACAGCAAACGTTGTTTAGGCATGTGAGCGAGCTCCTGTGCTCCGGACCTTGGCCCACGTATGCCGGCGCGTTCGGCTGAGTTGGGTATGCCGAGGCAAAAAGCCCCTCTATCGGAGCTGGGCTTCGTTTGCTTTTCCTGCGACCAAGACCGGGACGAAAATGTAGGGAACCTGCATCTCGAGTCGGTTTTCATCAAGCGAACGGATGGATGGGAAGTCTCCATCCAGATCGACAAAAGTACACTTTGTAAGCGTGGATATGCACAATGATGGAAGCTGTGATGCATGTGAATATCTGGGGTCATTACTCCCACTACACTGACCACGTGCCAAATCCTAAACGGTAAGTCTTGTATGTGGTAGGTACTGATGTTTTTTGAGAATAGATGTCCTGAAGCCGACACAGCAGCAAGAGGGACACTGATATTTTGCAGCGTGTACATATGCACCGTATCACTGTCAATTATGCTTCTGGATGTGTAAAGAATCGTCTTGTTGTCTATGCTCTTTGTCTATTTCCAAAGATCTACGGTGACTTCCAAGTTTCAACATCTCTATCCTCTATTTTCCTACATTGGTGTACCTCAAGTACTTCTTCACCTCCTTTACATTGTTCTCCCCAAACTTCTTCTTCGCATCCTCGGTGCTCACACTAGGCGGCACAATGACATCCTCGCCAGCATTCCAGTTCACACCTGTCGCGATCCCCTTCTTGTCCGCAAGCTGTAAGCCATCGATTACCCTCAACACTTCACTTGTATTCCTGCCTGTGCTTGCCGGGTATGTCATCGTCAAACGTATCTTCTTGGCCGGGTCGATGATGAAGACCGATCGGATTGTGAATGCGATACCGCCGTTCTTGGCCAGGTTGTCGAGGTCGTCTTGCGAGATCATGTCGTAGAGAAAGGCAACGTGACGGTCGGCATCGGCGATGACGGGAAACTCCACGTTGGTGTTTCCGACTTCATTAATATCTTTGATCCATTCGTCGTGGGAAGTGAGGTCGTTTGCACTCTTGAAGCCTGTTAGCATCGCAAGTGTCGAAGGTTGTAGGAACAAGTTACCAAACCAATCATCTGCACACCTCGAGCATCGAATTCAGGCTTCAATCGCGAGAATGCACCCAATTCTGTGGTGCAAACCGGAGTGAAATCAGCTGGATGCGAGAACAGAATAGTCCATTTGCCTTCAAGGAATTTGTGGAAGTCGATATCACCGATTGTGGTCTTTGCCTGGAAGTTGGGTGCTATAGCCCTAATCAGTAAAGCTCATATTTTTCCAATCAGATCCATACCAACTGAACCCAACCTCAACCTAGGCTGCTCAGCAGGAAGTGCAAGCCCACGGCGGAATTGAGGGGCGACGGTTGGGCGCTGGACTCGGAGCGCCGGTCGAGCTGCGGATCGGAGAGCTCGGGAAGCTGCACGTGGGAAGAATGCCGACATTTCGAAAAGTTTTTCGGTGTGGCTTGGAGATGTGTAGCCTTCAGGAGCTGCTGAAATGCATTCAGTGGCACTGGAAATGTTCGAATTGAATATGGCGTCATCTTGAACAGCGAAATCGGCCCGCCAATCGCCTGCGACTGCCGCAGGTACTGCTCGACATGGTCCTCATGCGAACAGTCGTTCGTGTCTATCAAAAACAAATGAGTACAATTACAAGCTGAATTCTCGTAAATTGGCACGAAGCAAATGGGCTCTTACACACGTGTCGACGCGGTGCCACGTGAGAAGCTACTGCGTAGATATTACGTCATCGCTTCGTCGGCACAGATCCGTGCTTCAGACATTGCTTGCGAAACTTGGATGGAGAGCCGGGATTGTGGCAGGGACAAGATGTGCATGGGTTCAGTTCAAAAAGCACGTCGGGCCTGGCGCGCATGAGCCTCAAGATCGCCCTCGAATCGCTACACATTGATGCTATACAGCGCGGATCCCGCAAGCTAGCAAGCTGCAATAACGCCCACCATGTCCATAACATCTTTCGACCAAAACGGCTCTGGCTTCCTCAAGTTCAATTCCGGTACACCGCGCATATGGATCACTGGAGCTTCCGAGCCCTCCGAAAGGACTCTTTTGAACTGGAAAGAAGAAGGATTCGATGCTCGCTACCTACCATATGATCCCGCCAACGGACCAGCCTACATCCGGACATTAAAGCATCTCAACGAGGATCTGAACCTTGGCGAACACTTTGCCCTCATCGCGTACGGAGATGCAGCAAGCGTTGTGCTCAAAACAGCGATGAAGCCCTTGGCCAAATGTTGCGCCATCATCGCTTTCTATCCTCCACTATTGCCAAGCCCAAAGACGATGTATCCAGCATCGCAACAGCTTCAAGTCCACGTAGCAGGCTTGAGCCAGTCTAGTCCACGCCCAGACATGTGTGAGTGGAAGTTGTATCAGTACAAGCAATGCGCGACCGGCTTCGCAGATGTGTCGTCGAAAGCGTACTCGGAGGTAGAGGCAGATTTGTCGTGGAGCAGATCATTGGCTTGTGTGCGCAAGGGCTTTAATCGGAACGTGGACCTGGAACCCGTCGTGGAGAATGTGTGGAATGCAAAGTATGAGGATGATGTGCCTGAGCGTGCGAGTATGAGTGTTGTCACCAATATGACACAGAATAGTCCGCATGTGAGCATACTGCCCACACTCGAGGGCGGAATAGGGAGGAAGAAGCTCGAAGAATTCTATCGGGAGTTCTTCGTGCCAAGCTTGGTGGAGGATTTCAAGATTCGGCTAGTATCGAGAACAATGGGCGTCGAACGTGTAGTCGATGAGATGGTTGTCTCATTTACGCACTCGGATGAGGTCGACTGGATATTGCCGGGTGTCCAGCCAACAGACAAGTTTGTGGAGATCCCCATGGTCAGTATTGTAACGGTAAGAGGAGGCAAGCTGGTCTCAGAGCACATGTATTGGGATCAGGCGTCAGTCCTGGTTCAAGTCGGCTTGTTGGATCCAAAAGTAGTCCCTAAGCAGTTCAAGAACAAAGGCCTGAAGCGACTACCCGTTGCAGGTGCAGAGGCAGCAAAACAGCTGGTGGAGCCGCGGCAGGAGCGGTATAATAAGTTACTCCAAGAGCATGGACTGTTGAACGGCCTAGGTGCAGTAAATGGTAGTTGAACCTTTTCAGACATTCCTCCAGCCTTTGTGTGCCGTGCGTGACCAGTGGACGAGCTTCGTCACCAAGATGCCTCCCAAAATTGCGTCTTCACTATACCCTCCATGTCTATCCAATGAAGCTACACGTGGGCAATTTGTAATTCTTCAGCGTCCAGTACTTCCTCCTGACTCCCTCCCACTCGCCTTTTTCATCAAGATCCGGAACAGATATTGTCTCCCATTCAGTGTCGAAGCCAGCTTCGAACAAATCAATCTCGACAATCTTGTTGTAGACGTCGTATGCGACCTGTCTATCCGCACCCATACCGCAGAAGAAGCCAAATTTGCCTCCCTCTCCATTTGAGCCGCCTGCAGGGTCAAGAAGACCAATAACAAACTCGCTGAAGAACTCACGTAGAGCCTTATATTCTTCGGCAAATGTGTCGAAGTAGATTGCGTCGAACATTTCGTTCTTCTCTACGAGCCCTGGTACTATATCTTGCCATCGACCTTCGTGAATGACAACGCCAGGCTTCTCGTACCAGCCCTGCTCCTTCATGCGCTTGAGCACGTCTGGGTGGGCTTCAATGATGTGATGTGACTTTGGCTGTTTCTCCTGGAATATCGAATCGATTATAGCCATGCCGTGTCCGACATTCAGTACACGAAGGCCAGGAGACGGCGCAAGAAGCTCAGCAGAGCGCCGCATTAGTGTCGTCTCCCACTCCATCATGACTCCGTTTGCGTCGGCGTCGACAAGGCGATCTCGATCGAATGTAAGTGCTGAAGCAAGATAATTGGCGCTCTGTGTTGACTCGTCACCTTGATTCAAGTCCAGAACCTCAATGGTATCTTCCGTATCTTCGACGTCCACCTCGGCTTCTGTTTCTTCGGGCTCTTCGTCCTCATCTGAATCGGAACCTTCGAGTGGTTGATACTCGTCCAGACGGCTTAGCAGGAGCTCAGCGCGCACTCCTGCATCTACGCATAACTCGTACAGCTCCTTTAGTCCCAATCTATGTGCTATACATCCCGGCGTTTCGCCATTCGTGTCCAGATCATTCCATATTGCGCCGTTCTCAAAAAGTAACTTCATAGTCTTGACAGCAGCTTCAACCTCCTGCTCTTGCTCAGCTTTCGCACCGTTTGCACCTGCTTCATGTGTTTCTCTATTCCTTTGTCCATCTTTTTGCTCCTCATTTGGCTCGCAGGCAGCGATCGCGGCGTGTAATGGCGTGAAGCCAGTCTCTGAATCTTGAACATTGGCAGAAGAATTGCGAAGTAGATTGCGGAGAGAGGCGGTATCGTGCTTTGCCGCTGCGAGCAAGACACTTTGTGTCTGAAGATCAGTCTCCGTCTGGAAAGCTGGGTCGTCCATCCTTGTTGCTTGAAGCAATGACTGTAATGTTTGTGTACAAATTGTGGTTGCGGCGGGGTTCATGAAATTATGGGCGCGCGAGTCATGCGTTTTCCGAGTCAGAGTGTGGGTACGTCAGTCTTCATGATTGAGGAAGGTTCAGAGATGATCTCCACGATCTTTAACAGCACCTGTACGTTCTGACTATAAGCTGCATGTGCGCTTCTGAAGAACAGAACGTGGATGACAATGAAAGCGGACAGCCAAGCGTATTCATGTACAAGCTTGTGGAGCATGAAGATCTTATTAAACAGCATTATGGGTATTCGTAACGATATGGATATCTCAGCATGAAAACAGTGAAAACAACCTTGGGAGTAGATCACTCTTTTCCCTCTCTAAATGCACCTTCGGACCGAAGAACGCTCTTGGTTCCAAGCACCACTCTCCTTCCGTTCAGTGTACATATTCATGGCCTGACCGTGTGTGTATTTCCAACGAACTCTGGAGCTTGGTGGTAGTATGGCTGGCTCATGGGGTCGGCATTTTGACCATATTGTTCCATGTGAGCAGGCTTGCGCCAGGATGCGTGTTTTGCAATGCAAAGGATGAAGATGCAACTAAGGGCTTGAGCAAAGTTGATAACATAGCTCAGGGCAATTGACGTCGAGTATGTATAGCTCGTGCGTTCAAGGGACCATGCCGCGAAGACGATGAGGAGGATGACCCAGAGCATCATTGCCATGGTGAGAGCGACCGACCATCCAATCAAGTCCTGTTGTAAGCACACGTTAGCATTGTGACTGAGTGTGCAACAAATTTGCGACTTACTCCGCCTGCTTTTCCTACCTTTCGCAAGGACATGATAGTCATGAGCGCCAGACTGCCGGAGGCGATAACGGTGACGAAGTACAGCGTGTAGTATGCTACGTTGAATTTTTGTTGCGAAAGCAATAGCTTGCGGTAATCGTAGTAATCAGAAAAGAAAACGTCGCTGCTTTTTTGCATGTCGATAACGTAGGCCCTCAACCCAAGCAAACCACAAGTTAGTAAACCCATGAATCCAGCGAGTACGGCTGGTAGAATCTTCAAGATGGCATTCCTGTGATCGAGCTGCTGTTGTAGCATGGTGTTCAAAGTAAATACGACGACAACAAGCAGAAGGATGTCTAAGGGAGGGAAATAAAGTTAGTGCAGGTTCTGAACGATAGGCTCAGAATGTAAGTTCGAAGACGTACTATGATTTTGTCAGTGAGATGTAGCAGGATGGGGAAAATACTCGTGAACTGTCTCTTGTAGGCTGTATCTATTGGTATCAAAGTGTCGCTGCTGATAGCATACAAGGCCACATTGAGGGACTGTTCACGTTCTGCACAGGGGGTTTCTTACCATGATATCAACACGAAAACGATGATCGCGATTTGCCAGTTAATGTAGCTTGTGATGTCTGTCACTTCGCATTGCTGAAGCACAGTTGCGATGATTGAGCATGCGCAGGATCTTCGAAGCATCAGTCTTTCATCTTGGAAAATGTTGTATTAGGCGGCACTCACAGGAGGAAGAATAATATGGTACCAATGTATGGCAAGCCGAGAAGTTTCTTTCCTGCTACGCTTTTCTTACGGAACGAGCAAAGTGCGAGAGCGATTCCGAGGAAGATTACGAAGAAGACTACATCGTTTGCGAAATTTGCTTGCTCCTCGGTTGTGGTGAAAGCGTTCGGGCAAGTGTTCGAGCTTCCACCACTGCTAAAACTACCACCACCGCCGCCGCGCTTAGGTGCCATGTTTGTGTATCTTAATGTTCAATACGGATGTGGTACTTGGAAGGGTGTCGGAACGAGCCACGAAATAATGGGTTTGTAGACTGGAGTCGTGAACAACAAGCCTCGAGCACTTCGGGCGCACGCTTGGTCTATAAAGTTGCATTCCTTCTCAGATGATCCTATTTTTGTGCACAGCCCTACCGCTCCTGCAGTCCTTCGTGTATTCAATCTTTCCCGTCGAATCACAACCAGACTTCAGTGGGGCTGAGACCATGCCAAGGATTTGAGGCGCTTTTCATTAATTTTAAATGGCCAGCGGTCGAAGATCAAGCATGGGAGGGAGCAAGGCTGAGGTGGGACGCCTAAAGCAATTCAGGGTCGCGACCACGATGCCAGATTCATCATGGATAAGATGAGACCCGAGCGACATGTAACAGGCCCGAATGCGAAAAGTGCGAGGTCACCGGTGAATAGGCTGCATGTCACGCGCCGAATCATTGGCCTTGACATGGGATCGGCGCCGCGCACAACAAGCCAGTGCTTCAAATAGGAGCGCCTGACGCTCATGTGGAAATTTGAAGCGTGACTGGATTGTGCAGAGCCCAGACGTGTTATGGTGTGACGCATCTACGCTTTTCATGTTATCTTGGCGCGACTGCACGTGATGTGGCTGGTGAGCTTGAGGACATCGGGGTTCCTGAGGCGTTGCGCGATCTGCTGTTGCCGACTTCCGTACTTGAGTGACATCACAACCTCTGTATTCGCGACAACATCCATTGCTCGCGGCCCTTTCCACTCGCGGACCGGACTGTCCGGATCTAGGGTCGTGTGAGCTTACATCGCTGCCTATCGTATCGCTTTAGCACAACTGTACAAATATCGTCTCGCGGTACTTGGAGCTTTTAAAGGAAGCTCGACCCACGTCACGGCCTAAGACTTTCGCAGGGGCCCTGGTCTCTCCACTTCTTGACAAGTTTCGCGGAAGGAATAAATACAGGCAACGCCACAATGGATCGTGAAGAGACTGCGACCCATTCGGGTAGCTCGAAGCCTGATTTGACTTCGATAACAGATGGTAAATCAGCCATGTCGCAAGCATTCCAAGGGCTTTCGAGCAGACCAACGCTGGATACTCAAGATACATGGACCCCGGATCCTTCCTCGGACATGTCAGACGTCGATGACCGCAGTCGATTGAAGCCACTATCAAGACACAGCAACCCAGATGGTCGAAGCACAAGTACCACTGCAATTCCTTCGGATGGAGGTAGTGTAGAAGAGATGGATGAAGAAAACGATGGTGAAACAAAGATTGGAAATCGAAGAACGAGCATACAGGTCGTTGTGGAAGACACAGGCAAAGAAAGCAAATACACGGTCACGACTGATGACCCAGACTTCAGAGAAGTCATGCGCTCTGCAATGCAGCGGGAAGCCGAAAAGCGCAGTGGTGGCAAGTCAAAGAGTCGGCCACGAGAACTTCTTTTCACGAGGCAGTACACCGCGTTCGATCGCAAGAATCCGAAATCACAGTCTCCGTTCCATGGTTTCTTCACCCTCTTCTGGATATCAATGGCTCTGCTGCTCATGAAAATTGCAGCGTGGAACTACAAGACTCAAGGCTCTGTGTTTGGCCGTGCAGAAATCCTGCACCTGATGGTGGACCGAGACCTCTTTGTTATGCTCACCACCGATGTATCGATGTGCGCTGCGACAAGCTTTGGCTTCTTTTTGCACAAGGCCATCACAAGAGACTACTTGACATGGAACGGGTGGGGCTGGATCATACAATCATTGTGGCAAACTTTCTTTACTGTCACTGTGATCTGGGTTACATTTTGGCGAGAGTGGCCATGGACACACACTGTGTTCATTGTGCTGCATGTCTTTGTTTTGCTCATGAAACAGCATGCTTACGCTTTCTATAACGGATACTGTAAGTCAAGATATCAGCTTGCAAGAGGGCAATCTAACGATTTCAGTATCCCGAGTGTATCGACGGCGCAACCTCTTGCAGCAGAAGCTCGAGCAGCTTGACAAGATGAACTCGCACCAGGATCCTACTCCTGAATCTACAGCAGCTCGAACAACCAGCCTGGATGATCCTGCATCTCGACAGCTTACCAAGCGCCGCAATTTGGGTCCCAAATACTCTACCAACTTAGCAATTGAAGTGTCAGACATTGCAGCGATCAGTCAAGCAATTGAAGCCGGACAAACACTAGATGAAGAACAAATCCAAATCTTCCGAAAAGTCCTTAACACCGAGATTACCATTCTGGAAGAAGAACTGCGTGGAAAATGCACAACGACCGACAACGTCTATCCCAGCAACATCACCCTTTATAACTTTGTTGAATGGACTTGTCTCCCTACCTTAGTTTACGACCTCGAATACCCCAGGCAAGACCACGTGAACTGGTGGTACGTCGCCGAAAAGTCCGCCGCCACACTCGGTGTCATCTGGGTCATGATTATTGTTTCGCAAGCCTACATCTACCCGGTCGTCGTGGAGACCGTCCGCCAAAAAGAGACAGGCATGTCCCTCGACGAGCGCTGGAAAGAATTCCCATGGGTCGTGAGCGACATGCTCTTTCCCATGCTGCTCGAGCAACTGCTATCGTGGTATGTCATCTGGGAATGCTTACTCAACGTGCTCGCAGAGATTACGCGCTTTGCGGACCGCGGATTCTATGGTGACTGGTGGAATTCTATTTCTTTCGATCAGTATGCGAGGGATTGGAATCGGCCGGTGCACAATTTTCTGTTGAGGCATGTATATCATTCCTCGATTTCGTTTTTCCATCTGTCGAAGATGCAGGCGACATTCTTTACGTTTTTGCTGAGCGCTGTTGTCCATGAGGTCCTCATGTTCTGCCTTTTCAAGAAGGTGAGAGGATATCTGTTCACGTTCCAGTTGACGCAGCTGCCGCTTGCTGCATTCATGAAGACGAAGATGATGAGGGGACAAGATACGTTGGGGAACATCATTTTCTGGTTTGGACTCTTCATCGGTCCAAGTGTCATTACTAGCTTGTATTTGATAGTTTGAGACAGAAAGCTTCACACGGAGTCATGGAAGGCAAATAGTTGTATGATAGCAAGACGGCGTGAACGTATATAATACAAAGACGATCGCCTCACTGGCATAATACACAATTCGTTCCTTCGATAGCGTAACTGGCAAGTCAAGTAAGCCATGTTTTATCAATCATAAACTGCATCAGTGGAGCAGGTCTAGAGTGTGGCAGAAATGGGCAGCGAAGGCGTTGACAATCCTAGTCTGCGTCCCAGACGGTTCCGAGCAATATTCAGTGGTTCTAAGGTGTTAGTCCGTGGCTGAAAATAGTGCAAAAGGTGGCAGCTGCTATATCACCAACGAGCAATGTCCTGGCACGTGACATGAGCCAAAAAATGCAAGCCACCCATCATGGGTAACAAAAGCAATCGTATCAAATACGATACGAGCGTGATATTCATGACTATCAGGTCTTGCCCGGATTCGAACCGGGGTCGCCGGAAGACTCTGAAATGTACAATCAGAATCCGAAGTGATGACCGCTACACTACAAAACCAAGTACATGAGGCCAATGAGGCTTCATTGGCTAAGCATTGAAAGATTGTAGTCGAGTATTGTGTATATATAGGTGTTGAGTGTATTCGTAATATAGTAGAGTGATGGTTTTGAATACTGGGTGTAGCGTCGAGGAGTGGGGTTGGTGTTGAAAATTTGCGAAGTGTCATGTACAGACAAGACGAGCTCCACTTCGACCACTTCCAGCTTTCTTCAATTAGCATCGCAAGTACTGGACAGTAGTGACGCTCAATGCACGACCTGACAGCGCGTCCGTCTTGTGCACTTCGGTGCCTCGTTCCCTGGCTTACAACCTCGCGCGAACCTCATCCTTAACAACCATTCCATACTTGCCGCTCTTCTCCTTATCCCTCAAGACTCTCCTCAAAATCTTCCCACTAGGACTCTTGGGGATCTCATCGATGAACTCAACCTCCTTGACCCACTTGTACCGCACCTTCTTCTCTTTCACATACGCAATAATCTCTTTACCGATTGCGGTACTCTCTTCAAGGCCGGGCTTGAGTGTGACGTACGCCTTGGGTAGCTCGCCGCTGTAATCATCCTTGACACTCATGACTGCCACGTCTTCGACCTTTGGATGACCGAGAAGTAAATCTTCTAGTTCTGCGGGCGCAACACCGATACCTTTGACTTTAATGAGCTCCTTGATGCGATCACTGATGTGGATCATGCCCTCCTCATCGATGGCGCCGCGGTCACCAGTGTGCAGGAAGCCATCCTTGTCGAAAGTGTCGTTGGTCGCTTTTTCATTGTTGAGGTAGCCCATTACGACTTGCGGGCCGCGAGCGAGGACTTCGCCGTCCTCGCCGAAATCTCCTTCCGTGCCGTCATCTTTAATGATCTTGACCTCGGTCGATGCAACGATGGCACCACCGGAGTGAGCGTATTTGTATGAGAACTTGGAAGGAGGATGTGCGGTGATACAGCTACAAGATTCTGTCATGCCATAGCCCTGCTTGAACCCGGTGTTTGGGAACTTCTTCTGGAGCTGCTGGATGATCTCTTCTGATAATGGAGCAGCACCTGAAGAGAACCGGGTGACATGGCTGAGGTCGTACTTGTCCACAATAGGATCTCGAACCAGCCTGATCAGAATTGGGGGCACCAGGAGAAGCTCGGCAAGCTTGTACTCGACAATGATGTCCAGCATTTTTTCCATGGTAAACTGTGGTAGCATGATGACTTCGGCATTTAGCAATACAGGTAGGTGCATTTGGTGGACAAGACCTGTGATATGGAAAAGTGGCAGTACTGCCATAATCTTCTTCTGCGTTTCCGGCGTGATCTGTTGGATTTGCAGACATTGCGCAATGACATTCTGATGTGAAATCATAACAGCTTTTGGCAAACCAGTCGTGCCAGAAGAGAAGGATAAAAAGCCACAGACATCTTTATTCTTCTGGCCAGGTGCAAGTTTGAAGGCAGGCGTCTGATTCGAGTCACCGTATGACTCTCCCATGCGGATCAGATCCTGCACAGTCGTGTATCCAGGAAGTTCGCCTTCGAGCAAGAAGACATTTGCTTGAGGCAAACCAGCAGCTTTGGCACTTGCTGCAGCAATTTCCATACTCGCTGGTGTAGTCATCAGAAACTTTGCGTCTGCTGTCTTGAGAGCAAAAGTCATCTCTTCAATGTTGTAGGCAGGACTGGCTCCACTGATTTTTGCTCCCACTCGAAGACCAGCAAACATTGCTACGGGGTACCAGACAGTATTCTGACTGAACAAAGAAACGGTTTCGCCTGTCTTGAGCCCATATTTCTTGGTCAATGCGGTGGAAATGTATGTCGAGTACTTCTTGACATCTGCCCAGTTGACGCGCTCCTTGGTAATTGCATTTTGGAATCCAGCAAGCCCGTCTGGTTTACAATTGTTGATGGGCGAATATGCAGAGTCGAACAACCAGTCCCAGTCAGTCAACTCGGTTGGTACTGATTGCTGTCAATCCAGGCACGTACTGTCCTAATATAGAAAGCTTACGGTCAATGGGAGGTTGTCTAGACTTGAAGATGACCATTATGGCGTTCTATGCCAGAATGATGTGCGGCTGCACCTCAAGTAGTGTGATAGGTGAGCTTATCTTAAAGCAAGACCTGGCGAAATACTATCTTGAAGACGGTATGGTGAGGGATGGGATTAGTCGAGATCAAGGAGGGTGAGAGCATTTGGCCATCCGTCCACCAGACGTAATGGAGCTACCCATCCTCGGCGCACGCATCATGCTCGGATTCGTGGGAGTCGAGTCGATGATGAAGCGGGGATAAGAGGTAGAGGCGGGGTTGGCAACGCAACTACACCCGAACTGGTTCGGATCGGGAAAGATCGACGCTAGATGCATTTCAGATCAAAGATGTCAACAGAGCCGCATCCGTTGTACTACAAGCTGTCATATATGGTTGAAACTAACAGGGGTTCTTGGAATAAAGCGGATTATATACGAGCATACTTACTCGTGTCAAAGCTATATTGTGATCGCTGCGCTACGATAAAAGTCACCAGACGACGCCCTCAATCCAACTGAGGCTCTTGTCACGACTGCAAGGCTTACAAATTTGTTCAACACCATGACGAATATGGGAAGCGACGACAAGCTCAAAATCACGTTGATCGGCACAGGCACCATCGGTCTATCGTTCGCCGCGTTCCATCTCTCCAGCCCTTTCCCTTCTCAGCTTACCATCTACGACACAAGACCAAACCTATCAGCCTACATTCGAGAACAATTGCCCAAATTCTTCGAGGATACGGAAATATCTCTTGATATCTCTACAATCAAGCTCGCCAGCACACTCCAAGAAGCCGTTACCAACGCCGATATCGTGCAAGAATCTGGACCCGAGAACCTTTCAATCAAGCAAGAACTCTGGAAAAAGATCGAAGAACACGTTTCACCGGATGCTCTACTATGGAGCAGCACAAGCGGCATCCCAGCCTCTCAACAAGCCGAATACATGCAAGACAAAACGCGATTACTCGTCGTGCATCCCTACAATCCACCACACATCATGCCTCTACTTGAGCTCGTCCCATCGCCACAAACTTCAGACCAAGTAATTACCAGGACGCAAAAGTTCTGGCGCGAAAGAGGAAGAGTACCGATTCATATCAAGAAAGAGACTACAGGATTCGTAGCTAACCGACTTGCATTTGCGCTGCTGCGGGAAGCTATACATCTTGTTGACGAGGGCGTTGTATCCGTCGAGGAGCTCGATCAGATCGTCCAATCGAGTATGGGTCCACGGTGGGCTGTGGCTGGCCCATTCAAAAGCTACCACGCTGGAGGGGGGCCTGGGGGCTTAGAGGGATTTTTCACGAACATAGGTGGGACGGTGCAGGCGTGTTGGGATGATGCGGGCAAGGTCAATGTAGGGGATGGATGGGAGGAAAAAGTGTTTAAGCAAGCGAAAGAGACATATGGAACAGTGGATGTAAACGAGCGAGATCGGCTTACGCGGAGCTTGTTGGAGGTGTTGGAGGGAGAGAAGAGAGGAGAAGAAAAGTGACGGGGGTCCTTTGTAACCAACATGTTGTGTCCGCAGACGTACAACAATTACATTTAGCTGTAGCAGGGCGAGAAACGATGGCAAAATTGAACTTTGACGAGATTCTGCATCGAAAATATATGAGAGTCTGGGACAGAGAGCTTCTTGAGGTTGCACCGTAGTGATATGAGTCGGCATCGTTGTGCCAGACATGAACGTCCTCTTGTGTGCACCTTCTCCACTTGGAGTGGGCAGTGATCCGGAGGATTGTAGTGTGGAAGGGGACCACACAATGATTACGCAATTGATGCAGCATAGATACTACTAATAGCTTTCCCTCCTTGCTGGCGAGTCTCAAGAACAATATTAAGCAGCGACAGGGTGACTCGCCTCGGATGCGATGGATGAAGAGTCAGCCCATGGAGCGTTTGATTATCTATGTATGCACAATAGCCTTATAAATCAATCACATAGCAAGACACAATCACATAGCAGGACACATGACGTTTCTATGATATAGACAAGTCTTTGATTCTTATGTATCAATCGCTACACCAAACCACCCCTCAATACCCTTTCCAACAAAGGTCTCAAATAGAAGTTATACACAAAAGATGTCCTCAAACCCTGTGATCGCCACACTTGCGTGCATTGGCGTCTAGTATGATGTACCCAGAAAGTTTCCCAACCCGACCCATATACAAGAAATTTTGTGATTCTGTACACAGCGCCGTGAAAAATGCACAAACGCCCCTGAACCTTATAGTCGTCACAAATACATGCATCTTCTACTCATTCGCTTAGACCCAAGTAACAAGACTTAGTACGAAGCGTAAACCTCGCCAACCTTGCTAAGTCCGCTACCTGCGTTGAGCTGGTTCTCGCCGGTGCCGACCATGAACCAGGAGTAACCCTGGACCTTGTCGGAAGCATCCATGTACTCCATAGCCTCCTTGAGGAAGCTAGCGGCCTGGTCCTGGGATGCGGAGCCGGGGTTGAGGCCAAACTCGGTGACCCAGACGGGCTTGCCGTAGATTTCAGCGGCCTTCTCGACCTGCGCCTTGAAGCGGGTGATAGTAGCAGCCTCGTAGATGTCGTAGAAGTGGATGTTGGTGGCGTGCACGACGGCATCGGGGCAGGCGTCGTGGAAGTTGGAGAGCCAGCTGGGGGGTGAATGTTAGCTTTTGGTTCAGCACAACGCAAAGGACTGAATTAACTTACGCAAGTCCCATGGGAGGGGGACCGTTTGTAACCGACGGACCGATGATAGTGATCTCAGGGTGCGAGGAGGCGATGGGGTTCATGTATTCCTTCCAGGCCTTGCATGCGGCGTCAGGGCCAAGGTTGGCTTGCTCGCCGTGATCGGGCTCGTTGAAACCCATGACAGCCTTGGAGCCCTTCTTGACAGCCTTCTCAACGTTGGCAAGCCACTCCTGGGAGGTAGCCTTGCTGGGGCCGTGCATCATGGGGATGTAGGGTGCGCCAATGTCATTGTTCTCAACTTGTCCCCAGTTGTAGCCAAAGCCAAACTTGCTGCCGAACGACTTGCACAGGCCAGCCTCGTTGTAGGCAAGACCACGCTTGGAACCGGAGTAGGTGTTGCCACCGCTGGGGGCCTTGGTGGGGGTAGCAGAGGGGGCGGCAGAGGAGACGCCCTCGACTGGCTTGCTGACAACAGGAGTAGGCTCTTGCGCAGGCTTGGAAGGGACCTCAGCAGGCTTGGAGGGTGCTGGCACTACGGGAGTCTCCTTGTTGGGAGTGGGGACAGCGGCAGGCTTGGAGGGAGCACCATAGCCACCACCGTTGTCCTTGGAGACAGCGACAGCAGGAGATGACTTGGGAACATCAGCACCGCCGCCAGGAGTTACAGTAACAGTAACTTTGTCGGTCGCGGTGACAGTGATGGTAGCGGGACCGCACTTGTCACCAGCGACTGGGGTCACCTTCTCGACAACGGCCTTGCCACTGGAAGGAGCACCAGAAGGCTTGACGACAACGGTCTTGAGGATAGTGGTGGTCGAGGTAGTGGTCGTGTCGATGGTTGTGTCTCCCTCGGGGTAAGTGTTGCCACCAGTGGGCTGCGGGACACGAGTGCTGTTGAAACCTCCCCAGCCTCCAGTAGGGTACGGCTTTCCAGCACCAGTTCCGTGTACGCCAGAAGGCTTAGCACTGTTGTGGTACTTGCTGTGGCCACCGTAGTGGGGGACAGCGGCGACGGCCGAAGCCAAAGCCAAAAGGCTGATCTTCATGGAAGGCATTCTTGATGTGTATGTGTGGAGGGGTTATAGATGCGTTAAAAGTCAAGCTGGATAGACAGATAAATGCTGCTTCTGGAGCGCGGGAGTAACGTGCCGACCAGGGCTATTGCTGATGTTCTGTAAAGAGGGTGGTGCCTATAAAAGACAATGAATGGACCGAGTACAAAGACTCAAAAGAATGACTGCAACAGCACCGTGGTATGGATGATTGAGGGTATCGGATGCATCAGGGGACGGGGCCGCTGCGGTTAATAAAGAGGTACGGGGAAAATGGCAAGGCGCCATTGCAGCGAGCCCTGCGCCTACGGTCTGGATGTCAGCGCACAGCGCAGCCAGATGCGCACAAACTTTTTTAGAACCTTGTCCTGGTCACACCAAGAGTCCAACAAGTGAGCCGGCGGGTAGCCCGTCCAGGGGGCAGAGCGTCAGGCACAAGCAGCAAAACAAGGATTGCAGCCATTCACGACAAAGAAGACGTCCAAGGATAGAAATCCACGCCAACCCGGACCGTCATGGGGGCTGACCAACGATTGCTCTAAGAAAGCTTGACTCCGTCAGTGGGGTCGCCCATTCGTCTGCCGCAGGGAACCGCCGTTTCATCGTCAACGCCACTTTCAGGAACACCCGCAGGGGGGCAATGTGTGATGGGAGCAACTGGGATAGGATCGCAAGCGGCATGCCGTCTCGATGTGTCTCTTCTGTTTTTGTATCTGCACGCTGTCTAACGATAGCATACGACTTCATCCGGTCAGACACCTGTCACTTTGGGCAATGGATCCGGCGCATAACCGGGCAGCAGTATCGCTAGCATATCGTTTTGCCCCAGTTTACTGACGAAGACATTCATGCTCCAGCTTTTCTCCTTTCTTGCCGGCCACGTCCGCGCGCGCAAGGACGAGGCTCCAGTGCAGCTCCGGAATACGATGCGGGAGGCCATCCGCTTGGGGGCGAGGCTATCGGGCGTTCATTTCCCATGTCTGCACTGGCCAGTCCTGTCGCGGGCTTATTTCGATGAATTAACATTGAAGGTGACGTCTGCAAAAGCCTTCGTTGCGTGGCTTTGTTTCGAACTGTTTGTTGCTTGTTGGGATTGGTGCCAGGGAACGTGAAGGGGGGATGAATGCCTTTGCGTTAGTATGCAGAATGCTGGCATGAGTCGGCTGGGCTCCACGGACTTTGCGATCTCTTCTGGCAACCATTCCGATGGGGCACAGCGACGGGATTCGCGCGCTGACGACGCTTCTGCACTCGACCAACAAGTTGGCACAATCAGGAGATGTCAGGGTTGCACAGCAGCAAAATGTGAGGCCTAACATTACTATTTGCCTAGCTTCGTGGCAGAGCATATCAGCTCTCATCTTAATACAAAGACAGGACCTGTTCGTCGCATCAGCCCCACGACTGCCTCCCATGGTAACATTTACACAGTGGCCTCCAAGCAACTGTGCCGTCCTTGGCGGGATCCCTGTTCGAAGGCGAGAAAGCAACGAACATTGCAAGGCCATCCATACCTTTGGCCATACAAACGCACGTTGTCTTCATTAACACACCCTCGTGTCTTAAAACACGCGAGACGGGCCCTCCACGTGTAATTGTCGGGAGGCGGAAGCCCGGATAGAGAACCACCGCGCGAAGCGAAGACTGACGAATTCCCACCTTCTACACAAAGCAAGCTGTTCCTCCGCTCCAATACCGCATTGTCCGTCTCGGCTGTCGTATGTCCAAGTATTGCTTCGTCATACCCTTCGGTTTCTCTTCTCGCCTCGGTACCCATGCCCACCCCCCGAAGGTCCTTTACGTCACCTTCTCTGCCCCAAAGCGGTTCAAGATTTGCGCTCTCGACTCTTCTCCCCAGTGAAAACTCTCCATATTAAATCTCCCCACAACCACGTCTTGCATTCGCCGATGCCGTGAAATATTCTTTAACCATGTGGATATTGGCCCGCCTTATCGATTACACGGTGTAACAAACAGTGCAGCCGGTGTGGATACGACTCTTTTCATGGCCTTGCATAAGCGCTGCACACCACTGCGGGTTACTTATGGAGGTATTGTTGTTTGCCCGATGCGATATTGATGTGCGAAGGGACACATTACAACTCGACTCACGCGCACTTTGGCAAGAGTCAGAGTCAACGTTGCAGCCAACTTGTCATGTCATTGATGCCGAGATCTAGAACTCGTCCATCACTCCGCGATAGACGATCGCAATCTACGCCCATGGGGTGATGGCGAAGTCGTTGCTTGTGTCGCGCATCGTTGAGAAAGTCTGTTGATCTCAATGTCAAGACGACATTTCAAATCAGACGTCTGAAGGAGCGAACTGCTGTTCGTCCAAGCATAAGCTTGCGACAATCGTTGGCGAACTACTCCACGAGCGCGCATGTTTCGAAACACCCAAGGTGACAGCTATTGCGCGCTTATGCTGTCTGCATGCCCCCCCGAACGCATCATATACTCGAAACACTGGCCGCATGTCTATCTCAACGAGCGATCGCTGTGACTAGAGTTCAAAATGTTGATCTTGCTGCACAGATAGATGAAGCCTGATAAAGTACCTATACCGTGTTTCGGGCCATCCTGTAGCCTTTTCCGACTGAAGACGGAAGAACATTTAAACACGTATGTCTTGACTGAGCCTGCGCCGGCTCTACATTCGTGCCGCCATTAATAAAACGCCCCAACCAGCCCTAATCCTGAGGGCCAATGACGCCAATGCTAATGCTATACCTACGCTATGGTACTCCTCCAGAATTTCGTGAAGATGCTCGCCAAAAACGCCATGGGAAATGCTTTGCAGCCGCGTTTTACGCCAAATAACGATACGAATCAACCTTTGCTCCATCGATACGCTCCAGATACTCACGCTCAATCAGTGACTCAATGCGTTTCTTGATCATGTTGACTTCGGGCTTGAACTGCTGGGCCAGTTGACCGAGAGTTTCGGAGACGAGTTGCTGATGTGAAAGCTCCTTGCGTTGCCTGTTTCTGAGTCAGTATAGAGTGAAACTTGTCTCGTGTGTTACTTACTTCATGATTCGCACGACAGCAGCCTCTATGCAGAACTGCCGCGAATCGTCGTTCTTCTTCTCAGTCTCGCGTCGCTCTCGGTCGCTCTCCACCTTATTGCCGCTGCTGACCACCCCAACTTTGATCTTGACAAACTTGCCAAAGAAGCCTTCATTGAACGAGAAACGGTCATTAGGCTTCACGTCCTTGGACATTGGCTCCTTAATGAGAATGCGTGTTTTTGGCGCGACAGCAAGCGACTGCAGGTTCCTGATCAAGTCACTGCCCGGAATGTTCGTCTGAGCTTGAATCTCGTCGAAAGTTAGATGCTGGTCCGCGGGCAGGTCGTTGAAGAGAAGGAGAATGACCATGCCATACGTAGACACGTTCAAGTCATGCCTGCGCTCCTTGAATGTTCCGTCTTTCTGGGGGACCTTGGGGAAGACAGCCTTGATGTCTGCTGAGCCCATATTCGGCAGCCAAGTGAGCTGTCGCCCCGAGTGCTTCTGGCTGTAGAACTTTTCGAAGCCACGCTTCACCTTGTCGACGACCGTAGGGAAATTACACTGTGGTCGGTTTTGTTGATCTTCTGCCCCTGCACCTCCCATAGTCTCCAAAGGCCAGGTCATGCTGGTCAATACGTTGATTCCAAGCTCAATGCGCTTGGGATCCCTTTCACCAAGGCCTTCAACGTGTTTCTTGTATCCAGTGGTGAGATCCTCGGAGATGGTCATATCCTTGAACATGGCTTCCAGCTTGAGCGTAAAGTTGTTACCCAGCTCAATCTTCATTTTTGAGATCATCTGCTTCTCGACTTCATTGCTGATCGACTTATTCATGAGTAGGCGTCGGCAGAGGTGCTTCTTGTAGTATCGCTCAAAGAGATCCTTGTCTTGGACGTATCGGAGGAGGATGATGGCCTTTTCAAGGACAGTATCAATCTCCATCTCTGTCTTGCCCTTGATACCCTTTTTCATGTTCTCATCGATGAAGAGCGATATGTACTCGGATGAGCGAGGGAAGGTAGATGAGTTAATAAACTCTTTCAGACTGTTCGTAATAGCCTGTTGAAGTAGCGGATCCGACTGAAATGCATCTCTCCAAATCTGGTCGAACTTGTCTTTGAGAGTCAGAACATCCTCGACCCATTTGATAGCTGCCACAGTCTGTTGGTTGAGCGTCTTGTCTTGCGCAGCTGCTTTGCCTTTATCCGTGGAATCGGTCGCTGGTCCCGGCACAACAGCTTGTGACGATGCAATAGCGTCGTTGTTGATGTCTGTGCCAAGGTCGACAATGCGCTTCTGGATAGCCCGCGTTGTTTCAGTCTTCTTGTCGTCCACGCGCCTGTTCAAGTCGTACACAAGATGGAGTTCTTCGACCCTGTTGTTGTCAACCATGAACCGGACACCACTCTCCATCTCAACTAGTTCATGTATGCGGTTCTTGATGAGTTCATTCTCAACCACCTTTTGAATTTTGGGACCTGTGCTCTCCAGCAATGTCTGCTTGCAGCGCTGATCTTCTTCGTAGATCCTACGTCGCGCATGCTTGCAGTATGCCCCAGCATCCGAGTCCCTCAAAAGAAGCTCCGACTCCTTCTGGTAGAACACCCTGCTGCTTTCTAGGTATGTCCTCTCGAACGAGACGTTATACAAGCGCTGCTCTTCCGCGCCAGTGTCATCTTCGTGAAGACCTTCGAGCATCCATACGCAGGACTTGATGAGGTGCTTATCAATGACATCCCCGTCACGCTCCATGGATATCTGATCGAGGATAATGTGGTTGAGTAGACCAAGGACGTCTCGAGAGTCGGTGGCGGAGACAGGGGAGTTGAGGATTTCGTCGCGGAATAGAACCATAGCGGCATTATATATAGACGGTCGGCGATGGTCGGTACAATATACACGATCCTGATGAGGCCGTGTTAGCTCCGCCATCCTGGATGAAGGGGGCAAGTAGTGATGGAGTTTACCATATACATCAACACATCCGCGAGCATGCTCAAACAAACCTGATGGTCACCCCATGTCTGCTTTAGACCTTTCAAGAACTTCTCGCCTGCTACACGTCGCTCGTTAGGGCTCGTCGACCCCGGACCCTGAGCATCTGCGAGGAGGTTGGCTGAGAGGAGCGATTGAATGTTGGCGCGGACAGTGGTAGCCAGCCAGCTGCGTTCGAACTCGTGGACCTTGTTGTACAGTTGCTCGCCTTTTTTCTTCAGGACGATGCGGTAGGCGTGTCGATATAGCTCCTCGTATGACAGCTTAGACGCGTTCTTGGTGTGGATCTCTTTGAAGGCGGACTCGATGAGCGCCCATGTGTCTTCAAAATCGACCTCGTCGCCGTGCAGGCCCTGTACCCGCCTCATGGTTAGCGTTTTCTTGCGTGATCGGCCGCGTCGATGGATAATTTCAGGCGAGCGCCATACATTGTTGAAGTATGTTACAGCAGACAAAAGCAGGGCGAAGCCAAAGGGGTCTCAGGTGAAAGTGAGGGTGGAGCTGAAGGTGAAAGAAAGAGTACTCACTCTGCGTGGCGGGCGTATGCGCGGCCTGCCCCTTCCTGCAATCATTGTGGTGTAGAGCTGGACGTGATTGACTGCGGGCAAGTGCGGAGGTAGGCCGAAGTGGTGGCGCGAACCTGCAGTGCCAGGAAGCTGGCGGCGATGATGCAGGATGGGGTGGGTGGATAGCCCCTGGGTGCAGTAGCGAGTGAATGAGACCCTTTGGCCGTGGGTTATTCGATGGTGTGCAGTGTGAAGGGTGGATGTCGCGAGCTAGAGGTGGAAGGTGCAGTGGGGGTCCCTTCCCGCAAGCAGCGCCGCCCGGCGCGAGAATGACGACGTTGCCCGCTGAACATAGCTTTTGCCCGCGGTAGCATGCTAGCATTTCACCCACCTCAAACCCCCCAAAAACTTCACCTTCACCCTGCACAGGCATCTTTTGTAACGGTGACTTCTATTCTCGGCCGGCGACATACAATGTCAATGCGACCGGCGTCTTCTTTGTTGCGCGCTGTTGCTCGCGCCTCTGCGCCGCACACGCACAAAGCAGCCCCAGCCCAGCGCATTCCAGCGCCAACAAAGCGCCTTCTTCACACGCCGCGAACATCACATGCCACACGACCTTCACCTATCCTGTCGTGGGTGCGCACGCTACCCAAGAGCCGCTGCGAATCCACCTCCGCGGCACCCCGTCAGCCTGCCACATCGACCACTGCTCCAGACTCCAGACTTGAGCGCGAGCAGATCCCCTCCTACGAGATGACCTTCACGTGCAATGTCTGCAAAACACGCTCCTCGCATCGCCTATCCAAGCAGGGCTACCACAAAGGAACCGTGCTGGTCGGATGTCCGGAGTGTAAAAACAGGCATCTGATCAGTGACCATCTAAAAGTCAGCATACACTTCCAGGGAGAAAGAACATCCCGCTGACTTGAGCAGATTTTTTCAGACACTTCCGTTACAATAGAAGACCTCATGCGAGAAAAGGGCAATCTGGTCAAGAAAGGCTCGCTGAGCGCAGACGGCGACGTCGAATTTTGGGACGACGGCAGCTCCACCCCCCGATCTGCCCATTTCCACTCCGAATCGAAACCCAAAGGCGACGAAAGATTTGTCGAGCAGCCTGCGTCATCAAAATCGTCGACCGACCGAAGCGAATAGTTTGAGCGTTGTCCCCTACAATATGGTAGAGTGTAATATATCGCGAATGGGATTCGAAAGCAATTCACAGGTAACAACAAAGACCTATGGCAAAGCTTGTATAATATTTGTAATTGTATATCCTCTGTGTTTCAGTTATGATCAGGGCACAAGTTGATCGACACTCTGTAGTGGGGAGGAGCACTGCGGACGAGCACACGAGCGCTCAGCATTCGTATCCTCGTGTAATCTCTCGACTTCGAACATGTTCTCGGCTCTGACAAATGCATGACTGCAGACGTTCTCTTTGAAATCATTATTTGGTCGTTTTACTATTCTCCTGCCTATACTCTTATCTCAGCCGCCTTTCGTAACCGATTCATGACGGCAGCCGCGATATCATCGTCAACCTTGTCATCGATTCCTTCCACATATATCACATCCACAGTTTTCTTGTCAAGCTCTCTCAACGCAGAGAACAGTCCTCGTGCAACATCCTCCGTAGGCCGCGCCGAGATTGATGTCCCAGATTTCCATATCCCCGGATGTTGCAGTATATCTCTGCGCGTGTGGAACTTGATGCTGAATGACTGATCGAAGAAGGTTCGATTGCCGTGCCGAAGCTCCGTTGAGTATCGCGGGTGTGATTGACGGTTGTTGCCTATCATCAAGCTGCTCCTTGGTCTGCGCGCTTTCCGAAAGTTCAGTCGCGAGCCCCAGCGCAGCATTCCAGCTCTTCGTCCTGATTACTCCAATCCTCTTCTTGAGCTTGACCTCGTCGTCACTCGGCCTACCAGCGCCCGCCTCGAAAAGCACGACCTGCGCTTTCGGACTATAATGCCTATACTTCATACCTGGTGCTCTTGGTTTACTCTCTCCACCTTCCTGCTTGTCCTTGTATCCTATCGTAACATGCTCCCAACCAGGACATTGCCGCAATTGCTCCACTGTGACGCCTCCTGGTCGTAATATGGAAGGCGGACTTGACAAGCCGTCCACAACAGTACTCTCCACACCGACTTCGCAAGGTCCACCATCTATGATTGTGTGTATCCTTCCCTGCAAGTCGTCGAAGACGTGCTCAGCTGCGGTGGGTGACGGGCGAGTCGAAGCGTTGGCAGAGGGACCAGCTAGTGGCCGGCCACAGAGACGCAGAAGCGATAGCGCAAGGATCGATCGTGGCATGCGTGCGCCAAATGTAGACAGGCCTGCCGTTACTTCGGGAGCGAGTGCAGAATTCGAAGGCGCTCGAAGAATGATCGTGAGCGGTCCGGGCCAGAAACGCTCTATCAACGGCTTGTATATAGCTGGTATGATATCGCCCTCCCCTGGAATATCACCATTGGTGTACTCTTGTGTGCCGGAAAGTAAGGCTCGAAGTTGAGGAAGCGAGTGAACATGTACAATTAGAGGATTATCTGCGGGCCTGCCTTTGGCAGCGAAGATGGCCTTTACAGCTGAGCTTCTTGTCGCATCTGCCCCCAAGCCATATACAGTCTCTGTTGGGAAAGCTACTGGCACATCCGTGTCGCGCAGCTCTTCTGCTGCCTTCTTGAGACTCTCATAGTCCGTTCCTGGAGTGTAGTCGATTTCCCAGTCGTCGATCAGATCTTGTCTTGACGTCTTGAACTTGATACTCCCGAGTCTCTGGGGGTCTACCGATAGTATACTGGTATCCATCTTTGCAGATTTGCTGTAGCAATACTTGCTTCCGATATTGTTACAGTATGGTTTGAAGTAGATCGATTTTGAGGCGAATGCTTGTGACTTCAGCGTGGTAACACGCGGCCGTGAGAGACGCAGAGAGGTGGCTTGCGTCCAGAAGCAAGAGCGAGACTGATACAGGTAGTGCAACGTGGATTTGACATTTGGGAGGCGGGGATGTCGCGTGAACATATGATGGATGACTGGACTGGAGTAGCTTTTTTTTTCGTTCCGCTTCGGAACGTGATTGTGCCAACTTCCGATGCTTGCGCACGACGTCATAAGACGCAATGAATTGACGAGCAATGTACAGTATATTAGAGTTTAGTCTTTGAAGTTTCGATACAAGCATGGAAAGATCATAAAGTCATGTGTAGCACTCGATTTTAGTAATGCGTATAAGCCCTTGAGCGCCGCAATAGACTATTGTATCATCAATAGTACAAAAAGTATGAGAACGCCGAGTACACCTCCCAGACAAACCAAGTAGAAAGTCATAAACATCTAAGAAAGGGTATCCAGCCAACGCCGCCGGATAAGGCATCTCCAAGCCACGCCAAATGACCAGAAACCAAAATGAAAGTGGACTAGAAATGCTCATGCGGCCACAGAAACTTGCCGCGAGCCTTGAGGCATAGCCTCGACTGGCGCTGCTGGTTCAGCCTGCGAAGCCGCCTCACCACCAACACCAGCTTCTGCCCATTCTCCCCATAGACCTCGCTTAGCACGGATTCGGATAGGGCCACCAAGTTCGTTTGTTGGCTGTTCCACCTTGATCGCATCCTTTGTTGCAAGAACCAAGACTTCGAAGAACATCTTGGTGGCGTCCTTTCGTGATGTCCGGGTTTCGGGAAGCATCTCCTGGAACACGATGCTTCTCTGCTGGCGCTGTGACTCGCTCTCCTCAGCCTCCGATCCAAATTGCTCTCGAAGAAGATGAACAGCGTGTTTTGTCTCAAGTGATATTGGACCGCTCTCTCCCGGGTACACAAGCGGCGCAGTAGTGTCATCGAAATTGTCCGCGACGGGCGAGTAGACGTCCTCGTCATCTTGCATCCCAGGAATAGGGTCATCGGGAAGTTGTACCATGTCGTCAGATCCCGCAAGGTTGGTTTCATCACCACCAATGCCGCCCATATCTCCCAAGGTAGGATCTTCGACATCAAACTCAAGTTGAGGGGTCTTCTCTGCGCCGGCAGCAGCATCCTCGTCCTCTGTACCTAGATCCGCTACACCGCTATCTCGCTTGCGCTTCTGAGTGGGACGTGAGACAACCTCCAAGGACAAAATGCCTCGTAGCTCGGGCGCCCAACCTTGGCTGCGACCATCTCCCAGGATATTTGACACGAACCCACCAGAACGTTGCATGTTGATCAACGCCATGAGAAGAGGGTCGCGTGGTAGGAAGGACGGTGCCTTGAGAATCTTGTCTCGGTTTTGTTGTTGCTCTCGAAGCGTTGCAGTTGACAGCATAGTCTCAGCGTCTTGTCCAATAACCCTGCGTCGCTTGGATCGGGCTTGATGAACGGACTCCTCCTCTTCCGGCTCTTGCTCCTCACCAGGTTCAAACATGGTCGTGCTCTGCTCGGCAACGTCCCGGGCAAGCTGTGTCGCCTCTTCCTCGCCAAGCTCGCTGAGGGGAGATTCTTCGCGAGTCAGTCCTGGAACAGCGTCGCCTGCCACTGACGGATCAACGGCAATGTCAATGTCAGGCATGCCTCCCATAGTAATGTCATCATCGTCGTCTCCGAAATTAACCTGAGGTGCGGCAGGCAGCTCTGTCAAGTCTTCACCAAAGTCTATGCCAAGGTCCTCTTCTTCCAAGTTCTTGTTGAGCTCCGTACCAAACTCCTCAGAAGCACGGCGCTCGAGAGGCGCATTACGGCCGCGCTCGATACTGGTGCCTTCATCGAGTCCAATATCATCGCCAAAATCGATGCCGAGATCTTCTTCCTCTAGCTCCGCCATTCCTCCGCGCGGCTGCTCCACGCTCTCCGAGAGAATTTGACTGTTGCCCCAATCCGGCAAGGTCGTGTTTCCAAAGTTGAGGTTGTCAAAGTCTTGGGACAGGAGGAAGTTGGGGTCGGGCATGGGCGCGAGCAAATCAAGATCGGTGATGGTCTCTGGCAGGGTCAAACTTGCAGGATTTGCGACGTGTGTTTGAGTGGGTAAATCAATGTTGCCTGGGCGGAATGCCTGGAGCGTGTCAGCAAGTTTGGTAGTATAGAGCTCGTTTGACGTACCATCTTGATCTTCCACAACGCGTCATTGCAATCATCATGCAAGTAATTCGCCTTCCTGTTGTAGATGCGCACCACACCGAGAAGTAATTGACCATTCAGACGCAATGCAAGAGGTCCACCGGCAGCCCCCTCTGGCCGCATGATAACTTCGATGTCTTCTTCGAGCTTGTCCTGCAGGACTTGTGCTTTGGTGAGCTTCTTTTGTTGATTGGCGGCCAGCCAGACACGCGCCAGCTGGCCGGACTTGTACAAGAGATCCTCTGGAAGAAACATGGTGGTGGTGGTTGGCGAAATGTGAGGTGTGGTGTGGATGTGATGGTCGCGTCCGGCGGTGTTGTTTGGGTCGGCGCGTCGGCGGCGAGAATGGACGCGCAGACAGAATCACGCGCCGCCAAGTTCAGAAGTGGTAGCGGTGTGTGTGCGCGACCGTAGGAATGGCAGTGAAAGATTCGAAAGTGTTGCGACGATGGTGTTGAGGTTGCGCGCCGTGGATGCTGGTCCGAGAGCAAGCAAGGTTGTGAGGCTGGTTGAGGCTGGGAGGCAAGCACGACCCAGGTCACTCGCTTAGTCATACAGTGTGGGATGCGCTGCACCACGACCAGATGCGTGCCATTACTTCGCAGACAATGCATATTTTTTCTGCTCGCAAGCATTCAATTAGTTGTGATAGGGGCAAATCAATTGAGATAATCGAACACTCCTCTACACTTCGAATGTCCTCCTGAAAGTGACAAGATTGCCTTGCTCCAGCGCCATTTGATGCATCTCGAGCGCAATCATTACTGCTCAACCAGGTTTCAGACGCAATACCATTGAACAACGCGACTTCTACACGTGCTTACAGCGTGCGAGCCAAGTGAATGACATCACCGCGGGACAGATGCCATTCGCGCTATCACTTGACAATGAGGCCGAATGCGGTGCCTGCCAAGACATCCTCAACCTGCCGTGAGACATGCTCCCCACGCAGGAGACGAGACATGAGCGCGCGCAGTGTGTGTGGCCTGCAAACAGCGGCACTGAAACCTCATGACATGCAGGCCAGAGATTATGTAGAAGCAGTGAGAACTGTCCGTGGCGTCGATGCATCTCGAAACACGACCCCAGATCGCCGCCAGCTGGCCCCTGCTTGCAGAATCTCGATGCTTTTGGCGTTTTACCTCATTGATCGCTGGTGGACATGAGGTCGACAAGCAACACCAGACGAAGCCCACGCACTCTCTTGGTCTGCGACAACTGTATCACGTACGAGCCACCTGTTACTAGTGCAGCATCCATGCGATAACCGGCGACTTCCGTCTTTCGTCTCCTATCCCCCAATTGCCCACTCCACGACGGGCCACGTTGGAGCGCGGCGCAACACTGGCCATCTGGCCATGCCAACATGTCAAGAGCCGAAACTCCTTCCTTACCGCTGCACCATGCCGCCGCACACTCGAGGCCCTCTCGCACAAGCTCCCCGTCCCTGCACCCTCCTCAACAGCATCAGCAGCGAACAGCGGTGCCTTCGGTATGCCGCAGCTTCTCTGCACGTTGTCCCTTGATCTGGACTAATTAGCAATCGCGTAGTCAATAACATCGGCCTACTCCCTCCTCTCAGCACAAGAAACTGCAGAGAAGCTTCACACTTCGGTCAGCCACGGCCTCTCCGCGTCCGATGCATCTGCGCGCATACACATCCACGGTCGTAATGAACTACCGCACGAGGATCCAGAGCCTCTGTGGCTACGATTCGTCAAGCAGTTCAAAGAGACGCTCATTCTGCTGCTCCTAGGCTCCGCAGGTGTTTCCGTCATCATCGGCAATTTCGATGATGCCGTCAGCATAACCGTAGCTGTCACCATCGTTGTGACAGTCGGCTTCGTTCAGGAATATCGGTCCGAGAAGTCTATCGAGATGCTCAACCAACTGGTGCCACACTCAGCGCACATTATTCGCGCTGGCGTCGAACAGAATCCAACCAGACGGGTGCCGAATGGCATTGCAACAGAAGGAATAGAAATTGACAATCTCAAAGATGCGACTGCAACTCTGGCAGCAGCAGAGCGTAAATCCACCACAATATCCGCTTCCCTTCTCGTACCAGGCGACCTGGTTCTGTTTCACACCGGCGATCGCATACCAGCAGACATACGCATCACGCATGCGGCAGACCTCTCCATAGACGAGTCCAATCTCACTGGAGAAAACGAGCCTGTTTCCAAGGCCCCGGAATCTATCGTATCACCACCGGGAGTGCAGCGTGCTAGTTCACCCTTTTATGCGTCAGAAGCAGCTGGAACGGTCGGTGCAGATATTCGACTCAACGACCAGAAAAACATCGCCTTCATGGGAACTTTGGTACGATCAGGTTATGGACAAGGCATCGTCATTGGTACTGGAGGCAAGACAGAGTTTGGCGCCATCTCAGCGTCGCTACAGGAGATTGAAAGCCCTAGGACACCCCTGCAGATGTCTATGGATCGGCTTGGAAAAGACTTGAGCTATATGTCATTTGGCGTCATTGCCTTCATTGGACTTGTTGGGCTTTGGCGAGGCTGGGCACTGCTCGAGGTATTCCAAATTGGAGTTTCTCTTGCAGTCGCTGCGATTCCAGAAGGCTTGCCCATCATTGTTACTGTCACACTTGCACTGGGCGTACTCAAGATGTCCAAACGAGATGCCATTGTTCGGCGGCTTCCGAGTGTAGAGACATTAGCCACGGTCAATGTGGTTTGTACTGACAAGACAGGTCAGTGACTTTATAAAAACGCAGAAGATACATGCTAAAAAATGATTCAGGGACATTGACAACTAATCACATGACCGTTACCAAGCTTTGGCATTTCGATGAGTCTGCGCCGATAGATGTCAAGAAGAAACACGATACCGAAAACCTGGATTCGCCCACTCGAAACATCTTGCGGATAGGAAATATTGTCAACAATGCTCGCCTACTTAGCGACCAGGCTGCTTCTGCGTCCACTTCAGCTGTTCTGTCATCAACATCCGGTGACGACAACTCGTCGGTGAAGAGTCGATGGGCGGGCCAACCCACGGACGTTGCTCTACTCGACCTTTTGGATTATTTTGGCGAAGATGATGTCCGGGAACGGCTCGGCGAGCGCAAGTTCGAGACGCCCTTCAGCTCAGAAAGGAAGTGGATGGGTGTCGTTATCAGCGGAAGCCTAGGCGCAGGAGGTGCGGACACTGCTTACGTGAAAGGAGCGTTGGAGAGAGTCTTGGATCGTTGTGACACCTACGTTACAGCCGCAGGAAAAGAAGTGGTTTTGGATCAGGCCCGCAAACAAGAAGCATTGAAAGCGGCAGATTCTATGGCTCAAGAAGGGCTTCGAGTGCTTGGTTTTGCAAGCGGCACGTCTAAGGGACGTAATAAGAGCACAAGTGGAGCCTCTTCGCCCGCTCAACATACAAAGTCCGGACTTGGAGACGACGAACAGTATCGTGGCTTGGTGTTTGCTGGGCTCGTCGGCATGAACGATCCTCCGCGTAAAGGAGTGGAGAAGGCCATTCGTCGACTTATGGCTGGCAAGGTCAAGGTGATTATGATCACAGGTGATGCCGAGACCACTGCAGTTGCTATTGGCAAGAAGCTCGGCATGCCAATCATGGCCAATTCAGCGCTCGGACGCTCAGTCATTCGCGGTGATGAGTTGGACCAAATGAGTGATGCTGAGCTTATCGAGGCGATTGCGACTACATCCATCTTTGCGCGTACCAGTCCCGATCACAAGATGAAAATTATCCGAGCACTTCAAACCCGAGGAGATGTTGTCGCCATGACTGGTGATGGTGTAAACGACGCACCTGCCTTGAAGAAGGCAGATATCGGTATTTCAATGGGTCTTCTTGGAACAGATGTTGCCAAGGAGGCTGCAGACATGATTTTGACCGACGACAATTTCGCGACTATTCTGAACGCGATTGAAGAAGGAAAGGGCATCTTCTACAACATACAGAACTTTCTCACGTTCCAGCTCAGTACCAGTGCTGCTGCGCTTAGCCTGGTCTTGCTCAGCACCTTTTTGGGGTTCAAGAATCCACTCAATGCCATGCAGATTCTTTGGATCAGTGAGTCAAGGCTCTTTCGAAGTCACGTGTGTTTGCTAACAGGAGAATTAGATATCATCATGGATGGTCCGCCCGCGCAATCTCTAGGTGTCGAGCCCGTCGATCCGGCTGTCATGGCCCAGCCACCCCGTCAAAGGCACGCTCGCGTCCTTACACGACCTCTAATTCAGCGCGTCCTTCAGTCAGCGACCATCATCATGCTTGGAACCCTCACAACATACTACCGCGAAATGTCAATCGATGGTGAAGTCACAGAGCGCGACACCACAATGACATTCACCTGCTTCGTTCTTTCGGACATGTTCAACGCCTTGACATGTCGCTCCAACACAAAGTCTGTCCTGTCAGGCGACATAGGAATTTTCGATAACAAAATGTTCAACTACGCTGTTGCAGGAAGTCTCATTGGTCAGATGATGGTCATCTATTTCCCGCCACTACAGCGCGTTTTTCAAACGGAGGCACTGGGGCTGTTGGATCTATGCCACCTGCTTGCCGTGGCAAGCTGTGTATTCTGGGTAGATGAGGGGAGGAAGTACTATGTCAAGTGGAAGGGAAGAAGGGGTTTTGGAAGCGGGTACAGTACCAGTGTATGATATTTGCATAGCGCGGAGTTGGTCAGGTCGTCTTGGGGATGTAACATCAATAGACGTCCGCTATACAGCACAGCAGAGCCTGAGATATCTACGCTGCGCATTTGTTTTCCAACGTGATTGCAAACACCCGTACACCTACTCGCACGGATATGCGGCTATGTAATGCAGACGTGACGAAAGTTTCCTGCACCCTTCCCTTTTTTTGTCCAATATTCCGAGACCACGACTATCTGCCGTTTCTCGCACAATGCCCGCACCCCACCTTTTTCACGTTTTCAAACAACGACCGTCGTTCCAGAATGGCCCTCGGTACCGCAAAAGAAGCGCATTACAATCCGCCCCACACCGCACAAACCGCGCAACCAATCATATGCATCACACGACCTACTACGCGGAGGCGAAAAGCGTCATACCGCCATGCAAACAAGGGCTTAGGGGCTTAGCCGACGACCCGTGGTAAGGATGCGGGACTTGTGCGGAGGGCGCTAGGTATGGTGGCTACCGCACAAGTCGCGCAGGTCAAGCATATAAGATAGTTCTTTGTCTGCAACTGAATACCATTATCGACATCACTCTCAAGACTCAAGAACAAATTCACAAACACTTCAAATCTTCCAAACAATCAACCCACCACATCTATCAATATGCCTGGCTCAGACTGCGGATGCAACTCCAATGGTTCGTGCAAGTGCGGATCCAACTGCACTTGTGGCAACTCGTGCTCTTGCAATGACTGCCCTGTAAGTTCTTAAATACATCCTTGGTTTGGTGGTATGTTCTGACTGCTGAGTAGCACACCTAAACAACACGTCACGCGCTTTGGCACTTGACACGACTTGAATGACGGCAATGTATTTGAAGGGGAGTTAAAGGGGAACGAGAATGGGAACGGGAGCATGGTTGGAGTATTGCGAGCGGAATAGGACAGGGATGCTGAGGATCTGGGGGATGATACCACAATCGATTATTGAATATGAATGAACAAATTCCAATTGAAGCGATCTGATGCAACGGCGAGTGTTTTTGTCATGTGGTGCGAGTGATAATGGTAATGGGTGTTCAATTGACGCTTTCCACCACTACTGTGCAAATTATTCTCAAACCACAAAAAGTTCATAAACCTAACTTCTCATGACCACCATTACACCACCTCTCTTCCCATTCTCATAATGTCTCCCACATACCTCAACCTCCCTACCCACAGCAAACAGTAGCGTTCGGCTCCATCCTATCCTGTCCCCCTTGCGCCACACTAAAACTCTCATAACCAAAGATGAAATAACCAATATATGCCCCAATGAAGATACAGATGATGATATAACCATTGTAGTACATGGCCAACAACATGACAAAATACGCCACCGCAAACTGCAGCATATGCAACAGGGCCCTTACAGCCTGCTGCAGGATACTCGGGCGGAAGCGTGGCGCAGCAGCAGATGCGATGGGCGAGGCAGTAGCGGTGGTAGCGTTCTTGATCGCTCCACCGTCTGCACTGCTAGCGGAAGACGAGGATGGGCCAGCGGGGGAGAGGGTTTTGAGGTGTTGGGCGACGATGTAGCGGTCGTATTCTTTGCCAGCGCGACGTAGGAATTCGAGGGCGATGACGAGGAGGATGACGCCGATGCAGGAGCCAGCAAAGGCGCCTTGAGTTCTGATGCGCCAGGATTTGGAGATGAAGCCTATTTGAGGGTTAGTGGGAGTAAGGGGCTGGTGAGATTGATGTGCTTGGTGGGTGGAAGTGAAAGGACAGTGGAGCACTTCAGGAGAGTTGGGGACAAGCTGACGAAGCTTGATCTTCTTGCACCTGGGTATACATCTGTAGCTTCGAGTACTATCGCTGAGCTCTCCACAAGGCTGAGTATGTGGTGAGGCTGGTATGTGGTGGTGCAGTGATGCAAAATGAGAAGTGATGAACTTACATGCGTCAATTGTGTTCCAATTCCACAACATCTATCGAATAGTCAGTAAGTGCTTGGATATCGCAGTACAAACGTCAACGACTCACGCTAATCTTGCATCCGCCGCCCATGCTCATACCACCCATTCCTCCCATGCCTCCAGCAGCGCTGCTGGTAGGCATGCTCATGCCCGTACCGGTAGGAGCCATGCCGGACATCGCCGTTGATGCCGAGCTCATCATCATGCCACCGTGATTCATAGACATGATAGCTGGTTGAGCTTGGGCGAGAGGGTGTTGGTAACGAATTTTGGATCGTGGAAAGTGGTGAGTGAGTGAAGAGACGCGACAACGTCCTTCTAATAACACCGTGAAAGCAGTGGTATGATATGAGCAAGTTTTGAGCGAATTCTCCAGTTGACATCCGTGATCAGAAGTGGCAATCAGGCAAGCAGCTTCACTGACAGGAAAGATGCAAGCCTCCAGCAGAAAGGATCACGAAAAATCCAACCACAAGAACAAGCAAAGAAAGCTGTGAGCAGTAAAACCGCATAGAACGTGAACACATCAACCTTAAGAACTCAGTCCCTCTAAACCTTCTCTAGCCCCACCCAAGCCATCTCACCGTCCGAGTACAGACACAAGCGAGTACAACACACATGGCCCCAATCATCTCACAGACCTTCTCTCGGCGCTGTCCCCCATGCAGCCATCCAACCTCCCACAAGTACCGCAGAACGCCCCAACACCGCATGTCCTGCGGTCTACACAGCAGATCGTGGTCCGTAAGCGACCACTGTCACCTCTGCAGGCATCGCATCCCGCGCGCCGCTTTCCTGAATCCAGACAAGCGGGCTCCACACAACGAGGGTGTTTGAGCAGGTTCTACGCCTCCGAGCAACATGCTATCTCACCACCTGGCTGTTCGTGAAGGACGCATGTGAATGGGGTGATGGGATGGTGATGGATTTGATGCGAAAGCATGGTTAGCGCAGAGTAGGGGTTGATCGGAGCTGGGAACGGCTCCGGGCCGCTTACATGCAGCTGTTGGGCGTGGAAGAAGTCGCGCACACGGATTCCATGGTACGGAAGCAACGTGCGATATACGACTTTATATTGCGATCGAGTCGACATTGGGAGGTATTTGTGGTGAGGTGGTTCCGAGCGGATGGTTGGGTCAATATATTCTGGTCGGACCTGACAGGCGCGATGTGTGACATGGGTTGTAAGCTCGTGTTGGTGGTGCGTGAACGATTCCAGGGTCTGGTTGGATCAAAGGTTGCAGTTGTTGGGCTTCTGAGATGATGAGGAGAGGTATATGTAGAGGTTTTATCAATATTCGGAGGCTTCTCAACAACCTTCTATGCATGCCTTGTAAGCCGTGGGCGTTAGCGATAATTCCACGGTGGTTCAGCAAGGAGTGATCTGACGTGCATTGCATCATTCGGTCAAAAGTTCTTGTTGAGCAGTAATGAGGCAGTCGTCCCTTTTCTGCCCTGGTTTGATACCTCGCCCATCCTCGACGCTCAACACATGCAAGTACCTAGTTACCGAACTGACTTCCTGGCTTCAATACGGAGAGCTCTCGTTTTCTCCGCTCACCGAGTCTATGCACTACCCTATTGAGGCCTTTCAAACGGATCGTTACTCGGATCTGAGATGCGCACATGCTCCATATTCCTCGCGATGTTGGTGGCATTCACCTTGTTGTATGTTTCCTCCACCCAGTGCAGCATCAAGTCAATACCGGCGGTTACACCCGACGAACTCCAGATTGGCGGCTCGCTCGAATAATCCTCCACCCATCTCGCACTTGACACCCATGTCGTGTTTGCAGATTCAGGTGCAGAAGTTACCTCCTTCCAAGTCGACTTGTTGGTCGTTGCTTTTCTTCCAGCCAAGATGCCGGCCCTGGCTGCAAGACCCGCCCCGCTGCAGATGGTGATGACCTGCTTGACCTTTGGTGCTGTCTTTTTTATGTACTCCAAGCTGGCGTTCCAGGCTGGGTTGCGCCATCCCGGTCCACCTGGAATAATGAGAACATCCAGCTCAGGTGCCGTCTCAAATGTGTACGTGGGAGGATGTAGTGAGAACATTTCGTTCTTGTGTGGATTCATGGCGTCTAATGCTGGCCTGGTTGTGACTGGTTCCATGGTCTCGGCAATGAAGAAGATGTCTAGCCTATTGCTGGGCCTCAGGAACTGAAGGACCTCGATTGGTCCAAAGACATCCAGCACATCGAACATGCGGTAGAGTAGGATGCCGTATGTTATTGGTGCGCTTCCGTTAACGCCTACTTGAAGGTAAGCCGGATATGTCATATTACAAAACTACCTTGGGACTTACTGGCTGCAGCTGCGTTGGAGCATAGCGCGACGTAGACTAAAGTGCTTATAGCGTTGATGATTCCCATGTTATTGGTTGTTACCTCAAATCCTTTCGGGTCAACTAAATCTCGAAGATTCAGGATGCTGAACTCTCGCGAGTGTACTTTTCATCTGCATCGTCACCTGTGGTTGTCCTCTTATAATCATGATTAGAATTCACCTTGACTCCCATTCACGACATCCAAATTACTTTACAGATTGCAAACGACATCACCGGACAACGCGCAATTCTTCACCCGACTACAGTCACCAATGAATGACAGAGCTGAATACCGCTTTGTGGATCGAAATGTCCCCAAGGCTGGATGCGGTAGAATCCTTCTCATCGATTCACGGGCGCCATTATCCAGACCGTGATCAGTGGTCAACACAAGCTGAGATGTGGGTAGAGGATGCCTTGGCGATGGTTTTAGGAATGCGATTGAGGTAGATTGCGCAGATTTCCCGGGACGATATTAACAAGATCTGACAGTGCGGGGAAACCAAAGGCTAATGAAGCGGACTTAACACATACAAGACGGAGATATCTGGGAAGAATGTCAAGAGCATCCATCTAAGTTGTTTGCAGCACAAAGACTTTGAAGTAATTTCTTCGATTGAATAATGATATGAAAATGTCGCGGTGTGCGATCTGCAGTCTGGGGATCACTAATGTGTATCAACCTTGTACCGGTAATCCTACTACTCCAAACGCCACGAATGCATCCCTAACGAACAGGTATAAATTTTGATCGTGCCTCATAAATTACTGCAACAATTAGGCTGACCGAAGTGAACACGAATACTTGAAACAAAGGAAATGAGGAGGATGTCTTCAGGCGGATGTCTCAATGCGCCTGCTGGCTTCTCAAAGCACGCATCATAGTAACAATGGGACGCAAGCTGCGAAGCTTGTTCTTCTCGTTGGAGCGGACAAAGTGAGTGTCCTGGCGCTTGATGCCTTGGGGCTGTATGGGGTTGACCGAGACAACCGGGCCCTTCTCGCCAAGAGGAGAGCAGACAGCGACGGAGGTCTTGCGGCGGGTGATGGGAGCTCCAATGGGGGAGCGGACCTTCTCGGCAAGAGGGGCAAACATGCTCTGCTTTCCGGGAGAGCAGATGACGATGGGCCTCTGGTTCGCGCCGGTGGGCGAGTTGACGATAACGGGGTTCTTGCCGACGACAGGTGAGCAGATGACAATTGGGTTCTGCTTCTCCGCGATGGGAGAGACAATAACGATTGTGCTCTTCTTCTGCTCGTTGTACACGCTGACCTTGCCAGTAGTGGCTTGAGGAATGGTGAGCTTGGGAGCCGCAGGCGCAGTCTCGTCGGCAGAGCCGCTCGACTTGCGCGTAAGGCTGAAGTATGAGCCATCGGGACCATTTACCCAGGAGCCGGTATAGTCGGGACTTTCCATTGCTTTCCGTGCAATCTGCGAACGACCAAGGTACAGGAAGTCATCACCCTCAACCTTAATCATGCAGTTGTGCCACGGAGTAGGCAGCTGGAACTCGTAAACTGGGTTGGGCTCCAGGCAGCTCTCAAGGGAGTCAATGGCGCGGACCTTGTTGGCGGGGAGAAGACGAACGGCGAACTTGGGACCAGCATTGTTGTGGGCGTGGATAGAAAGACGAACGTAGTTGGGGAGGAGCAGCTCAGTGAGATTCGAGTATGCCTGGTTACGGGACATCATCTCCTCGGCGACCAGAGCAGCGGTCTTCTTCTTCTGCTTACCGCTCAGGGACTTGACAGACGGGACATCAGCAAGATCCTCGAGCATGAATCGAGTCTGGCCACGGTAGAGACCGAGCGCATCGGGTTCTTGCTCGGTGATGAGCTGGCGAATGTATGCACGATCCGGGCCACCAATGCCCAACATGAGCTTCCTGCAAAGCTCGGCCTCGCCGGTAAGCTTGGTCTTGACTGGGTGTGGCATATCGTGCGAGTTGCGGAGGAGCTTCTGCAGACCCTGGAAACCGTCGGAGTCAGCGGCGAAGATGTTCTTGAGGCCCTTGAATTTGATGGTGGGAACCGGGCTATCATCCTCGGGAAATCGCTGGTGGTAAATTGCAGCCATACAGGCGTCGTATGTGTCAATCATCTCGTCGTCAACGCCAACTGAGAGGTGGTTAGTATACAATACCAGGAATGTGTGAGGACGTAGAACTTACTACAGTCGGAAAAGACGTGGCCGTCGTTAATGACCCACATAGTCGCGCCGGGCTCATAGACGGTGTTGACCTCCTTGATGAAGTCGTGGAGAACATCCATAGCAATGTGCTCTGCAAGATCGGGCATGATTCCACCAACCTTATTTGGGTTGGGAGACTTGCAGGGGAAAGCAGGCAGGGCGCACTGAATGGGAAGGTTCTTGTCAACGTATCCAAAGACTCGGTTCAAGAAGATCTCGCGTCCGCCATTGGACCACTGGTCATCCTTGGAAATGTTCTTGAGGCGGCGCTCGAAGATCTCAGCAATCTTAGTGCAGACATCGCGATGCTGCTTCTCCCATGGTGCGTTAGATGTGCCAATGGTAGCGAAAGGCTGGAACTCGGTTTCGAGGAGAATGAAACGCTCCGCCCAGATGGTAAAGCCATCAGGCTTTACACCCTTGGGCCGTGACACGACCATGCCGAGGGTGAGCCCATTCTCGTGCTCGATCTCGGAGACTTGTGTGTTGATCTCCTGTTGTTGATATGTGGGAGGAAAGTTGGAGCGAATGTTTTGGAGAGCAGGGATGGCAGTGGTGATCTGGAGAGTCTTGATCTGCTTTCCTGAAGGAAGCTCAAGAGAAGCCCATGCTCCCTCAGTGGAGCAGACGATATCCTTCAACTGCGTCCAGGCTTCTGGGAAGGCCTTGGAATTGCTGCCCTCAATTGCGAGGAGCTCACCGGTGGCATTTCGCCAGTAGAGAGCGTTGATGCAGTGGTAGGTGGCAATGGCCTTGTTAAGAGGAGGCATGGTGGAGAAGTAACGAAAGTAATTGGGTATCCGCTGAATTCAAGATGAAAAGAAACAAAAATGAAATGGTAGAGTCGACAATGGGACGAACTCTGGAAACTAGTGAGGAGCAGTGATGGCAAAGTACAAATGTACCTCTAGAGCATCAGCATGCTAGCCACTATTATATGAAAGAAACTCGAACGTTGATGTGCCTCGCAAAGCGCACGACTCTTGCTCCCGTGGTCAAGGCGTAGTGCAGGGTATTCAGCCAGCTGTGGATGCGAGGCCAGGGCAGCCACAGCTCGGTACAGCCGCCTGGACCACACACCGACTGCGTGGTGCTAGACAGGGCGCCTCTCATCTCGCTTGGGCCGTGACAGCCCTGCGGATTGGCTTCCATGGCCCAACGTGTCTGCGGCGGTGCGGGGCCTTTCTTTGGCGGGCTTCCACAGCAGGGAGATGCTCGACTTGGCGGCGCAGCACATGCCCAGCTGCTAGTGTACTATAAGCGGCTACAGGTAGCGTAGGACGTGGCTGGCGGCCTAGCGCAGAGATTGTATGGGATTCAGCGGGCCACAATCCTGCGTAACTTCAGCGGGGCGTACGGTGGCACATTGTGTGGATGTCCTCAGCCTTCGACATGCACGCTCCCTTATGCATGCAGGCTTGGCTGTCATTCGGAGCCTCCGCACCCCTGTCTCTGAATCAAAACACTCGCGTCTGGAGCCAGATTCTGTACGGCCTCCCGAAAATTACTGTCCAACACTGTCTATTATCTAAATCTGGGTGCATGGGATGTGCAGAAGCCAGCTCGCTTCCGACTCCAGCTAGCCAGAGCGCGCCGCCCCCATTGCAAGGCTGAAAGCCCTATCCAGTCCAAGTGTCGCTATTTCATTCAGTTTGGTCCATCGCGCTCGTTCTTCGCATCGTACAATTGACATCTGCTCGGCATCATGGCTTCCTACCTTTCGTTGGTGTTTGTTGCCGTTTTCGCTGCCTTCTTTGGTGTGGTCTCCTTCTTCGTCTACCTCTTCACCCCACCCCGCCATTTCCCGAAGAACATCCCCACTATACCTTTTTACTACGCGCTTCTGCCCCTCTACTTCGATGTTGACCAGGCCGAGAACTACAAGAAATATTTGAAAGAGCCTCTCGCAAAGTACGGAGCAGTCAAGATCTTCTTTGGTGGACAATGGAACATCTTGATAACGAGGCCATCGTACATTTCCGAGGTCCTCAGGCACGAAGACATCTATGCCAAGTCTGGCAACCAAGTCAAGATCCCCCACAGCGTGATTGCTGAATACACCGGCGAGAACATCATCAGCGCTCATGGCGAAAAGTGGAAGCTCTACCATAATGTTATCAAGCCCGCGCTGCAAGCCGACCAGGATCCAGAACAAATTTGGAAGAACTCCAGGCTATTGAACAACATGTTCCTAGATGAGCAAAAGAAGTCGGGTAACAATGGAGTCCCTCTTTATACACCTCTTCATCGGTACTGCCTTGCCAATCTGTCGGAGGTTCTGTATGGATCTAGCTTCGAGACTATGCAGCACATGGACTCTCCACTCCACATGATCCAGATGAAGATCAAGCCTATCATCTTCGCGCCCATGTTTTTAAACTTCCCGTTTCTTGACTACCTCCCATTGAAGATCAGGAAGCTTGGTCGTGTCTACATCAAGGAATTCCGCGATGTCTTGCGCAGCTCTATCACCAAGGGACACGAGCACCACTGCTGCAATGAGAACGACAAGCGGAGTGTAGCATGTCGCTTGATTGGGTCCCACCGCGAAGGCATACTCACCCAGAAGGACCTGGATGACAACCTTGTCTCGACTTTCCTTGCTGGCCACGAGAACCCACAACTTGTCATCATGTCGCTCATGTACCTGGTCGGATCCCACCCTGAAATTCAGGACCAACTGCGAAAAGAGATCCAAACTGTTTTCCCAGCCAATGCCCCAGCCGACTATGAGCCATTATACACCGAACTGCACGATCTCCCTGTTCTCACTGCCGTCCTCTATGAAGCTATCAGAATGTTCCCGCCCATCTCACAACTCATCAACCGCCGCACCACCGCACCTGTTACCCTTGGAAACATCAACATACCCGCCGGAGTCTACGTTGGCTACAATGCGTACTCGACCAACCGCGACACCGAGTTCTGGGGCGACGATGCTGATGAATTCAAGCCGTCCCGTTGGGGAAAGAGCATGGAGGACATCAACCACTTGTACCGCCGCGCCAACTCCAAGGGCGCATACATCAGCTTCCACGGTGGAAAGCGTGCATGCTTGGGCCAGAAGTGGGCCATGCAGCAGCTTCGTATTACACTGGTTCAGATGGTCAGGGGTCTCAAGTGGAAAGTCGACGAGTCCTGGGATGGCCGCATGACACCCGCAGGGCCTCTCTACCCACGGGGCTTAAAGATCAAGTTCGAGAAGCGAGACTTGGCTGGTACTGCAGTTGCTCCGTGAGCACTGAACAGGGCTGGATTGGGTTTCGCATGTAATGGTATCATGGTAGTTGCATTGGATCGGCGTTGGGTGCCTGTTGCTGTTGTGCTTTGAAGGGGGCGTCTTGTTGAGTGTGCATGGATTCGGATATACCAGCTCGTAAGACGGGCTCTCTGTTGCTCCATGTCCGTTGAGCAGCGCGATAAATTGCCGTAGTGAGTAAATAAGATACATTGTTGTTTCACGGAATGTTCCAGTGCATGTACCACTTATTCCCAGCGCAATGGTATGACCTCTCGTAATAGGTAAATGGAATTCGCTCCGTCCTCGCCTGTAAATAATCCCCGACCCAACAACCATACTTCGTGATCACTTCGGCGAGCCTCAACATTAAATATCGCTCCTTGTCGTTTTCATCCAGCACGAAATGTGTTGGCTTAGCAGTGAAAATTTCAATATTGTGGTGGTCTTCACTGGACACCACACTTCGAAGAATAACCTAAATAGAATAATGTTGCAGGATGTCAATGTTCTCACGGCTACATGTACCGTGAAAAGAGGCTTGTACATTACGAGGACTGCGTCCAACGTCCTTGCAGGAGGTAATTTGACGTTTTAAAACCACATATCGCCACGAACACTTAGCATAACCTGCGCATATACCTTGTGAGGCGCAAAATGCATACGGGTGAGCGGCAGCACCTCAGTGCCTACCCGCTCGGCGTTGGAGTTTAGGTACCCAAAGAGGATAAACGGGGCAGGGGTGCCTGCTAAGCACGAGCGTAGATGGGTATCCCTTCGAGACGGCACGCTGCTAGCATGTTGTGACGTGTGAAGGAGATTTTATATTTGGCATCAGATCCTGCTGGCATTGCATTAGACGAAACATATTGTGGGGTTGGGAGTCTCCAGCACAACGGCGTTAATCAGCCTTGCGGTTGAGTCACACCCTTGTCAGATAGCAATGGCCACAAGGCGTAATGTGGAGATCGTAAGACGGGCGAACTTTGCAATGGAAATGGGGATTTTTTGTTTGCTAGAAGAGGAAATGAGAGTGATGGGGGCATGAATGGGTTTCAAGTTGACAATTAGTGATGTCGATCGTGGTTGTGAGGAAGGCGGCAAGGAGATCTTTTCCATAGGTTCTTGATCTCTCGAATTTTCTTGTGAGAGCGTGCTGTGTCGATCGCCGTCACTCAAGAACGATGAGATAATGTGACACGGGGACTGAGCTTTGAATCATCTGCTCGGAGAACACGAATGATTGTCATTCAGTCGAGCAGTATCCGGTATATCTTTTGACAAAAGGCAATGCATTTGAAGTTGTTGGAAAGCATCACGAGTCATGCATGATCTAAAGTGAGCCGGGCATGATTGGACGGACATGGCCTCCCGCGATTGTCCTTGACAGATTTGGGGCCAATCGTTACGCATTGGTCTTGATTGCATTCGACGGACTGTTCTGCATCCTCTTTCCATCTTGCTTTCAGGTCTTTTGTCTATGTTCTTATGATATATGCAACTTAATCGTCGGCGTGAATTGCAGGTTACGATGTATTCCAATCTGTCCCGCGAAGCTGGCGTTGCAAGGGAGCCCAGCAAGTTACGCCCGACAATTTTAAATCCTCAACCCCCACTTGTTGGTGGACTGAGGTGGTTCGGTGGAAAAGGTCCTAAATCCGTTTACATTGGCGATGGTAGACTCAATACAGCAGTATGAGTGCATGCCAGTAAAGTTTACTTGAAAGCATGTGATTAGGACTTATCGTCCCATGGTCCTTGGAGCTGAAGCATAGTCGCTGCAGTGTCTGCCGTTAGTTCCACTCCGCCCAATCGGGGGATTTTATTCGAGAAGTCTAGACGTGACATTGCGAGATCACGGGTCTCACGTGTTTTCTCCTTTCCGCTGCCACGACCTACAACGGCATAGAGTTATTATTTGTTTGCACTGGAGTCAGTGAGACTGTACGAGCCAGCGCAATTAAGCTTGTCCCAATCGTGTCACGCTAACGGTTCAGCCTCACAGCTCCCCACCTCGTGAGCCGGGATCTGCGATGTCAAGCGGGCACTAGTGCAACTACACCAAGTTTGCTAGCGGTCAGTATTGAAAGCTGGCCCCCTGTGCATGCACAAGGTTTCACGCGACTACAGCCCTGTGCTGGCGGATCGAATCCTTCCTGATTTGGTAAATATTCGAGAGCAGCAATGCTTGTCTCGTTGAGAGCACGGTATACGCTTTCAAGTGTTGTTACCGAATACCGGATACATAGAGTTGTTGGGAATGAGATAACAGGCAGATGCATCTCAACACCAACTGCATCTACCTGCGTACTCTATAATTCAGCCTTTGAAATTAGGCGGCCACGTGGGGACAGTCATGTATCGCGCAAGTCGAGATGGAGATGTCCGACGGCTGGCTGCTAGGGCTGGCTGAGATGGAAGCGGGTCGCTTGGCAGCGCACGTCTTGGGAGCTGGCCGCAGTCCAGATGAAAATAACTCGCCCACCCTTGTCGCAGCAGGGGCCAGTCACACAAAGCCAATCTGTTGTGGCTGTTGAGCATGCACCTGAATGCCCAGCACAAGGCCCAAACTTGTGCTGTGCTTTGTCGGCACGTAGGACGCTCCGAATAGCCAGGCGGTGCAGCCTAGCAAACATGTATATCGCTTGGTACTTCTACTCAGAAAGTCCCTTCCAAGATTGATTGCTTGCTTCGCAGTATCAACATCATCATGCGTTCTCCAGTCGAATTCGAGAAGGCTCACACCTACGACCGATGCAGGGAGAGTATCGACAGCGATGACTACCCTCGAGCAAATTCCATCGATGAAGCGGAAGATTCTTTAACTGAGAAGCTTGTACCCGAAGTAACACCACCATACTCGGCCTTCTCTATCAATCGCAGAAGATTCATTCTTGGGGTTGTCACAGCCGCTGGCTTCTTTGGCCCACTATGTGGAGCTGTCTACCTTCCTTCACTGCGTCTCTTCCAGAAGATTTTCAAGACTAGTGAGACCGCAGTGAACGGTACAGTCTCAATGTACATGGTTGTCTTCGCAGTTGCAGTACGTATATAACCTCATCATGTGAATACTATATATACTGACAGTTTACAGCCTCTGTTCGGTGCGGCAGCTTCAGATGTGGGTGGTCGAAAGCTTGTATACATTGTTGGTCTCGGCAGCTTCCTCGTCGCCAATACCCTACTGGCTGTGCTTCCACCCCACATTGCACTTTTGTACTTCCTCCGTATCTTCCAGGCTTTCGGATCATGTATTGTGTTCTCCGTCGGCGCAGGTACAGTGGCCGATATCACTGAACCTGCAAAGCGTGCTTCGGCATTGGCTTGGTTCCTCATGGGTCCTCAGCTTGGCCCAATTCTAGGTCCGCTCATTGGTGGACAATTCGCCACTGATACGAAATGGCGATGGGTATTCGGTTTCCTGTCAATCACCAGTCTTCCTGTGTACCTGGCCATTCTCTTCTGCATGCCCGAGACGCTCCGTTCGCTGGTCGGTAATGGTCAATCCCTCGCATCCCAGCCTTGGATCCAAATTCCTCGAAGCCTCCGGACGAAGCCTTGCACAGATTCAAAAGTCGCCAAAGTCCCTCGACCATCATTCCGCAAATTCATGCGTCTGCTCAAGTACCCACCTCACCTGATTGTTTCGTTCAACGGAGCTTTGCAGTTCGCTGGTCTTTACGGAATGTACATTGCTTTCCCAACCGTCTGGGGTGTCGGAAAGGGTTATGGTTGGACCACAGCACAGGTTGGTTATGCTTACCTGTGTCCGGGTATTGCCATGTTCATTGCATCGATCATCGTCGGTCGCCTCTCAGATTGGATGCGACAGAAGGCCAAAGCAAACAGCAAGGACGGCAAGATTCACCCTGAGCGCCGAATGGCAATTCAGGTGCCTGGTTTCGCTATTGCCGCTGCAGGCAAGATTATGTTCGGATGGTTCGCTCAAAGCAAGCAGCCTGCTTGGATGTCTCTTATTGGAACAGCCATGGCAGCCGTTGGCGTGTCAATCGTATTCGTCACCAGCACATCTTTCCAGACGGAATGCGACCCAGCTCAAACTGCCAGTTTGGTCGCTCTTGGAGGTTTCCTCCGCAACGTGGCCGCTGCGATAACAGCAGCTATCATGATAGACATCCTCAAAAAACTGGGGTGGGGATGGGCGTTCACAGGCCTTGGCATCCTCGACCTCATCTGTATCCCAGGAATACTTCTGATTCTCATGCGAGGCGAGAAGTGGCGGGAGGACTTGAAGCGACAGCAACAGCAGGGCTGAGTTTAGTGGTCAGATAGAAGCCCTCGCAATGAGGCTATGGTACGACAGTTTGATTAGATGCATAGCGTGGCGTTGGCGGTCGTTTTGTCGAAATTCTAGATTCGCATCAATAATGATACCATAATTGATAATCGCATAAATTCAGCTGAAGCCACAGAAAACGCCATGCAGTGTTGTAGCGTGATGTCCGAGTCGCTTATTGTAGCCCCCTTCTCAGGTGGACAGGCTAGGATACTTTCGGCACAATACCATTGTTCTGGACCAGCTCTGAGTAGTGTTCCCATCCAAGACGTTCGCATCGGTCTCCTATCTTTCAGCTCCTATCTGAACCTCCCCTCGGCTCGTATTGGAATTTGGATAGGTCTTGACCATTCTGAGGACAGCTTTCTGCTCCATGTATGTGCTAACAGACAGTATGCAATTGACGGTCATATTGCGTCCAAAATCAAAAACCCCTCCAGAGACAAGCTTTGGGACAAAGTTTATTCTAGTCAGCTGCAACGCAGGCTTCCTTCTACTGTAGACTACTTCCATTCTTCTGGATCCAATCCGCGATCTTCTTTTGCTGATCATGAACAATGTCCATAGCCGCATCGGTATCGTACAAGTCGTACCAGCCTGGGCTCTCATGCGGCGGGTCTCCTGCCCAGACCATGCCAAACTCATTAGCTTTTTGCGTTTCCGGCCTATATGTACCCCCGTAAGCCCATGGAGATGTTCCGACGTATGGTCCTCCACTGATGAAATTGTCCATGACAGTGCCAATCAGATCCTTGAAGTAGTTATCCTTGTTCGATGTCGATGCAGAACTCAAGTAGGGGTACTCCTTGGCCTTGTTCTCCCAATTGTTTCTTGCCATGCCAAACTCTTCCAGGAAGATAGGCTTCCCTATGGCAGCACTCCATTTACTGGTGTCGCGCATGAAGTTTCTTGCAAAAGTCTTGGCCGCTTCCAGGTTCAACGAGAGCGGATTGTACTGAAAGAGCTATATCAGTACCTGCTCTGCAATTAATTTCTGTAGATTTCACTTACCATATCATATATGCCCCAGTTCTATGTACAGGTATGTGGTTAGCCAATGTTAGCCTTTCGTGTTATATGAGTATTCTTACCTGCACCCAACAATGCGTTGTCGCATAATCCACAGTCGAGAAGTCATGAACTCGCTTGAAGTAGTACTCGCCTTGTTTGCTCTCAAATCCAACGCTGATGAGTTGCTTCGGAGCCATGGAACGTATGTACGCTGAGATGCGTTCTACCCAAGGGAAGAGATCGTCTTTGGGGTTCAGAACGGAGGCAGCACCCTGCGCCTGTGGCTCGTTGGCCAGTTGCCACGTCATTATGGTAGGATCCTCAGTATACACTCGGCCATTGATCGTGTTCTGTCGACTCATCACCGTTTGAATATGGGCCTTGTACCACTTTTCTGCTTGTGTGTTGCTATACATCTTGTTTGCAAAATTTGTAAATGCGGAGTATGGTGCGGCGTTAATGCCCTCTTTGGTGTAATCTCCCCAGCCAGTACCAGGTGTTTCGCGCTGTGGAGATGCAGTGAGGTTCCAGGAAGACTATTCATTCAGCTCAGGAAACAATTGCTGGAACTCTTCATCCTGCTTACCGGGTAGGGGATCTTGGCATCGTTCATAGCCCACGACACGTACTGGGCAAAGCCTCCGCTCCATTGCCATTCGTTGTTCAGTGTCATAGTCGCCCGCATACCTCTCTTAGACATCTCATCGAGACAAATATCTAGGCCTTTGAAGATCTCATCGTTGTACTGTCCTGGAGCTTGCATAAGTGCCGGACTCATCCTGAATGGCTGGGGTGTTGGAGCGCCTTCTGAGCTAGCCATGATGCGAAGGTGATTGATGCCTTTTGCAGCCATCTGATCGAGTTCTGTGACCAGTCGCGAGTAGTTACCCCCAGCAGATGCATCGGCTGCAAGATTCTGATCACATGGAGACACGTTGTCAGCTTGCGTTTGGCAATAATTCGTACATCAATAAGCTCACCATACAAGCCCAGTAATTCATTCCTAAGTTTTCTTGTTAATTCCTGTCGTCTGATCTAGGGAAGAGCATGGCTTACCTGTCAAATAATGCAGCCCTTCGGCATCGTATAGTCGCAAGCCTTTGACATAGACAAAGTTGTCTTCGTCGATACTACGGATCTTCCTTTCACGTCCAGGCAGAGCGGAAGTCAGAGCCAATGACCCAAGTCCAACTTGCAAGGGTAGCCTCATGTTTGCGGTGGTTGTTTTGCAGAGAAGTCCTATCTGGCAAATGCGACACTTCCCTGAGGCCACCAAAACTGGCTCGTCAAGCATTAATATGTCTAGCCCACAATTTTCCGACAACTCGGTAAGAGAATGCACGCGAAGCGGGCAACTGACATCATGGCGGATAAATACCCCAGCTTCTGTATTCGGCAAGCGGAGACTTCTGTTGTGGGGTAGACAAACCTGGCAGTGCTGCGTTCAGTCAAGCTCCAATACTCCAAGCGATGTTTCCATCACATGCCTGTAGTTCTCTATGGTGATCTGATCCGAGTGGAGAGATACATCCGAAGCCAACCAGGATCTGCTTATCAAATATCCTGAACTTACATATTGCCGTGAACCAGGTTTGTTTGCACCGAATGTTAGGACGTGTAAATACGGCAATCGCTGACGTACTGGGAAACCCAGGGAATGAATAGTCATCAAAGGTTTCCCAATACGAGCAATGCAATGCATTCCTCAAGGTTTGAGGTCAAGCGCAGGGTGCAAACGAACGCAAAACTTCGGCAACCTTCAATTACTAGGTCTCACTAGCAAGCTACGACGACTCTAGGTCGTTACCGATACGGCCACACTATTACTGCCCCTACAAGCTTCCTTCTTGTTTCTTGAAACGCTCAAACAACTGAACGAAAGCGGCAGCGTCCTGCGCTCCACCAATTTCGAAGCGGTCATTGATAGTAAAATTCTATTCAAATGTCAGTTTTACAAGTCGAAGGATGCGTTGCAGATGTTCACTTACTGGTACGCCTGAGATGTTCTGCTCAACGGCATTTTGCACCTCTTTGTCCACCTCGGATCCTCCCTTTCCACTCTCCAGCCAGTCCTTAGCCTCTTTCTCGTCGAGGCCAGCCTTTACACCAGCTTCGATCAGAACTTCCTGTCTCGTAATATCTTTCTCATTCTCAAAGTATGCTGTGAACAACTCTTCAATGACGCGTGTCTGTGCTTGGGGACCTTTGGTCTTGCCGAGCTGGATCAGGCGATGCGAGTCACGGGTATTGCCAGTTTTCCCACCATACTTGAAATGTATGCCCTCGGCTTCACCAATCTGAGAAAGGCGCTGCTGCATCATTGCCGTACGCTCTTTGCCAAATTTCGATTCATAACGCTCTTGCTTGTCCATGCTTTTCGGAGCACTCGGATCCAGGTAGAAAGGGAACCAATTCGTCGCAAATGTGTCATTCGAATCCGGGTACTTCTCTTTGTATGCAGCGATGCCCTTTTCTAGCCTCTTCTTGCCTACGTAACACCATGCTGGACATTGTTAGAACGGTTGCATCATTGCAATCGAGCTGAGCTACTCACGACACACGGTGTCTGACACCACATTGATATCAAACCTCGTCATTCTGTGTAAACTTGCTCTGAAAGCCACTTTGAAGATTTTATGAGAGATCGCGATGGTATGCCCCCGTATTATTTTGATGGAAGTGAGTTTTATGAGGTGGAGTTGCTGACAAATTAGTAGTGCACAGAATGCTGGCGCTCGCCACCTGCTCAGTTCCGAGGTCGAAAATGACCGCACCAAACGCACATCACCGGTTTGATTTTGCGCTTCATCTCCGAGACTTGTCCACTTTTTAAGTCATGACGGCACTCAAGCACTCTCGTGTTCATCGCACCATGATCTTTGTGCGACATCGTCTCTTGCATTGGTTTAGATGCGGCTTCGATCTTTGTGGTCAAGCAAAGAGATCAGATTCCGGCGAGAGGTGAGGCAAGGCCCGAAACCTACCCGCAGCCTGGAAGAAGAACCGCTGAGTGGCTCGGCATGCGAAGGACAACTACACACACGCGAATATATTGATTAGCTACGAGCAGATGAACAAACATCATACGCAATTATGTGCCTGCTTACATGAAGAGAAGCCTGAACGTCTCGAAGTGTTGACCGCGATTCCTTCGTGTTTGAGCTGTTAAAGACTGCAAAAGGAACAGTTGCTTTAAATTCTTTGATTTACGATGTCATCACCATTGCCCTTGGGTAGCTTTCAAAATTGGACGGCCCATTGCACTTAGATCACACACGTGCATGTGGGAAACCATGAAGGAACCTACCCTCCAAAATTGGTACAACCCCTTGTTCATCGTGGCCGAAAGCAAGGCCGCCTCCTAGACATTTCGCCGGATATCTGTTGATATCTAAGTTAATAATACGGATGATAGAAAGCCTCTCGTATACGTGGAGGCTGATTATGGTACATGCATTCCGTGATAGCAGTGTCGATGAGCTTCTGATTGCACCCAACATTGGCTTTCATGTCAGCCTGTTGCCATGGTGAAGGCCTATACTCAGTTGATGGACGCACCCCAAGGCCTAGCAATAAAGGCAATTCCATAAGAGGCATAGGTACTGCTTCCATAGATCCATCCTTGTAAGGAAGTGTTCCTGAAGCATCAACTCGCCGAAGTTCATGTAAAAAGCAGCTTTGCGAGTGCTACGCAGCTACGGCTGTAGTGATGATAAGGCATTCTTGTCATTAGGAATCCAATTTCCGGGCTTCACAAGTTCATTCTTCTTCATCATTCTATGGCATACAGAGAATGTCAATCCACAAATACTTGATCTGTGAAGCATGAGAGATGGTGATGGCGTCTTGAGAATTTAGCGGAAGGTATACCCAATCTGAAACCGTCATCTGTGAGCTTAAGAGAGCCCCTGTTGTATTGCATGGGTTCAAACAACCCCAGCAGTGCCTGAGACAGGCGTACTTTCCATGTAGTTCAGTGCAAGCAACATACTTTGATCTATTCTTGAAGAGCATTTACTATGCAAATCGGTAACGAATTATCCTCTCCTAGTGGGCAACACTCTTGTTTCGAGGTACATGTGTTAAGCCAAGTAGTAATGCGATTCATATCTTACATTCGTTGGGGTAGAAGACATGGACTAACCAGAGATATGTCCACTCTTTGCTGCTCTCATACGCGCTCTTTATGGGAGTCCAGACTACCTTTGCTAGTGAAGATATAGTGCCATACGAATATGCCATTACGATCGAGGTCGCTCGTAAATCTGACCTTCCAGGCTCACTGGGATCCTTATCACACCTGATTACCAAGTGAGTGTACGTATGAACACGCTGGGAGATGCTGAAAGTACCGAGAGTGTTATTAACGATCTCCAGTTCTGAAGACACCCACAAGGCTGTTGATGTACTGGCATTGAGTGCGGCCGCTGCAGCGACAGTACCCGCTGTCTTATATTTGTCACGAGTGCCTTGCGCAAATAATAAGCATAATAAGTCGCAGCCGGTCTCGGCGGATGCTTGCAATGCATCGAAGATGCGATGGCGACGATGAGGCTCTCTTGTCTGGCAATTCACCCTCTGCTCTCGAGGAGTCCCGCGAGTGTCAGATCAGTATTGTTGTCCAAGTCGCAGCGCATTGCGTCAATAGTAAAGAGATACACTTGGGATATTGGGAAGATAATTTGGCCACGTCCGAGCAGCGGACTCATTGATGTTGATCCCTCACTGCGTTGGGCTGACCGGAAAGCCACGACTAAGGTACCTGTGCACCAACCAACCATACTACTTGCATAGGAGAAACCCGAACGAATGTGACACAAGCTAGATGCACCAGAGAAGAACTTGTACTCGAGTTGAGCAGCGAAAGTTGTCCTGAACCCAGTTTCTTTTATCAACGCCCCAAAAGTACCCCTTCTCGAACACAAAATCAGTGAATACCGGTCAATATGGGGACATGTCCAGCCCAAGCGAAGCCAAGCATCCATGAAGCAATGAAAAGCATCCGACTCCACACATTCCTGCAGGGGTAAGTTTTTCGGTTACATTTGCTTTTTTTAGCGCAGCACTGGATGACTCTGATAGGTCAGCCTCAAGCCATCAAGTTCAGCTGCTATCCCCAAATCAAACACAGGCTTCTTTTCGGCACCATTATTCATGCGGCAAGGCTGTTTCAGTTGACGAGGAGTCAAGCTCTGCGAATTGTGCGAAACTATTATCCTACACGTGGTGAAAAGAACCAGGACAGCGGCTATTGAGGTGTTATAAGTGGCAGCTTTAAGACCCCGGCTACAAACTTTGCCGACACAGCTTGGACGCCATGCCGTGTTTGTGATACCATGAGGCTGTTGTCTAGGCTCAGCTACACGGCGCAGTCTTCGGATTGTAATCTCTCAAATACGTGGTAAGGCCTCCCGGTTGAGTAATGATCTAGTTCTGTCAAAGTCCTCCGTGTGCTCGAGTCTGCCGTTTTCATCCCTCGCTTCAAATTACGGTCCCCTCCCGACTTTTTCTCGTATTCGATCATACTTCAAGATGCAGTATAGTATAGGGTTCATACTAGCAGCTGCCTTGCCAGCGGTGCATGGCGTTGCTTTCGCAGGGCCTGAGCCGACGGCGATCGATGCAAATCGTGCCTTTGGCTCCATGAGCCCAAAGCCTACAGAGGGCCCCTCGCTCAACGAATTAAGAAAACGTCAAAGGTTGGACCCAGAAACATGTGGTTGGGTAGATTCAGACTTCTGTAAGTTACCATCATCTTCAGTGCTTTTCATACACAATGCACATGCTAACAGATCCTAGCCTCGCCGGTCGCTTGCAGCGTAGGAAGAACATGCATGCTGTACAAGAGCGGTTCCCTCGGTATGGCAGGTTGCTGTGACGGCCGAGACACTCAGAACTGTAGGTCAAGTCCCGGGCAGGGGAGGGTTGATTGGGCTCAAGTGGTCGTCTGGCATCGTCAGTTGACTGCATGAGAGCAAAAACCGTCTTCTTACTTGCCACTCTCCACTCACATGAAATATGTCACTGACTTCATATAGGTGGCTGGGCCAGCGCCTGTATCGACAAGAAATCTGTCGATGCCGGCAATTGTGGCACAAACTGCAAGTTGAACACCTTCATCCGAAAGTGTACAGACCCCGCTGCCCCGTACTGTGTCACATGGACCTATCCCTCCAACGGTATAGCCGACTACGGCTGCGAGAGCACCTCATCCAACACTGTCTTCAACGTCCGTCAAACAGCTACAGACAAGTCGGGAGACACCACAAGCACAAGTTTACCGACCGTCGCTGCTGCCGGCATTACCTTTTCCACAGGAACCAGCAGCGACAGTACATCGTACAGGACGGCAAAGAAGCTCGCCATCGGCACCATTGTCGGCATCGTCATCGCCATCCTGGCCCTCGTTTTCTTCGCCATCGTCGGCGTTTGCGTGCTCCTCAAGAAGAGGAAGAAGGCCAAGCAACTCGCCCAAAATGCCGAAATCGTAGCAAGCGCGCAGGCAAATCGTCCTCAATCGCAGTTCAACCCAACAGGACCTCCTCCACCTCCCCAGCAGCAGATGCAGCCGCAGCAGCAAATGCAGCAGCCGCCTATGCCTACTCAGAGCCCGCAGCCAACGCTTAATGGATACTTCGCGCCGCCTGGACAGCAGGATCAGAAATATGGTCACACGTCAGTGACTGAATATGCCATGTCGCCGATCTCGAATCCCTCGACTCCTGCGCCATCGTATGCGCAGCCGTATGTTTATCAGCAGAATCAGAATACGCCACCGGTGCCGCAGCAGCAGACGGGTCAATACCAGCCTCCTATAAATGGCGCGCATGAGGTTGCGTCGCCTGTGCAGCAGCAGCAGCAGCAACATCAGAATGGGCCTGCTCATGGAAATGTGAATGGCCAGGCTCACGAGGTGGATGCGATTAGTGTACCGCATGCACCAGGAAACGGGAGGCCGGTGTACGAAATGGGGGGACGATGAGGGGAGGCGAAGGACCGTGGGGTTTGGATTTTCAACTGACTTGGTCTCTTATTAAATACAAGGACAGTGGATAGCTGACTCGAACCGACATAAATGTACACTTGACAGGATTTAAATCTGGGTGATCGTAATATACATTGGGCAAATAAACCTTGGCCTGAAAAGATCCAACAGAACTTGAATATACAAAAAGCACATGATCAGGTCCTCAACCATGCATCGTCTGACCCCCTGGGCCCCTCTCCCAGAACTCCAATGTCAAGGCACTCAAAAAGCATGGAATTTCCTTCCTCCCTTCGACCCAATACACAATCTGATCCCTGATCTCGCCCGCAAACACACTCTGCTCGCCACCCGAGACCTTCATTGTGCCATTTTCGCCATCAAAGACGATGCTATTCTCGCCATCCTCATCTGCTGGCTTGAACATGGACGTGACTTTGACCCGGCCATTTGGCATGAAGTCGAGTTTCCACCCCAGGATGGATGCGACGGCTTCGCGGAACTCGAGCGACTTGGCGGTCCAGATTTGCTTGAGGCGCGCGATCTTCTTGGTCGAGGAGGCGAGTTGCGTGCGGAGTTCTTCGAGCTCGTCGCGTACGGCGTCGAGGGTGGATAGGGGCACAGTGGAAGGTGGTTGTTGGGCGTGGTCGAGTTGGGCAAGCAATTGAGTGTTTGCTTCGCGGAGGTTGCGGACAGTGCTGAGCTTGAGGGCTTCAGCGTCGGCCGTGGGATTCGATTTGAGCTCCAGGACGCGTGTTCGAGAAGACTCCTTGAGTTTCTTGAGTTGTGAATGTTGGGCTTTGTATTCAGCTTCGATGAGTCTTTGTTTCTTTTGCAGCGCAGTGAGATCATCCTGTAGCTGTCGATTCTTGCGACGTAGCTCGCCTAGCCTCTCGTCGTTGTCTTCACTCTCTAGGGATCGCTTTTGACCAGCTGCAGCGTTCGACGACTGCTTCTCGATGCTGTTAAATTCTTTCTGTAGTGCTTCAACTTCCTTGCGGTACTGGTCCACGAGGTCTTCGAGCTCCTTAATCCGCTCTGATTTGGCGGCGTCGAACGTATCAGGCTGTGCCTCGCGCTCCTCATCGTCAAAAGCCTTGACTTGGGCTCGGAGGAATTCGACCTCCTTTGTCGCCAAAGCTTTCTGTCGTTCTAAACGAGCTCGGGCTTTCGCTTCAGCAGAACTTGCGGTACTACCAGTGTTGGACGTCTTTAAGTGCTGAATTTCTGCTTGCAGTTTGACTCTTTCATCTTCCAATGTTTGTATGTTGGCTTCCTTGATGGTCAATTCTGGCTTAATTTCTCCCAATTGGTTGAGGAGATCGGTCCTCTCTATCCGCTCCTGAATGAATGCGCGCGCGAGGTCTTCAGGGGAGTCGAATTGTAGTTCTCCATGTGTGTCCGCCTCGGCTTCAAGATATGAGGTCCATGAATTCCGCTCATCCTCCAGAATCTGCTTCCGTAGGAGAGCCTCATTTAATTGCCGCTGAACATCGTCCATTGCATACAACTTTGTTTGTAGCGATCTCTTCTCCTCCTCGACAATCTCGATCGCCTTGTGTTGCTTTCGATATTGCCTGAGCTCTGCATTTTGCTCTCTTGTCAAGGTCTCCAGTTTTTTGATATGGCTGACTTGATCAGACAGCTCTCTCTTGATGACTTCAAGTGTCTCTGCGTCGCCAGTTATAGCCTTGAGCCGGAGTACCTCTGCCTCCAGCTGTCCGACTTCCTCTTCTTTCTGACCAAGCTTCTTTTGTGTCGACTGCAGTGCATCGACCTTCGATTGCAGGTCTGTCTGTATCTCCTCGATGCTCTCCTTGAGCGCCTTGTGCTCTGCCTGTAATGTGTTGTACTTGTGGTCATTTTGTCTTTGCGACGATGCCAGCTCCTCCTGTACCTCATCGTATTCTTCCTGCAGCGACTGCGCCTTTTCCTGACTTTGCCGTAACCGCTTTTCTAGTACTTGGCGCTCGTTCGCTGCCCGCGTTTGTGCTTCAGACATTTCCTTGGTGACGGCTTCATACTTTTTCAAGGTGAGCGTGTTTGCTGTCTCCGCTTGTTGCGCTTTGCGAAATTCGGTATCGGCACGGTTCTGCGTATCGCGAAGCTCTTGTGCATGTTCCAGCTTCTTCATCTCAATATCCTGCTTTGCTGTCTCGAGCTCATATCGGACCGTGTTAAGCTGTGCGCGCAGCTCTTCGTTGGCCGGATCCGAGGGTACGACCGTATGCGGTGCATTTTGTGACGTGCGCATTGTAGTCCGAAAGGTCTCTCGCAGCGGTTCACGTTTAGCAGGCGGTTGTTCTACATCTGCGCCGAACAGGTCGAAGGTGGGTTGGAACGTTTTCCGCGACATGTTTACAATGCGCTCCCTTTGTTTGTTGTTCTCTTTGTTGCGCCCAGACAGTCACCGGTGTATTACAACGCGCTGTGGTCCATGAACGATGCTTGTCGAGCGCTGTTTCAGTTTGTCGAATGTCGTCGTCCGCAAGAAGTTCGAAGAGTGTGACTTTATTTGCGTTGTGAAGAAGCTGGGGAAAGATGTCCAGGGCCTCGCACGCTTGGACTTGACGAGCTAGCGCGTAGGGTGGTGCAATCGCGAAGTCACCTGTCAACTCTCCCTCACCACCACTCCAGGGCTTTCACGAGCATCACAATCTATCATGGCAGATGTTCGCACCAAGACAATTCCAGGTCTATTGATCATATTTACGTGTAATCTTCTGAGAGATCATTATCCTTCACCACGTTCCCTCAAGCTTGCCCAAGCTCTTGAGAAAACATCGCTCGAGCCATTGCGCCAACCCCAAGCAATGCAGTAATGACGCAGAAGCAGTTCTAGTTCCTCCAGTTCATCTAAGAACTCCAGCGCGGCGACTCGCTCCTTCTCCTCCTCACTGATCCAATACCGCCAGATGTAGCTTGTGTCCTCAGCTTTTGCTGCTGCCTGAAAGCCGTAACCCTGTAATCGCGCCCGCTGATCACCGAGTTCAGGATACGCGGTAAGAGTATGCAGATGTATGTTTCGCGTCTTGAGGTTGGAAATCATGGTTCGGCCAAAGGCGTCCTGCGGTAGAATAGGTTCATACAGTATGAGGGACGACGGGGTCGTGGGCTGCAGGTAATGAGTGAGGAGCGAGGATACGATCGACTGTACAGAAGAAGGCTGCAGATACACTAAACACATCTCTGACAGTATCAAGGTAGGTATAGTAGGGTCCAGATTGGGTAGCTCAGGGTGGAGAGTGTCTTCTGGTGGTGTCTCCAGCGAGCGCAAGTCGAGCGCATGTATGTTGTAGGTCTTGGAGTGATAACACGTCGAGTCTGAAGGTGTTGCGGCCAGCTTCTGGTACAATTGTGGCTGCCTCTGTATGCTCGCGATCTTTGCAGAGGTGTTGGTAGGAAAGTCGATTTCGTGGTATATCAGACGAATGTTGGGATATAGATCCATCAGGCGAAAGAAGCGTGTATCGGTGCCGGCGCCCAGTGACACAATTTGCTTGGGCAGGGACGGATCTGTGGTGAGAAACTGGGTAACGAGCTGGTCGATTGCTGAAGTACGAACGTAGGTGCCTGGACATTATGAGTGGTTGACCTTGGCGGGAGGCGTTGCAATGCCATACCTCTATTCAGCAGAGGCAGCCTTCTTGTCGCCGGCTGTGTCGCGAACAGCTTTGCATATGGATCGTGAAGGTAGCCAAGCTCTACGCAGCTCACCCGACTCCCTGCAGCATCTTGATCTGTGCCCTTGACCGCATTGTCTCTTATCTGTTCCGTCTCGCCGCTAGAGCTCCCAAGGCCGCCTCGTCCAGGTCCTCGTCCACGTAGACCGCCTCCACGCCGGGGACCGAGTAGTGTTTTCAGGTTGGGTATTTCGTTGGAAGAAGCCATGATCTTACACGGTTGAAGCTCGCATGCGATTTGGTGGGGTAGCTTTCCGCACTAGGCCGCGGAGGCTACTAGCTCCAGATGCACGCCAAGAGCGATCGTGAAGCGGCTCCGGAACAATTTCTTTGACGCGACAAGCTCATTCACACGACTCTGCGACCGCGACAGACCCACCGTATAACTACTCCTCGACCGAACACGCTGCAACCATGGATGAACCAAAGTACCAACAGAGCCTAGTCCGCCTGTGGAGGATCTGGCGGACGGCCAAGGAGATGATGAATGAGCGGGTTCGTTGCGCATGCGCCAGGCAGTGAGACTGCGCTGACTCTCACCCAAGGGCTATCTAGTTGTCGAAGACGACATGAACTTGTCACTGGAGCAGTTTGCCAGCAAATATGCGCGCGAAGATGGAGAGCCAGAGTGCGTACATACGGATTGCGACAATGGCGGCCCCACTGACTGCCTGCAGCCGCTCGCGACTCAACTTCTCTTGCCAGCCCAGCGAAGAGATGCTTCTCAAATACACACCCGCACCGACTAAGAAAGAGCCCAATCCCGTACCCGCCATCGGCACCATCTGGATAGAGTTCAACAGCGACGAGAATGCCGGTCTCAAGCAATTGCGCGACTACATGAACCACTTGGTCAGCGGCCAGTTCTACTCTGGTATCATGGTCACCGTCAAGCCCATGACCGGCATGGCTCTCCGATTCCTGCGCGGCGCCCACGCCCTGGCCGACGGACCCAAGGGCGGCATGGAGGTTTTTGTCGAGCAAGATCTCCTGGTCAACATTACAAAACACGAGTTGGTGCCGAAGCACGTGTTGTTGAGCGCGGAGGAGAAGCAACAGCTACTTCTGCGGTACCGACTAAAGGAGACACAGCTGCCGCGTATCCAGTCAACGGACCCGGTCGCGAAATTCCTGGGACTGAAAAGAGGCTCGGTAGTCAAAATCATCAGGAAGTCAGAGACAGCTGGTCGCTATGCGAGTTACCGATGGGTCATTTGAGGCAGGAGAACGAGTAAGCATTATTTGGCGCGGCGTTTGGCGAACAGGAAGGGACATTTCCGAGAGAGAAGACCATTTTGGCATCTGCAGGAAAAGCTCAAACTGCTCTAGATTTGCAGATCTTTTATACCAATAATCGTTCCATTGACCAACTCCGCCTTTGCAGTAATTTGCCTGCGAATTTTTTCCCAAGTCATCTTGTCCACCCACGAACCAGACATTTCACAATCTCCTCGCTGTCATTGCTTTCAGAATATTCCTAGCCTCCTCATCTCCCCCTCAATCATCGTCCCCCTTCCCCTCCCATCCCTCATTCTCGTCTCCATCTCGACATCCTGCCTCAACACCGTGCTCTGATCCTGCTTCAACCACGCCAAGTGTCCACACAGCCAGAGCCAGCACAGCAAACCCATGACGAAGGCGTCATAGCAGATGAGTGAGTAGGTGGCTGCGTCGAGCCATATGGGTGACCAGATACCGGTGGTCGATGAGGGTGGGGCAGATGCTGGGGTGGAGGTCGTTGTTGGGAAGGCGTTTGCGATGACGAGCATGATGAGAAAGAGGAGGACGGTGATGACGGATATCATGGTTTTGTGTGTATGTTATGTATAGGTATAGGGCTGCCTTAGCGAGGTGATGTCTGGGCTCGGTCCTCGATGAGCCGGAACGTGGCGTGGTAGAATAAGTGAGTTTGATCAAATATGTGGTGATGGTAGATAGGTCGAGATAGACGTCAGCAGTTATAAACTCACGAGATAGATACGAACAATGGCTGTGAAATACGCTCAGAATGGAGTTGGTGGATGAACAAATAATCGTGATGCTATTGTGTAATTAAAAAGCGGTATACATAATTCCGTGCTTTCACCGCCCGAAACTCCTAAATCGCCATGTTGAATGCTCGCTCGCTTGCTGTAGTCCCGTTCTTTTTTTTAATCAAGGTTCGCTCTTATCCCAAGGCAGCGCGAATGTGGCGACCCAGTCTTCGACTTCCTTTCGCAGCTGAACAATGTCGGTAATGTCCTCCCCTTCACCGACGTATTCCTTGAATGCCGCGACACTGCCAGGGTTCTTGCGACCGGTCTCCTCGGCCTTCTTCTTAGCCTCTTTGTCCAGCTTCTGAGTGATACCGACTGCGCGGTGTACTACATCGGCCACACGCTTGAAGTCGTCGGGCTGGAAGCCACGAGTTGTCATGGCTGGCGTGCCCATACGGAGACCGCCAGGCTTCATAGCAGACTTGTCGCCTGGTACTGTGTTCTTGTTGGATGCAACGCCAACAAGCTCGAGAACGCGCTCTACTCGTGCGCCGTCCACGCCTCGGTCTTTTAGGTCAACAAGGACTAGGTGGTTGTCGGTACCGCCGCTGACGATGTTGTAGCCAAGACCGCCATTCTCCTTGTTGTCACCGAGACGCTGTGCTAGAGATTTGGCATTTTCGAGTACCTCCTGTTGGTAGTCCTTGAACTCTTTACTTTGCGCTTGCTGTAGCGCTACAGCTAGAGCAGTGATGGTGTGGTTGTGGGGTCCACCCTGGTGGCCAGGGAAAACAGACTGGTTGATGGGTCCTTCGAGATCGTACTTCTCCTCGTTGCCCTTCTTGTCGACGCGTCTCGTACCTTTGCGGAAGAAGATCATGGCTCCTCGTGGACCGCGCAGTGATTTGTGCGTTGTGGTGGTGACAATGTCTGAATGAGGGAAGGGGGAGGGAATGACGCCAGCTGCAACGAGACCTGAGATGTGAGCCATATCAGAGAGGAGATATGCGCCCACGGCATCAGCCAGCTTGCGCATGCGCTCGTACTCGATCAATCGACTGTAAGCTGATGTGCCAGCCACAATGACCTTTGGTCGGTAAAGGTGTGCCAATTCCTCCATGCGGTCATAATCGATGATGCCAGTCTTCTCGTTCAGTCGGTATGGGAGAGTCTCGTAGTATTTGGAAACTGCCGAGATCTTCTTTGTTGGTGTTTGGTAGCCGTGTGACAGATGTCCGCCGTGCGGGAGATCGAGACTGAGGATGCGGTCATGGGTGTTGAGGATGGCAGAGTAGGCATACAGATTGGCAGGTGAACCGGAAAGTGCTGGACAATCATGTTAGTCTGAGCGACCATGACAGTCGGCGGTAAGACGTACGCTGTACATTGACACCCCATTCCTCGGGGCTCAAGCCAAATGCCTTGAGCGCTCGTTCCTGACACAGCCTTTCTGCCTCGTCGATGTGCTCATTACCACCATAGTATCTTGCGCCTGGGTATCCTTCCGAGTACTTGTCTGTATGACTCGTAAGTCGTGGTGGTGTGAGAGCAATGCGCCGGACCTACTTTGCATGACACTGCCGAGAGCATCCAGAACAGCTTGCGAGGTGAAGTTTTCAGAGGGGATGAGATTGATGAAGTGCTTCTGCCTATTCTTCTCCTACATTGAGACTGTTGTCAACTTCAATTCAATAACAAGTTTTGCTATCGCCGTACCTTCTTTATGATTTCGAATACCGTCGGGTCGGCTTGCTCAAGGTTCTGAGACAGCACCTGCAAGATTGTAAGCACAAGGCTTCATCCAGGCCCAATTCCAGTGAAAGTACCTTCTGCTGAGCTTCCATTGTGGTTGTGGCGTAGCCCCGCCATTGGTTCTGCGGTAATCTGGAGGAACTTATGGCAACTGCAGCGTATGAACGAGGCGCCAGTCGGCGCAGAGGCGCTCTGCAGACAGCTCGTAGGGATGCCATGGCAGTGTATGAGGCTCAGACTGTCAAAGGCGTGGCACAACCTTTTAAGTTCGACAGCGCAATGTCTGGATCTCCAAACCAAATAGAGGCAACGAACGATTGATTGGACACCCCCGCTTAGTGACGGCGCGCGAGTCGGTGGTCGGTGGCGGCACGCAGGGGTGCAAGGCGGACGGCCAGGTTTCTCCGACGGCCGATGGGGTTTTGGTTCAAAAAGCTTTCCGCCGCGATACTGGCTCGATCACAACTAAAACCTCGTGATTACACGCTTCTCAGACAGCCCTATCCTCACTCGGCCGGCGCAAGCTGGTCGACGTGGGAGATGCTGAAACGCTCCGGGCATCACCACCCAGAGGAGACGAGATGGTTTATGAATGGAATTGGTTGTGTGCGCGCCATTACGACGCTCGAGACGGGGACCCGCGTCATGCTGGTGTCAACAAACGACTCCATGCGGCGATCTCGAAGTTGTTGTATTCTCTTTCACTTTGGTGTTTGCTCCTTTGTCATTAGTTCCCGGATTACAAGATAGAGTAGGCAGAGTGCATCAATTCACGGTTCTTTTCCTACACTACTCACTCTTTCTTTATTGTCTATCATTCACAGCAGACACCATGCCCGACCTCAGGCTGGGGAAGGCACGCGCTCTTAACCCGCTGCTTCCATTAACGTGTTGCCTGTCTCTCTTCACACCCTCCACAACTGCTGGCGCCTCTCCCGACATCACCACTAGCCGACTGCTCACCTCCTCCCTCCGCCTCTACCACCTTCGCCTACATTTTGCGTCGATTGCATAACCTCTCGCACAAACATTAGCTCACCCAATTGACTACCTCAACCGCCTCTGCACACCACACCGCCTGACTGTCGAAGGCCCTGCTCATCATGGCTACCAAGGCTAAGACACCCGCACCACCTCGCCCAACCACTCCGGAGCGAGACAGCAGTCCCGAGCTCGGGAGCCCCTCCAAGATCACGCAGTACAACAAGGATACCGGTCGACCCATCCGCAAGAGCGCAGGCAAGGTCAAGAAAGTCGCTGGCTATGTCGATTCTTCATTTCTTGGCGACGACTACGACCCGTCAAGCACAGAGGAGACCGATGATGAGGACATGAGCACGAGCAAGCGTGGTCGCGCAGATAAGATAAAGCGAAAGCGCAAGCGCAGTCCTTCGCCACCGTCCCCACAACTGGACAGAATTATGTATGACCAAGAACTGGATATCTTCACAGATGATGAGAGTGGCGGAGCTTTTCATGGTAACACGCCCAAGAAGCCACCAGTCTCTCTGCAGTTCAACGTACCCTTGGGCTTTCATGGCCCACTGTTCGTCAAACTGGACAGCGCATTGTTGAAAGACAGTGAGGAAGGTGTGCGCCACGACATGCACCGGCTGCAGACGAAGAAGCCACGAGCAATCGCGCCACCTTCACAGCCCGCTGCTGTGACGGGGTCGTCGCAGCGCTTCACCGACTTATCACCAGAACTGAGAAATCAAGTGTATCGTCATCTCTTCGTGCGCAGAGACATGTTGAACATCCCGCAGCATCATGGCACCGCAGGGCTCTGTCAATCTTCGCAGTTCCTACGGACATGCAGGCTTGTTCATGACGAAGGATGTTCGGTAAGTATGACTATCAAATCATGCAATATATAACCTGACATGTTGCAGATACTTTACGGTGAGAACGAGTTCCATTTCAATCGCCACCACGACACCCGCGCTCCTTTTTGGGAGACTAAACATAAGGAGATCGGCTATCAGGACGCTCTTCACTTCCTCAAGATGATTGGTCCAGAGAACGTGCAGTATCTACGTGATATTCAGTTCGACTTCGACGACGCCCTGCCTAAGCATGCCCCACTGCTGTCGACCGAGGCCCGCCGCTACGTCGTGGACGACTACTTGATGAACTGTCTCCGCATATTGCGCGACGCCAAGCTGCGCAAGATCAGCTTGCGATTCTTTGGCCGTCGCCAGCTCTTCAAGTCAGACGTCAAGTTCCTTGGCTATCTCGAGCAAATCAAGGCCGACGAGGTTGTCAAACTCCAACTTTGGGCGCCTCAGAGCAAGATCAGTAACTGGGTGTGGGAGGGCATCAAAGAGCGGATGGTGCGCAAGAAGAAGCTGTATGTGAAGAAGTGAGCTCGAAAAGTGGCTCGCGGTGGCTACATCTCACGAGTCTGATTGCAATGAGTCTAGCTAGAGCAGCTGAGGCATATCACGAAGGGTAAATTGACACGTGCCTTTCTTTTTCCTGAAATCACTTGCTGACTGACTACAGCATGTTTTCCTTCGCAAAAGTACATGCTGTATCCTTTGAGACATGACACGACTGCTTGTGTTGTCTCATTCTCTTTAACATTTATGGCACAGCATCTAGGGGCTGCATCATTATCACGGCTACAACGGTATTTTACTGTACCTCATCAGACATGTAGAGCTAGACAAATGTCAAATGCCACACTGCAATCACGGGTAGCCATCGTGACAAGTCCAGCTTGGACAAACGCTTTCATGTCCACCAAAGTACTATTCTCGTCTTCGATCCACAAAGGCTATACTTGCCTCATAATGTCTTAAAAGTTAGAACCGACCGTTCGGCTGCACCGCTGCCCGGCTAAAATTTCGTAGTCTCCATCCGTCGCGACCGTATCCAGCAGGTGAGCGACCATAACCCTGTCCCTACCTAGTCCCTGTATGAGCCCGTGCAGCGCGTACGTTATGTACCTGCATTAGCTTTTCCGGTTGCGAAGGTTGCGCAAGTCTTGCATTGTGCAGGGTTGAATGCACGTAAGAGAAGTTGGATTGAAAAAGCAAAGCGAAAAAAAAAAGCAACGTGTTTAACTTGTTTGGTTGGCGCGTATTGTGTACTGAGTGTGTGGGAGGGAATGATTCGTGTTGCATGTCTCACGCCAGACCTCGGGAAGTGTCAGCATGCAGAGCGTGCCGCTGCGCTGCTGCACATGTATGTGAGGCGGGCGGGGAATGGTCGGATGTGACTTGTGCGACAATTTAATTCATCATTTCCAAGGTTGATGATTGGACAAGACTCTGAAAAGAACCTGTTGGGAATATGAAAGCACAACCGAAGGTGCGGAAATGTGCTGTGGAGGAAAGTACCTAATCCAGACGACTGCCTGTTTGCTATGGTAGCGGAAAGGCCCAGCCGACGTCGCAGATAGATGGACAAACACGAACCACCAACCAGGAGCTTGGGAGCCACGCGTAAGCAAGAAACTTGTTGAGCGCAATGTGCAATTGTGACGAATGTCTCGGATTGCGGCGCCTATAAGAGGCGAAGCTATATAGCCGTTCGCGGTTCCGGAGATGGGTGGTATAATAGGGCGGTGATATAGCCCGTTCGTTGGCAGCTACCCTGGTGGGAACGGACGGATAAAGATTGCATACCTACCCGTGGACCATATCAAGATTGTGCTGTGGGCCTGTGCCGTGATAGATTACCTACTACCCCACACAATCTTGGGTACTGAATTGCGTTGGTGCGGATGCATGGTGATCCCGCTGCATGCGCGTTGCTTTGCAGGAGGGTTTGCCCCGGTTGTTGCAAAATTGTGGATTCCACAGGAATAGCGTACCTGTCGTTGGGCGTACGCTCCAGACGAGGCGGGACGTTGAAAAGTTTCGTAATTGGGGGATCATATGTGGAGAGTGACGAACGCCAACGGCCATTTGTCCAGACAAGGTCCAGTCTATGTGCATTCATATGCATAAATCCCATACGCAAATGCCAGAACGCTACCTGAAGCCGTCCTTAATTCTTGCCCTTCCTCTTCTTGAACTCCTCGATCCAGCTCGCAGAACGATCCTTGGGCACCACGCTGATCGTGACCAGTCCATCAACAACTTCTGGCTTGCCGCTGCCCAATATCTTACCGAGACCCATCTTCTTGCCCACCTTGATTAGGCCACCTGCTGACGTCTCCATATATGCTTCCACCTTATCTGGTGTGTACTCGTGCTCCTCGTCCCATGGTAGAGGAAATATGTAGTCGAGATGCTCGGCTAGCTTTTCCCTTTCAGAGAATGCCTTGATGAAGTCGGACTGTGAGTGTGTGGGATAGAGTAAGATGACCGGGAATCTGAGTGTCGAGGATGGATCAAGTGCATTTTCCAGCTTCATCTCAGAGTCTTCTAGGTGCGGAGGCTGCTCTGTCTTCCGTGTGAGAATATTCCTGCTTTTCAGGGCAAGTTGCAGAGTGGCCCGCTCGGATGCCGCCCTGGCTTCGCGCTCTCTTCGTGCTCGCTCCACAGATTCGACATGGGCTTTCCGTGTAGCGACCTTGGCCTTGAGTGTTTTGATAGGTGCATTACTGGAGTCAATGACGAGGCCTCGATCACAAGCATCTGCGGCCTCAGCAAGCTTGTCAAGGGCCAAACAGGCGGTAGCAGACCTGTAAAAGGCCTTGACGTTTGAAGGATCGAGACGAAGCGTTTGTGCACAATCCTGAATGCAAGAGCGATAGTTCTCTAGAAAAGCTCAGTAACGGCTCTGAGAGGTTCTCCTGCTCGTTGTAGTAGCTGCAGCTGCTTGCTAAACGACTCACTTTTCTCGAGATTGCATAGTGCTCTATTCACATAGCACGCTATCTCGATAGCTCTCTCCTTCTTGGCCTCCTCCTCCTCATCGAGTTCTACCTCGATTACTTCTGGCCCTTCAGCATCAGGATCCGGATTGTTTTGCGGTCCTTTCAGTGCTGCTAACGCTTTATCGTAGTACTCCTTGGCATCAGTCCATTGCTTCGTTCTCGCACAGTCATTGCCCTGTTGGCGGAAGTTCTCCGCGATCTCGGCACGAGTGCCCTCGTATGCCAAAGCCCTTAGCGCCTCGAGAGCGTCGTTCTGGCCGCCCTCGCCATCTGTCTCGTCCAGCGTGGTCATGAACAATGGCATTTTGTTCATCTCCTCGAGCACTTTATTCACACTTTGCGACTTGATATCAGCCATTGCCGGCGGCATGTCTGCGGAAGGTCCCGCCGCAGCTCCAGGGTTCGTTTCGTGTGCCATGGTTCCAGTCCAGTGATTTACTTTCGATGCACGACGTATGCTGGGGCTTCACATTGCCGCACAGTGGTTGAGTGACTGCACCTTGAATTTTCGATGGCTTAGTCAGGCGTGTGGGGCAGCGAACTTCCCTTTTCAGAGCTGTTCATCCTGGTAAGCCGTCGACGGCAACTTGCCAGGTCCACCCCTTGAAGCAGTGCGCGACGGACCTTAAGGCCCTCGAGAAAGGAAACCAGAGGGGCACTAGGCAACTTTATGAGCCCGATCGAGACCAAGTCGTGACTTTGTGGAGAAGCTCACTGACGCGCAAAGGCCGCCATGACACCGACTGCAGCACCAACCCTTCTCTTTGCCCTTTCCCACGGCCTACCGGTCTCCGAGTCAGACAAAGCAGGTATTTGACACATGTCAGAAGGCTTTGCTTGCGGGACCAGGGCGCTGACTTTGGGGCCTGTGATATCATGCCCGCCCGAGGTCCCAGAGTCCCAGGCACATGGAACCCTGCATGGCAAGCTGCAGCTGTCCGCATAACGGGCTCCACTCTTGCAGTGCAGCACGGCGAGGTCCTTGCACTACCATCCCCTATCCCCTTCCAGGTCACGCTGCGTCCGTATCAGTCTAATGACCCTGTTCCCTAACTCCACCATTCACCACAGGGCAAATTAGAGGCGTTGCTCCACGCGTTCTTCACGCTATATTGCACCCACGCGGAAGTCGTCTGCCACCAGATTACATTCCACGGGTGACTTCACCTTTCGCTGTGCGTCGTCACACGCAGCTTCGCGGAACAGTATCTGAGTCTGGACTTGTCGCGCAGCGAAGAGGGTACATCCCGGATCGCTGTCTCGAAGCCCGTCAGGACTCAGGCACCCTCCTCGCCGTCACAGGGGGTTGGGTATTGGCAAGTCCAGTCGAGCCTTTTGGGCAGGCCCTGGTACATTTTCGATCATCAGTTGGGATTCACGTCTGCCGATCTCGACTCAAGTCCGCTCCTGCGCAGCGCCCAGAAAGCTCGACTTGAGCTCATCCGACTAAGGTGGTCATGCCTGTGTGACTAGCAAGCATCGCATGCTCGACTAATCTTCAATTGCATGCCACCATCTGTGTCAACTACTGCCAATAAAATATCAACACCGGCGCGCGAAACTGGGCGGCGCTGGTCCAGGCTGGTGTGTTTAAGCCAGCTCACCTCTAATTCCAACCGTACGGGAATTCAACGGCAACTTGAGAGATCGTTGGGCGGCATCGCGGCTTGACCTGCTAAGACCACATCCCGTCCAATCCTTTTGTGCCTGCTTTTCCTATAGTGGTAAGTGTGCGGCGCGACCAAGGGAGGCTGAAACTCCGAGTCACGGCCTATCAACTAGCCGATAGGATGGGGTGTGTTTTGCACACATGTCGAGGTCGCGAGGCTCATTTGGCAGTGTGTTGAAGTGTACGACGGCCGATGTCCGTCATGGGCCAGCCAACAGTCAAGGCACAGTCCTGCTCATCACTGCGCCGATCGTGTGCCCTATTCAATGGACGACGTTGCACAGGAGCTCGTGGGGACCAGCGCACGCGCCTTCGCTGGGATCTGTCCTCCTCAAAAGATTGGCAGACTGCTTTATGATTTAGGGCCAATTGCGCCGTTGGAAAGGGGAAAACAAGGGTACCCTGGTCGCTGGTGTCCAGGGAAGCTTATTGTGCTCGCTAGTAGAGAGCGTGCATAAGCACCTCCCGTAACTCATCTGCGGGAGGGCAAAACAAATTCAACATGGCGAGACCGGGGACGCTTGATTTCATTCGTCGCCATCGACAATTCCGTCGTCCAAAAGGACCGTGCAGAGCTGTGCCTATGTTCCGAGCACGAAGCTGCTGCATGCCGGATCAGCGCATTCATGCGAGCTCGACCCTCTGTCCTAATCCTTCTTCTTTCCCCACGCCCTGTGCCACCCCTCAGTGTGCTTGCGTCGGTCTTTTCTCATTGTTCTGATTCAATTGTCGCATTCAGCATTCTCAGTCTTTACCATAATTGTTCTTGTCTTTCAGCAAGCTACTGGGAGCACAAGGCGTGGAGTTAGCAGTGAGGCCATTATTGAAGTCAAAGCAGGCATTGTCCAGACATGTAAGTGTTACGTCCACTGTACATCTCTAAACACATCCTAGCTGAGTCCTGAATACTACCAACGAATCTTCACTGACCACCTCTTCTTCCAGCTCTGAATCATCGCGAATCCTCGAGTTGACCGATACCTTTGCCTACGCCTACGCCTACCCTTGCACTGCATTGCACAGCAACACGACCTCGATCTCGGATCAATCTGGTATGTCACTTGCGATCTTCCATACCAGACCCACTCCAGATTATGGAGACATAGGATAGCTTGACGTTGGTTCCATAGCTGGGTCTTGACAGCAGTCTGCCCACAAGTCGCGACAATTGCACATCAAACAATGACTGATTTCAAGGCAGACATGCGTTAAATCTTACGCCACTCCGGCACCACTTTGTTGTGGTTCTAATATTAATTCATAGTCTATCGTGGTTCTCGTCAGTTGACGACGCTTGCTACAAGATGGCCAACGACTACTTCTCCGACAACGAAGCGTACATTGCCAACCACCCACTGCCTTCGCCAGCAGGGACTCCATACCAATCTTTGTCCCGGAGAACCTCAAGATATGGCACTCCCATCAGCGACATGCCCAGTTCGCCGGCTCCATTTCCCCCAGAGCCACACAAGGGTGCAGAGAACTCCGCGAACGATGAAAACATCTCGGTGCTGGACCCTCGGAGATTTACACCCACCTTGCACGCGAACCTCGTGTCCGAGATCCTTAATCTTCGCCGAGAGCTAGATTCGAAGCATCGCTTCATCGAAGATTTGGAGACTAATCTCCACGCAGTGCAAGACGACAATGACTCGCTAGCACAACAGCTTTCATCGGCCACTAAAGAAAGTCGAAACGCCAAGCGCCAGCTTCAGCACTTTGAGAGCGAGACACTGGCTGCCTTAGAGGAAATTGCCGGAGAGCGAGACAAGACGAAGGAGGCCAATACAGATCTAAGAGCAAAACTTGAAGTTGCACAGAAGAAAGCAAGGAGTCAGGATGATGACTCGACTCGAGTGCATGACATGTGGGCACGTGAAAAAGAGGCATGGGTAGGGGAGAAGCTTGCACTCGAACGTCGGGTGCACGCATCAGATGCCCGCCTGAAAATAATGCTAGACGAGATTGCCTTGCAGGAAGCTGCGCGAGACGACGCTGGTTTGGACAGCGAGGGAGAGCACGTTGTCCGGGACATTGGATTTGGACCTGAAAGTGATACAGCTAGCATTCGCTCGTCTCCTCAACGAAGGTCGTCCACACGACTCGCCCGTCACTCGCGAAACCGAAGCAATGGTAGCTACAGGAGCATTGGGCGCAACTATCGAATGTCGCTGATGAGCGTTGAAGGCCACGGCCGTACGAACGGAGTCAGTCTTGCTGACGAACTCGTCTTTGATGAGGAAGATGAGGACCTCGAGGATTTAGACTTGGATTCTGACGACTTCCCGGAAAATGAATTGCGCGCCAGGAGAGCTCACGAATCACGACAATCGATGTACCCTGATGAAAAGGCAAAACGTATTCTTGGGCTCAGCAGTGATCATCCATTCGGCAAGGATGAACCTTCTTCGATTGACGACACTGAGGCACCGAAAACATCCTACGACACAGTCCATACTTCTACGACGCTCACACCGAGGGACATCACATTGGTATTCCCACCTACGAGGCCTATATACGTAGACAGTGGTGTACAACCATCTCCTCCGCCTTCGCCAACCCAGCCGGCCATGATTGAAGCCGGATGTCAGACAGTGGAGACACCTTTGCCCAGCAAATCGAGCGAGGCCTTGTCAACCAGTGCAGATGTCGAAGCAAATCAGCGCCGGAAACGTGTTTCTGCAGCTCGTGATACCCAAGTTGCGCCACTTACTGTGCATCCGATACCATCTTTGATGACATCCAGCTCGGTGCAAACAATGGACCAGCCATTGAGTCCACCCGCGACTCCGAAGGTGACCTTCCCAACTGTGCAGTCTCCGTTATCGCCGGTCTTTGAAGCTCGGTCGGTATCAACCTCAACACAAACAGAGCCGGTGGCAGAGACAAAAGAAACGCCACCAGAGCCCACAAGAGCGCCACCTCCAACACCTATTATGATCCCGTCAATTGCCATTCATGCACCTTCTTCAGCTCCTTCGTCACCGAAAGAGCCAATCCTCCCACCGGGTACCAAGACTGTTTCAACACAAACAACGGGTGATCTTTTTGCTCCCATGCACTCATCTGGTATGCAGACTGAGCCTATTCGCATCGATCAGCGACCAGTCAAATTGCCTGCACACCTGCTGCCCTCCGCAATTCGGTCCAAACCTAGCACTCCTGAGCCCAAAGTGGAGGGCCATGACTCCGGCAACACGAACCGAAAGGACTCGCATTATCCTAGTTCAAGCGATACCGAGCGACCAAAACCAAAATTGGTAGCACGTCAGGACCTGACCTCATTGCTCGAGAAGGCTGCCGACAAGGGCGTAGAGAACCGCTACCCCGGAAACAATGATAACGGGCCGCTGTCGAAGCACCATGCTGATCTGCTCAGTCGACCATTCCGTACAAGTAGCCTCTTCGCCGGGTTCGATGGCCCATCTTCCGACGAGGACGATGATGGCGACCGTAGTGAAGACGAGACCAGGAGCATGCAATTCTCAACTCCGATGTTGTCACGCACCTCGAAAACGGCGCGTCCATTCAATCCTCCTACACCCGTTCCTGAAGACAAGGAGGCAGTTCCGTCATCTCGGATCTCGGAAGATGCTGCCTTGTCCAACCAATTGGTCTCCAAACGAAGCTCAATCGAGAAGCCAGCTAAAGTGGGAAAGCCCGCGCGGAACTCAATGAGTCGCCAGCCCAGTATTCGTCGATCTGCGATGATCCAGAATGGAACGGCAGCGCATATCCGCTCTCGCAGTCCCAGTATCGGCAGTCTCGGCTCGAGCAATCATATACCCAAGCCACCTTTCCCAGTGCCCACCCGCTCAAGTTCTCGAAACAAGCCCTTCAGCAAGAGTGAGGGCTCCCAGAGTCCAACTCCCAGGAACAGCGGATCTTATGCTGGTCGCCGCCCATATGGTGTCAAACACCAGCGTAAAGACAGCTTGCGTAAGGTACGGTCTGCTGCGCCCGTAGCAAGGCATAGTCGCTCTAGGAGCAGGTCACCAACCCTTCCTGCTACTCCCAGCATGGCTGATGCTATGTCGATTCCGCCGCTACCCAGCGACGTGGTCAGTGCCAGGGATCTGGGTCACCGTCACCAGTTCTCATCAGCTACTGCATACACAGCTAATGGTTCCAGCAACACATCTGCTAGCCAGGCAAGTGTTGTTGACGCCATCGCTGCTTCTATGATTGGTGAGTTCATGTGGAAATATGTCCGCAAGAGGAAAGCATTTGGGGGGCCCGATGCGCCAGCAGATGTCAGCCGTGCGGCTGAAGAAGCTTCATTAGCAAGTCATGGTGTGCGTCACAGGAGATGGGTATGGATCTCACCTTATGAGCGAGCGATCTTGTGGAGTACTAAGCAGCCGACAACTGGGTCTGCGCTCATGGGCAAGAGTGGCCGTAAACGTAAGATCCACCGCACAAATACTGTACCTTGTTTGTTACTAACACACACCAGTCATAATCCAGTCTGTGCTTGACGTTGCTGATAGCTGCCCTGCACCAAAGAACGAGACTCTCTTCAATCGTTCGATCTTGATTCTCACACCTGCGCGGGCGCTCAAGTTTACCACCATCTCTCGGGAGCGTCACCACTTGTGGCTGACTGCGCTGTCATTCCTAGCTCATTCCAATGCTGCCATCCCGAACCTAGCGACGATGCCTCAAGTCTCACCGCCAGCTATCGAAGCACCTCCCCCACCTCCACAAGGAGCGACTCTACGCCGCTCTCGTGTCCAAGATTCCGTTCGCCTGGCAAAAGGGAAGGCGAACCCTGTCATGCAGCGCTATGCGTCACAGAACGATATGCACACCGAATTGCCCTCTCTTGCCGGCTTCGATAAGGACTCTGCCAGTCCTCCCACCATTCCGCGTGGCCCCGCCCATGGCAGAAAGAGGAGCTCTACTGGACCTGGAGCTCCTCCGCCCAGCATCCCCTTCCGCAGCTTTTCACACCACCATGTTCCCTCTGTCTACTCCAACGGCTCTTCGGACATGTACAGTGCAGCAGCGCCGCCCTCGGTGCCATCGTCTGTATACAATCCCAACAGCGGTGTCGTAAGTTCTCGAACCTCGGAAGCAAGCACTTCAACGCGGCAACACTTCTTTGACACCATGGGAACGGTCCGTATGGAGGCTTTTATTGACAATGCTCTGGGCGATCCCAAACATGCTGGCAACTACGCGAACCGAACACGCATGCACAGTCGCCGTCGTGGTAGCAGCCAGTGGAGCGCCAGTACCCGGGATCAGCAGAACAGAGCTGGTGGATTCTTTGATGATTTTGAAGTCAACAATGATCCTTTCCGCGGGTTTTAAGATGAAGCAACAGCCTGCCACCATGGTTAACGATTACGAACGGACTCGATTATGTTCGCGAAACAACAAAAGTGTTATCGGAGCTTTGGCTCCCACATGATTTTCTTCTCACAATCACTTTTCATCATCTCAACACTAGGGGCCCTCCTTGGAGGCTGACCACAAGAGGAATCGCGTGCAAACGCAATCTACCTATGCACATCACACACCACACCTTACTATTCGTAATCTTTCGTTGTGCTCGCGCACATGCGCTGGGCGACTCTTGATACCCAAACTCTTTCTATGCTGTCTCATGTGTGGAGACTAGCGAGTCTTTCCTTGTACTTGTCTTGCTTCATGTTCATTTAGCGTCAATTTAGCGACTTGGGAGGCATGGTCTTTTGAGAGGCACAGGATAGGCGGAAGCATACAGACTACAATGAAAATGGATTTGTCATTATGGATTATTGTCAGGATGCGTTGGATGCGTTGGATGCGTTGGATGCCATTTTGAGGCAGTCGTGATGCAACCAAGGTGAGCTGCCGGCCCCAAAGAGGAGCAGGCTGATAAGCGTTTCCCAATATCGAATCAGCATGGCCCACAAGACAAGTGCATTTGCAGAATCTGGATGTGCTTGGCTAGTAGCTCAATGCAGTAGGACGTCACGCGCCCACCTTCCCCGGCGGTCTCACCTCCATCCACGAACTATGGTGATCGCCCAAACGGGAACTGTAGATTTGTGGAGGATGACGCCTTTTTACCGTGGAATTGAGACGGCATCGTGAAGTCTGGTATTGTTCTCGTGGGCTTGCACAAAATACAGGGCAACGGGCCCTTGCATGTGGAAGGGGAAATGGGCTAGACTGTCGCAGTCATCCATGGCCGGGAACTGGCGCTGGGACCAATTTCGTCACTGATCAGTGATGCGCCTTTGGTTCCTCGGGCCAATACTCTAAACTCCACACACACACCCAGCTTTTCCTCTGCATAGTCCACTGGTCGTTGCGCCAGGAAAATCATCTGGCATTGTATCGTCTGCTTCGCCATCGTTATCATTGACCATTGTCGTGGAACGCCGTGCTACTCAGCCATGGCGTCCAGCCCAGCAGGACGCGCGAAACAAGGCGGCGTCACATATGCCGAAGCAGCAGCTCCAAGTGCCTCTGCAGGCCCGCAGGACTCGAATGCACAGTCTGGGCCGTCAGCGTCTGGCCCAGGAAAGAAGAAAAAGCGAGGTGGAGGCAAGAAGAAACGAACCCGCCGGCAGTCCTTTGCTCCCACACAAGACATTGGCACCGGGGACATGAACGATGAGCGACCATCGCTGGCCCATGTCAGCGGCAACGGCAACTCTAGAGGGAGCAGCAGCTTCTATCGTCTACACGGCAACCTGAGCGAAACCAGCCTCGAAAGCGAGGCCCTGCTCGACCACCGCGATCAGCCTACAATAAGAACGCGTCGCCCAAGTGTCCCTATCACGCAGATATACCAACCGCGTGCAAGCCAGCCATTCGCCAACTCGCCTCAGCGTCTGAATGCATCGGCCACCTCAAATCAGTACGGTCGATCGCGGCTGTCGCATACGCCTGATGCGACTTACAGCGACCAGGACGACGATGCTGATGACCGGACGCCGTTAATGAGCACATCCCAAAGGGACATTAGAACAGGCACAAGCTATGGCGGCGCCAGTGCTGGTTCTGGCCGCCACCGGCCGTCTTCTGCGTCGAGTGGCATGCACAGGCCTGATCTCTTCACCCAACACCACCACTCACAGACTAACTTGCAGGACTACGATGTCAACAACCCACCCTCCGTACCCACGAGCCCTGTGATCAAGGCGAACAGCGGGCTCCACGATGTCATGCTCACCGAAGACCTGGCAGACACACCAGAACGCAGCAGATCCCGCGACGCCCTCATCGATATCGACGAGCGCGAGGAAGATGGCTCGCCACGCAACAAGGGCGAGTTCCTTCGTCGCATGACCGCCAGTGCCATTGAGGATGTATGCTTCCCGCATGAGACCATGTCTGAGCTTGGCCACGAAGATTACCTGAATCCTCCGTCCAAGGGCGAGCCTACCACCAGGCGAAGACGTCGCAGATGGCCGGACCTCGACATACTCGATCAGTGGGCACAGGAAGAGAAGGAGCAGCGGACCATGGAGGGCATGCGCATGCGAAAGGTTAGCGAGCCGCTGATGGTCGAAGGTCGCCTGCGACCAAGGCAACGTGTGTGGCACCGGGAAGCCAGCGACGCGCCCTTCCGCTTTACCTATTTCAACGAGACTTTCGACAACACAATACACAGTCAAACCATCAGCGAACTCGTGCAACCTGGTCAGACGTTTAAGAACCTCTTCGTCCCCGACCCTGTCGTTCTCGATGATAGCAGCGACGAGGAGACGGACGAGGAGGACATGCCACATCTGAACACAAACGTCAATGGTTCCAGAGCTAATACACGGTCCCCGTCCAAGGGCGACTCTGGCGAGCAGACTCGCGCCACGACACCGCGTCCGACTGACACTCCCAGACAAGACGGATCAAAACCAACTCGCTATGGGCCCCGACCTGCTTGGTGGTTGGACGTCATGTCTCCGACTGAAACGGAAATGAAGGTCATTGCAAAGACTTTTGGCATTCATCCCTTGACAACAGAAGACATCTTGATGCAGGAACAACGCGAAAAGGTGGAGCTGTTCAAGCACTACTACTTCATCAACTACAGAACCTTTGAGCAGGATGAGAACAGCGATGATTATTTGGAGCCGGTCAATCTCTATGTGGTGAATTTCAGGGAAGGCGTCATCAGTTTTCACTTTTCACTAACGCCACATCCCGCAAATGTAAGGCGGCGCATTCGGCAGCTCTCCGACTATCTGGTACTATCGCCAGACTGGATATCGTACGCAATCATCGACGACATCACTGATGCCTATGCTCCCATGATCCAGAGAATCGAGGAAGAAGTGGACGACATAGACGAAGCTATACTGCGCCTTCACTCTGTTGAGGAAGAGCAAGAGGCCGAGAAGGCAAAGACGTACTCGTACAATAACCCACACTACGAAAAGAGACCAGAAGGCACCAAGGAACAGCAAGAAAGTGGTCGTGACATGTTGCGTCGCGTGGGAGAGTGCAGGAAGAAGGTTATGAGTCTATATCGGCTGCTGGGCAACAAGGCCGACGTCATCAAGGGGTTTGCAAAGAGGTGCAACGAGCAGTGGGACATTGCGCCGCGCAACGAGATTGGCATGTACCTCGGAGACATTCAAGATCATATTGTCACCATGACGGGTAATCTGAGTCATTATGAGAAGTGAGTCTTGGACGATGAAGCGTACAGGACCATGTGCTGACCAATACCAGTCTGCTTTCGCGCGCTCATAGCAACTACCTTGCTCAAATCAACATCCGAATGAACGAGCGACAGGAAAAGACATCAGACATCCTTGGCAAGCTGACGGTACTTGGAACCATTGTCTTGCCAATGAACGTTGTCACTGGTATCTGGGGGATGAATTGGTAAGTGCTTATTGCATATTACGTGACGGGCAACGGCTAATCCATACCCCACAGTATTGTCCCAGGCCAAGACGTCGAGAACCTGAACTGGTTCTTCGCTATTACTGGAGGGCTTGTGGCTTTTGGCGTCCTTTGCTATCTCATCGCGAAGCGCGTGTATGGTATCGTTTAAAATAGCGGGTCATGTCTATCTGAGGCGTTGGATTTTGTCGTGTAGATATTTGTTTGATACTTATGGGAGGGTATATTGCCCTGGTTTTGATACACGTCGCATGGGTACATGAAGACGAATGCAGAGAATCGTGGATCGAGCCACAGGGATTCACCCATCCTGAAAGTGAGTCTTGCATGTAGCACTCGTTGTTCATCGGGTCCAATTTCGATGCCTTGACTTGGCGTGCTACTCAGACGGACGAACACATGGCCCGAGTGAGACCCGCCAGGCTAGCTACAAACACCTACCGGTAGGTTTGTGTGTCCGGTGAGGATGTGAAGCTTGTTTGAACGAGAAGAGAGTTTGAGACATGATCTCCCTTTCATGATTGAGTCCTCACCGGACGTGCACTGACCGAAGTGGTGCAGCTGGAAGCCTAGTGGTATGAACACCCATGCGCCTAGAAGGGAAGCATGAGTAATATGTTTATGTTTCACTATGAGGGTCATTTGAAGGTGTGTTGAGGACGAGTGGTGGGCAATAGTACGCATGGGCAGTGTCAAGGAGAATGGTAACTGCATTGCGGCTTGATATCCACACGACGTAACCTGACTACAAAATAGACATGCTTCAAGTGCCGTCTCCAGCGCCTCGCTGTTTGCGGGAAGACTCGGCCTATACAGACCTGTTATGCGTACGCATGGCAAGGAGGCCCTGGTTTCGTTGGGCACTGGATTGGGCAGTCTGCAAATGGGCGTGCCTCACTCCTCTCGCTGCTGCAAACAGAGCCTCTTTGGGGCCGGTGCAGCCAATTCTCGTGTAAGACAAGTGCTGCTGCTCGGAAGCGTGTTGCTGGTCAGCAGGGGCCAGGCCGCAGGTACACAAAGATTGCTGCGCAAAACTTGGCATCACGAGTCGTCGTCCATGTCAGCAGCCGCACGCCACATGGGATGGATTGTCCATGCCATGTGAATTTCACCGCATGTGGGGCTATGCTGCAATATGCATCGTGTCCAGAGCAGGCGACAGCCGGTCAGCGTGGCTAGTTGCTCTGCGAGGACTTTACTTGTTAGAGTAGTCGTTCGCACCAAGTACCTGTAGGCGGGCGGCATGCCGGATCATGTAGGGCTGGGGCAGCGCGGTGAGAAGGGAAGCGACATGGCGTCGGGCAGGCAGACTCGAGTGCACTGCCCGAAAGCATGCAACGACGCAGTAGTTTATCAAGGGCGCAGAGGAAGACATGTTGTCGCATTGTCGTTGCAGGTGGTTGGGCGAGGTTGTCTAACTTGACCATCCAGGCTACGTCATCTGCTTTGCTACCCACACCTAGTCTACCCCAGTACGCTGTGCCCAGTTTGAAGTCGCTGCGCCTGATCCCGCCCGCTCTTCAAAACTAGACGTGACGTCTGGTCCCGCCGCTGCCCCTAGGATTTCTTATTACTCGGCCGCCTCAGCTACTGCCCACCTGCCTGCCCGCATCTCATAGTGTTGATCGTTGGCCGCAGCACCCGCTTGCCAATCACTGCATCTCATCCGCCGTCGCCAGTCCACAGGCGACTCATCAACACCGACTGGCTGCGTAGGCTAGTCTGCGTCAGAGCATCGCTACCCTTTATTCGCCAGTCGCACGCCCCTCGAGCGACGCCATCTCCATTTATACAGACATAACCCTCCAGAAGCCTCAGGACTTTGCGCTGCCCCACCCACAGCCATGTCCGCCATCTACAAGGAGCGCGAGCGCGAGCGCGAGTGGGACTCGTCCTCGCGCAGCGGCGCCCAGGGCTACACGACGGTGCGCCGCTACAAGATGCCCGACCACAGCCTGGAGCAGGACACGTACGAGTCTGAAATGCGCCTCGTCCATCGCGGGGGCCGCAGCGACTTTGACGACCGCCGCTCGACCGCCGACTTCGTCGAGCACGATCGCGAGGTGCGCGAGTACCGCTACCAAGACCGCTCTCCGTCACCGCGGGGCCGCGACAGCCACAGCTACCGCATCCAGCGCTCCGTCGTCGAACGCTCGCCCTCGCCCGCCACGGTCCGCGAGCTGCGCATAGCACGCGAGTACGAGCGGGAAGCGCCCCAAAGAGAGGACCAGTACTCCCTCGAGAAGTACTCGAGGGACATCGAGTACTTCCGCGAGCCCGAGCGGCCAGTCCAGCAGACGCCGCAATCCATCTACATCCGCAACGAAGCCCCTGCTCCACAGATGCAGATGCAGCCCATCATTATTCGTGAAGAGGCTGCACAGCCCATCATCATCCGGGAGCGGGAGCCTGCCTACGAGCTCATTGAGCGCTCCGAGATCCAGCAAGAGAGGCAGGTGGCCCGCCCGCGCCATGAGGAGGACTACTACTATGAGAGGCGGGTGAAGGAGGTTGACAGAGGCGGCAGGCACGAATCACGCTACATGGACGAGCGCGAGTACGGCCGAGACCGCTACGGAGACAAGAGCTACTACAGCGACGACGATGTCGTCTATGTGCACAAAGAGAAGGACACCTGGGGAAGCGAGACCAACACCAAGCGCGATGTTGCAGCGGGCGCCCTAGCTGGCGTTGCTGCTGGACAGATCATCAGACACCACCGAAAGAGAAAAGGTGAAGCTGCTGGAGGCAATATTGGTAATGCCCTCGGATATGGAACGCTTGGTGCCGTCAGCGCGGTTGCTCTCGACAAGTTCAATAACAGGGATCGGTCACGCTCATCATCATCGGACCGCGGGCGGAGACGACGCCACCACAGCCAAGGCCGTGGACGTAGCAAGTCTCGAGTCCGAGAGATTGGCGCACTGGCAGCTATTGCAGGTGTAGGCGCCCTGGCATACGCCGCTGGCCGCAAAAACAAGGACAAGGGCACTACTACTGTCGTCGAGGAGCACCGGCACAGGTCGCGCTCTAGGAAATCGCGATCCCGAAGAGGCCACTCTAGAAGAGCAAGATCAAGGTCCGTAACAGTGATTGAGTCTGATGGCGGTAGGTCTCGAAGCAGAAGCAAGCACACAGATTCTAAGCACCGCAACAACCGCGTCGCTCAAGTTGGTCTCGCAAGTGCTGCCGTCGCTGGGCTCGCACAGCGCAAACGAAGCAAGTCCCGCAAGCGCGACGGCAAACGGAGTCGAAGCCACAGCCGCATTCGAGACGGTGTTCCAATCGCTGCTGCTGGCGTCGCGGGCGCAGCAGTTACTGGACTGTATGAGAAACACAAGGCTAAAAAGGAGGCCAAGGCGCGGTCACGGTCGAGGTCGAAGTCAAGGTCAAGATCAAGGTCAGTGCTCGACCGCCTTACTGGGCGCAGCCGTAGTAGGCGTGGAAGCACAGCAAGTGAACCTGTTTTAGTAGAGTACGGTGGTGATCCGATTTACACCGAACGCGTCGAGACCCGTACGCGCGGTAGACGGCGGCGAGACTCGTCGTCCTCCTCGGACGGTCGTCGCCACGGTAGTCGCAGTCGAAGTCGAAGCAAGAGTCGCGCGCGCTCGGTCGCAGAGACAGCAGCCGTTGCTGGTGTCGCCGGTCTAGCAGCCCACGAGGCTGCCAAACGCCGAGATCGCAAAAAGGCGGAGAAGGAACGCGAGAAACGACGTGAGTCTCCCTATCGGGATTACCGCAACTAGCATACTGAGTCCTCCCCAGGCGACGAAGACTCGGCCTACTCGACTGGCAGCTACAGCCCATATGACAGCCCCCGTCCTTCCACAGCACATCCCAACGACTCTCATTACTTTCCCCAGTCGAACTATTTCCCACCGCCCCCAACAGTACCCGTAAACCCACCCGTAGATCCCAGCGCACCATACCCAGCCTATAATCCAGCAGACTACCCCCCACCACCATCGACCACTTTCGAACCCAACCACCCATCAGGCTACGTCAACGCACCGCCAGCATCAACCGACGACCTCCACCACGGCAACCCCTACGCGCGTCCATCAGCACACAACCAGCCATATTATGGGCAGCCCCGGCACCCTGGAGACAATGTGAGTGCTTCAGCCCCTGCAGCTCCTGGCAACGAGCACATGTTCGCTTCTGCGCGTGGTGGGTCAGCGCCTCAGCCTGACCGTGTCCGACCAATGACGACTAACACGCCGTCAGATGGTGTAAATGATGCCGAGTTCGAGCAACCCGACTCTCCCGCCCCGAGAAGCGAGAAGACGGTGCAATTCAATCTGAATCCGATGGGGCCGTCGAGAGAAGCGTCGCCTGAGAGGAAAAAGCATGGTCATGATGAAGATGAGAGGAATGACGAGGGACGACAGCGACGAAGGAGAAAAGATGACGAGAAATCGGATAGTACGTGCGACTCTGGAAGCAGGCGCAAACGCCGTCACCGCGACGAGAGTTATGGGTCGGATGATTCAGACGCAACGATTGATCTGCCTCCAAGATTTGACGAGCAGGGGCGCAAGAGGGGCGATGATGCCGCGGCGGACAAGCTGGAGAGTGTCTTGCAGAGTCTGCTTCGATAGGTGGCTGTATTTCCTTTCGCACGTTTGATATTCACTTGCGCATTATCTACTTGATTCGATCCTTTGAGCTTTCTGCTATAAAGTTTTTTTTCTTCTTCTTTTCTTTCTGTAACGACATTAATGATCCACTCTGGGAAAGAAACATACGGATGACGATACAGAGATGATATCACGGCCTTGGCAATTTTCATAGATACGTAAATAATCCTGAACAACTCGTCATGAAGAAACGGTGTTTGAGAGCCACATTCTACAATCACATTCGAGACATGTTTAGTTTGCAAAGAACTTGTTTTGACACCAACTTCCGAATTCAAATTCGTACATGTTCAATCTACAATAAAGGTATCACACGCGCGTGCCTCTCCATGTCCTGCATGCTTTCGGTTTCGATATAGGACGACAAATGGGCCAACCGTTGATCTACAAATTAAAAAAAGATTCTTCAAGGACCCAAAACACGCCATGGTAGAGGCCCTCGTCCCACTCTCTTTTGATAGTTTACACAAAACGCCAGCCGAAAAAGTATACGCCAAGTTTCGAATGCGAGAAGAGAGCTAGGGCTCAATCTTTGCTTGCGCCTGCGCTTGTTGCATGTTGGCCATGGCGTTCTGACTCCAGTTCGGTTGGAGTCCTGCACTATTGGGTGGTTGCGAGCCTGTTGAGGCCGTCGAGTTCATCCGCTGAGGACCAGGCGATTGCTTCATTTGGGCCGTCTGCCCTTTCCAGCCCGGGAACAGCTCGACCAGTTTTTGATACAGCTTGGAGAGCTCGGGTGGGGCGACGGGCACCGACATGATGGCAGGGCCGGGCTGTATGGCTTGGCCGGGCTTGTGTTTATTTTCTGCGTTCTGGGCGAGATAGGCGAGGTTGGCTTGGAGACGGCGCATGTAGCTGGAGAGGTTTAGCTGGGGAGGCCAGGGGAGGATGTGGTAGATACTCACTCGACATACTCCTTGGAAGGCTGCTGCTTGTCGCCCTCGGGCTTCCCGTCGGCTGTCTGGCCCACCTGGCCGGCCTTGCCTTGGCTTTGGAGACCGCATACTTCTTTGATGAGCAGCGAGTTGATCTCGAGCAGCGTCGCGACGCGGTCCTGGTTGCGGGCTTGCGCGACGGGCGACGTGGGCGAGGGCGGTACGGCTCTGACGGGCGTCTGGGCCTGTGCGGGCTCGGGCTTGGTGTGGTTCATGGACGTGTGGTTCGTGGGCGTGTGGTTCGCAGGCGTGTGGTTCGGGGGCGTCTGGTGGTGGCCGTTGGCGAGGGACGGCTGGTGTTGGGGCATGTGCGGCGCGGCATAGGGCTGGCCTGGGTTGGTCGCGGGCGAGGCGGTCTGGCGGTTGTGGGCAAAGTGCTGGTGGGCAGGCGAGGGCATGGCCTGGGAGAAGGGGGCTGCAGAGTAGGACGGCTGGTGCATGGCGGCGGGAGCTCCATGGCGCGTCAGAGTCAGCACAGCACGGCAAGAGCGAGAGGACAGGCAAAGCAAAGGGAGGGCGTGGGCGTGTGCGCGCGAGGGCGAGGGCGTGGGCAACACGAGACGGAGACGATAGGGCGGGAGCAGATGGCGCACGTCACTCGCTCACCTCGTTGGATGCCTCCGGCGGCGGCGGGCGGCATGGGCTGCTGCTGCTGCTGCTGCTGCTGCTGCATCTGGAGGGCGCCCCCCATGCCGGCAGCGCTCGCTGCAAAGGCTTGGCCATTGTTGGGGAACTGCTGGCCGTGGTAGGGAAACGCGTGGCCGGGTTGCTGCTGGAACGCGGCCTGCTGTGGTGGCAGCGTGGGTTGCGGGGAATGCGCCGACGATTGGAAGCCGAACGAGGGCTGCGGCTGCCCGCCGTTGAACGCTGGGTAGTCCATGGGAGCCGGCGGCAGCAGGTGATTGGACACGTTGCACAGCAGTACCGTTTAGGTTGATTGGGGGTGGATCAAAGAAAGGTATAACGTGCGGTGTCAGTGAGTGATTAGGGTCATCTCCCAGCGTGACGGGCTTTTCGAGACCCTGCCATGCGCCCTAGCCGCAGCCCGCCCTCGTCGCCCTCAGCAGCAGCAGCCGGAGTGTACTGCACGCTGCCCGCAACAACAGGATACCAGGACACCAGGACACCAGGCCAACTCTCCCCTACATATACCCACCTCGACGGCCCAGACACGCCACCACGTCACAGCAGACAGGCCAGGAACAGCAAACATTCCTCCTCCACTACCACGCACCGCACCTCTCGCAAACACGTCCGAGCCACCCCTGTCTGGTCGGTCCAGTCGCTCCACCTCCACATGCTCGACCTCTTCTGCTGTCCTCGACACCCGTTTCTACCCAGAGTCTAGCCCTGCTGCTACGCTGGGTGACACCCATCACGGCATCCCTCACCACAGCCCACCCCGTCATCCCATGATTCGCTCCACCGTCGTGACTGCCCGTGGCGTTAAGCGAGCTCTAGCTCGCAACCTGTAATTGCTGCCCCTACTCACCAAACACCTCCTCTTTCGTCGCCGTCTCCTTGCGCCGCAGTGCTACAAAATACGCCTCCTTGGACTCCTGGTCTCAGTTAGTATGTCCTCGAGCTTGCACCAACGCCGCACAACATACCGTACGCGACGAATCAGGCTTCTCGCGGTGCACCTTGGCAAACAACCGCTTCAGCTTCGTCTCGAATGCCTTTTCTTCTTGTCCCTGGTAAAACTTGCAGAGAAAGTGCCCGCCCGTCTTGAGCGTGTCGAAGGAGAATGTCAACGCCGCCATACACAGGTCCTGTGTTGGTCAGCACGTGCTTCTCGCTAACAACTGCACGCAGTCTGACCATGCTCCCTGCGTGATCTCTGAACGCATTACCGCTGGTGTTCATCATCCTAAAATACGGGTCACTAAGGCTCTTCTTGTAGAAGCCGGCCGTTTGGTCCCAGGGTTCTGACATGTCACTCAGCACCACATCGACTGCTCTTCCTTGTCGCTGGTCCCGTTCCTTCAGGGAGAGCTTCATCCCTGCAAGTTCGGCTCGTTCGTTGCTTTCGTGTGGCTGGCCGATCGTTTCCATCTCCACGCCGTCGAGATGTGCTTGCCGTTCAATGTCGATATACCCTCGCTCCATCTCGTCTAGCTGCTCTTCTGTGAAGCCATCCTGGTCCTTGGACGACACCTGACTGCGAGCGCGGCCCAAGTCAGGGTCTCGAACATAGGCTCGAACTTCATCCTGAATTACAGTGGACAGAAAGTTGCCTTGGATAGTAGACACACCTCGTGGAGGCTGTGCTGGAATGAGATCAATACCAATGACACGGCCGTTTGGGTTGGTACGATTGACTGCAACCTAGTATCATTACCATTAGAAGTGAGCGAGTCTATAGAGTCAACATAGGCAAACCTGAGACCATGAGCCTGGCGCAAATCCCTATACATGATCAACTGACGTACATTGGCAACACTCGTAATGCATACCAGATCGACGACCGTTTGGCCGGGTTTGAACAGTTTGTGCTTCTCATTTAGCTGCTGCAATCAGTACATGAGGTATTACAGGCGCCATTTCCCCATACTTCTAATAACTTGAATGCAGCACGACTCTTGAGCCCTTGCACTCGAGCTTCTCGTGCAAAAAAGTCCTTGCCCTGACGTGACTTCCATCTCGTTGAAGACGACGAGGACGCATGGCATCTCGACAATACAGATCCTCCGGTACATGGCCGAAATGTGCAACGCCGAGCAGCAGTACACGGAATGGCTGCCACATTGCAAGCTTCACCTAGAAGCAGCCTATCGGTCAGATCCCGAAAAACACGTCGTGAAAGCATGGAGGAGTATCGTGTTTGTGCTTCACAAACATTTGCTCTTGACGTACTACACACAAGAATACCTTAGCGTCGTTATGACTAAGCATCTCTTGGCAAGAACGATTGCGATTTCATCTCTGTCCGAACCATTCTCACCTTGCCAACACAATTATTTCTGGTCGGCAATGGGATAAATAGCCAAGCTAATCCAATTCTTGTACACTTTGTCTGATTCGTCTAATGTCGGAAGGAACACAGACAAGAGGAGTCTACATGCCATTTCTTCGTAATTTCAACGGTAGCATGCGCGAAACAACCAGGATATCAAGTGACGAACAGCATATATCTTGAGAAGACGATGACTGTCCGCCAGGCCCTAGGGCTCTACAAGAAAGCTGTTCTCTTCTCCATGATTCTGAGCTTGGCTGTTGTCATGGAAGGGTAAGTAGTATAACCCGAAGTTGACGACCATCTCATCGATCCTCGGCTACGATCTTGCCCACATGGGAAGCTTCCTGGGCTATGACGAATTCCGAGCGTCCTTTTGGTACGGAAGTGGACGGCGACAGGAATCCGAGAATTTCCTCTGCCTGGCAAGCCGCAATTCAGAACGGAGCACAAGCTGGCTCCATCATCGGTCTGTGGCTTAATGGATACTATCTGGGCTGAGATGTCTTCTACACGACTGAAGATCAAGACTGTCGTGCTCGCTCGAAACCTTTACAATGTGGCAGGTCATGATATCTTATCTCACCTTAGAAGTGTCGATGTCTAACTATCATCCAAGGTAGCATCTTCAACGACATTGTCGTCCCCAAGATGCTCTTGCCAACCGAATGGGACTAGGCTGACATGATTGGCTTCTTCTATACCAGCCTGACAACGCTACTCATTGTTTTTATGTATTTCATGTTGCCAGAAAGTCGAGACCGGTCTTATGCCGAACTTGACGTGCTCTTCGAGAACAAAGGTATCAGCAAGGAGATCTCACAAGACCAATGTCGATCAGTTCTCTGGGCGTAGCACTGAGGCCAGGGTGGCAGCGTGAGTGATTCCGCGAGCGGGAGTGAAAAGATTTGCTGGTGCAACACGGAGGGAGGAGGTATAGATTATCAGGAATCTACACGGTGGAGTCTCAGTTGGACCAATTTCTCAGAAAGCTACTCGTGCAGGCAAATCAATGAATAGTTCCAACACAAGCTCACATATCCACATCACACCACTCACAAAGTGTCGATTCACTTTCCTCAAGGCCTAAAACTGTGCCATTGGTGCGTTTGGTACATGCGCCACGCAACACTAGGAGCTGCAAGATGAACCGGAACATTATCGTGGAGGCTTCAGCTACGGTTGACAATGCCGCTGTCACGGCCGAGCTAAGTACCCCACACTGTGGAGCAGCTCGGGTCGATGTACTGTGCAAGTCACTAGTCACATTGCCATATTTGGGTGGAGTGAAGTTGTGCTGTTGCTTTGAACGAGTCTGTACTACGTAGTCGAACCAACTGCCTTCGCACCATGTCCAGCACGTGCAAGTACCATGATCATGGCTGCAGGTGATATACCACAAGGATGATGCACAGGCGGTGACTTGGTGTCCTCGTGACGTGCGCTGGGGCTGATGCAGCTGACACTGAGGCTCAAGAAAGGGGCCGCATTAGGTGATGGACCAGAGGCTGTTCATTTGCCTTGTACCCTTGATGGCGTCGTCAGTCACCAGAAGAAGGGGGCAAAGGGGCGGCGAAACCCGAGAACCAGTCTTCGCCGGCATGCATGCGCTGCATCGCGGAAGTCCGGGTCGTATCAGGCCTGTGTTTCTGGAAAGTGCGCGCGCGTGGTGACGCTGATTCGCTCCACGCTAAGAATTCTCGAAGCTCCTTCCGTCCATGTCCCAAACCATTCCCCATCCCAAACACGCTCTGCTGCACCCCATTGCGCCAGAGCAGCCGTTGCGGAGAAACTGCTATCACCAGAACCACCACCGCCACCACCGTCTTTGCATGGCAGACTCGAGTCCATACCGTTTGATAGCACCAACCAGTTTACCGGAAACAGCCATCTGTCCAGAGATTTGCAGACACAGCTACCGATGACCTCGCCATTGCGCTGCACATTCTCTTCATCTCTCTCCTAGACGTGCGCTTGCGCTGGTCGCGTACAGCCTGGAACTGCAAGTCGGGGCCCCACTGCGCTCAGCAAAGGCTACAAGCTACGTCACAAGGCCTGAGCTATAGCAATCGCACACCGGCGCAATCATGACTTCTCCCGTGGACCAGCAAGCGAGTGTATGCGCCCTTTGAAACTCTGGGAGATTGGCTATAACGAATTGCATGACTAACAATCGATAACAGCCCCTCGCACCCGACCTCACAACCCGCGAGCGCATCCAGCAAACCTTTGCACAACCAGTCCTCGCGTCCTTTGTCGCCGGCGGCGTGGCCGGCGCCGTCTCGAGAACCGTCGTTTCTCCGCTCGAGCGCCTCAAGATCCTGTTCCAGATACAAAGCGTGGGGAGGGAAGAATACAAAATGTCAGTGTTCAAGGCGCTGGGAAAGATGTGGAGAGAAGAGGGGTGGAGAGGGTTCATGGCAGGGAACGGCACCAATTGCATACGGATAGTGCCCTACTCTGCTGTGCAGTTTAGTGCGTATAATGTTTACAAGAGGTTTTTCGAACGCGAACCCGGTTCACCACTAGACGCATACCAGCGATTATTATGCGGCGGTCTTGCCGGCATCACTTCCGTCACATGCACATATCCCCTCGACATCGTCCGAACGCGATTATCCATCCAATCGGCATCGTTCTCGACTTTGAAAAGGGAGGAGGGCCAAAAGCTACCCGGCATGTGGACACTACTTGTCAACATGTACAAAACTGAAGGAGGTATTCCCGCGCTATACCGAGGCATCATCCCTACCGTGGCAGGCGTAGCGCCATATGTTGGTCTTAATTTCATGGTCTATGAGATCGCACGAACACAATTCACACCCGAAGGCCAGAAAGACCCATCAGCGCTCGGGAAACTGGCTGCTGGAGCTGTGTCTGGAGCAGTGGCGCAGACAATTACATATCCCTTTGATGTGTTACGGCGGCGATTCCAAATCAATACCATGAGCGGCATGGGATACCAGTACTCGGGTATTTTCGACGCAGTTCGATCGATTGTCCGCACTGAGGGCTTGAGGGGCATGTACAAGGGTATCGTGCCCAACTTGCTCAAGGTGGCGCCGAGCATGGCGAGTAGTTGGCTCAGTTTTGAGTACACTAGAGATCTGCTGATGGGCCAATGGAATTCGGGATTCTTATAGAAGAGTTTGCCAACTACACCAGCGCCGATGGAGGCGGACTCATTGCTGATCACGCACGACGGAGGAGACGCACTTGGATGTCGCACACCAAACCTCCCACAACCACCAAGATACCTTTCGACAATCGAGCCAGGTGACCCTCCATCACAACGAATCACCCTATACGATTTTTTCCCTTACCGTCAGTCAGCATTGCATTGGGTATTAGGTTTTGAATCAACGATTACTATTACTCCTAACCATTGGAGTAACACAGCGAATGGCGTTGGGAACCTTTGCATCTTTCGGGGACAGGTGTAGCAAGAATATGGTAGAGAAAAGGCATCCACGAAAAGAGGCTGTATATGGTGAAATGTCTCCCTTTGAATGACGCATAGAGCGGAGAGAGAAAGAATGTACAACACGATAGAGTGGTAGACCATGAATATATCGGAAGAGCAATAATATTTTTGAGTTTATACATGTGCCCAGTATAGTTTTGATATGTACACTGCGGTTCTTGCATGAGCTTGGTGTCAAGTTGAACAATCGGTTGACATGAGCACCTTTTTAATTCATCTGCACGTGGCTTTCCTGTGCCGATTATCAGATCTGATTACTTGCGACTGCGGGGAAACACGCGATCAAGTGTGGCGTGATGCTCGGCTCATGAACGCGAGTATGTCCTCGGAGGAGACGGGCGGAATTGTGGGCTATGTGATGGTCGCAGTTGGATGCAACGTTGCTGTTGTCTTGCCATGATGATGTTTTCCGTCGTTCTTTCAAAGTCGTCCAACGCCGCATCGTTCCCTGGCCCATATGGATGCACGAAATGTGTGCACTCACGACGCATGTGCATGTCTCGCCCAGAAATAAGCCGTGCATATTCGACTTTATTTCAGTGGTACTAAATAAGGAAGATGGTATCTCAGACACTCCAAATGGTCTCATCCACCTCACTCCTTTTTGCAATTTTTACACACGGTAATCGCATCAAATCCAGCAATCAAACGCTTAAAACGCCAACAAGTCTGACAGAGCATACTGAGCGGCGAGCGAGAGTCTTGTTGTACATTCTGAACAGACAAGGTACACTCTTCCTCAATCGTACTTCTCGAAAATCTCTTTCTTGAACCTCAACGTCATCACTTCTCCGATTTTTAAGCTGTCGCAGTCGATACAGTCTCAACCTCTACCTTGGGCAGCGGCGCCGACTTGCCGCCTAGATCCGTTGCCCTTGCGTTAGGGTTCTTGGTGTAGTAATTTGAAATAGCGGACTTGATGGCATCCTCAGCAAGCATAGAGCAGTGCACTACATTGCGTTAGCACAATTACCAAAACTCCGCTCTCGCACCTCCATCATTCATTGAGAATATACTCACACTTGACAGGCGGCAAACAAAGCTCCTTTGCAATCTCCGTGTTTTTAATCCTCGCCGCATCCTCCAACGTCATGCCCCTCACCAACTCGGTCAGATAACTCGAGCTCGCAATCGCGCTGCCGCAGCCAAACGTCTTGAACTTGACATCGCTGATGGTGTTGTTGTTGGGGTCGACGCGAATCTGGAGTTTCATCACGTCACCGCATGCGGGCGCTCCAACGAGGCCGGTACCGACATCCGTGTCGGCCTTGGACATGGAGCCCACGTTACGCGGGCGGTTGTAGTGGTCGAGCAGTGCTGGGCATGTTAGCTGGATGTTCGGTCTGTGTGCGCAAGTGTGAGATGGCGGTTATTAAAGGCATCGGAGGCGGTTCCGAGGACCGAAGCCCGTGGCCACCAATGCCTCCATGATGCCGTCTTACGGGAGGAAGACTTATCTTTCTCGTGGTACTGTCGCCTTCCTGCGAGTGAAACTGTGGGTGCTGCTGTGCGGATGGGCGATGCGATGTTCGGCCTGACTGCTGTCGAAAGCACTCGGCCCGCCTGCGCGGGTACTGCTGCTGCGACTCTCCTGAACATGGCGATCAGATGTGTATGTGTTGTATTGGGTGGTTGGTGTTGCGATCGATGTGGTTGCTAGGTAGAAGCAGATTGGTGTAGGTGCGAGGGTGTGGTCGTGACGATGGCGAGCAAAAGCAGAGAGCGCCGTGCTCGCCGTCATTTTGTCGCCTCCTGCAGTCGTGCCAAGGAAACCCCCACATTTCGGCTGAACGTCACATTTCACCGATTCATTCTCCGTTATCTCCGAGGAACGCAAGCCTTCATGAAAACGAAAACTACTCGTCGTCCTCTAAGCACTCTTATCGCTGTATGTTGTAGATAACCCTCAAGCCTTGATTCGTGCTATTTTTCTAGCCATTCCTCATGGTACCTAACTCCCATGATGCTGTCTCGAGGCAACTCCACGCGCTATGCTAGCCTATAATGCATGATCTAGACCGTCTCGCCTTACAAACGCCTGAAGAAATACACATATGCAAACTTCTTCATCTCGTCGATGTCGGCAGCCTTGGCGACCTTCTCGTCGTTGTATAAGACCCAGGCAGGTGATTGGTCATCTGCTAGCTGTTTACGGACGAAGGCGACGTAGTGACCAGCGTGAATTGAGCTTCCCTTATGGCAAACAATGGATTGGAGCTGAAACTGTGCGGGCAGACTATCGCTTCCCGGAAGCGCTTTCGCTTGAGACTCCGTCGAGGGTGCTGAGTTGCCGCCTTCATCGAAATCGCCTTGAGCATCGGGATGACTGAACAACCAATCTACAGCACGCTCCATATCACCACCCGTCTCTTTCAAAGCTTGTCGTGCCTGCGGCGCACTGAAGCCCATCGCGCCCAGATTCTCGATTTTCTCAGGGTCAACTGCAGTGGAAGCCGCAGCGCTTGCACCACCCGCGTCAAAATTGGCAGGCTCATCGATGTCAGGGTCGTCCATGTGTGCGAAGAGCCAATTGGACGCGGCTTCAGGATCTTCGTTGCCAGTTGCGTTAAGGGCTTTCTCGCACCTGTTTCGTGGGAAGCCCATCGCTTCAAGCATGGCGAGGGCAGCCTCATTGGGCACCCACTTGTTCAATGAGCTTCCAGTGTCGGCATCGTCGGGGAGCAGCTCCTCATCGTCAGTGAGGCCCTTGGACTTGTATGCGTCGAAGGAGAAGGCGTCATCGTTGACGATTACAGGTACGTCCTGTTTGGTAGGTACCCAGTTGACAAGCTCAAAGCGTCTGGCGTTGACAGCTAATACTGCGGGGAAAGTCTTGAACATGCTCTTCTTCAGGAAGCCATCCTTGCTGCCGCAAGCACCGCACGTAAGCTCAACTAACTCCTCAGCAGTAAAGGTATCGAGGCATTCCTTCAACGAAACTGACTCAAACTCTTCTTTTTCTTGCTCCTTCTCTTTACCAGCACTGTCAGTGACCTCCATCTGCGCATCTTTCGGTATTCTCCGGATCGGCACGGGAATGGAAATGTTCTCCTGTTCGTCGATTCGATAGCGGACTCGCTTGCAGCCAACGCATTGCAGTCGCTGCTCCATGGCGAATCGGAAAGCATCAACCGGATCCTTGTGAGGAGCAGTATGCTGGGAGCGTGAGATGAGCTTAAGCAAGTGTAGAAGCAGTTCAAACGCATCCTGCTGGCGCATGGTTGAGAACTCGGCGTGACCTCGTCCGATCAAGTGTTTCAGCATGGCGGGTGCAAGACCGCGCTGATGCGGGAGCTCTGGTGAGCTCTCTGAGACGAAGACGTCGCTGTCAGGTTTGGAATAACGACCCGAGATTAGGCCGTCTGCGACTTTACGGAGTTGGGTTTCTAGATCCTCGGCGGGAAGGGGTGCCGATGGGGGTGCTGACTCTGGAAGATGATAACGCTCCTTGAACTCTGGCATGGCGAACAGCGCCTGTAGTGTGCTATTGAGGTAGCAGCTATTGCCCAGGTTCTTGAGGCCGGTGAAGTCGGCGCCAAATAATGGCTTGAGCTCTTTGCCATCCTCAGTGACCATCGAAAACTCCCAGCGCAGGTTCTGCTCGACTTGCATCTCCGTCAAGCTCTTTTCCGTCTTGATTCTATCCTTGATGTTGATGCCCCAATGAGCTAAATGGTTCGGCAGCTCAGGATCGACACGTTCCTCGTCACAAGCATAGCAATAGATATCTGCTGTGCCGTCTGCTGTGAGTGACCCAAGTTTGACTGCGACAGGGTGACCAGTCGACTTTGTGTGTCCGACGCCGTGGGAGTTGCCACCAACGCCACCGTACTGCTGGCGGCCACAGCCCAGGTTGCCGCAGGTCAAGCATAGCCAGAGATTCTCGTTGAGCTCGCACTCGGAGCAATGGCCCAAGCTCTGAGACTCGATCTGACGCGTCGCCCTCTGCTCTAAGAATAGCGTGTGCTCGCATGCCGTCATCTCCTGTTCCCAGGCCTTGACCTCTTCCTGCCTCGCGAACGTGTTTGCCTTGAGAACGGCGTCGACGAGTTCTGGAAGCTTGCCGGAGCTCTTGTCAACATCGTCGACTCCACACTCGTAGCACTTGACTTGTGTTGTTGTGTCGTAGCGATCGCTCTCGGTTTCGGCGGCGATGGAGAGCTTGGTCATCTTCTGCGGTGGCTCATCGCGCTTGACCTTCTTGCGTGTACGTTTGATGTTCAGTACAAGGGGGTGGTTCGTCGAGGATACGTGGAGGAGAGAGTGATTCCGGTCGCCGGTGCAGCCACCGTTGAAGCAGTACAGGCACACATCTAGGCCCGTCGGATCGTCGATAGAGTCGAAACACTGCGTACAATCCTCCCGATACACGCTCTGTGTTGGCCCAGGCTGTCGGAGCTCAGTAGCGTCTATGTGAACGCAGGCCATGGTGCAACGTCTTGTAGGCCGGCACGAAGGTGTTGAAGAAACGTAGTGAGAGGAGTATACAGTAGACGAGGCAGGAGCTTGGGGGAGCTACAAGGTTCGTGCAGTAAACTAGGCTGCCATAGCTTTGGTGGGGTAATGACATAAGTTATCTACCAAACCAGCACGGACCGGAGGGGTAACGGTTCACTTTCACGTAGGCTCGTCTTGACGAAGGATGTGTTGTAGACTCTGCGCTACCGTTCGATGAACTACATGTTTCCCTTCAGTCGCATATCACCTCAGCATTATTTTTGGGGCTTCGTCACCCTTAATCGACGAATGCGTTATGACTGCCAATTCACGGACATGTTTTGCTCCATTATTGGACCAAGCTTCTTATATTACAGTAAACTCCACACACATCTTTTCCCAGTATCTACTTCCCTTGCTGTCGTGCGTTCAGCGACCAGTTCTGGAACGCAGTGAACAAGACCGGCTGTAGAGCAGACTTCTTCTCGGAGAACCACTGCTTCTGAGTCTCCGCATATACATCTACCACGCCAGAATAATTACCCTTGTCGAGTCCAACGAGCACTTTCACCATGTGTAAACTGGCGCCGCTGCATGCATCTGCATGCATCTTCGCACCTCCACCCAATTTGGCCTCCTCATGAACTCCTCGGAGTATTTCCCAGGCCGCATCTAGATCGTCAGGCTTTGGCAGTGGCGCCTTGTGCTTGGTTCGAGAATCGAAGAATGCCTTCAACATCTTTGACGCTTTCTCCGCAAGCTGTTTGTTGGCATTGGCCCGTGTGCGGCGCAGCGTCGGTAGCAAAACCTCCAGGGAGAGTGGATTGGAGTATTGTCTGTCCAGATAGATCGCAAGAAGGTCCAGAACTCTTGCCTTGAACTGGATGACGTTTTGTTTGGCGTCCTCTCGTTCCTTTTTTTTGCTGGTAGTCTTGGTCCGATGTTTGAAAATCTCGCTGAGGTGAGGATCGAGAGCCATCATCTGCTCGTCGTCCATATCTGATTCGTCGGACGTTTCGTCAGCAACCTCGCCAACGAGGTTTGGCTTTGAAGTCTGTAGCGTCAAAGCCAGCAAGTTGTTGAACTGGGTTAGCTCAGCATCGTCCTCGCTTTCATCTTCATCACTCCCGTCGCCGTCGCCATCGCTTGTGCTCTCCGACTCAGACGCCTCGTCTGTAGAATCCTGTTCCTTGTCGTTGCCGTCAATCATCTCAACGTCCGAATCTGTATCGGATCCATCCTCGGAGTCTCCCTCGTCCGCATCGTCGTCTGCTTGATTGAAGAGCTCTTTCTGTCCCTCGATATTCTCCTCAGTGTCCAGAATATCAGTGAGAGAGCTCAGGCCTTCAGCACTGATCTCTGACGCGAAGATGGAAAGAGCCTCTTCGCCAATCTTGCGGAAGAGTGTGCGCGGATTGCCAAGAAAACTGAGAATGATTTCCACAAAGACATCCGAGCCCTGCTCAGCGGAGCCTTTTCCTTTCTTGAGCATGGCTTTTCGAGATGCATCCAAGTCTTCGAGCATCATGACAGCATCGCCCTCACCATTATACACTTGGAGGAGAGTCAAAGAGTACAGCAAGATGAAGCCTTCCGCGGCCATCTTGTTTCCGGCTATGGACCCCTGGCGTATGGTGTCAGTCACATCTCAAGCAGATGCATATAGTACTCACCTTTGCGGACATAGCGTCCAGGTTTTGTGACGCTTGATCCAGTGTTTCGGTCACTGACTCGTCTGCCTTGAAGGCCAAGCTCAAAGACTTGGAAGATGCATTCTTCGATTGAATCATGCCTACAATCATGAGTGCGAAAGCTGAGCGTGACCCAACTTTGAGACTTAGGAGCTTCGTCAAGCACGAGGATAGACGTTCTTGAAACATCTGCTGTGCCTTCTCTCCAAGTGGGGGTAATGGTACTTTGCTGGTCTTTGCGCTCTGGCTAGGAACAAAGTAGGCATACTCGACAAAGATCTCCAGCGTCTTGCGCAGCCAGCCATCTTGTTTGACAGTATCATCAGAGAAATCGTCGTACCGCTTGTAATGCTTGATTAGAGTCAGAAGCAGATCCGCAATGACTTGACGACGACTATCTGCAACGACCTGTTCCTCGGTCTCAGGACGGAGTATCAATGAGTTGAGATGGCGTACGATCTTCTTCAAGGAACTGTCGTCTGCAAACATGAGAATGCTCTCAAGCGTCTTCGTCTTTGTGATCTTGTCGAAATCGACGATACCATGCTTGGATGTGAGGGCAACGAACACTGGCAATGAGAAGATAGGCTCCTCGTCGACTCTCGCCTGTATCGAGTGTAAGGCATTCAATGCTGCCGAGTGCAGAAATCTGTCCTCTTTCTTGCTCTGATTGATCAAGGTGCGCATCAAATTGGGGCCAAAGAGTGCGGGCAGGTCAATCTCTGAAACCTGGCGGACCATGCTGCTTAAAAGTTTGAACCCCCAGGCCTTGCGCTCGTGCGAGGATGTGGAAGTAAATAGATTACCTGTAAAGCATTAATAATTATCATCAAAGGCATATATGCAACCTACTGTCCACGATATCTGTCCAGAATTGAGGAAATTCTGCTTTCGTGGAGTCCGTGTCACCACTTCTGACCGCATCATCTCTTCGAAGAATCTCAGCAAGGACCAGATTCCACGCAAAGGTAGGATTCGGGCTTGCAGCGGCTGTTTTGAGAGTGTCGTTGCTTCCATCTATTTGCACGTCCTGGTAGTTTTCTTTCAAAATCTTGGCCAATCGATTGCGCTCTTTCTTCGACAGAGGGTCTTTGCTTTGCCACACACCTTCTGGCAGCACTTTTTCATAGTCCGTGCGCACTGTCAACCAGATGGCAACTCCTTCAGGTGTAGAGACGAGCTTGAATGCATTCAAGCGATTAATCATCTCTCTTGCGCATTCTTCATACCGAGTTTCGCCTCGCAGACTCTTCGCCGCCTCGATAAGGACCATGCCACATTCTTCGCGTAGCCAGGGAACGTCGCGTGCCATTCCATAGATATGGTCCAGGAGCATGTTCCAGCATTCCATAGATGGTTCTGGTGCAATAATAATCGAAGACTGTAGAACTGCCTTGTAACCGAAAAGTCTGCCAATGAGATGGTCACGTCGTTCCTGCCTTGTGTTAACGATTCAAGCTGTCTCGTGCATGTTGAATTGTGCTTACTCTTCCAGGTACGTTGCCCTCGACTTTCGTTTTGACCTCGACAAGTCTGATGAGTGAGATAACATCGAGATCCAACCCCTCGATTTTGACATCACTCTGGCCAAAGATCTCTCGTAGAAGCTCAGTGAGCGTGAGAGAGAATCCCACCCTTGCGGCTTTACGTTGGCTGCATAAGCCCTTGATCAATCGCCCCAGCACATTTTCGACATCTTTCGCGGCTGGTTTGCTTTGCGGCGAAAATTTGCCTATGAGCTCTTTGGCGGCTTCGAAGCGTGCATCATCAGATTCAGCGGCTAGGTCCTCGTAGAGCTTCAAGAGTTTCAGATGTTCTTCATTGACCTGTCGGCGCCGCTTCACTGGCGGATCAATATCATTAGAACCCGAAGCAGATTCGCGACCTCTCTTCCCGAGCTTGTCTCCCATTGTCATTGGCGATTATGCGAGTTGGTCCAATGTTTGTCGTTGGCAGAAATGCTGGCAAGTCGAAGACTGCTAAAAAGTTTAGATGCTACTCCGAAACCGGAATAGCACCGTCGGCGAAACAGCGCCGACTTTGCATATCGATACTGCATCCCAATCTTGAAGCTCTTTCAATCTCAATAATTCTTCCGAGATTCTACTTTGTACGTTGCTCATTGGATCATATGCTTTCATTACTTGGTATCTCAGTCATGGACACAAGCCATGATGTGCTGCAAACACTCTAATCATCACCACCGGTCTCGTCTGCATCGTGGTAATTCGTTGACTAGATGGCTCTCTGGTTCTTACACCATGTCCATTTCGCATTTTCAGCGAATTATAGGAGTTTCTCTCGTATGTCTCGCAGATGATGAAATCGAATAGAAGCTTCACCGTCTAGTCAACGGTTCCTGGACGATGTCTCCACTCCGCAAGCCCTAGCTGCAAGAGGACCGAAAAGATGGTTATACATTGCACATGGCTAAGATACATATGCATAGCATTCTCATGACGATCAAGTTCTCGCCACAAGATGCGTATTGCCGAGGACAATGATGTTCAAGATCAAAGGGACTCTAAATAGTCACAGTTGACTCACGCCACATTGGTCGGAACGAGAACAGCATACAGAAGTGCAATGCCGATTGCTTTATCAAGACTAGGTGTTTGAAGTCCATGTCGATTCACCGGCCTAGCGACGACCCTGAAAATCACTCTACATCAGACTGAAGGTGACACGATCAGCTAGAGGTCCAGTCACTAGATGGGGCTGTGTGGGACCTCCACCAAATGGAGAACGGCACAACGCAAATGTCACGGAATTTACTGGCCCTTCGTGGCGACAATATAAATACGCATGCGAGCTTGAGATACTGTAGACAAGTCAGCCAGACTGCTGTCCATGACATGCGATGGACGAACAAGCCCAGGTCATGATACCTACGAGAGCACAAATGGCTCTTTGAGTGGACTCCCACCCCATCTCTTCGTGCAAGCCTCCACCAGTTTGCTAGTCAAGGCAGAACTTTTTTCTTTCGGCGCTGTGTCTTGGCTCCACCTATCCAGCGATGGTCGTTACAGTTTTCGCCTTCATACGGCGAGAAGCCTGTAACCTGTGCGTGCACAAATCGTCGAAACCCGCGAAGCTGACGGCTGACAACAATCTGGGGCTAAATCCTCAGTCACCTTGCAGAACCAGGGTCTTGAAACACGAGTTCTGATGCGAGTCTGGGGTATCGTCGGCCCAAAGTAGTCACGGGACTGTACAAGTTGGGGTTGTTTGTGTACGGCCAAGCGGTTGTCACGGCAGCACGCGAGCGAGTGTTCCAGGGCCCTTTTTCCAGCCGCTGTGCTTAGCCTCTCAGATCCACTGAAGGAGGGGTCACCGGTCAGCAGTGGGGTTTGTACCGTTTGTGAAGGCTTTTGTGCACGCCGCTTTGCTGTTTGTCTATATGACGCCCGTGTTCTCGAACCACCAAAAGCGCCGGGGTGGCCGCCAAAGAGTCAAAGGCGGGCTGAAGATTGCGCAGCACTTGTTTACACTGTGCTGTCGGCAAATGGTGTACCTGCTGCCGGCTGTACAAATGCAGCATTCAGGGCAAACAGAATAGGAAACCTGGAATGGTGAAGTCTGAGCCCTATTGATTATGACGTCTGAAGAATCGCAATCGAGATGTTGTAGCCGCAGTTCGATCGCGAACACCACACTAGGCGAGGCTCCGGCGTTGAGGAGAGAGGGTTTTCCGGTTTTATGATGCCAAAAGCGGAACAAAGGCCAGGGATGCTGTGGGTGAACGGACCGGTATGTAGCTATGCGAGGTCGGCTCGTCTGCACGTATTGAGACGGCGTGTATCTCCCGTTGGCCCAATTAAACCATGTTGCAGGCCAATCCTGCTTCAGAGGGCGACAGCGAAGGCCAATTGCAGCACGCAGACAGAGTCTCACCTGGAAGCGCCAAGTCGATTGCGATGCTACGATGACGAAAAGCCTTGCGAGCTGACACCGGGCTGCCCGAGTCGAGGACGCAGATGAAGGTCTCCACCTGCAGCGACTCTGTGAGGCTCTCTGCTCGGATGATCCACGGCCCTTAGCCGCCGACGAGGGCGTCCATTGTGCTGTCGCTACCGAGCTTGCAGTTCGGTTTCCCTGGGATACGGGACTCGCGTTGCACGACTAGAACGGCCAGCGGCAAGGTCGGAGAGAATTGTGCGAGGGGAGCGGAGCGTTCACTGGCTGTTTCAATGGGCCTGGCACGGGACAGGACATGCCTGTCGCGCCGTGCCTGTACAGTAGAAACGTGACGTCCGTGCTGGCGATGCCTGAGCAACCATGGCCCATGGCCGGCTGCGAAAAAGCTGGCAGCGCAGTGCATGGCCTCATGCGCACCGCCTGGTGAAGCAGCAGACGTCAGACGCTGCTGCGAACGGTTGTTTACGTGACGCCCATTGGCGCGGTCGCGTCGCCTAGCTGCAGGTACTGCGTGCTGCGATCGCGATGGTGTTCCACTTTGGCAGTCTGCAATGCCAATGCCCATGCCCATGCCGGTGGCGGATCAGCAGTGCTTGCATCAAAGGTGCAGCCCGCAGCCTCCAGTGGCTCCGTTCGCTGCCAACCAGGCCCACTCGGCCAGCGCCAGGGCTGGACGCTGGACGGCTGCTTGCGCGCTTACAATGCTGTACATGGAGCTCAGACAGCAGGCTAGCCGTAACCCAGCAGTCCCGTCCTGCTCCCCCAGCAACAGGCCAGGGTTCGGCAGCCTCAAGACCAAGCTGTATGACCTCGTCTGAGCTCTTCTCCTCTATCCTTCTCGCTCTAAGAAGGCACCATTCTCTCTCGCACGACGGCTGGAGGCATCTGGACGCTGGTCATTAGGCTTGGATATCTGACGAGGGTAACCGCTACCCACATTCACTATCCACCCACCACGACCGCACCCTCATGTCAGCTACAAGACGGTAACCTTCACCCGGCCCCATCCTCGACAGCGCGTGCTGCCCCGGACTCTACGCCATCGCCAGCATCTTCAGATTGGAATTAGATTTCTAGTCACCGTATGCTTATCCGTCCCGGCCGCCATTGAGTGAAACGACCGCCCGCAAACGCTCGTTATCGCACACGTTGCCCAGCACGACAAGTAGACAAGGAGAAAAAGAAGAGAACCACCCCTCACAACCATGGAGATGTCCTCGCCCCTCGCCGCCATGCACCCACCACCGATTCCCGGTCCCTGGGGCTACCGTCGCGACCTCCCCCCTTCGAGGCCATTGTTTGGTGCACACAGTCTGGGCCCCAGGAGCTTCAACTTCCGCGATCTGAGCATGAAGAAGCAGAACATGGACTACTTTAACCAGCCCATGCGGGGTTCATCGCCCACTGCGAGCCTGGCTGCCGACATGTCTTCCAACTTGCATGTCGACCAGAGGTACATTATCCCTTGCATACGAGTTGCCCTATTCGGCCGCTAATTGTCTTTGTTCTAGCCCCCAGCTCGCCACGCCTCGCCGGTCTCTCTTCACATCAAACCTGTTCCAGCAGATCGACTCGAGGGGTAAGCAGCTGCGCCAGCGCCAGCGCCAGCGCCATGTCTTTGTGTCATTGCTAACGTCGTCTCCAGCAGAAGGAGCAACAACCCCGCCAGTCAGATGGGAAGGCGTCACGACACCGCCCATTCCCTCATCATCGCCCTGCTTCGTCCCTGACTCGATGGACATCTCTCCTCTCCCCCACAAAGCTCCCTTCAGCTTTCTCACCGAGCGCTCCATTCCACTGCCATCCCCGTCCCCAGAGGTCTCCACGAGCTCCGACGACGACATGCTCTCGCCGTCCGATCTGCCCACACCTCCATTCTCGGCTGCAATGCTAGAAGTTTCGCGTCCCGTATCTGCTGCTGAGTGAGTAGCCCTGCTACTGGTCTGCTGTCCGGCTGCTAATGCACAACAGGCGAAGAAAGTCCATCCTCATGAGACCGTCACTTTCGCGCACCAAGAACTTCTCGACTAACACAGTGTCCTTCAAGCAACAAGAGAACAATAGCCCAATACCGCCGTTCAGGTTTGGTGCTGGCTATGACAGCTACTCCAACACGTCGTCACTGAGTCTGGATGAGTGCTTCACTGCATCTCCGCCCCAGGAACGTCGCCCGTGCTCCAATGGTTCTCTCTTTGCCTCCAAGCCAAAACCCTTCAACCTCAACTCAAGCATTAGTGCTCGTGCCAATGGATCTCCACTTGCCGCCATTCGCAAGCCAGCTGGTCCTCCCTCCCGGTCTCGACCAAGCAAGTTCCGACGTTCTCTGAGCATGTTCGAACACCCCGGTGACGTGATGAATGCGAAACAAGACCAAGAGGGCTACCAACCGAGTGGATTGCAGTCCGTGATGGATGTCGATGATGCACCTGCCCTCAAGCTTCCTCACTTCACGACCAATGAGCCGGAAAGCCTACCACGTATTAGTCATGCGACTCTCGTTGAGGTTCTTGATGGCGCCTATGATCATTGCTATGACAATAAAGTAGTCATTGATTGTCGCTTCGAGTATGAGTACAACGGTGGACATATCGAAGGTGCCCTAAACTTCTGCGACAAGGAGAAGCTTGCCGAACGACTGTTCCAAGCTCCGGCCAGTGACAATACCCTACTCATCCTTCACTGTGAATACTCCGCGCATCGCGCTCCGCTTATGTAAGATGAACATATCCCACCCAACTCGTAAATCTCGATACTAATCTCTTACAGGGCCAAGTTTGTACGATCGCAAGATCGCAAAGAGAATGCCCAACGCTATCCTCTTCTGTCGTTTCCTGAAGTGTATATCCTTGATGGCGGCTATAGCTCCTTCTACCACGCGCATTCCACTCGTTGCTTTCCCCAGAACTACCTCCGAATGGATGCCAAGGAGCACGAGCAATCTTGCGAACGTGGATTAAACAAGCTTCGACAGCGCACGAAGCTAAGCCGTGCGCAGACCTTCGCCTTTGGGCAGCACTCCTGCCAGGTCGATGACAGTCCTACTGCTGCCGGCCGATCAAAAAGCGGAAGCATCTTCACACTAAGCGACGATTTTGGTGTCGGGCGCATAGGCGCCTCTCGTCGCATGGCTTCCTACTGAACATGCTTACCTACCGACCTTTTCTTTACGAACTCACTTATTTACGGCGATTGGACTCATGGCGTTATTACGACTGCTGCATTGGAATTCCACAGCATAGGCGTTTTGAGCGATTATCCCCTGCACCTGGGCGTTTGAGCGATTCTTTTGCTTTCATCTTGATCTTCTTGGACAGAAAAAGCAGCCTCGACTTTCGATCCACCATCTTTGTTTGCATTCTATACCCGATGCCGCGGTGCCTCGGGCCCGGGCATGTTTTTCTTCAACTCGAAAGAGCTTGCTGGATACCCATTTGCTTTCGCAAGCATAGTTGCAGCAACCCCATTGCGACCTTGCGAATTTTGTTTTCATTTGTCATTCATCCCAACTCGGATCTTTCTACGACCCTGTAGAGCTGAAAATTGCTCTTACACGTTCTCAGGACAATCTAAGAAGCATCACGCAACCACATACCGCCCCGGCTTACGCGCCTTCAAACATCGTCACCAACACACATCTTCCCTATTCCAAAATGCCCTACTTTACCTGATTGGTAAATATCCGCGAACAGATTGACTCTTGCTGGGGAGTCTCGGCTCACTCTTCGGCGTCCGCGTCTTGTCCTCATTGGGCTCGTGCTTCTACCACTCTTCGATGTATCTATTCACTTATCACTTCCATTCCCTGCAGGTTAGGGCTCGTGTCAGATACATACTATTGAAAATACAGTAGTGGGCCTGCAGCAAAATTTGAGGAGGTAATAAATGGACAGTCATTCGTAAAATGAGAGGCGGAGACGGCTTGAAGAGTTTTGTTCGTCGATTATTAAAAAATACAAACATAATTCATCATTCATTGTCCAAATCTGTGCGATTGTCATCTGACTCTTGACCGTAGTAGCACTGCCTTTGAGCCACATGCCACCTTTGAAAGCAAGCTGTTGTTATATGCGGCTTCGCGAGTATTGCGCGCTAGCTCACGCCCCGCAATTAACCCCCACCGAGTCTCCCAGGTCACACCTAGTGTTACGTTGCTTGCCCCGAGAACCACTTGCTTGTCGACCTCACTCGCTCGGATCTTCACCTCGCTCCATGCACGATGGACATCGACGACCTCTTGGCCGAGGTTGCTGTTGACACTACGCCCCAGGAGACTCGGGATCTGCAAGAGTTAACGCGTTGCTGGGTGGCAGAACGCGTTGCACCCGAGTTATTGCCATGGCCGAGCGACTTGATGGACAGAGTCTCGTCGAGAATACGTAGACAAGTGTGTTGAAGCTGTTCTGGTATGAGAAAGAGCGCTAATGGCGCAGTCAGATTGAATCAGTCGAAGATCAAACCGGCAACATGGATCCAAAGACAAATTTCAAGTTGATCATAGTACAGACCGAGCTGGAGAGATTCAAGTTTCTTGTGAGGAGCTTTGTGAGAGCAAGATTGAAGAAGGTCAGAATGCCTGTCACATGCAACCACACAGACATGCTTATGCTATTGGTAGATCCACCAACATCCTCTTCATATTCAGGCGCTCCACAATGCCTCCATCGACTCGGTGCAGCCGCTGCTAGCACCCTTCGAGCACCAATACCTCACATCACACCAGTCACTGCTTTCGGCACACTACTCGTCCTCGTTTCTAAGCCAATTTCCTGCTTCGTTACAGAAACTAGACGACACGACTGGTGGCATCAGCATGATAGACAAGCCGGACGAGGACAAAGCTGTCTTTGTGCGTGTTCTGCGTGATGTTGGAGAGATACTTGTCGAGGGCACCGATCGCCGCTTTGAAATGAAGAGAGGGGATGTCTGGGTAGTCAGGTGGAGTGCAATTAAACAATGGGCAGTGGGCTTCGGCACGGGAGACGTCGAATTGATATGATCGGACGTTGCATTTACTTCTCTCCAGGAGGTATAGCTGGACCGCGGTAAGATCGCTGCTGGTATCGCTTGAGGCTCCGCTGCCAGAGCGCAGTCTCTGTGACAGAAGCTACACTTGCCATCACAGGTCCTCAAGGAGGACGCGACTGTTTCGCGAAAGGAAAGCCAGCTTTCTGCTCGAACGAAAGAAGTGCTTCATTTTTGGGTTCCCACCTGGCCACAACATGGACATGAAACTGTATGCAGCACTTTTTCCGCAGGCCCCTCCGGCATATGAAAAGCAGGCGCTTGTAATTTACCGATGTCTTCATCGACACCGTGGGACTGGGAACCCGCGCAACGGCAATTGTACCTCTGTAGCGTGCAGGCTGAGGTGGAGTCGCTTCCAATATTTCCTGGCCAGGCTCGTCTTTACCCTATGCCGGCAAATCCAATTGAGTAAGCATGGGAATTGGTGCCTCCAAATACCGCAATATAATCGAAGGGAATATAGGGATGTTCTTCATGTCCCTGTAGCACGCTACATTACAGCCACAAAATAGGAAGATCAGACATGCTGCCGGCAGTCTGATGAATTCCTTTTTGTCCTGAGTTGCAACCTTTTAGAGCACGAGAAGCAAATAAGTCAGTGTGCCTGCAAGTCGCATCTGGCTGTGGTCATTTCGTAGCCAAATTCATCATGTTCTACCAATTTTCGCACGTCGTCGCTGCGCTCTTTGCGTTGATCCAAGTCAGCTGTGCGCTTCGCATTGCATCAGCTCTGCAGTGGATCGAATATACTCCACAGCCATATGCCATCAAAAATTTCTACAAGGGCAGTACCGCAGCGAACCTGACTTCTGGTGGTGTCGCAAACCTAGGATCCGACCCCAAAGGCTTCGACCTCGCCGCGAATGCAGAGACCCAGGGCCTCAGTAAGTGCTAGTGCGAAGTGCCTAGGACAATGCCACTGACATGTTTCTTGCGTCCTGCTAGAGCAATATGCCAACCACCGCAATATCCGCCTTATATATATCATCTGCGAAGTAGCATACCGCATTGTCGCCGACAAACGCAAAGGCATTGCCCAACTTTCAGACCTAAAGGGCAAGAAAATCGGAACGATCAACAGTTCAAGCGCCTCGGTGTTTATTCACAACATGATGGCCAGCGTGGGCGTCAAGGATAATGAATATACAACCTCGAGTGGTAACGTGTGCATGAAGGCTCCGTGCGCGACCAATTCGATGCCCGCGCAGCTGAAAGCTGGCACCATCGATGGGTTTGGCGTATGGGAACCTGCTGTCGAGCTTGGTGCTGAAGCGCTGGGATCGAATGCCATCACGTTCCAGAACGCGACGATATATCGCGAGGTCTACTCTCTGTATTCTACCACGGACGCCTTGAATAACCCAGCTAAGCGCAAAGATATTGTCGAGTTTGTGCGTGCGCTGAATAAGACGCTGGAAGTGTTTGCGGAGCAGCCCAAGAAGAATGGCGTGTATGGTTTCGTGAGTAAAGAGGTCGGTGTCGACGAGCCTGTTGTCGAGGCTGTGTGGGCGGATCATAAGTGGACTGGGAGGTGGGGAGATGATCTAATCGAGTTTCTTGTGGCGGAGGATAAGTATCTTGCGGGCCAGGACAAAAGGAGTGCTATTCCGAGAAGTGAGTTGGAGAAATTTTTGGATACGTCGGTTATTGATGAGCTTTGAACGTAGCGTAGAGCGAGTAGAGATGAGATGAACGTTGAGCGAGGGGGAAGAGATGCAGCTTGGAAGTGTAAACAAGGTCACTGAAACAAACTTGATATGGTACAGCCTAGCATTTGACACAGTATCCCAATAACGCCATAGCATGCTAGCAACAAGGAAATGTTACACTTCAATGGCTCTGGATCCAGCCCAGCATCTGCCCAAACGCCTGTGCCTGCGACTGCTTGATCTTGGGATCATCATAGTCTCCCAACACCGCAAAGCCATGCGGCACACCCTCAAAGACCTGGACCTCATGCTCGACCTTATTGTTCTCCATTGCTCTTCGACCAGGTGTAAGTACTTCGTCTTCCGAGAACAATGGATCGTCCTTGACGGCTGCGATATACACAGGTGTCTTGACGCCCTCCAGATCATCCTGGGTGACCATTGTACCATGGGCGATTGCTCCAGCCTTTAGTACGGGCTCCTTCTTGGCTGCTCCCTGCTCCTCGTCTTTCGGTTGTGCGTTGGCCGTCAAAGGATCCGCATTCTCGCCCGCGAGGATCAAGATATACTTGGCGCCGAAGCAGTATCCGACACCATAGATGCCGCCTCCGTTGGCCACAGCATCAGCGAACTCTTCCTTTGCGCCCTCGACCACCTTGTGCAATAACGGCAAGACTGTCTCGGGAGTATGTCTCGCGAGCCACATGTCAATCATGAAGCTCTTAATTCCTTCTGCAGTCCTCAATTTAAAAGTGTCCAACCAGGATGTATCTTGCTGAACTTGGGCCATGTCAACACTATTTGGCGCTGGGTCATTGTTGAACTGGTCAGGCATGACGACGAGATAGCCTTCCATGGCATATTTGTCTGCCTGGAGCTGGTTGTTTATAGATTTATAGCCGGTGCCACCGGTGAGAAGGAGCAATAATTTGGAGGGTGCGTGCGGGTAGTCGGTGGGTTTGGTGATGTAGCAGTCGATGCCACCAAGCTTAGTGAGCTCTCCCGAAGGTTTCTCGCCTGAAGGTGCTGGACGGTCGGTGGTGCAGTGATCCTAGAAAAGATATGAATATATAGGAACACCACATATCTACGGTGCTGCTCAGGCGCAACCTGTGCGACTTACTCCCATGCTTGGTCCTTCTTGCGCAGGAGTATCTCCTGGAAAGACGCTCTGTTCAGTCGCTGTTTCGGTAGCTTTCTCTTGCGCGTCGCTCTCGGGCGCCCTAGTTGCGTTTTCACTATCTGCCATGGTGACCGTATTGTGTGTTGTGGTTGGAGCGTGGAGTGAATGGTCAATGGTGAATGGCTAGCTTGCCTGTAACATCGAGGGTCCAAGTCCAAGCCAATTACGTATGCCGCCAGAAGCACACCTGACTGGGCCAAGTGCGGGGCTGCGCCTGCCATTAACCTTGGTCACGTGCTGAACGCGTCCCGACGCGTCCAGAAATCATCTCTCCGCCACTTCAACACGACATCCCACCAACATCACAACAGCAGACGACCAACATGGCGGAACAAGCGATCACACAGGGTGCTATTAGGTGGGTTCAGCTCTACTATGCGCATGAACAGAGACTTACATCAAGCAGGACCATATTCGAGCCAAGTGGCTGCTTTGTCGAGCATCCAGTGCTGCAATGTGTGCAGATTAAGACCATGGAGCCCAAAGCAGGCGATGCAAACCCGATCCAGCGCTTCCGCGTTGTGCTCAGCGATGTCCGCAACTTTATCCAGACCATGATCGCTACCAGTATGTGACACGTGAATTCGTGACACGCCAAGCTAATCCCGTGCAGCTGCGAACGAGATCGTAACCTCCGGGCAGCTGAAGAAGGGCTCGATTGTAAGGCTCTTGAAGTATAACCCTCAACAAGTCAAGGACAAGAAGTATGTCATGTCTCGCAGATACTTTGACATTCCTAATCTCTAGTAGCATTCTCATTATCATGGAGCTCGAGGTCCTCGCACAGTACGGCGAACTCGAGAAGATCGGGCAGCCAGAGGCTCTCGATACCAAGTCCGACCCCCAACCAGCCGCCATCTCTGGCAACAACTTCTACGGCTCTAAGCCGGCGCCCGCACCTCAGCCACAGCGCAACTTGCCCGTCCATCAGAGCAACCCTGCCACGTCCTCACATCCACACTTGTACCCGATCGAGTCTCTTTCCCCATATGCACATAAGTGGACCATTCGTGCTCGATGTACCAGCAAAGGAGACATGAAGGAGTGGCACAACCAGAAGGGCACCGGCAAGCTTTTCAGCGTGAACTTGCTCGACGATACTGGCGAGATTCGAGCAACTGCGTTCAACGATGCCGCTGAGAGACTTTACCCGATCTTCGAAGAAGGCATCGTCTACTATATCTCGGCACCCTGCAGGGTCACACTTGCAAAGAAGCAATTCTCGAATCTGCCCAACGACTACGAGCTGCAATTCGAGAAAGATACTGAGGTTGAGAAGGCGGAAGATCAAGAAAACAAGCCTCAAATTCGGTTCAACTTTACCAAAATTGGCGATCTCAACTCCGTTGAGAAGGATACTACGATCGACACGGTTGGTGTGTTAAAGGAAGTCGCAGAGGTGACTACGATAACATCAAAGAACACAAACAAAGACTTCAGCAAGCGGGAACTGACGCTGGCCGACGACAGTCAGACGTCAGTGCGTCTCACAATCTGGGGCAAGACTGCAGAGAGCTTCGACGCGCCGCTAGAATCCATTGTTGCATTCAAGGGTGTCAAGGTGTCTGACTTCGGTGGTCGAAGTCTCAGTCTACTCAGCTCTGGCTCGATGATGATTGACCCCGATATTGATGAAGCTCATAAATTGCGAGGCTGGTTCAATGCAGTAGGCCAGAACGCCACTTTCTCTACACACCAAAACATGGCAAGTGCTTCTGGTGGTGGGGGTAAAAACGATCAAAAACTCATCTCTCAATGCCTCGAAGAGGAGACTTACCTCCAGGATACACCAACCTACATGAGCCTACGCGCATCCGTGGTTTATGTCAAGAACACTACAGTTGCCTACCCAGCGTGCTCAACGGCTGGCTGCAACAAGAAAGTCATCGAAGAAAACCCAGGCCAGTGGTGGTGTGAGAAATGCCAACAATCATTCCCAGAACCTAACTGGCGCTACGTGTTGAGCGTGAACGTTGCAGATCACACGGGCACGCTCTGGCTCAGTTGTTTCGATGAAGCTGGCCAAACAATTGTTGGCATGTCTGCAAATGAGGCCATGAAGATCAAGGCGGATGACGACGAGAACAACACACAGAATTTTATGACTGTGATGCAAGAGGCAACCTGCAAGACCTTCAACTTTCGGGTGCGAGCGAAAATGGAGACATATCAGGACCAGCCCAAGTGAGTTACGTTGTTTCGTATGCGGAGTCTTGCTAATAGGTACAGGCCACGGTACCAGGTCATGAACTTGTATCCGCTCAACTATGCATCAGAAGCAAATAAGCTCGCACAGCTCATCAAGCAGTACGATATCAACGAGGATAGCCTGTTTGTCAATTAGATACTGCCTGGTTTATGATGTTTGTGACAGGATGGTGCATTGTTTGCATGAATGTCGATTGTGTATAGAGAGGCATACGATAGCGCCACGCGTCTGTGGTCAAGTAGCTGAGAATACGCATGTCATAGTCTGAAATTTGTCTAAATGTTGTGTCATCTTTCTGACGTGTTTCGTAGGCATTTCTGACATGGTAACAGCTTTACCCCACCAGAGCTTTAGGAGCTACCCAACCAGACGTCATAACTTATCAAACTTCCGCCAATGCCGAGGGAGAATTTGGTTCCTGACAAACCATCTTTTGCACTTTCTCTTGTTAAAAGTTGCCAGACCTAGCTCGCATCTGGCAGAGCTCAATCGTTCTTTCCCACGTATATCGCGACGTTGACAGCGCAAAATGAGCAACACGATGCGCGCTGTAGGTGCGTGATAAAGAACAATCATACGGTGAACGAACTGACACTTCACAGACATCAAAGATGGCAAAGGCCCCATTGGAGCCCTTCATATCGCCGACGTACCCAAGCCCAAGCTAGGCAAGTCGCAAGCGCTCGTCAGAATCAAGGCATTCGGTCTGAACCGCATGGACCTCCTTCAGCGAGAAGGACAATACCCTGTGCCCCCGGGAGCCTCCAAGATCCTTGGGGTCGAGTTTTCTGGCACGATCGCCGAGTTGAGTGAAGAGGGTGGTGGCAAGGAAGGTTTCAAGGAGGGAGACGAGGTGTTTGGCCTGGCATATGGGGGTGCTTATGCCGAGTACATTGCTGTCTCGACACACATGCTGGTCCGGAAGCCAACAGAGTTGACGTGGGAGCAATGTGCTGGTATTCCTGAGGTGCGTTTACCATTCAGCTTGACCCACAGGCTTCTTAAATTGACACTACACACCAGACATGGATAACAGCTACTCAAGCTATGTACCTCGTCGGTCAGTTTGCCGCTGGCAAGTCGATTCTTTGGCATGCAGCCGCATCCTCCGTGTCTATTGCCGGAATTCAGCTCTCTCGTGCCGACTCAGCGTCTGCTGTCTTTGCAACCGCCCGTCAAGACGAGAAGTGCGAGTTTGCAGTCAAAGAACTAGGTGCGGATGGCGCGTTCAACACAACAAGCCAGGACTGGGTCAAGGAAGTCATGAAGGCAACAGACAACAAGGGCGTCGACATCATCGTCGACTTCATCGGTGCATCTTACTTCCAGCAGAACCTCGATGCAATCGCAAAGGACGGTGTCATTGTTAATCTGGGATTCATGGGCGGCACCAAGCTTCCAGAGGGAACAGATATTAGCGCCTTCATTCGCAAGCGGTGTACCTTTGTTGGAAGCAGCTTGAGGAGTCGAGATGAGGAGTACCAGGGCAAGCTGAGAGATCAATTGGTAGAACACGCACTTCCGCGGTTCAAGGATGGCAGGTTCAAGCTATTTGTGGACAAGGTGCTGCCATGGGAGCAGGTGCAAGATGCGCATCGGTTATTGGAGGAGAATAAGACGAAGGGGAAGGTTATTTGTACCATTTCATAAGCGCAACTTGAATTATGAATGATGTATAATGGACACTACATTCCTTATTTCTGTATTGAAGCTCGAACCGCAGTAAAATAGTGCTATTGTCTTTCGAGAACAACCACAGCGTCTCTTATATCGTGTACCAAGCTTCAGTATTGATGGCGTACACCCTCGAGCGCCAGACTCAATAACTTCAGTGAATAATCACTAATTAATTCGAATTCTACTGCGATATACAGCGTCAGTATGAGACAGATTTATCCCCTGACTGTGATGGCTTGCAAAAAGAATGGTGGTGATGAACAAGTCTGCTACAAACGAGACGCACCCACCCACACCACCTCCTGGGAATCACCCCAACCACCACAGTCACCAAAACGACAAAAAAGAATATGCCAATACGACGCGGGCAGGACTCGAACTAAATTACATGTTAGAATATGATAGATGGAAATCCGGCTGCGAAGAAACTCACCCTGCGCTCCCGAAGGAACAAGATTTCTAGTCTTGCGCGATAACCACTCCGCCACCGCGCCAGTTGTTGTTGATCTGGTTATTGACCAATCGATGAGGAATCTGAAAATAGTAAGAATTACATCGTGCACAAAACAAGTGCTACAAAAACTGTGTGGGTTTTGTGTGGACTAGACGGCCATGTGGATCGCTCGGGTAAAATGGGTGGGGCGGGGCAGGTTGGGCTAGGAAACCTCTCTTAGTCTGGACCAATTTTAACTCTCGTAGGCCGGCTTCAATCTGTCACGATGTTTGCAACTATCTATGTTGTTGTTGCGTTCAGATGTTCTTAATTGCACCAGCTTTAGGCCATCATACGTCACATCATACGTTGTGTCGTCTGTCATGATATAGATAACCTGCAAGAAGGCCGAGCGGTTTTCTTTAACTTAATACCTAACCGAAAATCAGAAGTCCATCTGCTGATACTGATGTTACATCTCACTTTACATGCCAGGTTCCATACAGTGTGGTGATTGTTGCTATCAGCGCAGTTGAAGGACAAAGGTACGGCTAGAGCATCAAAATTTTCGAATTTCTATCCTAGCTTCTACACTACTAAACATCACAGCACTCAGTGTTGTCACTGATTGTGTGCTTGAGTATATGTAAATCGTGTTTGTGATTGTATTTCCCTGCATGCTCACCTCACGCTGAAGGGAAGGCGCCGCCAAAACTTGATCTGTGCGCAGGCTGCTACCGGTCTTCCCAAGGTGTTATCATCTTAATATGTTCTGGTTGGTTGTACGACATCGAAATTCGAACTAAGCTTGTCAAACTGTTCTCATGTGCTTTCTTCTCCTCCTCGATGGCTTAGACCCAGCCATACTACAAGCTTGGTCAATGGCATGGCTTTTGCTGCTGGCCACTGTTGGTGTGACATACAGACGCCTTCCAATGTGATTGGCAGCCTAGCTCGCAGCTCAGCCACGTTCATAACGATTGGTCGCTCGAAAGTCATCTTAAAAGAGGTCTGATCGGCCGGCCAATGAAGGGAAATCCTGCTTTAACCTAGTAGGATGCTCCAGCGTAGCGTCGATCTTGCTTCATCGAGACGTTTTCACATTCTAGCCTATCATTGCCCCTGCAGTTTGCGTATCGCAGATGCTTCTAGCTTCATACAGTAGGAGCCTTCACTCTTTTGAAGCCTACGCCCAAGAGCTGCGGTGGGCCCAAAGATGGGAGCGGGCCCTTGGCTCGCTTCTATATAATGGTCGTGCCGCATTCTCATTGGACGCTGGAAGCTTAGAGTACTTGCCTTCCCTACATATGCAACTACTTCTCCGCCTCTGCAATCGTTTCCACCGTGTCAGCATTCGGTGATCTTCGCACCTGCCATCGTGCAGGATCAGATTTCGCTGGACAAAACTCTTTCGTCACGGTAACGTTGAGGAGACGGTCGAGTAGTATACTTGTGGTCAACATGTGGATACGCCGAGACAACGGTACTGCCAAAGATAAAGAGCAGCTACGTAGAGCAAGAAGAGCTGACGTTATTACAGTGGCTACTACAGTCGATCAAGCTTCGTCGTCCGTCACAGACTCTCCATGGTCAAAAGAAGCACTATTTGGCCTACTCAGTGTTCTTGCTGTATTCTTACTTCCTTGTCTTGGGCTTCTCCTTCGATTGTTTATTTCAAGGTGCAGAGCATCGAGATCTTCACGATCATTAGCCAGAGGTAAGGGCTCCAACTATGCATGGCTCAAATGTACTCATGTAGCGTAGAAAAAAGTGCACCCCAGACCAGGGTTGCTCGAAAATGGGGCAAAAAGCGGCTGGGACTTCACAGGAGTCGAAGCAATATGATAATTGTAGTCTGCTGAATATTGGTCGCGAGCCGAAAAAAAGTTTAACAAAGCAAACGTCAAGGCTATGAAAAGACAACGCAGCATCACCTGCTAAATGGAAAAAGGGTGTAATAGTGTAGTCACGAATTGAATGACTCTTGGTTACACAGTATCACGAGGAAATACTGTTTGAATCTGGCTAAGGTCAGGTCACTGTCCTACAGTAGCTCATTGGCTCATGTATCGCTTCGAAAGATGCGAATCGCACACTGTCATGCCCGACCTCTCAAGCCACACCGATAATATGATTTATCCGTGCTTTCCTTTTTCATGAGGCCTTTAACAGCTCGTGCTTGTATCATCGACTGTACACAGTCCAATAGCACAGGCAACAGGCTGCCGCTCAAACAAGCGTACTCTTGCAGTCCTGTGTACATGCTCAACTACTTAGCTGAGCATATCCACATACTGTCTGTCAGTTGATATAGTATGTGACTGGTATATTCGCGAACTTTATTTGCTGATCTCAGCCTTGCATTGGAAGCTGCGGCATGTGTACGCTGATTGATAGCCATTACAGACTCACATGCCCTTAGACACCATGTATATCGCAGGCGGTGCTAAGTATCATCTGATGAGAGTATTTGGAAGATTTTAGCCGCCTACATAGTCAGCCTGCTTTGCCGTTTTGTTTGTCGTTTTGTTTATGCGTTCTTATATACCACCGCTGCGTGCACTGGAGTCTCCCCTCATGTAGCGCACGGATTGATCCTATCGCCTGACTGAGCCCCATTAATCGACTGTCTGATTGAGACTCGAGCAAATGTGATGGTTGTTGATGTATGGCGTATGACCTAAGTATTTTGTGTGGGTAAGCTTACAGTCTAGCCAATGAGAATTGGTATGGTTGGACTAGGCTGAGGACAGGGTCACCTACCGTTCTTTACATTTGTCCGCGCTCGCTGCACAAGTTAATTTGGTTACCTCAAATTTCATGAGTAAGTAACTCCACCGCCGTTCTGATTTATGGTTAGCATTCGTACAGCATCAGAAACTTGATACCATTCATTGTCACTCTCCTAATCACTCTCGCTCTTCACCCATAGACTTTCAAGATCTCACAACGTCTCAGATCCTAGACCCCGGTTCTGTATTTAAGGGGGACAGGCCAAGAACGAGCAGTTCACATCGACGCCATAGAGAGTGGAGTACACTTTGGTGCTATCAAATTCTTATGGGCCGACCAGACCAATGCAATGGAGAGTACATGTGACGATCTTGATTGATGGTCATTCCTGTTCACTGACATAATAGGACAAAAGAAATGTCGAAATTTGAGTAGCGGATAGCTTCACAGCCACAAGGACTATGCCTTGTCGAAAGAAGCTTTTTTAAAACGTGTGGGAAGACTCATGGCCATTCTCGTACCGTATACATGTCTATTGCTAAAATTATTTATCGTACATTGGATCGGTAGGACGTCTCCAAAACACACAGGCAGTTCGTAACTTTTTCTGCTAGTCAGATGGATGCTAGTAATGCGGACCAGAGGTCAATGATGATATCGTATCGGGCAAGCGCGAGATGCAATAAAGTCATCAACGGGAATAGAGGAAGACAGGAAGTAGGAGCACGGCAAGGTCGATTATTTTCGTGTTGTGACACGTTGGTGAGCCGGTGTTCTTTAAGTCGCTCGCACGATTTGTTATTTCTCCGTTTAAGATTTCCAAACAAGCAAAGGGTATCGTACGCACACTCTCAAGATCCAGCAGGACGCGCACCGCTCAAATGAACGACTTGTCCGGAACCTACGGTCCCACTCTCTTTCTTCCATCCCAAAACGTCGCTCGAATTCTTGCTCTTGACAACCTCCCAAGGCTGCGGAAATCCATTCCTGACTCCTCCTGGCTTATTGATGCCCGAAACAGCCACTTTATTCGATTTTTGGCTAATATATCCGTTCAGAAAGCCTTGGGTAATTAGACTTCCACATATGCATTCAACTTCCAATAGATCGATCTCGTGGTTGTATGGCTCCAGCCCCTCGACGCCTTCGAAGTCTGGATCGATGTATGCTGACTTCGTCGTAGATTCATGATCGAAGAAGAGATGACCAAAGTTGCGACGACCGGGGCCTTGATCTTGTGCAGACATGGCTGGGTTCTTGATCTTCGCACGGCGCTCAAGGAACAGGAATGCATGCAGGAGAGCATTTAGGTCGATTGATGAAGCTTTGGTCTCCTTCCTACCCCCCACAGTCGTCGTAGCTGCACCAAGCTGGCCAGTCAACAGGAAGACTTTCCGAGCCAAGGACCGCCAGACCAACACTTCGCAATAGTTGCCAATTTGGTAGAATATTCGGAAGCGGAACAGGAAACTTGAACTCGGGTGTGAGAGATCGAGGTTGGTGATTCTTCGGAACGCTTCGAGGTCGCCTTTGCGGATGGCTTGAGTGATAGGTGTGAATGCGTGACGGAAACCCTCTGCTTCTGGGAGTTGATACACATGCTCAGTAGGAAATCGCCCGAGGATTAAATTGGAAGCGACGAGGTAGACTAAAATCAGGCGGCGTTGTTTGTGGCATCCTGGGTGGGCATAGCAGCAATCCCAAGCCTCTTGTAGAGCCAGCTGTGCTGAGAAGAAGTCTGTGTTGGCAAAGTGATATCTTCCAAGATAATATAAAAATGTGACACGTTCGGCTGCGGGGTAGACCTGGAGTGGCGGCGATGAGTTCATAATGTTTTTGAAAATGGTCTCACAGCTCTCTGGCTTGTCGGCCTGGAAGAGAATCCGTAGACATATATTTGCCATCTTGTAGATCCCAACCTTCTTGCCGTCCGGTCGTCCATCTTTTACACCACCAGGAATGGTATTGCGGTCATTCAAACAGATGATGAATGCTTGTCGAACGACATTGGCTGCTTTCTCGGGGAGTGATTCTCGCTGACCCTCTTCGTTCATAGACTCTTCGACGAGGTGCTGAATGAGATCTGGTTGCTTGTCTAAGCCAACAGCCACTTTTGCGAATACCTTTGAATAGGACATGATCGTTGGAAGCATGAGTATGCCTTTAGTGGGATGCTGTAGAGCACTTGTCGCTTGTCTGAGCTTGCTTAGCGTTGTGTTATATCGACATAAAAAGAAGCTTCGGCTTACTGCAAGAGATCGCTTAGGCGCTGATAAACCTGTAGCAGATTATTTGGGTCGACATCTCGCAAGAAAGCCATCCAACCAATGAGAAATGCAACCATCGAACCCCATGATTGAACAGGCCTGCCATCACCATCTTCAGACTCTGCTGTTTCAGACACTACGCGCTTGATGAGTTGTTCCAGCCGCTGCTCTGTATTGCTATCGGCCTCCGAATAGTTCTTTCGCAGTGATTGGACGAGCTCTTGGTGATCGGAGGGATACGGAGGCTCGATGATTGAAATGTCCTTAAGCTGATTCGCATCCCAAGCTTGAATTGCGCCATTCAGTGCTGCACATAAACGCGTTTCCACGTTGCTCTGCTGGAACGCGTTCATGCTGTAGTGTTGTGTCGGAGGTGTGGACCACTCTTTCAGTGCTTCAATGGCATGGCTACTAGCGTCAGGCCTTAGCGCCCTCGCTAGTGTCTCTCGTTCGTCCCTGCTTCGTTCATCGAGCTGTGCAGCCGCATTGTTTGTGTTCATTGAGAACAATGACAATCATTTCTCGTACTAGCAAGATAAAAACTATTTTGATTGTTCAAGGGCATGTCACCGATAGCCGAATCAGCGTTGACGTTCATAATACTCAACGGGAAATTTTTTGAAACATTTACCACGCGCCAGAGGGCAATACTTGGCTGGGATTTACAGGTCTTCCCACCCACCATCCGAACATTTGCTGCAACAAATGCACATATTCAACTGCAATCGGAACCGTTGCGATTAATCGTATAAGAATCTACACTCGGTCCCCTCTGATGTACCTTGTTGATCCACTTGCCACGAACTAGGGAGATGAAGCGCTGGATCGGCATGACTCGATTCGTCAAGAGCAAGGTGCCTGGCGGTACATTTGAGTTCTTCACCTATTTGGAGTTAATCTATTGGTTCTGCTTCACAATCGTGATCGACCGATTCAGGTACAATGGACTACATTTGTACTGTTTGGTTTTGATATTGGTATAGGGCTACCACTATGTGTGGTAGAGCAGCGGAATGACGCGAGGAACAGTATGGGCATGAGAAGATATGATGACGAATCATGAAAGTGGAGAGAAATAAAGGTAAAGTCCGCGTGCACTCTGGTGGAATTTACTGAGTATGTAGTTTCGCGGCAGAGCCACACGTATTACCGTATGCTGAGTGGTCTCATCCCAACGTACTCTTCTTCTCCTTCTGCCTTTCCATGACGTTGAGCACATCCTCTGCTTTGTTCTTGTCCCCACGCTTCTTCTTCGGCCCGCGCTTCCTCTGCTTCTTTGCATCTCTTCCATCACCATCATCATCGTCCCCATCTTCTGCACCCAGCCCTTTCCATTTACTGAACTTGACTTTCTCGCCCTCTCTTTCCATGTCATCCGCATCATCGAATCGTGATGCGCCAAAGCCGAGATCCATGTCCTCCATGTCACGATCCGAAGCTGCGAGCTCCGCAGCGCGCTTTTTGAGGCGAGCCTCTTTGGACTCGGGAGCATTCGGGTCTGTGGAAGATAGGTTTTGTAGAAGGCTAGAGTTCTCGTCGAGGTTGCGGACTTTTGCAAGCGCAGCACGAACAGTCGCGTCGGCAGAAGAGACTTCTGAGATGTTTTCGCTTGCCGGGCCGCGGGCACTGCTTTTGAAGTAGTTCCGCTGGATGGGAGCAGTGCTTGCAGTTCCTGATGTACTTTGGTGTGGTTCGGTACTCGACTTGCGTGGCGGTGGGCCATGTTCCTTCTGATGGAGCTCGGCAGTCTCACTTCGCTGTTCAGCTGTCACTTCCTCCTCGGAATCATCGTCCTCATCATCGAAATTCGCCAGTGGATTATAATTCGACCCTACACCTGCAAAGATATCGTCATCCTCTGATTCCTCCTTCCTGGCTTCAGGTAGATTGTGCATGTTGATTGGCTTTGCGATGTCGTCCAAGTCATGTCGTACCTCTGGAGGGTTTGGCAAGTCGGCTTTCTGCTTCTTGACCTTGCGTTTCTCTTTCCCGTCAGCCGTGGTTATGATGAGGACCTCACGACCCTTTTCGTCTACTTCCAACCGTGAAGTTTCTCCTTGGGCATTGATCTTGCGAAAGCCTGAGCCTAGGCTTGGGAACTTCTTCTCGTGCTCGGCGGCGGCGGCGGCCGCAGCCTCTTCCCGTTGCCTTTTGAGGTCTTTGAGAATGTCGTTCCTGCTCCTCTTCATGCCAGTGACTGGCGGCGGCGGGGATATCATGGCTTCCCCCTTTTTCTCGGCCTTCTCATGCACAATTGTTGCAATGTCTTCATCGGCCAGCTCGTCGAATGCGTCCTCGAGAGCGGGCGACTCATCCTCTTCCTTGTCGCCGCCGTCGCTGTCGCTGTCGGGCGTTTTTGAATGGTCAGCCGTGACATCTTCTCCACGCCGGACTCTTTCGAGGAGCTTGCGATCTAGACCTTTGACCAAGTGCGTGGTACTAACGTCTCCTTCCGTGATATCCTGCACCAGCTTTTCAAAAGTTTCACGATCGATCTGCCCCAGCTTCATTGACTCTTCTAGATTCTTTATTCGTGTCGCGAGCTCGCTGTCCCCTTGGTCTGCGCGTTCTTTGGTCCGATCGATGTAGCCCGCCGCGAGCTTGGTGCCTTTCGGAGCCGACGAGCGTGCCTGCTTCTCGGGGTGAGCTTTGGCATTGCGCTCGGCAAGCTGGCGTGCAAAGTCAGCCTGTACGGAGCTTCTTCCCAGCTGGCGACTACGGCGTTGTCATCAGTCATACCACCAAGTTGTGCGAGATAGGGCCACTTACGGCGTCATGGGGATGCTCGAGTGTTTACGCGCCCCCAGAACGCTCTTGGGTGTTGCGGCACCAGGTGACTTGGTCGTGTCTCCATCTTGGTCTCGCCGCCGCGCAGTATCGCTCAACAGCAGCCGCCTGAACTGCTGGTTGTTCATGGTAGGGTAGATGTGATGGCCGGACGTTTGCGAGGCGTGAATGGCATCTGCAAAAGTTCGCCAAGGCATAGCACATGACTCACGTACAGTGCGGTAAGAGTGCGGGGATGCTCCACAAGCCACTCCAGCAAGCAATGCGACGTCATCCAGGAACAGCCATTTGTAGTGGTTAGTAAAACAGCTGCCAAATTGAGTATCCTTGCCGCACCGAACCATGTAATACACTTATCTCCCCGCCTCCCCAATATATACACCCCTCTACCCGCCGAGTCTTCCTGTCATGTTCTCCTCGGTCATTGGCCATCTCCTTTCAACTTGAAGTAGACTCGACAATCATGATGCTCAAGTGTATACTCTTTGCAGCTCTTGCCTCTGTTAGCCTGAGCCAGTCCTCCAATACATCCTCGACCTTTACGAATCCCGTTCTGAACGCGACTGGGGCAGATCCGTAAGCTGTTGCCCTCGTGAGGCTGGCTTGAAGCTAATAATAATAGATGGGTGTTTCGCCATGATGGCCACTACTATATGACGTATACAAATAACGAGGACATTACCCTATACCGTAGCAATGTCTTGACCAACTGGAATAACGTCGAGTCAAAGCTCTTGTTCAAACCTCCGCCTGGGCTTAATTACTCGACCGATCTTTGGGCACCAGAAATCCACAGTCTGAATGGAAACTGGTATGTTCTCACATAAGAATCTTAGTAATGTAGTTGAGATGCATAGGTATGTGATTTTTACGGCAGATCCGAGGAACGATTCGCCACCACCTGAAGTAGAAATGTGGTGTGAGTACAACTGCCCCGCAGTCCATCATCGTATGTTTGTTCTCGAGGGCAAAGGCGCGGATCCATGGGAGGCCGAATGGACATACAAAGCCCAGCTGGACACGTACGACCAATTCGCCATTGACGGCACATATTTTGTGCACAAAGAATCACTCTATCACATCTACTCATGCTGGTATCGCAAGTACGATGGCTGGCCAGCAAATCTTTGCATCACAAAAATGGAAAACCCATGGACCGTCTCTTCGCCCTTTTCCGAGCGCCAAATTATCTCAGTACCAGAATATCCCTGGGAGAAGACACCATTTGGCCGTGCCAGCAACGATCGACTATCGTCGAATGAAGGACCCCAGCAACTTATCAACCCCAAAACTAATCAGACATTTATCATTTTTAGTGCCGCTCGCTCTGACAACCGCAACTATTGCCTGGCCCAGCTTGAGCTTGTGGGCGATAATCCGATGAACCCTGGTGACTGGCGCAAGCATCCTTATCCGATTTTTTACCAGGCGCCCACAAACTCTGCTTATGGTGTAGGACATGCCAGTTTTACGACTTCGCCAGATGGAACAGAGAACTGGATCGTGTATCACGGTATGCAGGATCCTACAAATGGCTGGTCTGCACGAACAATCCGCACACAGAAGTTTACGTGGAACGATGACGGTAGCCCAAAGTTTCCCGCGCCCGGCTATGGACCGTACGAGGTTCCCAGTGGTCAGTAGGGATCTGAGATGGTCCTGAGATGATGCCATGACTTGAATATCTTCTCTGTCGTTATAGCTTGGGTATCTAGGCCAATGCTATGCGCTGCGCTTGGTGCCACGGGTCTCGATACAATATGCTGTGGGGACAGCTTGACTGGAGGTGCTTAATATTGAATGGTGTCAGATCTAGAATAGTTCACCGTGGTGCCAATGAAAAGAAATCCCAAAGAAAAGGCGCCACAACGATGCAGAGTAGCAGGTGACAGATTTAGAGGACGGTCCTTCGTACCTGCATGCATCCGACTCGCGCCAAGAAGCTGGGGCAGGCACGTGCTGTTAGGCACCAGGACAACCGGGGGCAGGCACGCGTCATCGTGTTGCAGGATGGCGGGCGTTAGCGCGTGTCGCAGCAGCTCCCCCAGCCATCTCTTCCAAGCTCTCCGTGCCGCCTCAGAGCTCCGTCTCACTCCCCCAACACATCCTCTCCTTCCTGCCATCCATCACATCCTCCTCGTCATCGATATCTCCCTTCTATTCATCAAGTCTCTTTGATCTTTCGCCAACATGAAGACGGCGATGGTCCTTGCGGCCTCGGTCGGCTGCGCCACCGCTGGTATGCACCGCATGCCCCTCAAGAAGGTGCCTTTGTCAGAGCAGCTCGTAAGTCATCATCATGGCTTCCTCCCCTGCATATGGCAGGTATAGATCATACTCTGACAAGTGCGACAGAAGCATGCCGACATTCAGCAACAAGTCGCTGCGCTTGGCCAGAAGTACATGGGCCTACAGTCCAAATCTCATGTAGAGGAGGTCTTCAAGGCGCCGTACGTTGCGGATGGTACCCACCCGGTGCCTGTCAGCAACTTCCTCAATGCCCAATGTACGTGGTGTCGATAGCCTGCGCCCCGCAGCAATTTGTGACGGCTACTCATCCGCACTAGACTTCTCTGAGATCTCCCTCGGCACGCCTCCCCAGACCTTCAAGGTTGTCCTCGACACGGGTAGCTCCAACCTGTGGGTGCCCTCGTCCGAGTGCAACTCGATTGCTTGCTACCTCCACACCAAGTACGACTCTTCCTCGTCGTCCACATACAAGAAGAACGGCTCCTCGTTTGAGATCCGCTACGGCTCTGGCGAGCTGAGTGGCTTTGTGTCTAACGATGTGTTCCAAATTGGCGACCTCAAGGTGAAGCACCAGGACTTCGCCGAGGCGACGTCGGAGCCCGGTCTTGCCTTTGCCTTCGGCAGGTTCGACGGCATCATGGGTCTTGGTTACGACACCATCAGCGTGAACAAGATTGTCCCACCGTTCTACAATATGCTCGACCAGGGTCTTCTGGATGAGCCCGTGTTTGCCTTCTACCTCGGCGACACCAACGAGCAGCAGGAGTCCGAGGCCACCTTTGGCGGTATTGACGAGAGCCACTACAGCGGCAAGCTCATCAAGCTTCCTCTAAGGCGCAAGGCTTACTGGGAGGTTGATCTCGATGCCATTACATTCGGCAAGGAGACTGCCGAGATGGACGACACTGGTGTCATTCTTGACACCGGCACATCCCTCATTGCTCTTCCCTCGACCATCGCCGAGCTTTTGTAAGTCTTCCCGGACCGAGTACGGAGGTTATGCAACTGACTATTTGTAGGAACAAGGAGATTGGCGCTAAGAAGGGATTCAACGGCCAATACACCGTTGAGTGCGACAAGCGTGATGGTCTGCCCGACCTTACCTTCACACTGACTGGCCACAACTTCACCATCAGTGCTTATGACTACATCCTCGAGGTTCAGGGATCCTGCATCTCTGCCTTCATGGGTATGGACTTCCCCGAGCCTGTAGGGCCCCTTGCCATTCTCGGCGATGCTTTCCTCAGGAAGTGGTACTCTGTGTACGATGTCGGTAACTCGGCTGTTGGTCTCGCAAAGTCAAAGTAAGAGTGCGGCAATGTGGAGATGGATTTAGGAAACAGAATGTATCTATGCATCACGGAGAAACAGGGTTATTGCGGTGTATCGGAAGTATGTAAATTAGCGCAAATGAAGTTTGAACTTGAGAAACCCGTCACGCTCCACTGTCGATTCTTCGTCTGTCTTGATCAGGTGGCGGCTGCGGTCCTAGTCCCATCCCGCCATTATCGATACGGTTGGCCGCTGAGCGATGACGCACAAGCGTGGCTTACCTTTCATCCGCGTTTGGTCAGGCTGTGGACGGAGAGGGTGGCTGTGGGACTGCGTGAGCCATGCAATGCCCGTAATGTTGAGGCGAAGGTCCATGGTGCCTAGGCTCGCAGCCTAGCATGTGTCTTATCATCCCACGTACTGGCAGGTGCTTATGCATGTGTTCCCGGGCGCTAGACACCTCGTGAACGCACCAGCTGTCAGCGCGTCGTTGTCGACTCATTGTTCAACATGTAATGATCTTGATACCCAACTGCCTGCAGCAGATACCGGTGCTGCCTGCAATACCCGACGTCCATGTTGTGTTCGGCTGCAGCCTGTTGACCCCCCGCATCGCCGTTACCATCGTCCATACTCAAGCTCACGCCCATCCGCACAGTCTAGACTCGATACACCACACGCGTAGCCATGATGGCGTCACAAGATCGAGGGAGGGAGAAAGGCAGCAGAAGACTGATTAAGAGGCGCAAGGAGACGGGCAAGGAGATGCGCGGTGTGTCGCTCGATATCCCCGAGCGCTTCAAGGACGGAGACGATGCGCTTGAAGATGTCACGGCTCCAAAGCGCAACGACACCATGTCCATGAACCAGTCGTTGTTCTCTATGATCGCTCGTGCAGGACAGCATTCTCATGTGGACCTAGGCACCATGCACGAAGTAGACTCAGGCGACAGCGACGGCGAGGGTGCTCGGAAAGCCCCATACCAAAGCCTGGAAGGTGCTGCAAGGCTCAGCAGATTAAGCACCACCAAGGACTTCCATGACACGCCGGAAGACTCTGCGCCCGGAAAATTAGAGCAGACCAAGCACAGAAGAACACTTTCCGAACACAAGTTGCTGCGATCTTTGCCCAAGTTGAAGATGTCAAACAGAAAGCAAAGCCGCCCCGAGGCTCAGCAGGTGGATCAGATGTCCTCTTCACAATTCCTTCCTCCTCAACCGTCCGTCGATAGCTCCAGTGACAATCGTAGTAGCGAGAAACATTCCAAAGAGGGCACCAAAGTCACGCCTGGCGAGGATATACACGTTGAAAGGACAAGGAAACAAGAACGCAGTAAAAGGCTCACAGACTCCACGGCAATGACAAAGAGCAAAGTGTCTATCTCGCTCGCTACGAGGATTCAGCAAATATTTGAGTTCAAGGAAGCCGAGGAAGTCATATCAGAGTATCCCTGCTGGCTACTCCAAAGCATTTTGCTGCAAGGGTACATGTACGTTACACAAAAGCATATATGCTTCTATGCGTACATTCCAAAGAGACACGTAAGGCAACTTCGCAACGATCTGGCGGCGCAGAGAAGACTAACCTCGCAATCCAGCACGATGTTAGCAAGACGGGCCATCTTTCCAAACGCGGACGTTCAAAGTACAATCGATACTGGTTCATCCTACGCGGGGACGTACTTTCCTATTACACGAATCCAGCAGAGCTCTATTTTCCACGGAATCGTATCAATCTGCAGTATGCCATCTCAGCCGAGATTGTAGAGGGCAAGAAATCTGCAGACGAGGACGTGACTTTTCTCATCAAAACAGATGAGAAGACCTACCAGTTCAAAGCCGACAGTTCTGCTAGTGCTAAAGAATGGGTGAGATCTATACAGAAAGTCATATTTCGCACCCACAACGAAGGCAATAGTGTAAAGATCTCGCTTCCAATACAGAACGTGATCGAGATCGAGGAAAGCTCAATACTCGACTTCGCCGACACGGTTAAGGTTCGCGTCGTTGACAACGGAGAAACATTTGCCATAGACGAGGTACGTTTACCCCGACATCCAGAACCAGTGTGTGTACTAAGTTTCATAGTACTTCTTCTCCTTCTTCAATAATGGCCAAGATGCACTCAATGTTCTGCGGATCATGATTAATGACAATGAGCACCACCAAGCCCCAGCCAGTCGCATTGAAAGCCCCGCGCCCACGCCAACCACCAGACAGTCTCGCCATAATCGCGGGGCTCCTTTGGGCATGCAAGAAGATATGCCGTCGCACATCACGGAGAACGTTCGAGCCACCCTTTCTCCACTGCCTGCGCCCCACGTGGGCAGGTCGAGTACTAGTGACATCTCCGTTCGGTCGAGTACGGACATACCTCGCAAGAGCTGGGACGTACGACGTAGTATGGATGCTAGCCGGACCTTGCGTCGCCCAAGTCATGAGGTACGACGAAGCTTTAGCGGTGGACCTAATGACAGACTGCCAGGAGGGCGTGCAGCTGATCGATCACCTTTATCTCCAGCAGCTGATACAGAATCTGCAACTCTTTCATTCGAGCCAGGCACGGAGTCTTCAGCTGCTGTGCATTCGATAGACGAAAGCAGCGCATCTGCTTCGCAGATTTTGAATTGTTCAGATGTTTTCCGTGCACCTGCACTTTACTCACCTGGCGTTTCACTTTCCGAGCAGTCTGAGCAGGTAGCGCGCCATTCACAGGACACAACGCGCTCCTCTGGCGTGAACAAGCCCCGTAATTCACGGCAACATTCCGCTAAGCGCGTGAATCACCCTAACCCGACAGGCGCACCCAAGGTTGAAGAGGATACAGATCCCACGCAAGCACCTGCTCGGCTATCAACCTCGTCTTCTGCTCTCCAAGACATGGCCTCGTATCCAATTCAGAAGGCTTCTGGCATAGCTGGATTCCTACGTACGAGGTCCAAGAAGATGGGAAATCTCTTGGCTACCGAATCCATGGGTTACTATGAAAAAGTGTCAGGCATGTTGGCGGGCGGTCGCAAGCACTATAATACAGCGGATGGATTGGAGCCCCAAGATCAAGTTTACGGTTTCGAAGACGATGAAGATGCAGTCAAAGCCACCGACAACTTTCGCGAACATTTTGCGTTCCCTGATACAGAGGTACTCCAATCATCGTTCTTCGCCTCGCTTCAACGAATGCTCCCGAATTATGGCAAGATCTACATCAGTGGAAAGTACTTCTGCTTTCGTAGCTTGATGCCAACATCTAAGACCAAGGTATGTCCTTTGCCATGTTTGTTATCAATCTCTGACCTGGTCGCGTAGATCATCTTACCAATGAAGGACATTGAGAATGTCAACAAAGAGAAAGGCTTTCGCATGGGTTATCATGGATTAGCAGTTGTCATTCGTGGTCATGAGGAGCTCTTCTTCGAGTTCTCGAAGGCTGAGTATCGGGACGAGTGTGCCATCACAGTGCTTCGCATTCTCGAAAACGCCAGATACCTTGATGGAGATGAATCTTCGTCCTCTGGTGTCAACAGCGACGATGAGGCTGCAAAAGCCGAACACGATCTATTGCAGCAAGCACGCGAGAACTCCGACGTCAAGGAGAAAATCACCGTGTCAGACATTGTACGTGCTGCAGACCACGACCGCATCCCGCTCATTTTCGACGATCCATTGGCATCCTTTGTCGACTTCAAACCTCCGGAGCCTCTGGTTATTGTCTGTCTCACGATCGGTTCTCGTGGTGACGTTCAGCCGTACATCTCCCTCTGCAAAGAGCTCTTGAAAGAGGGCCATAAGCCGCGCATTGCAACGCATGCGGAATTTGAGCCTTGGGTGCGCAAGCATGGCATTGATTTCGCTCCTGTAGATGGAAATCCGGCTGAGTTAATGCGTATCTGCGTCGAGCACGGCATGTTCACTTTCAACTTCATGAAGGAAGCGAATTCAAAGTTCCGTGGTTGGCTAGATGACGTGTGCAGTTCGGCCTGGCGGGCATGTCAAGGTGCCGATGTTCTCATCGAGAGCCCCAGCACCATGGCTGGCATACATATTGCGGAAGCTCTTGAGATCCCTTACTTTCGCGCATTCACCATGCCCTGGACGCGAACTCGAGCGTATCCCCACGCGTTCTCTGTCTTGGAGAAGAAGATGGGCGGTGGCTACAACAGCATCACCTACATCACGTTTGATACAATATTTTGGACAGCTATATCTGGACAGATCAACAAATGGCGTCGTCGTGAATTGGGTCTCCAGAGCACTTCTTTGGCCAAGATGCAGGCCAACCTCCGACCGTTCTTGTACAACTTTAGCCCTCACGTCGTACCACCGCCACTCGACTGGCCTGATTGGATTCGAGTCACAGGCTACTGGTTCCTGGATGAAGCCGATGGTTACAAACCGCCTGCCGAGCTCACCGCATTCATTGAAGAGGCTCGGAAAGACAACAAGAAGCTAGTATATGTTGGATTTGGCTCCATCGTCATCGACGATCCCGCCGCGTTGACCAAGACTGTGGTAGATTCGGTGCTGAAGGCCGATGTACGTTGCGTGCTGTCAAAAGGTTGGTCGGATCGCTTGGAAACAAAGGATGCATCGAAGCCAGAAATACCCTTGCCTCGAGAAATTTTTCAAATCCAATCCGCACCTCACGACTGGCTATTCAAGCAAATGGATGCAGCTGTACACCATGGTGGCTCAGGTACTACAGGAGCGAGTCTGCGGGCCGGGATCCCTACAATCATCAAACCTTTCTTCGGTGATCAGTTCTTTTTCGCTCAGCGCGTCGAGGACATGGGCGTGGGTATCTGGTTGAAGAAGGTCAATACCAGTGTCTTCAGTCGTGCTTTGTGGGAGGCGACAAACAGCCAGCGTATGATTGTGAAAGCGAAAGTCCTTGGGCATAAGATCCGAAAGGTAAATCGATCGACGAGCATAGCTAGATCAAAGCTAACCCGACGCAGGACAACGGCACACAAGTGGCTATACAAACAATCTATCGTGAACTAGACCGCGCTCGTGCACTGGTTAAGAAGCACGTCAAGCAAGATGACGATCTGACAGATGAGTTTGAAGAAGATTGGACCATGGTTGAAGAGGGCGAAGGTATTGATATGTCTTCACACCCGTTCGAAGCTCAGTCTCTGTTGGTGGGATTTGGCCAAGATGCATCTCGGACAGGTGGAAGCACGGCCGCGCTGGGAAGCATGGTGTTGCGTGGCGCACAGAAACGGAACTCGGAGTTTGGGATTAGAGACTGATTCGAGATTTAACTCTGATATTGGAGCATAGCGACTCGGCGTAGAAGACTTTGCATATACATAGTGGCGTAAGGCGAGAACGTTGAAGTAGAATTTGTGCGCGAAAGCTAGAGTTTGAGGTTCCCTGCTGTTGCATGTGAGATCAGCACGGTCTACTTGTTGCTTGAATGGCCACAGCCGTCGTTCTTTCATGATGTGCTTTCGACAAACACAGGGAGTGATGTTATGGCTGTTCTTTGTCGTTCGGAGGGGCGCTCGATGTCGAAGACGGCACGTGACGCGAAGCTAACCCCTGCCTTGATGTGCAGCTACCGTATAAAACCCCGCGCCGTCCACCGGTTTTGGGAGCCTTGAATGCCAAGCACTCTGGCACTTTGTGGGAGCCTCAACGCCCGGACGTCACTTACAGTCACCGAAACCCATAAAAAGCTCACGCGCACCACCGTCCTGGTCGCGTCTGTCTTGACATCTGTCTCCAACCTGCCATCTGTTGTCAATCGCCGCCGTCTGTTCTGCTGCAGTGAGCTCATTTGCGCCTGCTGTCCAAGCTCCAGGAGCTCCAGCGACCCGCGGCAGTCCCGAATGCGCCGACGCGACTGCCTGTCACCACCACATCGCGAGTCGCATGGGCGCCCACTCACGGCATGAAGATCTCGTCGCCCCCGGGACTGCGCTATCCCTTCACCATCCAGGCGCTGCAGAAGCGCACGGATGAAAAGGTCAACCGGTCGGAGAAGTTGTTCACGTACTGGTACGAGGAGGTCGTGACCGAGGCCGACCGATGGGGCGCCGAGGAGAAGGTTAAGAAGCGATGGCCGCAGCAATTTGACGCGAGCACCGGGGGCAAAATCACGCGATGGTTCATCAAGCCGGGGACCATCGTTGAGCGCGCCGGGTAGGACACCGTACATGCGCGCCACCAGACATCGACACTGACACACACAGGACTGATCTTGTTGAGATCGAAGAGCCATGCGCCCACGGGACGCAGTTCGGCGGCCTCTGCGCCGATTGCGGCGAGGACATGACCAAAGTCGACTACCTCACCAAGGAGACCAACGACAAGCGTGCGACCGTGAACATCGCGCACAAACACACGGCCTTACTTGTCAGCCACGATGAAGCCGTGCGCGCTGAGGAAGACACAAAGAAACGCCTCCTCAATTCGAAGAAGCTGACACTTATTGTCGATCTCGACCAGACCGTCATCCACACCACCTGCGAACGCACCGTTGCCGAGTGGCAGGCCGACCCTGAGAACCCCAACTACGATGCGGTCAAAGATGTGCAGGGCTTCCAGTTGGCTGATGATAATGTCTCGAACGTCGCTGCAAACTGGTACTATGTTAAGATGCGGCCCGGCCTCAAAGACTTCTTCGACAGAATGTCTACGATATACGAGATGCACGTTTACACCATGGCCACCAGGGCATATGCAGAAGCCATCATGAAGATCATCGATCCTGACCGCAAGTACTTTGGCGACCGTATCCTCAGCCGCGACGAAAATTACACCGACAAATTGAAGAACCTCACGCGTTTGTTCTACCAGAATACAGCTATGGTCGTCATAATCGATGACCGAGCCGACGTATGGCAGTACAGCCCGCATCTTGTGCGCGTGCCTGTCTTCAACTTCTTCCTTGGAGCTGGCGACATCAACGCCGCCTTCTTGCCCAAGCAGCAGGAGCTGGTCACCCAATCAAGCGACAAAGTGCCGACTTCTTCCACCAAGACTACACCGATCGACTCCAGCTCTTCCGCACCCATGTCCGTTGCTGGCAAACCAATAGATGATGATTCGGCAGAGGATACAACAACAGAGATCACTAATGGCGATCTTAACGAGATCGGCCAGCAGCTCTTGACCATGACTGCGGGAGAAGGCGAGGAAGCTCTGGAGCAGCAGGCGAAGGAGCAGGAAAAGGTTATCATTGCACAGCAGACGGAACGACCACTTCTGCAACAACAACTCATGCTGGACAAGGAAGACGCTCAGGCCGAGGAACCCGACGTGGCAGCAGAAGTACAAAACGGTGTTGCGGAACACCTCGAGCACCCCAAGGCCCGACACAGTGTTCTCAATGATGACGACAGAGGTCTCGATGTGATCGAGAAGCATCTAAAGCTAGTACATCGTACATTCTATGACGAATATATCAAGGCAACGGCAGTGCCAGCCGGAGGACGTGTAGCTGCGTTGAAGGGGGAGAAGAGCCCAAAGAAACGCGCACTCAACGATACCATTCCCGACGTTGCTGAGATAATGCCGCGCATCAAGGAGGAGGTCCTGGATGGCACAGTGGTTGTCTTCTCTGGTATCATACCACTAGGGGTAGACGTCCAAACGTAAGCTGCTTGGCACAACTTACGTACCGCTTGCTAATGCTTGGTAGCTCGGACTATGCCCTTTGGATCAAGAGCTTCGGTGCTGAGGTGGCTACCAGTGTCAACCGACGAACCACGCATGTTATCGCTAACCCGGACCGGAAGACCACAAAAGTTAAGCAGGCGGCACGTTATCAGCATATCAAGATTGTAAATCCCGAATGGATGTTCCAGTGCTGTACACGCTGGGAGCATGTGGACGAGACCCCCTACGCCATTGAAATCGATCCTGCTGAGCGCGGCGGTTCCCCTTTTGGAGAGCTCGAAGATGAAAGCATCAACGCAACTGGCGATGAAGAGCCAGAGGAGTCTGCTGAGTCTCCAGTTCAGCTTGAAATGACAGCAGATACCTGGGCCTCTGTGGACGATGAGCTTGCTGACTTTATGAACGAGACGGACACCGAGGATGAAAACAACAATTCAGACTCTGAAAGCGTCCGGTCGGACAACAGCACGGCATCCGATGCCAAACAGAACAGAAAGAAAAGGAAGCGGGCAGCTACCACTACGTCTACAGACGTCAGTGAAGCGGAAGAGAGTGATAGCAGCGTCACGTCGGCATCCAAACTTCAGCGGCGAAAGAGGCGCACCATGGACCGAGTGACATCTTTGACGAATGTCGTTACAGCAGATAAGTCATCAGGTCTTCCCAGCCCAGAAACCACAGGGCCAGAGGAAGGTCAGGCAGATGACGACGAGAAGGCACCTGAGGCAAACGGAGTTGCACCCGACTTGCAGGACGACAATGATGACGGCTTGGAGGCGGCGATGTGGGAAGTGTTGGAGGATAGCAACGCCGAAGCATGAGGGCTTCGTAGGAGGTTTCTTTGCTCTTCATCTTGGTCATCATTTTGCCTGCATAGCGCGGCGTTCATTGGTTGTCTTTGCTCTGTATCCGGGCACCTTGCCAAATATCTTGAGCACTTCGTCTCGGGTATTGAATATTAGCTAGGATAGCTCCAATTCTAGTGAATTGCTTCAACAATCATTGTTCGCTTGCGAGCCCCTGCGAAGCGGCGAGGTGGTGAAGAGTCGCAAGCGGCCACTGGCCAATTGCAGCCCAGCCTCGGACCTACCCCACGGTTCACTAGTGCTGGCGCGGGCGGCACTGGACCCTCGCCCAGATTGTGAGGCTGAAGTGCACGGCTGCCTTTGCATGGCCGCCTTTGGATTGTTCTTCCTCTTACTTGCTCCGGCTCCGACCCACCCACACCGGTCAGACAGACAGACTTTAGCTCAGCGGTCACAGAGCGGCGCCCTCGTCATCGTTCAACGCCAGGCAGCATTCTAAACTAGCAAAATCTACTCATCTATAATTGCTGAACTGCTGCGGCTCTGTAGATTACCCTCTCGCATATAGCTCTGGTAGCCTTCTCGCCAATCAAAAGGCAGCATGACGTCCCGACTCAACTTCATGGACTTGTCCGTGGACTTGAAGACTCTCATTGTACAACACGTAAGTGTCGCATTCATGAGGCGGGTAGCTCAACAACGCAACTGACGTGAGTACCCAGATCAACCGCCCCACAGATCTTCGCAATGTTTGCCTTGCCTGCAAGCAGCTCCACGAAATCGCCGTCCGACAACTTTATTATGAAGTCACTCTCGATGTGGGCTCGTCGAACGATACACGGCTCGGTGCCTTCCTCAACCCCAGGAATATCGGCCTTCCGCACATTCGCAAGCTCGACTTGTATCTCGCAGACGTTATGGACAAGTGCAATCAACTACAGCAGGCCAATTTTGCGATACGCATGATTCTCGAGCTGCTACCTGAAAACATATTGGAGAAGTTCTCCTGGCATCCGTGGTCACCTTTTTCGGGCGATAACCTTGTGCTTCTGTACAAGAAACAGAAGCGCATGAAATGGATGGAAAGCATTGCTCTGGATAAAGACGTCCTTGAGGAGCTCCAAAAGCTTCCGGACCTCGACAAGGTCTTCGAGAATGTGCGCAAGATCGGTCTCTACCCAGACTCACGAGAAGTTCTCGACTTCTGTCACTTCTTGCTCAAGAACACCACGAACAAGAAGCTCGATAAGGTCACGTTACATGCGAGCTTTGACGAGATAGATCCACCTGTACCCGACCGAGAACTCCATGATGCTTCTACCGGACCTGGCTTGATTACGTCAACAATGTTCTCTCATATGCAGCCTTTCGACAAGTGTACTCCCATTGCACTCAAGGAGCTTACGCTGCAAAAGCTGAAACTGCGATACGTAGCTGATACGTATTGTAAACTGATTGATTTCAGAACACTGAAAAGCATACGCGTGTTTGGGTGTTCAGGCGCTGATGCGCTGTTCGCAGAGCTCAGCAAAAGCACAAAACTTCCGGGAAGGCTAGAGACACTGGAGTTCAAGCATGAAGACAACAACGAGAATGACGGCCTTGGTGCTGTGGATGGCTTCTTATGTCTCGTCTCTGGCATCAAGGTCCTCACACTAGATCTTACATACTCTAAAAGCTTACCAGCAGCAGCGGGAATTGTTCGCCACGGCAGGACGCTCAAGCAGATGAACATTCATGCTAGCAATGGACCCGACACGTGCGATGAAGAGCTGGTCTACGACTATGCTTCCTTTTTGCAAATTTGCAAAGACTGTCCGCTTCTCGAGCAGGTCTCGGTAGCATTCCCGCAAGTGAGCGTTATACGGAGCAAGAACGATAGCTTTGTCGACTTCGAAAACTGCCTTGGCAATTTACCACAGCTTGTTACACTAAACATCACAACATGGCCGACTAACAGTCCCTCGTCAAGCAAGCTCCCACGCAAAATCTACGAGCACTTGCTCGGGAACCTAGCTCAGCAAGGTTTCGAACGTAGCTCAAACTATGCAAAGGAGCACAATCGCTCGTCGAAGCTGGCTATTGTCGCATTCGGATCATCAGATAAGGTGTACGATCGCGAAGATAGCCAGAATCAGATCATATGTAAGTGTCGAAGCTTTAAAGTTTATATGGCTGTACATTGACATATTTGTAGTCGTCAAAGGCAAGCAGATCGACCCGCTAGGCAACGAAGCGTCCACGGCGGTGCAAATTGGCTGGTGCTTGCGTAAGTTCGTAGACGCTGGTCTAAAGTCCGACGTGCTTGATTTCTCCCTCACTCGCTCCTCTCGGCCACCAACACAGATGTCGCCCGACTCTGATGATTCAGATTGACAGACATACTGGTGAGGACATTCATGTGCGGGCGCATACGACTTGAGGTGTGTACGATGTACAGATGTAATGAAAACAGTGGGCAATAATCGTTGTGGCATTGTAGGTCAAGACGATATATGTCCCATGATATATACAAGTAGGTTGGCGCTGTGTTTATAATCATGGATGTATGAGACTGTCTGTGTGCAGATGCGTTGCAATGTGACGTGAAGCGCAAAGGTTCGTTCACGATCGCAGGTGGACCGAGCGCTAGATATCCAGCCTCCAGTCCAGCCTAGTTCGGCGCACGTGACCGCGATGAGCAGCGCAGCTGCCATCACACGCCTTTGTGATTCTACCTCCCCAATGTGTTAGTGCCGCTACAAGAGGCACATTTTTGACTGTGGAGCTGCCAGACGTATGCGGCCTCAACTCATACTATAGGAGCATCAGAAATTGGCAGAGACGGCAGAACCGCGTGCATCCACTCGCCTTCACCTGCGCTGCGGCTCATCGTCGGCAACGGCAGCAATGTCATCGAGCTATCCCGACCCACCTTCGACGAGCGATGCGCACTACACGCCCATCTACCCTGCGAACCCGCCTGCGAACGCCGGCGGCCAGCTCCATGACAGCAGCTCAGGACCTCCGCGCGGGCCCTATCCGCAATCTCAAGACTCGGCCTTCTCGAAGATCGAGAACCTGAACGAGGTGCTCCAGGCACATGCGCTGCACGCGAACCATGCCCTCAATGACCAGCGTGGTCCTTCCCAGCAGCATGCCCTGCCACCATTGGTGCAACCGCAGCCCCAATCGCAGCAGCAACCGCAGCAGCAACAAAAGCCGAACCGCCTGCGCAAGGCCTGCGACTCGTGCAGCATCCGCAAGGTGAAGTGCGACGAGACGGGCCCACCGTGTCGAGCGTGCATCTCGCTCGAGATCCCATGTACCTTCGACCGCCCAAGCCGCCGACGAGGACCCCCAAATCGTCATGCCGAAGACATTAAGAAGCGACGGCTGAACCACACCGATCCGCACGCTACACAGCCATCGCCGCAGTCTCCCACCAATGCCGCCCACGCTCTCGCCCAATTGCAGTCGTCGCAGCCGCAGCAGCTATCCGCCGAAACCATCTGCCCGCTACCCACCGTAAATGCGTTGATCGACGACTTCTTCACATACATTCACCCGCTCTGTCCGTTCCCACACGAACCCTCGTTCCGAGAGGCATGGGACAGACGCGAGGACTTCACCAACCCCTCTTTCCTCGCCTTGCTGGCCTCCATGATCGCTGCTCTCGTGTCGTCCTTTCCGCGGAAACCACGCCTTCACTTGAAGACACAGACACGCCACGAGTACCCATCACATCTGTCTCTCGTCGACAAATGTCGTGAGGTATGCACATCAGCTCGGGGCCCCGGCTATCTCGACCGTCCGTCTCTCAACGTGTACGACGCGTGCACTAGCTACTTTCTGGGTCTGACTGGAGCCTACGTGTTCCAGTGGCGTCAGCTCCGCCTGTACTTCGCCGAGTGCTTGACCATTATACGCTCACTGGGCTTGCACAAGGCGGAAGCACAGGGTTACACCTATCTGGGGGGCGTGCCGAGCGCCTGGGGCTCCAACGGACCCCATCATGATGGGTCGAGGGATTTCAAGTTAGACCACATCACTGAGCAGATTGGGCGCAGAGTATTCTGGACTGTCTTTGTCGGTGTGCGGACCATCCAACAGCTGGGCGCGTCGTTTGGAGAATTGACGATTGCTCCTGCGACACCTACGGAACCATTGCCTCCCCTACCCGTCGAAGTTGATGATGTCTACATATTTCCCACCCAGATCCAGCCACAGCAGGCCGGTGTAGTCTCCTTGATCACCGGCTTCAACCTCAATGTGCGAGTCTATCTTTCGTATTCCTCGCTTGCCACAGCAGAGATGGCTTTTGGTGTGGACGAAATCTTCGATTGGGAGCGTCAGCAGCGGATATTTGAGCAAAGCATGGAGCGCTGTAAAACAATCCTGGAGAGTATTCCGGAACCGCTCAGAGTGCAGCCAAGAGCAGCGCAGGACACCAACCTGTTACAGCAACGACAACCATATTATCCACCCATGCCAGAGTTCTCGAGTCTCCGAGATCCCACCTTGAGTAATGGCAATGGCTCCCAAGATGCACGACGCTACGAGATTCAAAAAGCCAATATCTATGCCAGCCATCTCTCTACACGCTCGTATCTAGTAGAAAAGTATTATCTGCAATTGGAGAAGTTCGGTAAGTCGATCAATCAAGCCGCTCTCCAGAGTTCGCCAACCCCGCTGGCGGCTGGAATGGACAAGCTGGTACCTCCGACCATTGGCGTGGCCGAGGTGCTGGAGAAGGTGATGTCCGAGGAGCGCGAACAGGTTGTAAAAGACCTGCTAGTCGTGCTTGGAAGCATCGACATGGTCAACATGGAGCCAAACGGCGACTCTTTCGTAAGTCTCAACTTCTCATTACAAGATTCGGATCTCATTTATGAAGCTGGTGACACTGGTGACGCTGGTGACGCACTCCGGGTCTCCTGTTCGGTTCAACATTACTTTCGCCTAGATCAACAAAGTCCGATATCAAGCTTACGTTTCGTTCCGACACAGACTCAAAAGATCCGGGCCATAGCTAGTACCTTGCTAGAAGTGCCGAAGGAACGAAAAGGTAGTGTGGCACTTCAGCATCAGGACTATCTGCACAAGTTCCTGGACATCCTAAATCGCCTGGAGCGTGTCAGCCCTGGTGCGGGCGGCCCAGGTGACAGCAATATGGATGAAGAGGGTGAGCTCAGGCTGTGGGCGGACCTGAGGGAGCACCAGCTCAAGTTCCAAGAGCAGGGAGGTGTTTACGGTTTCTCGTGAGCTTCAGTTGATTGTATCGCAACTAATGGTAATAGCGAAAACAAGGAATTATCGTGGCAGTAGCAAGTCTCAAAAGTTACGATATTATGCTCATATAATATAATCGATTCGCTGCAATGGACTCGATTTTAAGGTGATGTCATGATGAATGCCAGGAACTTCAGCCTTTCCTAGGGTGAATGTGACGTGCTGTCGTGGCAGAGACATGTACAAAGGTGAATATTGAGGTATGATCATGCGTCGTTTTTATGTCCACTACACATAAAGCAGTTGCGTGTCGTGATGTGAACAATAATATACAGCATCGTACATCCAGAAACCTATCTTTCTGCGAAACTCCGTTACCATGCATGTCCTGAATTTCCAGCATATCGACCGAAAAAAAAAACTTTCACTGGCATGCTTTTAAGCTTGATGTGGGCTGCCGGTTCCGAACCACTCTGCTGTTTAACGATCCTACGGCACAACAACGACGCCCAAACTCGCCGCCTGCCCCACCACACTTCTCGCTATCCCCTCTAAAGTTAAGCCACTCAGCCTGGTCTCTGAATGCTTAATCTTCGCTATCTCATACACATGCTTCAGACTGACCGTCCCCACCGTTCCTTTGACAGCATTGCCCACCGTTGGACTATTCGTGCTCGTCTTGCCCTTCTGGCCATCGTGATTGTTCATTGGCCCCGGTACATTTCCTGCGCCACGGACTTTATTCTTGGTAGGCAAGACGCCGGCTGCGCTCATGAGGAGTGTGGCGGTGGGAGGTGTGCGCAGTGAGAAGTGGAAGGAGCGGTCGGGGCGGACGATGATGCGCGCGGGGATGGGGGTGCCAGGGTTGTAGTGGGCTGTGCGGGCGTTGAATTCCTGTTGCGACAGTCAGGCATTGCGCATTGAGTATAATAGAGGTGCAAGAGGCTGTGTTCATACTTTGCAGAAATCCATGCTCTTCACGCCTTTACTACCCAGCGCGGGACCGACAGGCGGCGAGGGCGAGGCCTGCCCTGCGCCGACTATCAGTTTGACGATTTGGTCTTTTGCTATTGCTTTTCGCGCCATTTGAGATGTGTATAAACTTCTTGCGGTGCTTGGGGTTGCGGAGAAGAGCTCGGAGGTCCTCGGTGCTTGGAATTATCCGATCCGGATATCTTAGATCTTTGTCTCGAGATCTTTCCGTGACGCAGTGCTTGTAGCTGTTGGGGCAGTGTCATTGAGCGTCAGGACAGGCCTGCTACCATAAGACGGCATCGTCGTCGCTTTTCGCGTGGGAGAAGTGATGGCATCATTCACGTGACCGCGCGTTCTGGCCAGTCGTAATCTCGGCGATCTGGAAAGGTCGACGCGTCGGTCTTCCGCCACCTTCGATTGTCATACGACACTTCAGTCTCTAGTCAAGCACCCCACGCTTTTGCGCACCCACGATTCCGAAGAGTGCCCTCAGAGACGCGCCTTAGTGCCATAGCCAAACTCTGCAGTCGTTACCTCGTCTGACAATGCATCGGCCCAAAGCCGCCGCGGCTGGCGAATGCACGCCAGTCAAACCCGTTGTTCGTCTCTACGGTGGCACGCCACAAGCAGAGAGCAACCTTCGCAAGCCATTCCGATGTCCAGGCTCAGCATTATCGACACGTGTCTCAGAGAAACCTGCGAGAAAGAGAAGAAAGGTCGATTATTCCGGAGCTGGTGGGGAAGATGGTGAAAGCGACAGGCCGTACTCGAACGATGACCGACTTGCCCTGGCCACGCGCGACGCGAATCGCTTCCCGGTCTTCAAAGCCAAGGACAAGGACACCTTGTTCAAGCAAAGGTTCTCCGTTCCTCTCTTGAACAAGGACACCGGCACATACAATGCGAACAGGCCAGCACCGTTGCTCGGCATGCGACAAGGGACTGTGTTCGTTGCGCGACCACTACACGATCCGAGTGGAGAATTCGCCATTGTATTGTACGACCCTACAGTCGACGACAAGCCTGCTCCCAAGGAGGAAGTCGAGCCGAAACTTAGTCAAGAGGAAAAGAAAGAATTGGAAGCTCCATTAGTCCACAAAAGCTTAGCAGAAATCCTGGGGCTGAAAAAGAAAGTACAAGAGGACCGACCTCGCGTACCCGTCGTCATCGACCCCAGGCTGAGCAAGGTCCTTCGACCGCATCAGGTTGAAGGCGTCAAATTCTTGTACCGAGCTACTACAGGCATGATCGATCCAAACGCAAATGGTTGTATCATGGCAGACGAAATGGGCCTAGGCAAGACGCTACAGTGCATTGCACTAATGTGGACTCTGTTAAAGCAGGCACCTGACGCCGGGAAATCTACGATCCAGAAGTGCGTTATTGCCTGCCCGTCGAGTCTGGTGCGTAATTGGGCCAACGAACTCGTTAAGTGGCTTGGGCCAGATGCTATTACGCCATTCGCGATTGATGGCAAGGCTTCCAAAGAGGAGCTCATTCAGCAGATTCGGCAGTGGTCGATCGCAAGCGGACGCGCTGTGGTCCGGCCTGTGCTAATCGTGTCCTATGAAACGCTTCGTCTTTACGTTGAGGAGTTTGGACGGACACAGATTGGCCTCATGCTCTGTGACGAAGGTCACAGGCTGAAGAACGGCGACAGTCTGACGTTCACTGCTCTCAACAGCCTGAATGTGCAACGGCGCGTGATCTTGTCAGGTACGCCGATTCAGAACGACCTTTCTGAGTATTTTGCACTCCTCAATTTCGCCAATCCTAACTACCTTGGCACGCGTATGGAATTCCGCAAGAAATATGAAATTCCCATTCTGCGTGGTCGCGATGCTGCTGGTACAGACGAAGATGTCAAGAAGGGCAATGAGCGCCTCGCCGAACTCCTGGCGCTAGTCAACAAATTCATCATTCGACGAACCAACGATATCCTGTCTAAATATCTTCCAGTCAAGTACGAGCATGTTGTGTTCTGCAACCTTGCTCCGTTCCAGAAAGAGTTATACAACCACTTCATCAAGTCGCCCGACGTCCAAAGTCTTCTTCGAGGCAAAGGCTCCCAGCCACTTAAAGTCATTGGTATGCTCAAGAAGCTTTGCAACCATCCTGATCTTCTCGAACTTCCTCAGGACCTACCGGGCTGCGAACACACATTGCCGGAAGATTTCGTACAGAAGGATGCAAGAGGTCGAGATCGCGAGGTCAAAGTGTGGTACTCCGGCAAGATGCTAGTCCTAGACCGCATGCTTGCTCGGATCCGTGCCGAGACCAACGACAAGATCGTCCTCATCTCCAATTACACTCAGACCCTCGACATATTTGCCATGTTATGTCGATCACGAGGATACGGCTGCCTTCGCCTCGATGGCACCATGAATGTGAGTAAGCGCCAAAAGCTCGTTGACAAGTTCAACGACCCCGAAGGTCCTGAGTTCGTATTCCTGCTCTCATCCAAAGCAGGTGGTTGCGGTCTCAACCTCATTGGCGCCAACCGACTGGTTCTCTTCGACCCGGACTGGAACCCAGCTGCCGATCAACAGGCTTTGGCTCGCGTATGGCGAGACGGACAAAAGAAAGACTGCTTCGTATACCGCTTCATCACAACCGGTACGATTGAAGAGAAAGTCTTCCAACGTCAATCACACAAGCAGTCTCTCTCGTCATGTGTCGTCGATTCCGCAGAAGACGTGGAAAGACATTTCTCGCTCGACTCCCTGCGAGAACTGTTCCAGTACCGCGACAATACGACTAGTGACACGCACGATACGTTCAAATGCAAGCGTTGTAGGAAGGAAGATGGGAGGCAGGTCATCAAGGCGCCGGCTATGCTTTATGGCGACACGAGTACGTGGAATCACTTTGTCAATGATGGAGAGAAGGGGCCGCTGGGGAAGATACAGGATTTGCTTCTCAGGCAGGAGACGGCGGATGATTTGAAGGATGTCAGTGCTGTGTTTCAGTACATTAGTCATTAGTTTGAAATCATCTCTTCATACAGGAAATCATGAAAGCGGGAATTCTTTTTGAGTAGTCTTGTGGTGTGACATGAGGTAATTATGGGAAATTACGTACAATGACAACGCGGTGTAATACTCTTGGAAGATTCGCGACCGTGATATTGTGTAGAGAATGATGCAAATGGAAAGTACTTGAATTCATGGTCCGGGAGTGCTACATGAGATCATTCATAGGCATTCTGTGTGATGACAATGTGGTGGAACACTCCTGGGTAGAGTTACAGACAAAATATTCCAGACAGTGGATCAGATTCACAGACCAACCGCCAGCACTGAAGAAGTGAGTTGCCCAGGTATCATATTCGTCCTGGCATATTTGAAGACATTGTCACTATCATCACCCCTGAAATTGAAAACCTGTTTGATGGATATGTCAATCCTTGGATTATCCGAAATCACTATGAAAAAGGGGTATCATGAGAACAACACTAAACGCCTAATATGCTTTCACCGTCCCGTCCCAACCTTGCCTTGTCCCTTGCCCGTCTTCTTCCCAACGTCCAATGCATCAATGTCCTTCTGTTTGTGACAGTGTGGCGCCATTTCTGTTAGCCAGGCTGGCTCGATGGGAGCACAGGTGCGTGCAAATTCCTTGCTTGTCAGGACAAGCTCGGCGAAGACGATGAGCTTTGGTCGGACGTCCCTTAGACAACTTGATGGATGGATATGGACAGCTTGTCCTGACTTGAGCGTTCGATACGTTTGTCCGTCGCGTTGCAAACGTCCGACGTTATAGGCATAACCACTTACGAACGCCTTCAGTATTTTTACGTGGTCGAGTCCTGCAGACGACTCGAATATCTCGACGCGCTCGCAGAGTTTAATCAGTTGGTCCCGCACGTCTCTCACTCTGTTGAGAGATCTGTACTGGACAAAATTATCGCGGCAAAAAAGTTGTGAGTAGTCGTTCTCAACAAACTCGTTCCAGACGTTGAGGAAGGTGATCAGATCACCTCCTGTGCTGGCGACCGAGGATGAGAATCTGGCCTTGGCATGTTCCGCTGCAACTTTCTTGTCTTTGGGCGCAAAGAAAAGAGTGCCAGCTTCTTGAACCATCGCTACTAAGGTGACAATTTCATCCACACAGCCGAGACTGTCGGCCGTGAGGAGCACTTTGGACAGTCTTGGGTCCAGAGGTAGTTCGCTCGCTCGCCGTCCCAGCTTGGTCACAGCACCTGTACTGTCAAGGTATCCCAAGGCGTAAAGTGTCTCGAGTGACGCTGCAAGAGCCTCTACCGGTGGCGCGTCCATGAAGTCGAAATGTAGGATGTCGTTGATTCCCATCGCCTTGAGCGTAAGCACAGGGCCGTCAAGACTGATCCTCAAGATCTCCGGCAGAGTGGATTCGGGCAACTCGTTGAAATAGGCGTATCTGTCAACTCGTCAGCATTCATAGTACAATCAAATGAATTAAATGCTTACTTGGTGTAAAGTCGGAAGGCCATACCGGGGCCTGTACGTCCAGCACGTCCAGCACGCTGTTCCGCGGAGGCTCGCGAACAAGGTACTGTGACAAGTTGGTCCATCCCTGTAGCTGAGTTGTAGGAATTTTGTTTCTCCAAACCACAGTCTATCACATACGATATGCCGTCGATTGTCAAACTTGTCTCGGCGATATTGGTGGCCAGAACGACTTTGCGGCTACCTACTGGAGGTGGGTTGAAGATAAGCTGCTGCGCTTCTGATGGTAAGGCACCATACACTGGCGCTGGAATTAGAGGTGCGCTGCGGCTCCCAAGTTTCTTTTGAGTTTCCGCAATGTAATCGGCAGCTGCCAGGATCTCTTCTTCACCAGTGAAGAAGACTAAGATGTCCCCTGAAGAAGGTGTTTGGGACAGATGGATCTGGAAAACGCATGACACAGCCGCGCTGAGGTAATTGGCTTCGGGTTGTGTGCAGTAATTCTTGGTTATCGGAAACGTGCGTCCCGGCACATTGAGAATGGGGGAATTTCCAAAGTACGAACTCATCTTCTGAGCGGCAAGCGTGGCACTCGCGATGATTAGACGGAATTCGGGTCGATGGAGGCAGACCTCCTTGAGAAGAGACATGAGGATGTCGGTGGCAAGCGTACGTTCGTGAGCCTCGTCCAAGATGATGACCGAGTACTGCGCAAGATCCGGAGAAGTCAAACATTGTCTGAGGCAAAGCCCGTCTGTCATGTACTCGATCTCTGTGTCGTCAGACACGGCACTCTCGAATCGTACCGAGTAGCCGACTTTGCGGCCGACTTTGGTGCCAGCTTCCTCTGCCACTCGCTTAGCAACTGAGATAGCAGCGACTCGTCGGGGCTGAGTGCAACCAATTCTGCCTGCTTTGCCATATCCAGACTCTTGTAGATATTGTGTGAGCTGTGTGGTTTTGCCAGAACCGGTGGCACCGACGAGAATTATCACTTGGTGGTCTTTGACGGCTTCAAGGAACTCGTTGCGGTATTTGTAGACGGGCAGACTCTTCCGTGTCTCGTCGATGGTTTTGGCCTTTACTTCTGCTTCGTCAAGTTTCTCTTGCAGGCGCACCTTCTCGAGGTCGATTATGGGAGCATCGAACTTGACGTTTTGCTCGGTGTCGAACACGTATTCGTAGTCGTCGTTGGAGACGCGTTCCGGCTTCTTAATCTGATTCTGCACTTTCTTGGTCTGCTCGTCCTCCCATAGTTGCACCTCTGACTTCTCGTAGCCCTTCTCTTTGTGTTTGCGCGTGAGGATATCGTTCTTGCTTGAGGAAAAGTCGGCGTCGGGTAAGATGTAGCCGTCGAGATGCTCGTCGATGTTGTTGCGTGCTTCAGCAAGACGTAGCGTTTCGCGATTTCTGGCGAACTCGGCGCGCTCCTGCTTACTCAGCCTGTCACCCAGTCTTTCCTCCTCCTCTGCTTCCTCGTAGACTTGCTTCCTGAGCAAGGCCAATTGTTCTGCCTCGCGCTTTTGCAGGTACTGCTGTCGCGACCTCAGTCGCAAATCGCTGACGTCTGTGTCGTCCGTGCGGCGGCGCTTTGCGTCCATGATGATAAGCAGTCGTTGAGACCAACGACAAGGGCTGATACTAGATGTGGGCAATTTGTGGGAGTGTCAAGAGAGCCAAGCGGGTGAAAAGGCGTGGGGTCGCAGTGCTGGAAGACTGGAGCGTGAAGCTCGGGCCACCATGTAGAATAAAGGTGCGAACGGGAGCTACTGCACGCCTTAGATCACCTAACCAAAATTGCTCTTTTGGATAAAAAATCCGATGTTGTTGTATGGTAGCTTGGCAACGACCATATATTCTGAGTGGGTGAGAAATCTGCAAAAGAGGTCCCACTTCTGCAGGCTGTGTGTTATCAGCTCTGACTGGACGTAGACAAGGGTTTCAGTCAGGTCTCAATGACAGGAACTGCTGTCTGCCCTGTCCACATGCAGGCAAATGCTTGGATTACTGTATGGTCAGATCCAAGGTTTGGAGGTGCCACGTCGTTGAATTGATCTTAGCGATTTTGAAACAACGTTTAGGTATTATGTCGTGGGTCAACCAAAGTTAACCCACAAATTTGCCGCCACAATATATGCAAACATCACAAGCGAGGAATAGCACTCTTGCCAAAGTCACGAGCAAGCTACTATTCCCTCTTCCATTTCCTTGCCCTGTGCTCAGCCTATGCCGACCAATGTCACCTTTACTGCCTCGTGCTTCTTCCCCGTCGCCTGCGTTGCTGTTCTGCGAGGTTCCTGCTGGCTCATTCACTTCCTGTGCGACAACAAACTCTTCATTTAAATAGGGGGTGTTGCATATGCCGCAGTACTTTGAAATGCCCGGCGCTTGAATCGCTATAAGACTTAATCCACATCGAGGAAATTCATGCCCATTGGTGCATGAGGCTGTTGACGGATCGTTGAAAAGTATCGGAGCGGAGCAAAAGTCGCAAGAGTCCACAGTTGCGTCCCCCATGTTCAGATTGACATGCTCAGTCAACGAGCTTTTATTTGGACCTTCGAATTCTGAGCCCGCTTCGATGTCAATTTGTCCCGCGTCTGTTTCTGTTGCCGATGCAGGTTGTTGCGGTTGGGGGTCTAGGTCTTGGCCCAGGAGGCTGCGAACTAAGGTAATCAACTTTCGATGATGTGCGCGGATCTCGGAACTGAAGGGTGTTGCACATAGGTCTTCCGGAAGTTCTTGCAGGGCATTGGACAATCTGTAGGCTATGAGGAGTCTTTGAAGGACAGCAGTGCTGTTCTTGTCGCATGCATGTGAAACAAGTATTGCATATCGATCCTTCAGCGTCTCCGAATCAAAAAAAACATTTCGTTTGAGAGCTTGCACAACGCTATCAAGCTCTTTCGCCATGGAAAGTGATGAGACTTTGATCTCAACATCTGCTCCTTGCATTGGCCCGTAAGCTTCAAAAAGCTTAGCAGCAATCTGTTCCGAGAAGGCCGGCATCTGGTCATTGTCCTCTAGAGTGTTCTCCACGAGCTTCTTGAGCGTGAATAAGACGCCTTCGGCGCTCACATCTCTCGCTGGAAAACTCAGCAGTATGTCTCGGTATTGCCGCAAGCCACTGATGGCTACCGTGCCACGCCTATCATTTGTCGAACCGTACTCAATCATGTCCGAAGGGTGCACGCTGTGGCATGTAGCAAGGAAGTCTCCCAATGGTGATATGGCTAATCCCCATACCTTCGTCTTGGTATTGCCTTTCAAGTCGTTCTTTGCGCTGAAGAGCACTGCGCTGTTTTCAATCTGATCTCGCCAGCTTGGAAGACCAATGGGCAAGAGCATGGCAGACGACGCCTCGAGCACAGCAGTCGGGCTGTGAGTTGTGGACAGCATCGAGCTGAAGTGGAGACGAGGTACGGAACGATTGACAGTATCCCATACCGCACCAGTGACTGCGTCCCAGCGTCCGTCCAAATCATGATCAGACAGCTTCTTGATCGATGCATCTTGTAACGAGATTCCCAGAAGAACCAAACCTGAGGTATCGAAAACAGCAAGAGTAAGCACTCCAGCATTCACGACAGGACACCACTCCAAACGCCCGTTGTGCTGCGCCTCAGTACGAGAATACACATGCTCATTGCTGATATCAAATTTTGTCTTGGCGTATGTGATCAGTCTTGCTCGTACGTCCTCATTCGTAGTGTACGCAATTATAGAGCGGTACGAATCGTCTTGCAACACCCACGGGCTCCATGCAACATGAGATATATGCCGCTGCTGCTTGAGCCTATCATCAAAGGAAGCTGAAGTTGTAACATTGCTTCTAGGATTAGGCGTCAAGGATATATGTGCCAGTACTTCTGTGCTCCAGCCGACTTCAGCCCCATTGGTAGAAGCAGGCGACTTGATGACTACCAGGGCAAGCTGATTGTCATCGTTGCACACTGCCATAAGATGTGGACCATAAGACAAGCGTGATCCTAATGAGCTGGACGACTGCGAGGTTGGCAATGCTGGCGCCCACGTGAAGGCACGAATTCGTGTTCTCAGGCGCATCCCTTCGTTTGGGTCCTCTTCGACACCGCTCAGTTCATCGGCTGTAATCGTCGAGAAGTACGTTGTAAGCGCGACATTGACGATGACTCGTCTGTCCCAGCTCTTCCCTTCATCCTGTTTGTCATCCGCGGACCAGATCGAGAGGATCAGGTTTGCCGTGAGCGCAGCAAGGGCACATCTCCGATGCTTCGCAATACCAGGTGGCGACCACGCTATTGCGATTGGAGCGCTCGAAGAAATCTCTTCTCCAATGGAGTAGTTGGCCAAAGTTGCAGGTTCTTTGATCGGCAATTCTTCACTAGTGAACAATGGCACCTGCAATGGAATATGCCGCCACTGGGCAACTTCCTGATCCCGGTCATAAGAAACGGTATTCGGGAACTAGCAAGGCGTCAGTTTGAGATTTCTCAATCTGTCACGGCGAGAATCCAACCAGTAATTCGACGCGTTCGTCTGAAGCGAGAGCGATGATGCCATCCTGAGACCAATCAAGAGCGTCGACGCAGGACGGCCAGCATCTGAGCTCCGTGACGTCTGCCATTATCACCTACCCAATCCCGTAGTGTAAAGTATGGTCATGATATTGGGCAGTGGCTAGAATTAGTGGGAGAGATGATTATGCAGGTTGACTTTCAAGTTTGACATGCATTTGTTTTCTTTTGCATCAATAAATCCTGCCACAGGTAAGTCTGCAAAGAAGCAAGAGTAAGTGTTTTCGATGAGAATGCTTTGAGATTGGTCCTCGATCTAGGGTCCAGTTCGTGCTAGTCTCAAATGGACATAGTCGGGTTATCGATAGCGTACTACTGGGAAAAAAGTCATTTCTGTCTCATCAAGTCTCGCTCGCGCGCATTTCTGCTCAGCATATATACAAAATGGGAAAACGACCAATTGCCGATATCGTCGCCGATGATGATGCAACCACAGCATCCGAGCTCTCGCGCAAGAAGAGCAAGAAGGACAAGAGCGGAAAATCGAACAAATCTGCCACGATTAATGCGACTGAGACGAACGGCCACACCTTGTCTCCACACACCGACGGCGACGCCGTAGAAGGTTCGGGCAGTGAATCATTGTCCAAAGCAGAGCGCAAGGCTGCAAAGAAGGCTAAGAAGGAGGCAAAGGAAGCCACCAAAGCTGGCGCAGATGACGAGGATGCAGCAAAGGCCGCCAGGAAAGCTGCGCGAAAGGCGGAGAAGAAGAAGCTCAAAGGCTCTTCCAAAGGCAGCGACTCGGCCTCGACTGCACCAGCTTCCATGGCAACATCTTCTGCAACATCTATCGTACCTTCGCGCATCGAGTCGTCTGCTACCAGCCCCGAGCTAGTCAATGCTTCTGGCGCCTACACTGAAAGCGGCGAGTTGACAAGGCTACCTCAGTCGGAAATTGATGCCTTCCTGACCAAAAATATCATGACCATCGACGACCCGAAGCCGTCAACGCGAAAACTCCGGCCCATCATCAACTTCAAGTATCTGCCCACAGCCGATGAATCGCAACGAGCGCCGTTTGCCAAATTCTCTGCGCCGACCCCTATACAGGCTGCGACATGGCCCTTCTTGCTTTCAGGAAGGGACATGATTGGTGTTGCTGAGACCGGGTCGGGCAAGACACTCGCTTTCGGAGTGCCTTGTGTGCGCTATATCTCGTCTCTTCCGCAGAAGGAGCGGAAAGGCGTCAAGGCAGTCATTGTATCCCCGACACGTGAACTCGCCGTCCAAATCTATGACCAGCTTGTGGTGCTTGCCAACCCCGCTGGACTTTCCGTCGTTTGTGTCTACGGAGGTGTGCCAAAGGACCCTCAGGTTGCTGCTTGTCGCAAAGCGCATATCGTAGTTGCTACGCCTGGACGCCTGAATGACTTGATTGGAGATGGTTCGGCAGATCTCAGCAAAGCCGAGTATGTAGTGCTTGACGAAGCCGACCGTATGCTTGACAAGGGGTTCGAGGAAGCTATTCGTCAGATTATCTCGCAGACGCCCAAGAAGCGCCAGACTCTCATGTTCACGGCGACCTGGCCGCCTTCAGTCCGCGACCTTGCATCTACGTTCATGCAATCGCCTGTCAGGATCACCATCGGCGACAACGTTTCCGGAGAGCTCCGCGCCAACGTGCGCATCAAGCAGCTTGTTGAAGTTGTAGACCCTCGTGCGAAAGAGCAGCGCCTCCTTCAACTGCTCAAACAATACCAATCAGGCAAGAACAAGGATGATCGCATCCTTGTCTTCTGTTTATACAAGAAGGAAGCTGTGCGTATTGAAAACTTCATCCGCATGAAGGGCTTCCGCGTCGGCGGCATCCACGGGGACCTTAGCCAAGAGAAGCGCAGTGCCTCGCTTGCGGCTTTCAAAGAAGGACAAGTCCCACTCCTTGTGGCTACCGATGTTGCAGCGCGAGGGCTGGATATTCCTGCAGTGAAACTTGTTATCAATGTCACCTTTCCACTGACAGCCGAGGATTACGTGCATAGAATTGGCCGGACAGGACGCGCGGGCAAAGAAGGATTGGCAATCACCCTGTTCACCGAACATGACAAAGGACTTTCAGGATCGTAAGTTCGATAAACTTTACAAAAGACGCAATCCCTGGCTAACGTTCATTACAGACTAATAAATGTACTCAAGGCTGCGAATCAGGACGTCCCCGAAGATCTGATGAAATTCGGCACCACTGTCAAGAAGAAGGAGCATGGAGCTTACGGCGCGTTCTACAAAGACGTCGATAGCACGAAGCAGGCGACGAAGATCACGTTTGATTAGGTTATTGGTCAATGACGAGAGCATCTGCGAGTTGCGGTATCCTGACGCCAGCTGCAGAGTCGGCGAGCTGGCCTGCAGCTGCGTCGTTGATCTTACAGAATACGATATTCATAGCAGAGGCGTTTTGAGACGGACTCTACTTTTAGGGCACATACGGACGAAGTCCATTTGTAGCTGACGTCTCGCCACAGGACGCTAAGACAGCGATCTGATGGGGAAAGTTTTCAGCATCACAGTAGCTTGTTATTGAATTTCGAAGATCTGTTCCACTTGCAATTCATCAAGATAATGTACTATACAGTATATCCACCTGGATCGGGTGAAACTGTATCATCTAGTCATGGGAATCCATCCTCACCGCCTGGCATGAGACCAGGGCCTACCACAATCCCCTTAGTAGCCTCAACCGATATTTCAAATCCCCACAAACCACGGGTGCACACTCGCAAGCCTCCTGCACGCCATCCTTCCATGAAGGTTTTTAAGCCCGGCGACCAACTACTCTTCGCACTAATCCAAACCCCACTAATACTTCCGCTAAAGCTTGATACTGAGGACGCGGATGCCATCACCCTGACCCAGCTGATAGGATCGAGCGTGCGCCTCTTCCGTCGCCAAGTTGGCCGTGGGTGCGAGGATGCAGGTGGTAGCGACACTAGAGGAAGGCGTGAGGAGTTGTGATTGGTCTAACATTTGTCCGAAGGTGGTCGGCGACCTCGTTCGGCGACGCGAACGGCGAGGATGGGTGAGGTGCCGCGGCGGGGACTTTGGTGAGGGAAGACACGTACGATGTAGGGGAAGAGAAATCTGGGAGGACGAACGGTTGCTTGATATATAGTTGTGAGCCCCCCCCCCCCTTCCTGGAGAGGAGTTGAATTTTGGTACACTACCAGAACTTGTTCTATCTGCAGCTCTTCGTCGAAACAGTCCACGACGTTTGACTCCAGCCATTTCATCACGAGCCTACATACCGTTACCGCGATCCTAGTCTGCTCGAATCAGGCCGTCTTATTACCCCTTCGCCGGAGAGATTCTTGCTCAAGCACCTTCTTCCTTCCGCTATAACCACATTTGCATCATGTGTAAGAAGGCATCCTGCGATTCGTGCAGTAAGTGTCTAACATTCACATGTCTTGTCATAGCCCAGATACTGACTCTATCCAGACAAGACCACGTGGTGGGGCTGCGGCAAGCACGTCGCTGGCGTCATGGACAACGTTCCCTCGGAGCAGTGGTGCGTCTGCGGACCACGAATCGAACAAGAAGGACACAAGTACCCGCCGATGGGTACATTATCATCGGCATGACTCCCGGCGTTCTTGAGGGGCCAGCCGAAGGGACAATAGGTTGTGTGGAATGTGCTGAGGAAGAAAGCACGCTGGCAGAGGTTTTGGTTGTGTGCTGCAGTACTTTGAGCGTAATGACTTGGATGATTATTTAAGCGAGCATAGTATTGATAAGATGGAGTTGAATGGACATCCGGTTCTAGGCTGCACGTCTGGCTCGTGCAGTAGTCGTGAAGACATGGACTCTAGGTTACCGTGGTAATGTCAGGCATTCTAGAACAATGTCAAGCGCGGAAGGAACAAGCATGTGTTATCGAGGCGATCAGAGCCAGACATGCCTGTCATTCACGCAGACGGACATGGGCTCGGAAACAGTCGTCCAAGTCATCACTCTGCCGGAGTCAGTACGGGTGGTTGTGGTTGGGGATGGCTTGGGAAGCGAAAAGCCAATGGTTTCGGAGCAGCCTCTTCCCGCATGGCCATGTTGGCCCCAGTCCGGGCCCGCTAAGTATAGACGTTGCAGGTTTGTAAGTGTGCCTAGTGGTTTCAGCGGGAGCCCTACTGGACTGTTGGCATGGCATGGGAGAGCTTGCGCCGTTCGTCGACAAGCGTTCCTGAGCGAGTGCGGTCAGACTCGGGGATGGGGGAAGTGTGGGTGGACAGGGACATGGTGAGCAAGACGCAACAGCCGCAGGCGACTGACCAAACACATGGCTCGGGTTGAGGTCTGTCTTGTGCATCACCACAGCCAGCAGAGAGCTGCACACGAGTCACGGCAGAGTCACACCAATGGGAGCATCCAGGCAGGCCAGACACATTTTCCCCGGCGGCTAGGGCGAGGGACCTCAAACGAGGGTCCCATCTGCGACAGCCAGTGCCGACAAGAGACGTATATCTGCGTCCAAGTATGGCTCACTGGTAGAGTATTCCTGCTGCCCAACATCGTCTCGCTGCGCATTGCTATCGGCTGGCCTTTGCATTCTGTTGTGCTTGCGCTGGTCCATCTGCCCTGCGTCCTGCGTCCTGCGGCTGAGTTGTGAAGTGAGCACCCCACCATCCCACCTGCCAACCCGCTGTCGCACCTGCCTCTGCACATATCTCTCTACCTTCCCGGTACGTTTGCCTGAGGAGTACTACTACTAATACTACTACTACTACCACCACTACTCCTACCACCACTACTACTACTACTACTACTACTACTACTACCACCACCACTGCCACTATTCTTGTGCTTGTTGCGCCTTCTCGAGGCTGACCAGGCACGTCTCTAGACCCTGACGAACGAACCCTGTGCTGCCCCTCGTTCGCTCGGCTCCACCGTCCTCTCCTCGCTCCCCTACCTACAGCTGTCACCGCCCTCTCCTCACACCTCTCTTGTTCTCGCGCCACCGTCCCGTCGTCGAGATCCACCCAGACTGCTCGCCGACTCGACCAACGACAACTCCGCGCAGTCGGTCCATTCTGCTGCCACACACGTCGCGGACCGGCATCCAAGCCCGCTAGGACGAAGCCGACGAGCAGACGATCCGACCCATTGGTACGTGTACAAGTCTCTTTGCCGCCCAGACGCACAAGTGGCGGTGCAGCCACCTCCAAAGGGAGCCTCCTCTTTGTTGGGCATGGGCGTATCCGTGTGTCGCGCTCCTTGACAGCCTGCTTGGGTTGCGCGCCTTCGCCCTCGCCCTCAAAGAGCGTGGGACCAAGCGCTGTTCTACTGTTTCACCATGTACTGCTGCCACAGTCGGTGCCATCACTCAAGACACACAGCGCTTCCTGCGACATCTCCTGCTTTCTCAATTCCGTGAATCTCTACTGACAGGCAAATCGTGCAGTTGGCGATTCTACGCCCACACCTACCAATCCCGCAAACATGCCGCCAGCAGGAAGCGGAAGCTCCAGGAAGATTTCCTTCAACGTCTCCGAGCAATACGATATCCAGGATGTCGTTGGCGAAGGCGCCTATGGTGTTGTATGGTACGACATCGCCACCCATCCTCGCAATGGGAGGGTAAATGCTGACTGACACACAGCTCTGCGCTACACAAGCCCTCGGGCCAGAAGGTCGCCATCAAGAAGATCACCCCCTTCGATCACTCCATGTTCTGTCTAAGAACCTTGCGAGAGATGAAGCTGTTGAGATACTTCAACCACGAGAACATCATTTCCATTCTCGACATTCAGAAGCCACGGAACTACGAGACCTTCACTGAAGTCTACCTAATCCAAGTACGCCAACCAATATTGCAGCACGCAACTTGCTAACAACTTCTGCAGGAGCTCATGGAGACTGATATGCATCGCGTCATCCGTACTCAAGAACTCTCCGACGACCATTGCCAGTACTTCATCTACCAGACGCTGCGCGCCTTGAAGGCCATGCACTCTGCAAACGTCCTTCACCGCGATCTCAAACCCTCCAATTTGCTCCTAAATGCCAACTGCGATCTCAAAGTCTGCGACTTTGGTCTCGCTCGCTCGGCAGCTTCGACAGAGGACAACTCAGGTTTCATGACTGAATACGTCGCCACTCGTTGGTACCGTGCGCCAGAGATCATGCTCACATTCAAGGAGTATACCAAGGCCATCGATGTGTGGAGTGTGGGTTGCATTCTGGCTGAAATGCTTAGCGGCAAGCCCTTATTCCCTGGAAAGGACTACCATCACCAATTGACGCTCATTCTTGATGTTTTGGGCACGCCCACCATGGAGGACTACTATGGTATCAAGTCCCGTCGCGCTCGCGAATACATTCGATCGCTACCATTCAAGAAGAAGATCCCATGGAAGGCCATGTTCCCAAAGACCAATGACTTGGCATTGGACCTCTTGGAACGGTTACTCGCATTCAACCCCGTAAAGCGAATCACTGTTGAAGAGGCTTTGAAGCACCCATACCTTGAGCCGTACCACGATCCAGATGATGAGCCAACCGCCGACCCCATTCCAGAAGAGTTCTTCGATTTCGACAAGAACAAGGACAACCTCACAAAGGAGCAGCTGAAGCGTAAGTCAATCCCGTATGATTCCCATTTATACTTTTTCTGATATAATCCAGTTCTTATTTACCAGGAGATTATGCGATAAGCGCTGCAACGTTTACTTGTGCGATTTATACAAATGATACCACCTGTGATTGGTTACATAGTCTTTTGATGGCCCATCGACCCGAGATACAGCGGTTTCAACGAGCGTTTCTCGACTTTGTCATGTTGCATCGGCCGCCACAGGTCAATGACTGATTTGGCCTTCATCAGAATTTGATGCGATGAGTCGTCTCACAACATCCCGATCCGGGATTATACAAATCCAGTACGAATATGAATGCATTGCCTTTTTGTCTTCGTTCATAATCTTATCATAACGTGTCCTCGCCTTGTAATTGAACTTGTTGGCACTTCACAGATGATGTGGATCAAGTGCCCAGTCCACACGCGCCACATCTTCGCCTCTAGTATCCTCACAGTGTTGGCCATTTCCTGCAACTTCAGTCAGACTTTCCATTAGCCTTATCTTATCTCCCCATACAACACGCTTGAATTCATCATGACTCTGCACTTCGACACGCACTGCCTCGCCGCACACACTTTCCGCAGCAACAAGAGCTGGCCGTGACCAATCATACCCACTCCTCAAATCCCTCGCTATCATATGATTACTGCAACTCTCATTTCCTTCGCAGCTCATAGCACGGGTCGGGAGCCCAATGTCCGGGTCCGGCTTTGCAATGGTTTCCAAGACTGAAAAGCGTCCGTCTATGCATCCTGTCGAATCATGACGCCCCACGCCTGTAGAATATCGCCTCTCTTGTCGCCGTCATGTCGGCAAATAACCTGGTTGTAGCTCTTCATGTATAGCATCCGATATCTTATGGACACTGTAGTGGCGGCGATTGTGATTTCGCGTCTGAAAGTGCGAGGGTGCATGTGATCTGTACTGATCATAGAAGGGCAACGAGACATGGAGTCGAATCTTCCATGATGACGATGATGATGACGATGATGCCATACACTCTCGACTCGCGTCGTTGCTAAAGACGACACCGAAGACAACGTTGTTGGCCACATGCTCGTTCTGTGCTTCTTAAGCATTGCACTCACGCTTCTATGTAAAGTCGATAAAGGACCCCTCGGGATCGCCTTGGACCACAACATCTCGCGAAAGTTGGCCTCCTGTACGCGGCTTCGTGAGCCATAGCTCCGACATGTTCCCGTGGTAGATCTCTTGACACGCTCGGCTTCTGCTTCTTAATCGGTGCGCTGTTGTGCTTGGTTGCGTAGGAGCACACAGTAAGCAGCAGCAGCTAGGATGAAGAAGAGGATGGTGCCGCGTGCGATGGCAGAGTCACGATCGATGTATGAGAGGCTGCGTCTGGTAATGGGGAGCTCGGTGTGATTCAGCACTGGGTACCAGAAGGTGTTACGGTTGAGGTATGGTGATGCTTGGCTTCAGCGGTCGTCGAGAGTGATGCGGTGCTGATGTGCATTGGAGCTGGTGATGGACAAGGCAACGTGCAGATTCAACATGAAGGGGGCCGAGCGGAATGTGAGAACTTTGAAGGGAGATTGGAACGGGATATCATGTCGCGTGCTGGTCATTTCAGGGACGTTGTGTTGGGACGTTGAGCATCTGGTACCGGCGGCGATGGTGCGCCAGAGTCGGATGTGACGGGTCAGGTTCCGGTCATAGAGATTGAGAGAAGTTGCTCTGGAAGAGTGAATGAAGTTGTGATGCCCCATCTATACGGCTATGTATCTGCAATGGTGAAATGATCATTGGTGCTCATCCAGTCACTCTTGCCTATTGTCACTCTTGGCTGCAGACCCACATTCGCGCCAAAGTCATAGTATCTATCTGATGACGTTACATTTTTCTAAAGACCTGCATAATTGGAGCGATGAGTCTGGTGAGAAACTTGGCCAAGTTATTATGAAGCGTTACTCAAGACAAGCAGAACCTCAATGATAATATCTCAAGCCCAGAGGAGCATCTCTCGTCTTCATTACAAATATGCATCTAACTCATGCGGCTCCTGCATGTCAAGGACAGCGAATTCAGCCTTGTCGTACGAATTGGTATCATTCCACCTGTTGTGCAATACTTCCCCACACATGGGACATAGATGAGGACGAAGGAGTACTTCACGACATATTAACAGGGCAACGCCGCGACAAACATGGTTGGCACATGATCGACTTTCGTGGTAACAGGCTATGGAGGACGGGCTTGAGTGCTTCTGGTTTGACACGTGTGTATCGAATCCAAAGCACAATCTACAGTGGTGGTCAGAACTACTCTTGATATCTCGTACGCTGTGGGGTGCAAGTGGTTTTTGCTGGAATGTATATGATCAAGAAATGATATTGATACAATCACCCTTACTCTCGCCATCCCAGCAGAATCCCAATACGCCTGCCGGTACTGGACTTGGAAGACAAGACTATCAAAATATGGGACATTAAAACAGGAAATTGTCCCAGAACGCCCCAGATCCACATACGTACAATCAACGATGGCACTGTACGACTGTAGAACAGCGAAAGTGACACCTGTCGTATGATTCGGATAGAACACTTGGACCACATCATAGAGGTCTCATTCGCCACGATGACGATTGTCTAGCCTCCACATTCACGGTAACACGTATTATGTGGCAATCTCTGGGAGGGCCGAACGTTGAGAACCACGGTCATCCGGCATCAGATTTGCGACTTTCGGATGAACAGCTTGACCTACACAAGCGGTTCGTACAGGGCGGATGGGTCTTTATGGATGGAGTGCAGCTTCGTCAATGAATCCTTCGCTTTCAGTCAAGGCTGGATTGCTTCACCTGGACTAACAAAGATTTCCAAAGATTCTTGTCTCAGTGGAAAGTTCATGCATGATTGAGTGTAGACGCCGCCCAACGCCAAGCCTATGCCAGTATTCATACAAAGTGGTGTGATGCATATTATTATACACATCTCATTCATGTTCGCTCCTCATCTCCGTGCATGCTCAAGGATCACACCTCCCATCCTTCCAGCCCGTTCTCCACCTCTCCTCCCATTTCGTGCAATCAAACGTATCCTTGCCCAACTTCTCATTCACCGCATTGTGCGCCTCGCACATCCACGTGCCGAATTCACTCCTACTACTGACGCGCGGCGTATTCTTGGTCATCCAGTCCTGGAAGTCCTCTGCGCAGACCCAGCATGGGTACAGCTTGCCAAAGGTGGAGAGGAACGACTTGGTCTCGGATTGGAGTTGTGGAGAGGGCTGGGTGGGGTATGTGGCGGTGATGGAGTGCAGTAACGTCCAGGAGGAGCGGCCAAGGGCTTCGACGTCAGGCGGACAGTCGGAGGGGAGGGAGGTGGAGAGTGGGGAAGTGGAGGCTGCTGGCTGTTTCTTGGGTTTGGAGCCCGTCATGGCGAACCACGAGGATACGTCGGTGCAGGTGCGACATCTACAATTCCGTAAGTGAGCTATCACTCTCCCGCTTCATGCAACATGGCCAAAACATGGGATGCGCCGCGCGCACGGCGTATTCTTGACATGGTCGACTCACGGTTTGCCATCTGGACCAAGAACTACACCCTTGGGCAGCTTCTTGGGCACAGGCACTGGCTGCTCCGAATCCTGCTTCTCACCTGTTTCTACCGGCGCTGGTGCCATGTTCCCCCTTCACGCGTGCGGTTAAGTTTTGGTGTCATGGTGGGCTGTGTCGCTGTAATGATTTCAAAGCGCGCCATCAGAAGTTCTTCGTCCGTGCTGAGCCGAGGGTACGATGATGTGAACATGCATGTTCTTGTCCCCCGACTCACTTCACACTTCGTTGGGCAACCAACTGTGGTCCGTGACACACGCGAAGGGCTGATTATGGACGTTCCGATAGCTGCAAATGTGTTGGGGACTTTGGGCGCGGTGTGCTGGTCAATTCAGGTCATTGCAATGATACCCCCATCAAACAAGTACCATCGGCTGACCAATGGAGGAGTAGCTGATACCTCAGATTGTCATCAACTATCGTCGTCACAATGCCATTGGACTTCAGCCCACTATGATGATGCTGTGGGCCTGGGCGGGCGTTCCTCTCGGTGTCTACAACATTGGGGAGGGGTTCAACATCGCTCTACAAATACAGCCCCAGATCTTGACCTTGCTCAGTTTGGTCACGTGGATTCAGTGCTTCTACTACGAGAAAGTAGGTGGACTCGAGATGGCTCTTTACTGGCTCTTTACGCTTCATACAAGACTGATCGGAACAGAAATGGTCCGTCTTCCGCGCCGTCATGGTCATCGTACCTGTCGCTTGTATCATGGGCGCGGTCCAAGCTGGGCTTATAATCGGTGTAAACAAAGCCAAAGAAAGAGATATCGAGTGGCCTTCCATCGTCATGGCCGTTGCATCGGCTATGCTACTGGCAGCCGGTGTACTGAGGCACTACATAGATGTCTACATGCACCGCACCGTCCGAGGCATTTCTTTCATCTTCGTCGGCATCGATGCCCTCGGTGATGTCTTTTCTCTTGTCTCTGTCGTCTTCCAGCCTACACTAGACGTGCTAGGAATGGTTATATATGCCACCGAACTTGTGCTGTGGATCGGCATCTTCCTTTGCGGTGTGTACTACAACCTGCTCCCGTGGCTTGACAACGGCCGTGCGATCACTCCACGCGATGCATCTACATCTACAAACGGCACTAGGCAAGGTAGAATTGCGGTAGCATCTGGGCTGGCGCTGCACGACTTTCCATCAAGCACCTCGGTGTTTAGGACGCCTTCGGGCCATGTTGAGGTGATGCAGCGTACAGTGAACGCAGGGAACAGCAGTGAGGGTATCCCATGCCCCACTTGAATCGCAAATGTCCCTTAGTCACAAAGGTGAAGTGCTTCTGTTCGCACAATTTAGAAGAAGGCTCTACCCTCTAGACCCCACGCGGTGTGTTGTTGATTGCAGGCAACCTGCACGGATGCCATATGCTCCTCGCTTTGGTCACCAAGCTGTCCGGTAAAGGCATACTTTGCTAGCCTCGGTCGATGGTAATGCGTTTGATCTCGAGTCTGATTGCTCCTTTCACTTCATCATGTGCCAATGCCAGTTTCCCAGGCCAATTACTTTGGGCAAGCGCACGACCTCCGCGCTGCTCCCCACGACAATCAACGACCAAAGCGCGCACTGTCGTCACCAGTGTCAAACTCTTGCGCCCTCACTTATACAAGTGCACCACCGCGCACTGCCCGAATCTCACCCTCCACCACTTGCCGCACGCAACATTGCACATGAGGCAAGTCACTAGTCATTCGCCACTGTCCCATCCTAACACTGCTTTCAGTGTGCCTACGGCTTCTGCTGCCATGATGAAGGTAACCTCTCTCGGCTCTGAGTCGTCTTCGTCATGCTATCCCGAGCCTCACCCCACGCCAGCCGCTGAGGCTTTCGACAGTGAGGTCGCTCCCCCGCCCATGGACTTCGCCGCCGTTACCAAGATCCTCGCACCCATCACTGAGACGCTCAACGAGTCAGCTGAAGACGCCATGTATCCCTCACCGCCCCTCAATACCCCCGAAGTGGGCTCTCCAACTCCTTCCGTGGCTGCTCACTACTGTGGTCGTGGCCGTGGCATCAGTATCGTTGGCGATAGGCTCGCGCAACTGAAGCTCGACGCTCGTATGAGTCACTACCATCATCATCACCGTAATGCCGAAGTGACATCAAGTTCGCGCTCTGATGGAACGTCGGCTGCTGGAGAATGCGATGAATGTGAGGTCGCCAGTATCAGTGACATTTTGAGCGAAACCTGCCGGCGCAAAGACTGTTCTGGACGTGCTGGTATGTTCATACCTACCTCTCTAACCTCACCTCTGGGCACAGGCTCAGTCCCTATTGCTCTAGGTTCTCCTGCCACCAATCCACGCATCGAGGAGTACTTGTCCTTCAGCTCAAAGGACTTACCTAACCAGGCTCCTGCTCCAGCTGTTGGCGCCTCGCTTGTCGAGCATGCTTCGTCTACGACAGCCCTAGACGCCAGTCAACACAGCCGTGCTAGCTTCAAGAGCGACGGCGGCGTCACCGAGAAGAGTAACTGGGCCGATGAGGTGGAAGATATTCTTGAGCTTGATCTTCTCCGCCTCGAGCAGCTTGCTGGCGATGAGCACGCCACTAATCAGAGCAAGGCCTTGGAGGACTTCTACATTGAACGCCTAAGGCGTCTGCTTGGTAGCGAGAAGCGCATAGTCCGCGTGGATATTGTCAAATCCACCAAGGGCACACAGTAAGAGCAGCAGCTTGTCTCGATTTACACTGCTACTCTGATGGACGTATCATTCTGGTAGACTTGATTCTGGTTTATCGAAGCAGTGGTGGCACTCAAAGCTCAAGGGATGGGCAAAGTGCTGATGGGGAAAAGCTCCAAGCCCGATGCACAATTCGTGTAAGCACATTTGATGCAGTCATGTCAAGGACGCGACATCTGCTTTTGGAACATGATATGACGAGGCTGTTTCTAAGCTAGCGGCAGTGCAACGGAAAGCAGACGACTCTTGCAAACCACAAACAAGCCACCCCCGTTCCACCTCTGATGCAAACACTTGATTGAAATTTTCTCTCGAGAATACATGGGAACCATTGCCCATGCAGCTCGTGAGCCTGACACTGACACAACCCTTACATCCAGCCTACCCTGCCATAAGCAACTCCCACATGGAACCTCAAGTAAAGCGCGAGTACGAACCATTCCTGACACCCAATCCCTGCACGATAGCAACTACAGCAAGTGTCGTGGCAGTAGGCTTGTCGCCGCTCTTGTAATACGCCACACCAGCGCCGGCGAGCAAGCTGATGAGAAGTCCGGCAATGGACTTGTCGTATATGTCATATATTCCGGTCTGCGCCCATTTATAGTTCAGTATGCCTGAGGATTAATTAGCCTAGTTTGCGAGTGAGTTGTGATGGATAGAGTTTTTTACCCATGATGGCGAAGAAGACGCTGCCTTCGTACCATCCTGCTGTTACAGCGCCGCGGAGGGCGGCTGGGAGGGTGCTGAGGGAGGGGTGTTTGAATTGGTCGAGACCCTTGGTCTAAAGGGGATGTGAGTTGGTGGACAGGATGGCCCGATAGAAATGGAGCGTAGATCAAAATCCTGACCGATGGAAGCTTGTCAAACACGTACGGTGTGTCCCAGTGCTAGCACCCCGTGAGCCACGGCGGCTGCGATGAGCATGGGATGTTTGTTGCTGGTTGTGGAGGCCATTTTTGAAAAAAAAAAGTAGTATAACGAAGCAAAGTTACGAAATAGATATGAGGATTAGATCACGCGTTCTGGATGATAGGTGTCATGGTTGTGGTCGAACATGACGACTTGTGGGGGGGTCAGCCGAGGTTCAAGTCCCCATTCTCTGAGCAGGTCCGCTGGCGCCAGGCTCATGACAGAGTATGAACAAGCTCCTGTCCTCAAAACACATCGACAACTGTATCGAAATTGTAATTACATTGGCCAGTCACTCACTGATTGTAACAGAATTATATTTCGCGGGCTACATCCAATTCAAAGTTACCCCTACGATTTTTCGCACAAATCCCAATAGTTCTGTTGATGCTCCCTCGTTCATTACATTTCCTTACCCTATGTTATTTTGTATCGAGATCAGACGGCGCGCATGTTGCGTGAGAAGTATACGGTCCTGTGTTATCAGAGTCTGTGCCCAGTTTTTCGACCTACTTCTCCACCCATGCGATGACTTCTTCCACGGTAACCTTCACGTATCAACTGCATCTGCCCTCGAAGACAAGACTCTGAACTGCCGCCGCCAAACTATCAAATTGATTGATATGATCCAATTCGGAAGTGAAGTATAAATGCATGTTGCCAATCTCCTCAACTGCCAGCTTCTGCTCCAACTCCACGTCTCTGTACGGTGTCCACGGATTGTCGTTGAGATAGTCATTGACGGAGTCTTGGACAAGACATCGTGGGTGGATCCAGTTGTTCAACTCGACATCGTACTTGCATCCAAGTCGCTTGGCTTCGGCTGTCGAGTCGCCGCAGGTTAACAGAGTCATACCCGAGTTGATGTTTTGACGGTGGGAATGGTCGAATTAGGTTTATACACTAATTTGTGGTTGAACTGTGTCTGGATAGCTAGGAAATTAACTATACAGAATGCGGAGATGAGGATGAAGACTAAGGGTGTTGTGATAGCACTGCGGATCTCGAGGAACAAAGAGAATGACGAAGGGATCGACAATCGTCTCCGCTCTTGGAAAGCAAATCTCCTGTGCAGATATCGTTGCCCTCAGTATTCCGGTCGCGCAAGAACGGTCGGTGTTTCCCCTTGAACATCATGTATGGCGAGATATATTGTATGCAGGTAGAAAGCGAATGAACACTGTGGACAAGATAGTGGGGAATTGGGTATCGACTTGTATCATCTAGCGCATCCTGTACTAAAGTGGCTCACAAAAGAGAAGAACTTCAATGTTCTGTGACCAGTGAATGCTTCGGGAAAGGGTGATTGAACTTGGCCCGAACGGTTCAGGATGACAATTCCACAGAGATTGGTTTGCACAGGTAATTGCTTGGAATTTTGCGTGTGCGGCCTTTTGGGCCCGAGTAAAGAATGATGTGTGCATTGAGTTGGAGCTGAGTTTTATTAAATAACGACCAGAACATACAAGGCCTGCGTAGACTTGGCTAACGTGGGTGATTGAGTTCCATGCCGCTGTGAAAACCGCACATATTCCATTAGATCGAAGTGGATCATTCGCTGCGTGAATGTGAACGTTGATAGTCTACGGTTTCTGCCGTTCTTTACATTGACCGTTGGTGTTTGAACGTTGTGACTAGATCGACTGTGGTGTGGTAACGGAATAGGGGGAATATCAGGGAAGGCTTACCGCAAGTCAATTAGATGTAACCATGGCTGCAACACGAACTTTCGTTACCATCCCATCTTTGCAGAAATTCCATGTCGCGGCTACTCTATTGAGAAAATGTACGAGTAAGGGTTTGTGGGAGCAGAACCTGATTGAACTCAGGTTTTACCAATTCAGATGCAATTTGACTGGAGCAATGAAATTTGTCTTGAGAAAAGAGAAACATCTTGAGAATCAACTCACTACATACTCACAACCTTGATCCAACAGCAGTCTTTTGCATTATTGCGCCTCTTAAGTAATTCGCTCTATGAAGATAGCCTGATCGTGTGAGAAGGGCAGGATCTTGGCTCAAAATAATTAGACAGCATAGTGTTAGCGAGAAATCGAACAGAGCTGACTATTCTCGCTCATGTGTTCAGCCCTGCACTTGTTATTTTTGCCTTATTTGGGAGGCTTTTGGATAGTGGCAGCCTCAAGAGCACTGGTGCTCATCATGGGCTCTATCATGGCGTCTAACGCTTCGCTCTTTATACGGTGCGTCTTTCTAGGTTATGCGATGCAGCTGAAATGAGTTGTCGGATTATTTTATTATGTTATTGAGGCACTCGTGGTCGTCTCTTGAGAAGCACATCGATCATGCTTGCATCGCGTCAACAGCCTGGAAAGTGGTTTCATCACATGCTATTTGCGCTTTCCGATGCAAGGATTTGCTTCGTGCTTCTTTTATAATTGTTAAGTTTTACACTTTTATGGAAGAAGAAGCTACATCGTGGCCAGCTCGACACCTAACTGGGGATTAATGGGTCTTCGCAAGCAAATCCTTCCTTGTGTCTATGGTTTCCCCAAAGTATGTGCTCTACATGAAGCATGCAGTCTGAAGATTGTGAATTATTGGTGGATTTTCTGATTCGCTGACACGCTATGCAACGAAAGCGCAAGTGCAGCGGAGCTCACAAGAACAATTATCAACAATCAACATATCATGAAATACTATGCCATAAAGCAAAATTCGGTTCCGATCATGTCATCGGTTTCTTGCTACACAGAAGCATGTAACGAGTCTCACGCCCGACCATCAACAGCAGGATCACTTGGACGTTCAGGATTCGGATGCAGCCCGCTTTCCAACGACAGACGCTGCTGACCACCACCCAAAACATGGAATGGCTCTCCTGTCGACCGAGCTCTACTCGTAAGGTTGCTCGTCATCTGCCATTGCGTTCACGAATGTTCGTGTCAGCTTCAGGGACCCACCGGCTATTGTCTCAACTGCACAACATCAGAGCGGTGCTTGCCTTTCAACCTTCACCGATTGTGACGAGCAGCGGCAGCAACACCTTACCACCTTAATCGCAGGGTCACTGCTGGGAAGTGTCGACCCCAACGTGTGGCGCATGCCTTTATAAGCCCTTCGGTGCAGATCGAAGGGTTGGAGGCCACAGCCTCATGCCGTGACTCGTCACTCGTTGATGGTAGGGTGTACTGTGTAACGAACATGACCAAGATGTCCAACGAGCCGGGTGCTTTCCATCATCGAAGGGGACTATAGGACACCGATACATTTCCGCTCCTCGAGTGATAAGCGGTGAATGCCTCGCAGGTCCACTAGCAGGCCGTCTGCAGTAGACACCAGCTCAATGCACCAGAGTGCAGCAGTGGCGTCCGGGTGGACGAAGAGTGGTCCGTGGTCAACTCGGCGGACGCACCCTGGTGCTCTCCACATTCTCTCCAGCTTCCATTGCTTCTACGACAGGGCAAAGCCCTGTCATGATCATATGGGCCGCGAGATGATACGGGCTGCCGCATAGTCAACGCTTTCAGCCTATCACAAGCCGTACGGACTCATTGTAGCTTGGCCGCAATATAGACACACGCGCTGCCAGCGCTCGACTGACGCACTGCGAATGATCAGGAGGTATTGTCCATGCAGGTCCACTACCGCCGCACGCTGATCTTGTTCGGCGCTGGATCTATTGCATCCTCATGATGCCCGTGTCGTCGTCGCCATCAATGGTTGTTTAGCCTGTTGTGTGCGGCAGGCGTGCGTAGACGATGGACGTCTGGCAAATGTCAGGGTCGTCGCGCTATCTGCACCCTGTTCTGTAAGCAGGCAACCTAGCGGGCTTCCATCGTTGCTGCGAGTCTGACTAGTGCTCCAGTGTGGCATTCGAAGGATGGAGAGCAATTTGCTGACGACTCGGCGAAGCCTTTGTGAATCACCAACCTGGTCCCTCTGGTGGCCGTCCACTCGAGACCCCTGTAGCCGCATTTGGCGCCATTTTTGATTGTCTGAACGCCGTGTGGAGTACCTGAGCCCATGCCATCCCCGCATTCGCATCCTTCATCTCGCAAAGGCGATTGAAGTGCTCATGGAGCTAGGGGAGACGATATGCTGGGCTTGATATATTCAAAGCTAGTCCCCTGATTCATTGTTGCTGGTATCTGTTTCTTGGTCGACCCCGCGGCGCCTATATCGCATCTCTTGCCGCCTTTACATACCGGAACTTCATTCTATATCGTGGCTGCACGACTGCACACGCCGCAGAAGTCGAGTGCAGCTTGCCCTGGCCATTGTCTGCACGTCCACCAATCATGGCCGGCATTACGCCTTCTCCAGACGTTAGTCCCGTGTCAGCGGCCACTACCAATGGACACTTCCCACGAGACTCATTCTGCCTTAACCTCTCCACTCTGTCGGACTCGAACAATTTTGTCCTCAAATCTGCACTCAGGTCTCCTCATCTGCTCGAGTCGCCGAATGGTCTCTTCTCGGGGCACAGCAGTTTGAGCAATCCCTTCAGGAAGCGACCCCGCAACATGTCTCAATCCTCAGGAACCGACCGGGAGATGTCAAGTGAGATGACTCCACCCGCACAACCCAACGGCGCAGCACCTACGAGCAACGGCGCCAATGGCACACACGGAGAGACACGGCCCACCGCAAAGAAGAGACCGAGTACCGACACCATTGATTACCCACGACGACGTGCTACCATTGCAGTACTGCTTCACCTATATTCTCAGAACGTCAAATGGTCAGACTGACATGTTTTAGTGCGAAATATGCCGTTCCAGAAAGTCGCGCTGTGATGGCACGCGACCCAAGTGCAGACTGTGCACAGAATTGAATGCAGAATGCATCTACCGAGAGCCAGGCATCAAATTGGATGCGGGAGACAAGCTAATTCTGGAGCACCTGAATCGCATCGAAGGACTCTTGCAAACAAGCCTCACGAGCGGCTTCTCTCTGTCATCGCATTCGCCAGCCGCCAGCAATACCACAAGTGAAGACTTCCTGGCTAGAAGCTCCGGCAACATGCCTCATTTGGGCATGGTACAGCCGATCAACGGCATCGGCACTTGGACTAACCACCCTTCAAACATCTCGACCATGCCGAAAACGCACAACACAGCGGCATTGAACTTGTTGGCCTCGCCGATGATTCGAGAGCTGGTCTCTCGCCAATACGATGCCAAAATCCTCCTCCAACTCGAGATGACTCGGGACTCAGTTAGCTTGAGCAGTGCTAGGGGCCTCGACTTATCGAACACGGGAGCATACGTTCAAGCCTACTTTGAGCGAGTCAACGTTTTCTATGCTTGCGTGAATCCTTACACATGGAGCACATACTACCAGACTGCACTGGCACAGGGATTCCGAGATGGTCCCGAGAGCTGTATAGTACTTCTAGTACTGGCTCTTGGTCATGCTGGAAGCACCGGCAGTATCACACAACAAAATCCAGAGAAAGAGCCACCGGGTCTGGCATACTTTGCCGCCGCATGGTCACTGTTGCCTAGTGTTATGACGAGGAACAATATGGTTGCGGCACAGTGCCAAATCCTCGCCGCGGCGTACTTGGTATATTTGGTGCGACCAGTAGAAGCTTGGAATGTATTGTCCGGTGCTAGTATGAAGCTACAATTGCTCCTGAGTGCACCAGGAAGGGTCTCTTCCACAGAAGAAGAATTGGGCAAGCGCGTGTATTGGAATGCTGTCATGATTGAAAGGTCAGCCGAAGCTCAGCACCGATGAAAGAGTGTCGCTAATTGAGCGATCTAGTGATTTACTCGCAGAACTTGATTTGCCGCATTCGGGCATTGCGCAATTTGAAGAGGGCTTCTCATTGCCCACCGGCTTCGAAGATCTAGGAATGGAATCAGTTGGCCGAGACGAGCTGTGGTACTTCCTTGCAGAGATTGCCCTCCGAAGGTTGCTGAATCGCGTGAGCTCTATGCTCTATATCCGAACCACTCCATATTCAAAAGGCCCTGCTGCTACATCTGTGGCTCAGTTGGATCCCTTGGTCGTTGAATTGGACTATCAGCTGAATCAGTGGTATGCGGGTCTGCCACAAGCGATGCAGTTTCCACTCGATAGAGTGCCATTGCAGAACCCTGTGCAGACAGTTCTGAGACTGCGCTACTTTGCTTGCAGGACGATCATCTTCCGACCATATGTTCTCCTCGTGTTGCAGGACGAAACCCTTGCAATGGATTCTAGCGTACAAGACAATTGTCATAAATGCCTGGAGGCCTGTGTGCGTCAACTCGAGTACATCACCGCGCATCACGCAGGACATCTTCCATATTTGTTCCAAGGCGCTCTATCGTAAGTTTACAGTTGCTCAGCCTACCGTATCGACACTGACATGTATTAGAATCATCTCCCAGACTCTACTCATAATGGGCGCGACAATGACAGCCTCGCTTTCCCAACTACTTCCTCCACCGGCCACCATGGACGACATAATCAACAATGTTGTTCTCGAGATGGAACGATACGCCCATCTTGCACCTAGCCTTCGCCTCTCAGCCGAGATCATTAGAGAAGCCGAAGGGAAGCGGCAAATGTGGCTCCGCACCGCTGGACTCAAGTTTGAAGCATGATCATCTTGCCTACACTGCAGACTTGGGTGATACTACTGACAACGGACTTGCTATTGGAGGACATGTGGCACCTCGGCTGCATCCTGACAGAGTGACTGGAATCCGCCGCACTTGGTCAAATGCAGAAGAAGACCTTAGTTCTGTGCGATCAGCGCCCACTATCACGCGCGGGAAGGGCCATCGTCTGGGCAGCACAAGCGGCGGCTCCACGAACTCAGATTTGGGTCGGACGCACAGACCTGGATCCACTTGGCTTGCATGAACGTCCGCAATCCATACCGAGACCAGACATTGATCATGCATGGTATCTACAGTCCTTGAAAATGTCAGATAGGTACGCAAGCTTGAACAAACAGTTTTGCGAAAGTTGGAGTCCTTGAACGAGACACAACGTCGCGAAATAGCACGCTGGAGGACCTGGACTGAACAACTCATGGGCAGGTCTAGTACCCGCAGGGGATTACGTCTAGCTCAGCTCGAACAATGTGAGCAGGACGGCTGTTTTCTTCGAGAAGAAAGGACGCATAACGAGTCGCTATTGGAATACGAGGCCAATGAGGCAATGGATCGAGTGGAATGAGAACGACGAAGAACCACAGAACTTAGTAGTTGGATCCGATTGTTTCTCCGATGGGAACCACCCGAAGCGCGTCTAGGTTACGATGAGACGAGTTTCTGGTACCGAAGTACACTTTAAATGTACACATATGCCTTGGCTCGGTGGCTGAGCTGCTGCAGCCAATCGAAGTTGCACCGCACCCACGCTCGATACGAAGAGACATGTAGTATACCATAGACCTTAGGTAGACGAAAAGCAGGACGTTTCGCTCCAAACAAAGCATGCGATGATAGATTTTACTTCTACTATATTTCTCTTCTGATGTTCTTGAATGACACGCAGTGCATGCTATAGAAAGGCACAGCGCGCAAGCAGCGCGTAGACGGCGCCAAATTTCGGATCCACGCAATATAGATCCGATATTGTGTGAAGCTTGAACCCCAGCCCAGCATCTCCTGATCCAGTAGGGATCGGGCATGCACCCCACAGGTGTTCTCTTTATCCGGCTCCACTCAAGTCTGTCTTCTGGAATGTTTCGAAACTTGACAAGGAACAGGCAGGACGCTAGCGCGGTGTGTTGGTGGAGGAACTGGTAATTTGTGGGATGGAGCCTTGGCTCACTACCAGATTGTGCTGACCGTGCAAGGTAGAAGCAAGTATGGATGCGAGCGGTAGTTTTTGGTTGAAGTTGGTTCGGATAATGTGAACAAATTCAAGATCCATTGACGCGAGCGCTATCAGATCGATCGATTACCTCGTCCTAGATGTTGATAGTGGCTGCTGTGTTGTCGTCTTCCTAGCAAGGATGAGACACCGAACTCGCTAAAGAAACAGCCATAGCTGCAGCAATTATCGGCCAACGCCCGCTATAACAGATAAGGCAGGTTTGTGGGTTCCATTATTCTTCGAGAAGCAACTGGTGGACCCATCCATCACGGAACAAACTGCGCGGTCTGCCGCCTGGACAACGTGGAGGTCGTGCAAAGTAGGCATCCACTTGCGCCCTCGCCATGCCATGTCATTTTCATACATGCTGCCCTGAATAATCAAGGTCTGTGTCATGGATAACGGAAGCGGGGTCAACGGTAGATGGCGCGTTCCTCGCTGAGCGGTGCGGCATTTGCGCGTATGATCATGAACTCGCTAAGATTTGCTCAATCTGGTACGTCAAACAACATGTGACGTGCGACGATGTGATGGGTTCGCATGGCGAGTGCACTGCACTTTGAAACCACGCTTGCCCGGCAGTTTGTGTGCACCCAAAGGCGCGTAAATTGATCACTGGGAACGCACTACTGGGTTGGTCGTGCCCGCTTTCCAGTGTGGCCGTGCCGATGTGGTTGTTATTGCCGACGTGCAATATGCATGAGCATAGGATTCTCGAAAAACGTTAGAAAGATGACGCACGCTAGCAATAGTCGAGATGAATGGGCGTCGATGCTGCTTACATGGTGCCCCATAGATGCTCGCGTGGTTTCGCGAAGCCAACATAACGCCACGATCCACAGCTCAAGATTTGATATCGCATTTTGGACTGAAGTTTGAGGTCGGCGGTAGCTCTCAAATTAGGTACCTTCGAGAGCGGCTCAGTAACACTAGGCGTTGTAGAAAATGGGTGGGCTTCTGTGGCGTTATAGAGACGATGGTTATCTAAAGACTGTCGATGCTTCGCTGGCCAATCTTCACAGGCATATATTGCATAGCCATCAATGAGAAAATGAAAATCGGACGATCCTGCAGTCGGTAGACCTCAATGTCAGCTAGTAGTTGTGGCTTGCCTAGAGACTGTTGATGGAAATTTCTGTACATCTTTGGTGATTGATGGAGCCTTCTCATCAACGATTTATTCCTCATTGGGCATAACTTCTCGTGCGAGGGGACGTATATTAGCTTCGTGTGCACCTACAATGACTGCATTAGATCCTGCTTCAACTAACCCGAATATAATGTGCTCCACTCCTGCAGGTACCCGTATGGAGTAAAGATCATGGATTTCGCGCTGCAGCTTGGTCACAGGGCTCCTAGGGTATCTCGGATATACCAAGATCCACATTCGATGAACCACTGCAGTCTCACCAGACGTCCCGTTACTTGTACCTTGACACCACCTTCCTACGCTTCTCGAACGCATCACCGGCCGCGGAACCAGACCCACGGGGTCCGTCACTAGTCGGACGCTTGCGACTCTTCTCTAGTGACCCCAGGTTTCCACCCTTTTTCTGCGTCAGCCGCTCAATGCGGTCGATACCTGCTCCTAGGCTTCGCCATTCCTCCCCCCCAAATCCACCTTCTTGTCCGCGTCCTCTCTTCTTCTGTTCTTTCTTGCTGAGTGGTGCGAGTCGTGTGAAATTGGCTTCTTCGTATTCTCTTCTCTCATTTTCCTCTCTTCGTTCTTTCTCGGACTTGGTATGGCGGCCACCATGGGTGATGGTGCTGCCAATACTTGGCTCTGCGATAGGCGCCGAAGACAGCTCAGTTGCAATGAACTCATCAAGGGTAGCGGAATTTCCAGGCCTTCTTTCACGTCTAGCTTCTCGACCTTCGGTTGTGGGCATAGCCATGGGAGTGATCTTGGGTGGCCTGTAGATACCATCCTTTGCCGCTTCCTTGCTCTTCTCTTGTGCACTCTCTGCCTTTGCGCGGGCCATAGCGATACCTCTCGGTCCATACGTCATCTCATCCTCGTCATCTTCGGTCTGTGCAGAGCCATCTGTTTCCGCATCACTGGCATCAGACTCGGCACCACCATTAGCCATGGATTTCTTGAACTTCTTCTTTGCTGCTGGTTGTGCCAATTTTCGTGTTGCATCGTCCGCAGTTCTAATAATCTTGTCGATGTTGTACTTCAAGCGATTCTCCAGTGGCCGCACACCTTTCTCCAAGTACACGCGAAGCTCAACCAACTTTTGCACAACCTCATCATGTGGCTGAAGTCCAATCTCTTCCTGCACAGCGCTCTCATTTGATCGAGCTCTGAGCTTCAGCAATATCAGAAACACTAGGTTCTGTAGGTACGACAGGAGCAGATCATTCTTGACGTCGAGGAGCGAGATTCCTTCCTTTGGCGGTAAAATGTCTTCGGTAGGTAGGGCAGCTGTGGCAGACCGTATGGAAGAAACAAGTGTTGCAAGCAAGGACTCCAGCGAATTGTCCACGGCCATGTTTATAATTGTTGTTGATTGTCGCAATTGTTCCTCGCTGGCGTCAGAAGTTTGTTGCGAGAAATTTAGAAATTTATCGCTGCCGAGGCTCACCCGCCACTGCGCTTAACCGCATCTAGTATAGCCCTCTCTCCTGGTGCTTAGACCCACCTCATACACGTTGACAGACATTAGTTACGAGTACTATGCTTCTCAACAATGGTTTAATATTATGATTCAAAAGGATGATTCACAATGATTTTGATGTCATCAATGCTCCGCAAACTCAGTAGAACAGTTCATTGTCTGCGGCGGGTGCCTGCAGACCACCTCCAATCACGAGATCTACAGTTATTGCCATGTTTTCGACCTTGAGACGTAAGTCTACTTGAAAAATAGATATGTAAGGAAAGCCTCACAGGGTATTGGCCGTCTGTATGTGAATGCTGGTAAGCGCGTCGCACCTTGTTTGCCTGACCATGGACATTCCTTCCCAATCATGACTGCACATGCTGCTCGCACCGCACCGCACCGCACCGCAGCACTTCCAGCCCGGCATCGTGCTTTTCGAACTCACGTCTCTCTCCGAACCATATTTGCACTCCAGACAACTCCAACGAAGTCATTGCAGACCATGGGGATCCGCTTCTCTTTGTGCGTTCTCTGGCTGACATGTGTAACCTGCCTGTTTTCCGAGGAATATCAGTGGCGAAAACCATTCAAATGCATGGGTTGAGTCATTGAGCAAGTCTTTACGTATATTACTAACAGGTGTCGTGGGTCTATCCACTTTACTGCTCACCCAATGGATGGCCTTCTCTATGTACATGAAGGTAAGCTGGCAGTATCGCTCGCGAACTTGACGCAAACATCAAGCCTAATGACAAGGACTTCGCTTTGAAGTTCGCTGCCTTCCTCAAATATGCAGTCTACGACGAATCCATGGTAAGAATCACTTGCTATCTTCCGGACTTTATCTTACGCTACTCCAGTGCCAAAGCCACGAACAATGCCTCGAGAGTCTCATGAACGAGGGAACAGGAGGCGAAGTTCGTTACGTTTCGCAGTATCTGCATCATGAATATATTGTCCTGTGATCGTGTGTAACATTTGGTCGCACGGCTATCGCATACAACAAGGGGCGGGCATGATGAAGGTGACATGTTGACATTGAATACCCGACGCTATATATGCATGACAGAGGGGAATTTTACAAAGCTAATAAAACATCTGGAGCCAAAACTTTCGTAGGCTAATGGAACCTCATTCCTTAATCCAACCCGTCTTTCGCTTAGCATCATGCTCAGGCTTCGACAGCGGCTCTGTCTCATAGTCTTCGCAAGCAGTGCTGGCTCTACTGAGATCAGACCCCGTGGGACTACTCGCACGATAATGTATATTTGACCCAGGTTCCGAGGATACAATTGGTAACGTTCGTCGTCTTGCTAGATGCGCTCGTAACTCTGCACCATCATCAGAGTCTGTGCGAGACGAAATTGTGCGTCTTGGTCCTCCTGTCCGCCGTAGTCCTGATCGTAAATCTCCAACAGGCACAGGTGAACTTGCAACCTGTGATGGTCGTGGGCTTGGAGAACTAGGCTGGATGGTGCCGCCCAATCGGGCTACAGGGGCAGGTGAGATCGGTGTGATTGGTGACCTCAGGTACCGGGCAGCCTGTGGCTTCTGCGACTCGTGAACAGGCGCACGTCGGCCACCAATGGTATATGCACCATATTCTTGCTGGCCAACTGGGAGAGAATAGTCTACGGGTGCAGGCTTCTCAGTAGGTCGTGGCTGGGTTGACTTAATCGGTGTGGCAGGTGGAGAAGGTAACTGGGCCGGAGTTTGTGGGAGTGGAGGTGGTGGTGGTGGGATATGATGCTTTACTTCTGTGGGAGGATTGTCAGTTCTGGTTGGAAAATGAGCTCCATTGGGGACTTCGAGCTAACCTTTTGTCGTCTAGAAGCCATAGTTAGTACAATGGAGAACATCATCGAAGCTTTGTAAATTGGCAGCATACCTTGGTTGTATCAGGAGGAATCATACAAGATGCCTCCAGCGCTAATGCGAGGTCATCCTGCTCTTGCTGCAGTTTTACAGCTTCAGCCTCTTCCCGCGACTTTTGCAACATATACTCCATATCTTCGTCCTCTTGCTCTCTCTGTCGTCGTTTCCGCTCATAGTCCTCTCTTGATTCCTTGAGCAGCTTTTCCTCGTGCACTTTCGCAGTCTCTTCTCTTTGCATCGAGTCAGCTAGACTTCCTTGCTTCGCACGCTCTTCATCACGGCACATCGCCTCCATCTCTTCAATCTCCTGTTGGCGCCGGCGGCAAGTATTGCAGATGCTTGGGCGGTCCTCAGTCTTGATGCTGACGCGGCCTCGGATTGCTGCACTGTCAGGGTCGCAGGGAGTGCGCCCATGTTCTTCGAAGTATGGGCAATCTTGCGCATCAGCCGCGTCGTCCACGCGATGGCCACATTCGAGATGTACATAGGTGTACTTGCACATTGAACAGGTCGAGGTTCTGGGTCGGTCTGTGCGGCCCTTGAGTAGAGGCGGCGAGAATGTGCTTCTCAAAGAGAGGTCAGGAATCTCCATTGGTAGTAGGCCGGAGTTTATACCCATGCCACGTTGGTGTCCACGGGATGGTTGGAAGAGTGGAAGTGCGTGATTCATTGTATTGATGCCAGGACCCTGTGAGCCTGAAAAGCTGTGACGGCGTGGTTGTCTCCATGGTATGAGAGCATCTTGTGAACGCGAACGCGTGCGCGTCACTCGGGGCACCTCAGGAATTGCACAAACGGCAAGGTTTGTAACAGTCGCCCCAGAGGTAGAATGCAGAGTAACGCCATTGGTTGAGGGACGTCTAAGAAAGGGACGGGCCGGTCTTCTGGACAAGGAGACCGATCGCTCTCTGTCTTCCTTGTTAAAACTCACGGGATATCTGTCGGAACTAGCGATCCAGAGGGACCGCTTTAAGGTCCAACTCATTGGGCCGAGGGAATGTAAGCCGATACCGATATCGAAGCCCAACCAGCCGTCGTGTAATAGTCTCACATCTAGTGTTGGGCGTGAGTGAAAGTTTTAGTTGTAAACTGCAGGTCCAGAATTTGGCGCCCAGAGTAGCGGTGAGGTCCTGCATATGTCTGCAACCTATTAGATCCACGAAGACTTTTTGCACTTGAAACAGAAAGCGCTGAGTTCTATCAAATGAGGTATCGTTATTGGACACTGCATAATGACTACTGCGGCAATTCCTATGTACATAATGTCGTAGAATTAGACGTAATTCGACAGAAAGGTGAAATCGCGTTGTGGTAGATGTGATTTCCAGCGATGGTGATTGGCTGGCGAGGCGCCAAGCATCGCCGACGAAGTGGCTCCGTCGTTGACATCTTCCATCTACGCCATCGCCCCAGCCCGCAGTACAACCACCATGGCCTCCAAGCTGGTACCGTTCATGTTCAGGAGCGTCCCACGGGCTTCGCGCCAGTTCCAGAGGGCCCAATGGCGGGCTTTCAGCGTCTCGCGGCCGGCACGAAGCGACTCACTCTTTGTGGTATTACCAGCTACACTCCACTCTATATTGCCCCAATTGCAATGCTAATCCAACCCACAGCATCGCGATACACCTGAGAACAATGCGAACATTCCTTTCGAGTTTACCGCCCAGAACCAGGAGCTCATCAAGGAGATTGTCTCCCGATACCCTTCGCAGTACAAAAAGGCCGCCGTGATGCCTCTTCTCGACCTTGGCCAGCGTCAGCACGGATTTACCAGCATCAGTGTCATGAACGAGGTTGCGCGGATATTGGAGATGCCGCCCATGCGTGTCTACGAGGTCGCCACATTCTACACCATGTACAACCGGAATCCTACGGGCAAATTCCATGTCCAGGTCTGCACAACGGTATGAAGTGGCGTAATTTGTTGGCGGTGATCTTTAGCTTATTGATATTAGACTCCTTGCATGCTCCGCGACAGTGACGCCGTCATGAAAGCCTGCGAAGACACTCTGGGTATCCACCACGGCCAGACCACCAAGGACGGTCTATTCACCATGACCGAAGTTGAATGCCTCGGCGCATGCGCAAACGCACCCATGGTCCAGATCAACGATGACTACTACGAGGATTTGACTTATGAGTCGACCGTGTCGCTATTGAAGGCGCTGAAGCACGCTTCCGAAGCCACTGGTGCGAACTTGGGAGGACCTGATGGTCTCGCTACGAAGGGTGGCGATGCCTCGAGCGGCTCCGCAGGTCAAGACGCCATCAACAGACAGGGCAGAGCAGCCAAGGCTGGCAACTTGAAGGTACCAACACCGGGTCCTCTGAGTGGAAGGAAGAGCTGTGAGCCAGCTGGTGGGTTGACTTGCTTGACAAGCGAGCCATGGGGCAACGAGACATTGCGCAAGGACGGCGAACTATGATATAATTGTATATATGTGTATGCCGCTACTTGCATCAACAAGCCTGGAATTTTCGTGCTCCTTGTCTGCTCAAGCATACCCCCATCTATTTGATATTGATATTGGTATGTGAGTGCTTGTTTGTAGCGTGCCCAGTTGGTATCGTTCTTAACTGTAGCAGTGGTCTAAAGTGTTGAAAAGATAGATGATGCATTCACCACATCACGTTTGCGTGAAAGGTGCTTTTGCGGCTGACGAACGTCGATGTCTGGTAGACTAGTGGAGGGCGCGAGCCTCGGTCTTACTCATCGATTGCACTACCTAGCTGATGCGCGCTGCACCACCCTCTACTTACAACATGGATTCGATACAGGAACAGGACTCAGTGCCAAGTGTTCGCTTCAAGCGACGCAAGATTGCACACCCAAAGCGCGCGTACACCGACAACGAAGCCTCTACGAGCTCCACTGAACCACAAGCTGAAGATGCGGCAACACAGGCCGGCAACGCGCTAACGCCCCCGGCGACATCTCGAGATGAAGACGACTCAGTCCCAAACTTGAAAGACATTATACGGAGCAGAAGGCGTCCCGGTGACCGCCTGCGAGATGCTGTGCGCAAGACAGAATCTTCTAAACAAGAGCTCGCTCCGATCGAGACACCGCGTGACGGCCAATATACGAGTCGCTTTGTTGCGCAAACTGGACAAGTCGTGGACCGAGATGACAAGCAGATGTGAGTGGAGTCATCCGATATCATGGTATTACGGAGGGACAGTGGCTAACGTGCCAGGACGAAATTTGTAGAATCTCGCCTGGCTGAACAAAATTTCCGCAAGTATGGCTGGCCCATCCCCGCACATCTTCAGGCAACTGTACTGGAGATCGCACCAGATCTCAGGCAGAGCCTCGTCTCCAAATATTCGACCTCAGACACCTCAATCGACGCACATGATCCTGCGGATGTCGACAAGAACATTCGCATGGCAGCAGGCATGGGCAAGATCGAAGAAGTGGACATCGCGCCCATGGAGAAGCGAACAGATGAGAAATGGAGGCGTTCAGAGAACGGACAGTTTGAGCAGATAGCCACTGGCAAAGTACGGACGGGCAGAGACGGCAAGCCTCGAAGGGCCCCAAGGCGGAGGCCCAGCGAGGACATTCGACGGGATCAGATGGTTGAGGCAGTGCTGAGTGAATCCAGGCGTATGTGCATATTCATTGCATTCTTTTACTTTACTGACTTTGAACAGTTGACTACTTTGATGCACAAGCACCGGCATTTCCAAAGGCACGCGGTGCCGAAAACAATGACGACGCTATACTTGCACAGTTTCAGGCCGAGTACTACGAGTCGATTGAAGAAGCGCGGCAGCAGCAACGCAAACCTGCAGCAATTTCAGGCACCAAGGGCGCAGCGGAAGCGCCAAAAGGACCAAAACTTGGGGGCTCGAAGAGCATACGCGCGAAGATGCGTCTGGCGCAGGAACAAGCGGCGAAGAGCAAGAAGTGATATATGACTAGTTCCCTTTACCAACTCTGGATTCTTTGGGACAAATGAGAATGTCGATTACTTTATCTGCCAGTGTCGGGACTATGACGGATAGCGCACTGGGACAAGTGGCTAATTGTAATGAACATGTACTTCATTTTATACGCCAGCGATAATCGTACACTACATACTATCAACATAGGAAAGCCTTTCAATACTTGCCGAAGACATACAATACCCAAAGAAATGCAATGACGTGTTAAAACATGTTGCTTCGCGCTCTTGAAACATCAAACCGAACACAGCGGACTTAGGCACCCTGCCGAGCCTTCTCTGAGCAAATTAATGCAATAATCCTCGACAACTCTGCGCTCTGGGCGAACTGCTCCTGCTTAGTCTGCTCATCGACGTCGGCGCTTGCGGCAATGTCGTTGCTAACCTTCAACATTCTGTTCTGGAGCGTCAGGAGCTTAGAAAGAGTGTTGTCGAGGAAAGGCGCGCTGAAAGTGACATTTGTGGGCGACTGTCCGTTGTTGGGGAGGCGCATCTCAAGCTTTCGTGGAGGCTTCTTAGCGGCCTTGACCGAGGGAGCTGATTCTTGTTGTGGCTGCTGGCCGGGTCTGCAGATGCAAATCGTTGTCAGCGCATCATCTCCTCGAGTTTGGTTGGTTCGTGGATGTGATCCGTTGGCCGTTGCGTAGCGCACCGTTCTCAACGGCCGCTAACAGAAAGTCTAAAGCCAGGCGCCTAACTTACCGTTCACGCTCGACAAAGGTGATGTTCTCCGCCATCTCCGCTACACGATTCGCAATCCTCGACGCCATGATGGTGTATGGCGACATGTTGGGGTGTCCGCCATTGCTCGCGCCGTTGCTCGCTGATTGTGCTTTCTTGGTGGCATTATGTGCTGGCTTCTTGGTCCGCGACGCAGCCGTGCGGTTGGTGGTGCGGTTAACGGGCGCCGAGGCTACTGAGGCGGCAGGCATGTTGATGTCAAGTATAAGAGTCCTTTGATTCTGGCAACGTCCTTCGCATGGTTAGTCGCAGGCTTCGTATGCTGATATGCGTGGCTCGCGTGCACGTCTCGGCATACGCAATTGTACCTGAAAGATGGCAGGGGGCCTGTTGCCTACTAAACAAGAGCACTAACCTTGGATATATCGGACTGTTACAGGCGTAAAGGAAGTTGATATGCTTCAATATCTTTGCTGGTCCACAAAGTATGTGTTCGGACAATAATGATAATGATTCAGGTGAGTTCTTGGGGCCCTCGATATCTTGACTTGGGGTGGCACAAGAAAGTGGGAAACAAGCGCCACAGGCTACGTCATGTCAGCAGCACAACGACAGGGGTTTCCGCAACGGATCAGTGGAGCTGCATCCTGTTCTCCACCCTTGCCGCGACTGACGCATGATTGTTGAATCATCGTGGTGGGCCGCTGTTCAGCACTCACAATGTCGCCAGCACTCAAGAAGAAGGGACGAGAGGACCTCGGAGCTGGATTGCGAGTGTCCAAAGACAATATCGCTGCCCATCCAGCTGGTCCACCGCGCTATGGCGAGTTGACCCAGGCAGAGAGGGCGTTTACGCTGGCGTCAACGTTCTTGTCAGGAGTTTTGGCGTATGCAACAACCCATAATACGCATCTGTATTCGACTAACGTCTCTACAGTATCAGCGCTTCACAGTTCTTAGGGGCACCTCTGAAGCTTATTGACCCTCAATTCTACGATGGCTACATGGCATACACCAAGGAAAGCTTCGCGATTCTGGTCACATGCCTCACGCAATGGTGGGCTCCAACAGTAGTCAGAGTGAGCGGTGATTCCAGCATGGTCGGTCAGATGACGAAGAAGAAAGATGGTAGTCTGCAATGCAATTTTGCTGACCGTATGGTCTTGATGGCTAACCACCAGCTCTACACCGACTGGCTGTATCTGTGGTGGATTGCGTACACCAACAGCATGCACGGTTTCATCTACATCATCTTGAAAGAGTCGCTCCGAAACATACCCATCATTGGCTGGAGTGCTCAGTTCTACAACTTCATCTTCCTGGCGAGGAACTGGGAGGAGGATCAACGGACTTTCAAGAAGCATCTCGGCAAATTGAACAAACCAAACGACCCCATGTGGCTCATCATCTTTCCAGAAGGCACCAATTTGTCGGCGACCACTAGGGATAAGAGTAAGAAGTGGGCAGAAAAGAATGGGTTACAGGATATGAAGCATCAACTTCTTCCACGCAGCACTGGACTGAAATTTTGTTTAAACGAACTACAAGAAACCACCGAATGGCTATACGACTGCACGATTGCCTACGAGGGTGTTCCACCCGGCCAGTTCGGTCAAGATATTTTCACACTGCGTTCCACATTTTTTGAAGGACGACCACCAAAGTCGGTCAATATGCACTGGCGTCGCTTTCGCATAGATTCAATTCCCATTCACAACACGAAAGCTTTTGAGGTCTGGCTGCGCAACCGCTGGCGGGAAAAGGACTACATGCTCGAGTATTTCAACCGCAACAATCGTTTCCCGGCGGAAAACTTTTGGAAGGATCATCTCGACATGGATAGTGGTAGTTCGCAAGGTGGAAAAAGCATCCGTAGCGTGCCCCGGCCAGCCGTGCAAATCGAAACAGAAGTCAAGTCTGGCAATTGGAATGAGTTCGTCAAGATCTTTGCCCCTATCACGAGTGTGATGATGGCGCTTACGGTCGCTTATGGAGCGTCACCAGAGGACTTGCCAATACCGGGAGGGAAAGAGTTCTTCGAACAGCATCTCAAAACATTACTGGGGCAGAATGGTGAAGTGAGGGGTCTGCCAAGCCCTCAAGAGCTAGAGAAGATGATTGAGGGTGCCGCAAAGATGGGCGCACAGCAAGCTGCCGAACCCCAACAGATGACAGAAGTCCAGAGATTAACGCAAGAAAACCTTGCTAAACTTGTCAAAGAGACCGCGATCAAGAGTGGGGCTGTCATGCCTGGTGGCTATAGAAGAGCAAGTACAGCACTTCCACCAGCTCTGACGAATACTATGGCTGCTCCAACAGCTTCTGCTCCACGGAAAGCGCGGACTACAGTCAACGGGCCAGCTATTAGACGTTCAACTGCTTTTAGTAACACGAAACCTACAGCTCCAGTTGCCAAAAAGGCAGGAGCGACATCTGCGAAGCCTGTCGCAGCCTCAAAGCCCTCTGTATCCAAAGGCTCAATGAAAGAAATCCACCTTGCATCTGGTGTGACTATTAAGGTCCCCAATACCGAAGTCCAAAATGCGAAGAAAACGGGCATGATTGTCTTGAAGAACGGCATGAAAGTCAGAATTGAGAAGGACGAGATTGCAGAAGCTCAGAAGAAAAAAGGGTCAACCGTCATGACAGCTTCAGGAGTACCTATCAAGGTTAGCCCCAGTGGATCAATTGAGGTGCAGCAGAAGCCTACGCAACAACAATCCACAAAGAACACGCCAGCAAAGAATCCAGCTCCAAAATCGACTCCAGTCCAACAAACGTCAATTGGTCCTCCAAGGTTGAATGGAGCCTCGCCAACCCCGAAAACAACCGGCGTAGCCAAAAAGCCACCTACAATCCGGATGAAGAGTAAAGTCACCAATGCAGTCCCTAAAAAGCTGTAATAAAATTTCATCCACATCTCCTTGACTGTATCATATATTTTCGTACCAGGAATTATACACTTTGATTTACATGTAAGCGATATTGGATCGAGCGCTTTGCACGTTCACAAGGGTTTTGGTTGTAGACCATTACATATACCTAGTCAGTGAGCATTCTGGAGTCGTGAAGCCTTGCATAGCAAATCACGAATCTTTGAACACACTGGCACGCGCGTTCGACGCTCTGCCAGTGACGATCTCGAGGAGTGATCGACATCTCTCCACTTCCTTTGCATAATTTGGGCCAGGCTGCACCCTGGTCAAGTTCCGTGCTACCAGATACGTCATCGTGGGGGCGGCAACGGTAATCTAGAGGTTGGAAACAGGGTTGAGCTTGTGTGGCGCTAAACTGCATCATGCAGCATCATGATCAGGGTCTTGCACGATATTAGCTTCACGATTCTATTGCGAGTCGGTTTGCGAAGTTTTAATCCACAAACAATGGCAGGCTTTATCCAAAACATCATCTGGAACTCAGTAGAAGGCTTCGTGGAAGCGGGCAAGAGAAGTGCTGGAGAATATGCTGGAAACGCCTTGATCAAGGCTGGTGATATGATAGAGAATGGAGGACGAGGTGTAGGGAACAGTATGTCGCATCGCAATTGCAACTTTGCACATATTGATTGACCAAATACTGCCCAGGTATCGAGAAGAAAGCAACAGGGTACGGCTCCACCATATCTGGGCAAACATACAAGCCTTCGCCCAAAGCTCTTCCATCTACAGCACGCAAGCCTGTCGTCAAGCGATCGAACTCATTACCCGCTTCAAGCAAGCCATCGTCAAGCGCAGTAACGAAACCGACGAGTTCAACACCACCCGGTACCAATAAGTATCCTGGTGGAAACCAGGTCAATGGCACAAGGAAGGCCATCACGAATGGAAGCGGTACTGCAAAGAGCACAATAAACGGTGCAGGTGGCAGCACTACAAAGGCTCTGGGGGGCGTAACCGGCGGCGTTGTCGGTGGTGGTCAAAAAGCCCTCACATCCGTTTCTTCGACGGCCAAAAGACCTATATCCAAGGTCGGCGGATCGTTTCCAACACCTACGAGATCGAATTCTCTACCCAAACCATACGGCGGCAAATCCTTCCCATCGTCTGAAAAGAAGATGGCTGTGCGGCCTGGGGCGCCAAAGTCATTCACGCCACCGGTTGAGCAGAAGAAGCCAGATACTGGCAAAAAGCCGTATCCGGGGACGAATACAATCCCTGGCCAGGGGAGTAAAGTGCCAGTGCAGCAGCAGAAGTTGAAGCCTTTGCCTAGGTTGGGGCCGCAGGTTGGGCAGGGAAAGCAGATGACGCATTTGGCTTTCTAAGGCTTAGAATGGGAACTTTTAGTTTGTTTAGGCGTAATTGGGGCGACTGGGATATGTGAATGTATGAGTGTGTGGGGACTTTTTCTGAAAAAAAAAACTAGGTCCAGGCGAGTAAGCTGTCGTTTTGTTGCTCAGCGTACGACGACAGTGACTCAGTTGGACTCTCTATTGCGATGGAATATATGGTCCTGGGTTCTCTAGATTTCGATTGGTGTAGTGAAATATACTTTGTCGCCGAACAGTATGATCGTATTTGACTCGGTGCTTACTTTGTTTTGTTCGCTGCTCTTCATACAGTTCAATCTGCTGATGGTAATAGGAAATCCCTCTAGTAATATAAGTCAACACCGTAGGCGCCTGTCAGACTGCAACATTATGTTGGGGACATACTGCAGGTTTTCACGCACGAACGCAAAATAATTTGATTCTATGGAGTATGAATTAGAGTTCGAAGAGTCTTCTGGTCTCTTATATTGTAGCGTGACGACAACAATTCAGCTTCCCAGGTTCAACTTTCATTCCATCCGGTACGTAGTACTAGCGGTATGACTTATGCGGCTAGGATGCGGTGTATATATCCGCCTTCTACCACTTCATAAAACGTAACGGAACAACGGTCCATAGTTCTCGACACCAACCTCGCCTTTTCCTTCCCCTTTTGCCGCTGCTTCATGTATGGTTATTTTCTGCTGCGCAACTGTGCCATGTTTTCGATCAAGTTTCTTGTTCTCCCATACTAAAAGTGTTCGTAGCAGTAGCGAGAGGAGGCAGAATAAAAACATGAACGCAGCGCATACAGCATGGCCCCTGACGTACTGGGGTCCTTCAGAGGAAGGATACATTCTCGTTCCGAGCAAGGGTCCGCATTGTCCTAGATAATAGTTGTAGGGTCAGTGTATGCCTTTCGCGAAGTCTGGATGAAGATGCTACATGCCCACGATATTCAGTATAACTATCCCAGCCCCTCTCCTTGTATCCGAACCCTGATTGTTCGTAACCCATGGTAATACATTCCCAATAGCAGGGAAAATCCCTGCCAAGTCAGTAACGTCCAACATGCGATTTGGTATATCAGCGACCTACCAGCAGCTGCGAGGAAGACTCCGAAATACTTGGCCCCTACCGAATGAGAAGCTGCGAGGATCACATAGCCAGTCCCACCTATTGCGGTCAGAATGGCTATCGTAATGCCACGCTGTTGAGTCTTATCTGCAACGTATGTTGTTCCAATGACAGTGAGGAAAGAGAGGAAGAAGGGTGGAGCGGTCAAGCCTTGGGCGTTTATTGAGCTGAAGCCCATCTCGCGTAGGATGGTTGGGAGGAAGACTGGTAAGGAGGAGAAGGCGACATTTCCGGAGAAGTACATCAACTACTATATGTCAATATCCACGAGACGTATAGTATGAAGTTTACAAACCCCTAGGAGCCAGCCTTTGATATCCTTCAAACCATCTACTACTTCTCTCCAGTCGATCCCACCCAGCATTGTGCTCGCTCCGGCCTGCAATACACCCCTTCTCCTCGCTACATCCCTTTCTTCCTCCGTCAGGAACTTTGCTTTTTCAGGACTGTCCGGAAGATAAAACCACGCAACGACTGCTAAACATATTGTCGGTAATCCCTCCACCAGAAACAACAATCTCCACTTCGCAAGCGCAGGACTACCAGAAGTAATCCCATACGCCAGCGCTCCAGCAAACGTATTCGCCAAAGGCGCCGCGGACAAGAACAAACCCGCCCTCAACCCCAGCTCATGCCTGAGGTAGAAGAAAGAAAGCAGGTACGGCACTCCCGGCCCATACGCCACCTCAAAGATGCCCATCAAGAATCTCAACGCCATCATTCCTCCCCAGCTCTTGGTCCCAGACTGCGCAGTAGACACTACGCCCCACCCCAACACGCAAAAAGCTGCCCAGCGATGCGGAGGAACGACTTTCCACATAATGGCTAGGAAGCCAAAGATGATGTACGAAATGTAGAAGGCAGTTAGGAGCCACTCGTAGTCTGATGAGGTGAGATGTAAGTCCATCTCCATGCCTGCGATGCGGGCATTGCCGATGTTGCTGCGGTCAAGGAACGCGAGTAGGTAAAGCGCGCCGAGGAGGGGAACGAGGCGTGTATCGAGTTTGCGGCGAACGCGGGATTCGATGATGGGGTCGATGGCAGTTGATGAGCGGTTTTGATGTTGTTCGACATCGCCACTTTCCAGCTTGGTGGGCTCGATTTCATCTTCTTTTGGTAAAGGTGCATGCTGAATTTTGTCCTCGTCGTGCTCTTCACGTATAGAGAGCCGCATTTTGGAATTGTATGCGATGTAGCTGCTTTCAATCACGTAAGAAGGACTATGGTTAAGGTATCTAGCATTGCAGATTCACCAAAGAGAAAATAAGCTTCATAAGCTCGGTGCCGAGAAGCTTAACACTAGGAGTGATCTCCATTGCAGGATGCTGCAAGTGGAATGGCGGTCTAGTGATATTGTGGGGACCGGGGGTTTGGCGGGGTTAAGCTCAGAGTCGTGACGGAGCAGATCGAAAACTCCTTACGATGCTATTTGGAGCAATGCATGTTGCCGCTCATTGCCCGAGCTGGGTATGATGAAGGATGTAGGTTGAAGGCGCGTCGGACGTTTGGCAAACGACACCAAAAAACTGAACATGATGAAGCGACGCAACGACAAAGGCAACCTTTCGCAGGACGCCTTGGCCATACTCTAAAGGCTCGGAACGTATGCCTAATGCCATAAAATTTCTCCAGTAGTATCTCGACAAACAGTGAGCAAATCATGTTGACAAACAATATTCCACTGCACAAGCCTGCTCAACCAACTATGTGTTGGGAGTATTTGACGCCAAAACGCTATCATGTCTACCTATACGTACAGTATAATACCTTGATATCGCTAAAAGCTCAAATAGCGATGGTCGTTCCCCAGACCCTGAAGACACCAGATCATATATTCGACTAATCCACCTTGATAGACCTATAGATCTTCATGACGAACAACCAGCTTGCGATGAATCCAATGGTGCCTAATTGATTGTCAGCTTACGGAGTCAAAACCGAGGAGATGAGTGACTTGCCGGTCAAAACAAATACAAGACTGCTCAACAGAGCACTATATCCCAGATACACGACCCCACTGGTCCAACTTGTCCAGCTGACATCCTTGACCCAGTACAGCAAGCAGCTGGCAAAGACGTATGCCGCGCTGGCGCCGGCAGTGAAGAAACTCCTCCACTGCCAGTGGTAGTCCTCGGCACACAATAGGAAGTAGATCATGAGGACAGTGACTGCAGCGGCAGTAATGATCATGAGTCCGAAGCAGAGGAAGAGGAAGCCAAACATGTAGTACACCTTGGAGAACCAAATCGAGTTCATAATGAAGTACAACTCGACAAAGATGGCACCAAAAGGAAGAACACCTGCTAGAGCCATGGATGGTAGAGGGCGAAGGTAGCCGCCAGCTGGGGGAATCTGGCGCGGGATCTGGTTCGTTCGAACGGGGGGGTCGATTGCGGCTTGCTTGAATCCCAGCCAGCTACCAGTAACACTTAGCGGGACCGAGATGACGAACCAGATGATGACTATGAGGAGCATTGTGGTGAAGGGCACGGCGCCCGAGGCACCACGTCCCCAGACAAACAGGTTAAGGAGGAAGAAGACGGCGAAGACGAGACCAGGGAGTGCAAAGGGCGTGCACACAAAGCAGAGTTTCCAGGACTCGCCGTGGAAGAATTTGTAGGTGCGGGCGGCGACGTAGCCACCGACAAAGCCGAAGATGGTGTAGAATATGATGATGACAGTGCCGAGTGCGCCGCGATTACTGGGTGAAAGGAAGCCGAGAAGAGCAAAAGCTATGCAGGAGTCAGTATTGCTTAGCATCAAGATGGTCTATGGCATACCAATAGTTACAGCGGTCATGGCGAAGAGCTGTGCACCGTTGCCAACGAGGACAGACAGCAACAGCGGGTTCCTTGGCGACCGGAACACATCTCCATGTACCAATTTCCAGCCAGAGTCCTCTGCTACGCCATCTTCCACATCACCGTTCTCACCAAAGTCGTCGAGAGCAAGCTGGTCCAGACGGTTGTATCTGGCAATGTCTTTCTTCAACGTTCTGACAAGAATTGTGCTGACCATGGCGACGAGAAAAACCACAATCACCGCCGAGTTGACGAGGGAGAACCAGTGGATCTTAGGATCGTATACGTGGAGATAATTATCCCATCTCGTCGCAAATGGTGTTGGGCTCAATCGCCAATACACATCGTATGTGAAGGTGACCTTGTTGGCCTCGTTCTCACTCAGCACGACCGGAGAGTCGGCGCTGCCACACTGCGCTTGGCCTTCGCCCGTCATCTTGGAGTCGCGCAGGGAATATGGATCCACCAGAACACCGACAACCCTGTAGTTGTTCGCGCTCGCCTCGTGGTAGTCGATAACGATATCGTAATGGTTGTTCAATTCCGGACTATCGTCTCCAACTTGTCCCAATGCAAAGCCAGGGCTGTAGAAAGGCTCTTCTGTGTTGGGATCCTTAAGCAATTGCGCTGCTGGCAATCCATCGATCAACCAGTTCAAATCGTAGCCTTGGTACACTCTTTTGTTCACGAAAATAGCATCTTCTGGTTCGTACGTCGCCTCACACAGCGCTTTACAAGATTCATTCTTGCCCATGCGCAGCTCGAATGGGCTTGTTTGTATCCGGTCGCCAAACAGTATGCTCCCCAAGCTTTCGCGGATTTCTTGGGGACCGCCTTGTGGTTGGCAGAAATGGAAGGGTGGATGGTAGTAGTCGAATGAGAAGACGGATCGTAGTTTCGGGTCATATTGCGAGTCGGCGGGAGTGAGGTGGTTGACATGGAGCGGAACGAGGTCTCCGTCCTTGTATGATGTAGGTGCGGTGCCTGGAAAGTAGAAAGCCGACACGGGCGATGCGACGAGCGCCAGCAACGATGCCAGAGCAGCGCCCGATGGCGATATGTCTAATCTCCGCATATTTTGTGTTTGGTAGGGAGGAGATGTTTGCAGACAGTCGACTCGATGTTTGCGGCGTTGGGGCGCAGGGAAACGGTGTCAGCTTTGCAGTGACGCGGAATGCTGGGCCCGACTATCGCTTGTGTGGCTAGTAGCGGATGTACCTTGGCGAAGGATGAAACATTTGTATATTTAAGAATGCGGACAGGAATTGCTAGGCTCTGTACGCGCGTTAGAGTGACGTTGTGGCAGTAGTAGTAATGTGGTGTCCTAGAAGCTATCTGTTCAGAGCTCCAGGTCATCAAAGGCTACGCGGAGACGCGAATAAGATGCCAAGGACGCCACAAGCTGCCCGTGTGAATCAGTCCCGGATCCCGGCAAGGTCAAAAGACAAAGGACAATAAGGTGTGGGAACGATATATAAACTAGTGTTCACCATGGACAATAGTGTTGAAATGTTGGTGAATTTGAGCGTTACTTCCGGCCAAGGTACAAGACCCGGCACCGCATTGTTTAATATACTGCCCCCCCCATACGCCTAAGCGATGACAGTGACCTCCGTCCTCATCATACGGCACGCGAAGTAAGGCATGCCTAGAAATTGCATGAACGCTTTGATATCGAAAAAGCCAAGTACAGAAACGACACTGGGTATCACCCTTCCTCTACACCAGACCATCGTAAAGGGAGAGGGCTGAAACGATTGTCTCGTCGCGCTTGGAGCCCTCTTTGAACTCGGCCATGTCTAAGCTACCGTTCTCGTCCTTGTCCATCATGCGGAAGATCTTGCGCACTCGTTTCTCGGGAGTGTCTTCGTCTTCGGGAAGTTTGACCATGGAGCCAACCTGTAGCAATCAGCATAGGGCACGGGGCCAAGGTATGGTCGGCATACCATCTTGTAGATTGCTTCTACAATCGCCAGCATCTCCTCGTAGCTGATCTTGCCGTCGCCATCAATGTCATACAGCTGGAAAGCCCAGTCCAGCTTGTCCTCCATCTTGCCGCGGCTGGTGACGCTCAGGGCGCAGATGAATTCTTTGAAGTCGATTGTGCCTGATTTGTCTGCGTCGAAGACGTTGAAGACATAATCTGCAAATGATGACGGGTCACCAAACGGGAAGAACTGTTTATAGATCTTTTGGAACTCCTCCTTGGTAAGCATGCCCGAGGGGCAGTCCTTGAGGAAACCTGGCTGTGTTCAGAAGATCATTCGCAAATGCTCGGGCGTCTCCAGCGCACCTTTGTACCATTGCTGCAGCTCCTTCTTGTCGAAGTGAGTGGCTTTTTGCAGGTCGGCCAGCTCCTGCTGGGACAGCTTGCTCTGGCTATAGTGGCGTACAATCAGCTTCTCGTTCTCAAGGCAAATGTGGTCGACAGCGGATCAGGCGGCGAGTTGCTCTTCAAGCCCTTGGGCCGCGTTGGCAAGAGCCGCATCGCGTGCCGGCTTGTAGTAGTGGGTGTAGTCGGGGTCGTCGTGGTGGGGTATGTCGGCCTGGTGTAGTTGCGCAAAGCGGAGGGGCGGATGATGGTGGGTTCTAGGAGATAGCCATGTTGCGCGCTGTATGCTATGTGCGGCTGCGGCCCTTGGCAAAGGTGTTGGTGGAGGGAGTGGTCGCAGCTATGGGTTTGGGCGGACATGTTTGGGCGGGCTGTGGCCGGCGGGGTGGTCGACGCGGCGACGGTGCTTGTAGGCGCATGTCGGAGCCATGGCACAGCTTGGTGACGGCTTCGCTTGCACAGTCTCGCCGCGGTGCATGGTGGAAGGAGGGAGGAGTGGCGGGGGGAGGGATGAAAAAGGGAACTTACGATTTACCCATGGCTGCTACAGACGTTCAGGATGTCGACCAGGAGCAAGTACGGCGGCCGGGAGTGAGTGTGTAGGTACAGGCGCAGCAAATCACGGGTCAGCTGAAGAGGTCGAGGGTGGTACCTTTGTAGGGTGGTAGGGTGCTAAGTGGCGGCGGGGTTGGCGGGGACCAGATTACCGACTGCTACAGGATGCAAGACGGACGGAGCGCAGGCAGTAGGAGGCACGAGAGAAGCGGGCGAAAAGTGACCATGGGAGCTTCGAGGCTAAGTAAAGATAGAGTCGAGAGTCGAGACGCTTTCCGTCCAGACCCCACGACCGGGCGTCTGACGGCCGCCCGCCAGTCACCGTGCCGCCGTGCCATTCACTCGCCGCGCGCCTGCGTGGGTTGCTGATCACGTGCGCCGCACTCGCGCCGTGAACTTGGACGCCGGCCGGCCTCCCTCCAACGCGTCTGCGCACCACTCCACCATGGACGCCCTTCTCTCCGCCCAGTTCGACCGCGTCGAAAAAGCACTCGGCACCCTGGTCGACTCGATTGCTGCCTACAACCCATCGCCCCAGGCGGCCCTGGACTTGGTGGCTGCAGACGACGCATTGAGCCAGGGTCTGGATCAGCGTAGGTGAAAACAAGACGATGCGCTTCTGCCATGGCTGTCGCTGATCTGGGGCGCCGCAGTCGCCCGCCACCAGGCAAACCATGCCCGCATCCAGTCCTTGCGCACCGAAGCCGACGCTCTCGACGACCAGCTCCGGGCCTCCGTCGCCGCCCTGGCAAGCCTGCGCCATGAGCTGTTCGACACGCCCGCGACCACGTTCCCGGCAGATGCGCGCCCTGTCCATTTCGACGACCTTCTGCAGTACGCCAAGAACATCTCCCAGCACACCGTACCTCCGACATACCGCGAGCATGTGCCCCAGACTGCTGCCGACAAGGACAGCGACCAGGAGCATCTCACGTCCAGCGCAGCACCCACAAATGGTGCAAACACGCCCGCAAACCCTCCCGCTTTGCTAGACACCCAAGAGCCCGCAGATGCCCAAGAACACGCTGCCAACGCCCCAGCAGACATTACGGCTGAAGAACAAGAGTGGCTCAAGAAGCTCAGGGACAGCAAGATTGCGTGGTACCCGTGGCCAAGCAACGACAAAATTCAGACCGGCAATCTGTACAAGCTCATGTACTGGCAAGCCATGGGGAAGGATACGGACGACTTCGATATTTATGCCCACGAAGAGGTCGAGAGGCTCAAGAACCTCTCTGGTGACCTACCACCACGCCCATCACCCGAATCCGAGCCAGTCCAAGTCCCACAAGCACCACCCGAAGCTGTACCACCCCCAGCACCAAAGCCTTCTGTGCCGCGCGAAACTTTTGATGCCTTTGATGACCTGGACGATGAGTAGAGCTCAGAAACAGCCACGCGCCGAAACGACCTAGTTGTCCCAAATCCCGCAGCAATCGATAATACATCCTCGTGGAAAAGCTTCCGTCTCAGAAAACACGTCAAATCAACAATTGCATCGCCCACCACACGACATGCTCTTCATTCTGTCTACGACGGAATAACATAATCTCTTGCTCCCTCCGTACTGAAAAGAATGACCACCGAGCTTTGATCAAGTCCCAGATCCTCCTTGCTATCCCGGCAAAGCAGCTTCAGTGCACTCATCGGTGCTGCACCACATGGCCCATTCTTGACATCTTCACTATGCAGATATTGCAAGTCATGATGCACATCAATGTCAGTGACAGTGACGCTTGCATCGACCCCTTGCTTCAGAACCTTCCATGCAGTTGTAGACACTGTTCCACAGTTCATCCCATTCATAATGGTATGCCCTGTGGGGATTGACGTGATTTTCCCAGCTTCTAGGCTTGTCCTCAAGCTTGCGGCAGTGTCCGGCTCGACGGTTATGACGGTGGCAGAGGGTGACTTGCTTTTGTAATGCTTTCAGACCGAGGGGTGCCGAATTAGTAACTGCTAGGTAGAGAGATAGACTTTTACAAGAATACTCAGAACCCTGAAATACTTACCATGGTAACAGCCTGAGCCCAAGACCCCACGCCAACCGCCGCTATAACATGCGTAGCCTCTGGGACGCCCATTTGCTGTAGCTGCTCATCTGTTTCCAACAGCATAGTCATGTAACCTTCCACAACCCACTGTTCTTGTCAGCTACTCCATTTCAATCGATTCTGCGATCCTAGCTTACCTGCGGGATCATCTCGTACCCTTCCCACGACACGTCCATAACAAGCAATCCTCCACTCTCTGCCTCCTCTCGTGCCATCTGAATCGAAAAGTCGTAATCTCCATCTACAACCACAACTTCGGCGCCCTCGCCCCGTATCTTCTCTTGTGTAGCTTCATCCATGAAATCAGGCACGAATATAATCGCCGTGAGACCAAGATACTTGGCCATTCTAGACACAGCTCTCCCCCAGTTACCTTCCGTGCACGTGACCAAACGTATTCCCTTCTCTCTCGCAGCTTTACCTATATCGTCTAGCCCACTTGTCAAGGGGAGGTCGCATTGTTCAGCAATGGCTTTGAAAACAGCCCACGATGCGCCTAGGATCTTGAAAGCGGGGAGGCCGAGGCGGTGGGATTCGTCTTTGAGCAGAACATGTCTAAGCCCAAGTTGCTGGGCTAGAGACGGAAGTGGGATTAGGGGAGTCACGCAGTAGTCGGGTAGACTGCGGTGGAAGGGCCGGACTTGCGGGTTGAGTTTGTGGCCGGTGTAAGACCATGAAGATGCTGAGGGGTTACGGTACATGTTGATTCTATTTCATCTGCTTCAGTGACGAGGTATCGAGATGTAAAATCAAAAGAGTGCCCGTTGGTACAGACATGTCTTCCGATCGTGGCTGGAGTATGCTTGTCAGGCGAAGGGCGCAGCAGCGGTTGAGTGATCTGCTCCGCTCCGGGCGCGTGTACAAGTTCCAAGATAGATTGCATTGCCGACGGAAAACATTCCGAGCGCGATATAAACGTCTTGCAAACCACATGCGTGCTTTTCAAAAGATATTCCTAGTCCTGAACAAGCACCTCAGTTCGCATAGACCCTCTCGCGACGAATTGGGTGGTAGTCCATCTGGAGGATTGGGATTAGACCAACAATCTCAAGAGGCACTACGTCACAGCCTTCGTACCGCGACACGCGCCATTCCAGCGAGGTCTTTGAGCCTCCAAACACTTTACAACCACAACAACAAAATGACACAGTCTGCTTTGCGAAACGTTCCCCGCGTGGTAGTGCGACCGGCGTGGGAGAACACAATAGCATGTTCATATTTGCTCAAGGTATATCCCTCTGGCAGTCCTCACATTCGAAGACACGAGATATGGTAGCCTAGCCATGTACTCCGACGCAAAAGCGCGACGCTCAGTACATGCATGCAGCGAAGCATGCATGTGGTTGACGATGTACCACCAGAAGTCACATATAGCTAATAAATGCCAGGGCATCATCTTCTTCGTCGGACATCCATTCTTATACCCCTTGCTGAAAGCGCGCCTTCTGCCCGCCTTCCTCCTAAGTACCTTTATTATCCTCAATCTCTTCTTCTGGACCTACCTACCTCAAGTTGCCTTCCTCGCGCTCTTCCAACACACCGGTAGTGCATGGGTGAATGGCACATTCCTGGTCTTGGGGGAGGGCGCAGCTGTGACCGCTCTACTCTTCGAGTCTTTCCTTGCCGTAAGCGCCGCAAGACAGGCAAAACTTGATTCTCCATGCTAAATGAGTGTGCACAGGATGAATCTCAAGTCGACATTTTCGATGCCGTCTTCATCTACAGAGGCTACGAAGATCTTGTGCGCCAACAACGTCCCCTTACTGAGGACGTACTGAATGATCCCGTTCGCCGTTTAGGCAGACCTACGCGCTCAGCTGTATACGCGCCCTTTTCTTTCCGGCAGATTGCAGAGTTTGTCATCTTATTACCGATCAATTTCGTACCGTACGTAGGAGTGCCATTGTTCCTCATTCTGACCGGCTACCGCGCTGGTCCATTTCAACATTGGCGATATTTCCAATTACTGGGTTATGATCGAAAGCAAAGAGAAGGAGCTGTGAGGTCGAGGAGGTGGCAATACACATGGTGAGTGGGTTTTTATTTGATTTCTAGTTTTGTGCTAATGTAAGGTATAGGTATGGAACTCTATACCTGTTCCTACAGTTGGTTCCGCCCTTTAGCATGTTTTTCCTGTTAACAGCGGCGGTCAGTTCGGCGCTTTGGGCGGCAGATCTTGAGGCTGGAAGGAGGGAAGCAGAGGCACAGTCCTCGCAAGAGGAGCAGTACACGGACGATGCGGACACAACTGTGTAATCAGAGGATCGCATAGTTCATGTTAACTTGTTTTTGAGGCAGAGCGCCCACGTGTATTCATTAAGCACACTTGCATGGCTTTGGTGTGGTAGAGATGGTGTTTGCGTACTTGAACTTTTACCGACACAATGTCCTGCGCGAGTAGTTTCGTGGCTCAGGAAGATATCATATAGCGCTCTTCTCCCTTGCCTGTCTTCTCAGACGGCTCTTCTCGGTAGCCTCGTCAACTTTGATCTTTCTCCAAGAACAGTCTTCAGCAAAATCACATATCCTACACTTGAACGCTTCCTCCAACTCGACACCTTTGGCCTCCCTAGTCCCCTTCCACCAAGACATTTCGTCCGCAATATATGTATCAATAATGTCTGCTTCGTAAACTGTAAGCTCGCTGCCAATCACGTCACCAGTTTTGGCATAGCGGAACTCGGCGCGAAGGATCGGGGAAAGACTTGTGGGGGAGATTGTGAGCTGCATCTCGGTGATGAGCAAGGCCCATAACGAGAGGAGGTTTGGGAAGTTTCCAGCTTCGTTGTCAGGTCCTATACCACCGATCTCGTCGAGGAATGTATTTGAGAAAGACTCCAACGGGTTCACGTCGTAACGAGCAAACACAGTCTCGGCGTCTACCATGTTCAAAGCCAGCGACTCAAGCAGCTTCCGGTACAACATGAGCTGCATCCATGTTGGCCGGAGTGAGGCGCCAGCGGGGAGGGAGCGAACGGAGCGCGTCTTCACGTCTGCAACGTAAATCTGTCGATGGCTCTCCACACTGCCTGCCCAAGGATTGTCTTCACCTTGTGATGTGGTCTTCGCAAAAGCTTGCGGGATCGTCGTCTGGCTTGGTGGAAGAGGCACGACACCCCCGTCTCGTTCAGCTCGGGCCCTTTCCAGCTGTTCCTCGAAAGCAGTGTTTGGACAAGTGTACGAGAGCTCGTCAATGACGCCGTTCACAACCTGCCCCTCCTGCACTCCCCAGACTTCCAACTCCCGCGTCAAGCCGGTCTCGCGCAAGCACCGCAGCCCGGAGATAGCATTCCACATGCGTAATCCAAACCGGTCCACCTTGGTCTGCACCTGCACAGGGACCGTGGTATGTACCTCGTCCTCGAGTTTCTGGTGGATCCTGGAACCCGTGCGCATAGCCTGCGTGCGCGGCTTGCGCCCAAACTTGCTCAGAGTATAATAATACTGCAGCTCACACCATGCCGGCGAGACAAGGTCGGTGACCGAGAGTGGTTTCTTGGGCTTGGTGCGGAAGCGCTCGAGGGGCGAACGCGGGTCCTGTTCAGCGATATTGACGGCGGCAGTGGTGGATAGAGGCTGCTTAGCTTGGGAGGGTGGCGAAGGCGTCTTGGTGTTCAACTTGCTCGGGGAGTGCGATGAGACAGCGGGCTCCTCGAGAGGAACTAGGCGCTGTTAGCCGTCAGTTCCTGTCTCGATAGCATAGTGTTGCGGGTGCATGCACATACCGCTCCACGCACGGCGCGATGGTTCGTCGTACTCGACTTCCAGCACCGCAGACTCGTGCACAGAACCAAGATTCGTATCCCTGTTGCTGTTGCTGTTGCTGTTGCTGTTGCTGTTGCTATGTCTGGCGATGCGCAGGCGAGTGGGCTGGTGTACCTGCACGAAGCCGCCCGCCACATCATCGTCTTCGTCCTCACGCTCCCCTTCTTCGAATTCGATGCTGGGCAGCACAATACCGCGCTCAGCGGGTCTGGAGGCTGCTATGCTTTCGAGTGCGCTGGCGAGGAGCGTATCTTCGTCCAGATCCTCAAGCCCGATTTCTGAGCCGTAGTCGCTCGGCGTAGTCACAGCAATGTCCAAGTCGGAGCCATATTCGCTCCCAGTACTGTTCAGCTGTGCGTCGGGCGCAGCCATGGTGCCATTCTCGACGCGCAGCGTGGTGATTGTTTGTTTGGTGTGGCGAAAGTGACGCTCAGTCGTGAGGTCATGTGTCAGCGGGACCATCGAACATGGCAACACCACGCAACTGGCTTTATATGTGCCACCATGGGATACGTTCTTTTTGCTACAGCAATCTAGCTCTGCAATGCGCCAATCCCCTCTTTGAAGTCGGGCATGTCATCTGCGCGCTCATCTACTCTGCTCCACTTGACCACGCCCTGTTCATCTACTGCAAAATTCCCAGCAGTTTGCCATCTATTCCCACTCTCGGTCGACCGTACCTTGATCCCATCTTCTTTGTCCAGCTTTGACACGCTGGGTATGCTCCCCAGAACGTGCCAGAAACTCGAAATGCCCAAGCCCCATGCACCATACAATTCGCGCTCAACGTCCACGACGACTTGAAGATTGGGCTGTTTATTCTTCGAAAGATCAGGAAGTGCTGCAAGCCATCTGTCTGTCGATGCCTGGTCACTATGTGAGATGGCGGCAAAGTGGATTTGTGGATTGGCGGCTGCAATGTCTCGTAATTGAAGGAATGTCTTCTCAGCAACTGCGCACGAATTAGCCGGCGAAGGAACTTGATGGCACGTAGCAATTTTACATGGACAGCCGCAATGTCTCAAGAAGCTCACAATTGTAGATTTCCCATCAGACACTGGAAAGCGAAGCTTGTCTGTCGAAGGGGCTTCATCGCCGACTGAGGGCGCGTTTCCTAATGGGACTGTTGTAGGCGACATCCATGACCAAAACTCAGTCTGCCACGTCATATTGTGTGATGGAGATGTGTTGCTAGAAGATTCAATAGGTAAAAATGATGCACCTCACGCTTCCGGCCTGTCCTCCGCGTCTTATGTGGCTGCGCAGTCCACTACCAGAGCTGCATCATAGACATGATATGCGGGGTGTCGGGTGCCGACCGGCACACTGGATAGTCGGAGCAAAGGCGCGTCGCAAATGGTGGACATGTCAGGTGCAGATCGCGTATCTAACCAAACATCAAGAGCACGGTGGAGAACATGAAACGGCGGGATGAAGTAAGAATCTGTTGATTCGTTTGGATATCGTTCAGTGACCATCACTGACAAGCTGGATATACTACATGCTCAGCATCGTTCGATGCACCCATAAAGGCTGAAAACCGTGAACCGTGATTAACCACAACGCCTAGAGAACCCAACCCCGAGAAACCATCATTGGCTCGAATGTGTTGTCATGTCGAGCCATGCAAGAAGTGAGAAGCTTAACCACGCTCACCACGGAGACGACGAGCAAGCTGGATGTCCTTGGACTCTGCGGCGTTGTTAGTGAATGCAGCGATGGATAGTTGAGTAGAAGACTTACGGATGGTGACACGCTTGGCGTGGATGGCGCAGAGGTTGGTGTCCTCAAAGAGGGAGACGAGGTAAGCCTCGACGGACTCCTGGAGAGCGCCGATGGCCGAAGACTGGAAGCGGAGATCCGACTTGAAGTCCTGGGCGATCTCACGAACAAGACGCTGGAAGGGCAGCTTGCGGATGAGAAGCTCGGTGGACTTCTGGTAACGACGGATCTCACGGAGAGCGACGGTACCAGGCTTGTAGCGGTGAGGCTTCTTGACACCACCGGTCGATGGTGCGGACTTGCGAGCGGCCTTGGAGGCGAGCTGCTTACGGGGCGCCTTGCCACCGGTGGACTTGCCTGTGTGGGGTGTTAGTGATGCATGCGACGAGGTGAGGTGAGGTGCGACGCTTTGGTGGCGACGACGGTGGCGATGCGATGCGATGCGATGCAAAACATGCAATGGCGAGGACGAGGTGGTACTTACGGGCTGTCTGCTTGGTACGGGCCATGGTGATGGTGGTGTTGATGGGTGTGATGGGAATGTGGTGTTGAGGCTGTAGTGGAGATGGTGTGTGGTGGATGAGAGATGGAGAGCGGCGGGCGGGCGAGGTATTTAAGATTGGGCGGGGGGCAGCGGCAGGCAGAAGCGTGGGTGGGAAAATCAAACCACGCTCCGCGCGCTCAGAATCAGCAGGAACATCAAAGGTGATTTTGCTAGCAGTAACGCTGCCAACTTCAAACTCGCAACACACTGCAGACGGGCGCGCTAATTGGCTCGCTAGGCCGCTTGCCGAAACGGGCAGTCGCACGGTTGTTGATCTGGAAAGCGCGCCCGTGCGCTCCGCCGATGCCCTGATCCCGCCGACAGACGTGTGATCCGACGCGCCTGCCGCACGCGTGCAGCTGCCCTCAAATACACCCACGCCCCGTCTACCACAACAACTCCATCCACAGCCATCACCGCACCATCCACAGCCTCAACAACCACCAAACAACTACTCCAGCCCCTCCCCTCTTCTTACCAACCCCCACACTCTCCAACATGACTGGTCGTAAGTAGCCCTCTACCTCCCTCTCGCCTACCACCAATGTGTATACTAACCTTCCTCCCAGGCGGCAAAGGTGGCAAGGGTCTCGGCAAGGGCGGAGCCAAGCGTCACCGCAAGATTCTTCGCGACAACATCCAGGGTATCACCAAGCCCGCTATCCGCCGTCTCGCTCGTCGTGGCGGTGTCAAGCGTATCTCAGCCATGATCTACGAGGAGACCCGCGGCGTTCTCAAGACCTTCCTCGAGGGTGTCATCCGTGACGCAGTCACCTACACCGAGCACGCCAAGCGCAAGACCGTCACCTCGCTCGACGTTGTCTACGCCCTCAAGCGCCAAGGCAGGACTCTCTACGGTTTCGGTGGTTAAGCGCATTTTCTTCACGGTTTTCATGTTACGACTTCTGCCGCCTCATCGGTTGATGGCTGGCTTCGGTGCTCGGCGGGATGGTTAGGGGTCATTGCCTTGTATAGTAGGCTACGGAGTTCACGGTCACATCAGTCTCATCAGGATTGTTTTCAAGGAATGATACCAATAATTCTTCATCCATGTCTCGTCTCTGTCGTGACTCATCTCGTGTGGTTGCCGTGTCTTGTTCGCCTGTGTGCGCTTTCTTTGTCTGTTCTGTCGCACCGCGCCTGCATCTTCGACCGCTTTCAGCATGTGCAACGCAATATACGAGCAAGACTTGGAGCGTCGTGCAACCAAGCGCAGTTAAGCCTCCATCGTGCATCTCATGACAACATACCCTTTGCATCTCCATTTTCTAACATGCCCTTTTCCGGTCCATTGTTGCCTCCCCGCATCTCATTCGTCTGACATATCCGCCCCTCATGGCGGCAGGACTGCCTATACGTCCAGTTCATCATGACCTCACCTCGCCTGTGCCAGTTCCCAAAGCTCTATCACCAACAGCCTCCTGCGTAACAATGGCCTTGACACCAACTCCACGAGCCCTCCTCTTCGATGTCTTCGGTACATGCGTAGATTGGCGGACGACCGTTGTACGCGAGCTGCATGCCCAATCACATGCTGCCCTCAACTCAGCAACAGCTTCGCTGGCATCCGCCGTCAGACTAAGCGCATCTGACATAACCATCGAGCAATGGGGCGTGTTCGCACAGCAATGGCGGGACAGCTACAAGCAGTTCACAAAGCAACTAGCCCAGGACCCCTCCATTCCATGGGTCTCCGTCGACGAGCACCATCTGCGATCGCTGCAAGAGCTCATGGCCGAATGGCAGATTGAAAGCCTCTGGGACAATGAGCAGCTTCGACAAATCAGTCTAGTCTGGCATCGTCTAGAGCCGTGGGCTGATTCGGCCACGGGTGTTGCGCTGCTGAATCGTCTTTTCTGTATGTCTCTCGCTATTGCCTACCGATGGGTACACTAACAACTACAGATACATGCACTCTATCTAATGGTAATCTGAGTCTTCTCGGTGATCTCCGTACCTTCAGCGGCATTGCATTCACGCATCTCTTCTCGGCGGAGCTTTTCGGGACGTATAAGCCGTCTCCAAAAGTGTACCTCGGCGCTGCGGAGAAGTTGAACTTGCCGCCTGATGAATGCGTCATGGTCGCTGCTCATCTGAATGATTTGAAGGCTGCCAAGGAGAATGGCCTGCAGACTATCTATGTTGAGCGGTTGGGTGAGGAGGATTGGAGCCAGGATGAGATTGAGAAGGCGAGGCAGGAGGGATGGGTCGATCTTTGGATCGAGCGCAACGACGATAGCAGAGGCTTCGTCACTGTTGCCGAGAGGCTTGGGATTGATGTGACTGATGCTAGTCAAAGGCGATTGAGTTCATCGGCACCGGTTGGTGCATGATGGCGTAGCTAAGGCTGACACATTTTCGTGAAATACCCAGCAAAAATAAGCTATTGCCACAGTACCGTTTGCTCTTGATCGTGGTTACAGTCCATTCCGGAACATGTGTGGTTATATGGTTGTTGTGTTGTGTTGTGTTTAACACTCAATAGTACTCATTCGGAATCACGTATTTGCGCTCTCAAACCGAACACGATAGATTTTCAAAAAAACATTACACAACACAACACAAATGTTTTCGCTCAAATTGGCAGTATAATACTTCTGTATACTACAGAAACATGTCAGAGCATTTTTGGATCGGTTTGAATAAAATATGCCATGCACAAGAACTTACATTTGTGACCGTCACACTCATTGAACCCCAAAACATCAGCATCACTAAAAGGGTATGCCCTGCATAGCTCAAGATCGACAATAGCATACTGTCATCTAGAACACTCAATGTAACGAGGCTTGGTTACATGTACTTTGTAGGTGTTATGTTATTTCTCGAGGTCGTTGTCCACCTAATGGTACAGCGCATGATAGCACAGCATCAACTCTGGATGGGGCACAGGGTCAAGTATATAGAGAAAATATTATTATTTGGCATACGTGTCTCTAAGCACAAGAATATACTTGGTATTCGCCCGTAACTTTTCATGCCTTTTGTCTTCTTCTATAGATGTCGTAACTATCTAGAATCATGCCGTCTTCAGGCACAACCTCATCGATCCGGGCACCATTCCATCGCTACGAGTATACTCCATGCAGCCGTTCAAGGTCGTGCGAGAGCATGTTTGCACATGAGCCTCGCTCATGATGATGAACATGCCACCGAGATGCGGTTCCAAAGTGCTCCAAAAACTCCACAGGCCCATATAAACCAGATGAGGACCTTCAATGCGTTACAGTGGGAACGCCGCTCTTATGCCGACGCCAATACAGAGTGCTTCTCATTCAATAAAACCACCGAGGATTTGTGATCGGCCAAATGCTGTATCCCAAACCTTCCGAGGGCAAGGAGAAAGCTGCTCGTGTTCGCTAAAGTATGACACACTTGGGCTTATCTTTGGGTCGTCTGTTGCTGTTGTGCCCACCCCTTCCACGATGGCCTCCGTCTGCTGGCCGAGTGCGGTCTTCCCTGTTGTGGCCGGTGCGGGCGCGCCGTTGGTCTCTCATATCGGTGGGCCCACGACCACCACCTTGGTTACGCTGCCGCCGTAGTTGTCTTACAACGTCAAAAAAGGCCTTTTCGACGTTGACGCAGTTCTTGGCAGAAGCCTCAACAAAATCACAACCGAGATCCTTTGCCAGCGCCTGTCCTTCTTGCGTGGACACTTCGCGCTCGGTGACACGGTCGCATTTGTTGCCCACAAGCATGACCGGGGCCTGGCCAAACATGGGAGTCGTCGCGCTTATTGGTGAGCCGGGGTATGTGGGTGAGCCCGCCATGGCGGTTTCTTTTACGCGTTGGATCTGACTGTGGAATCGTTGTATGCGAGCGAATGAGGACCGCGATGAGATGCTGTAGACGAGCACGAAACCTTCACCGTCACGTATCCATTGATCTCGCAGTGCAATGTACTCTTCTTGGCCGGCGGTGTCGAGGACTTCCAGCATGCACGACTGACTGTCAATCTGCACCTGTTTGCGGTACGAGTCCTCAATGGTTGGGTCGTATGTCTCGACAAAGTGGTTCAAGCACAGCTGTCACGAGTCAGTCGAGTGTCTATCAGAGCGTGCGCAGTGTAGGCAAGGTGTGGCTGTACCTGTATGGTCAGGGCAGTCTTGCCCACGCCGCCATCGCCCAGCACCACGAGCTTATACAGTGTCATCTTCCCCGCCATGGTGTCGGCGTGGCTGCAGATGCTATGTAGGAATGGAGAAGGCGTAGGAGCGGAGCGTGGGGCTGGAGAGGATTAAAACACGCAACACACGTCAGGCGCGACAGAGACGGGTCGTGCAAGCCCGGAGCCACGTCGTCGCAGCGTCGTCTCGTGCAGGCTGGCTCGCAGCTGACCAGCAAGCTCAGCTTACGTGCCGGGCAGGACAGCTCCAGAGAGGCGGGTCCAAGGGGGGCGGCGCGGCGGTACAGAGCGTTGCGGGTTGGTGGTTCCAAACGTGTCGAACCCAACGGGCACGGCAGCACAGGTTGCGCGTGTTGCGGATAGCTGCAGGCGCTTCAGAATCGATCGGGCGGCGCAGAGCACAGGGTTGCACAAGCAAGAGGTCGAGGCGGGCGGTTGGTCAGTGCTGGCGGTGCAGCCGGTGACAACGGCGGCGGTAGCTGAAGCGAGCGAAAGCGTCGAGAGGCCTCTGCACCTGGCTGAGAGGAGAGGAGAGCAGCAAGACAGGGAGGGCGGACGAGGACGAGGCGATGGGAGGGCGAGGGCGACGACACGGCGTGGTCAAAAAGTCTCCAAGGGCTGTCCGGCTCGTGTCCCCACGTGAAAGAGGGCAGGGCAGGGCAGGGCAGAGCAGGGCTGGGCTGGGTGGATTTGTCGCGGCGGTCCCTGGCGGGCTGCTATCGTCTACCTTGTTCCGTATCGACAACGTCTATCAGGACGCGGTTGCATCGACGCGGGCGACGTGGGATGGCGAGGCTGCGGCGTGGATGGGCACGATAGCGGCAGCGATGGAGGAGGGAGGTCAAAAGAAACGTGCGGTGATGCGCCTGGGAGAGGCCAGGGGTTTTACGGCTGCGTCGACCTTTGGGCGACTCGCTCGCTGGGGCAGCGGGCTCATAGCCAAAACCTCAGGATGCGCCTAGTCTTGTCTGGGCCTCAGTTGCACCAGTGCCCGCCCGCTTGCGCTGCCTCTTGCGCGCACCCTGGGACAGCTTGGGGACAGCCCGAAGCCTGTCTTGCTTGGTGCGGCCGAGTCTGCAGCTTCAAGCGAGCGTGCTTGCGTACTTGCGTGCTTGCTGTGCACATGGTTACCAAGGCGTGGTTGTCTACGGTATTCCTGTGCCATGTTGCCATGGCTGTGCAGCACCACCACCACGCACGCGGCTGGGCCCGGTCACATGTGCGCTGGTCGCAACAAGCCCACGAGTCCTGAGTCCTGACAGTATGTCCTGCAGAGGCATGCGCCATGGCTCAGTGACGGCTCATCCCACTCCTGCTGTCGTGGTACCGCCCTCTCGACCGTGAGACGGCACCCAAGGGCCCAAGGGGGCACCAGGGCATGATTCGGTCGACACACTCGAGGAGATGCGGTTTCTTGCAGTAGTCGTTGGCCCGGCTCATGACCAATGTTGGGTTTACCCAGTCTAGCTAGCATCTGTCCCCGAGACTCGATAGCACCAGGCCCAGTTTGTGTCTGTTGAACTTGATGCTGTCCTGGCCAGCACGTCGCTCGAGGTTACCGGTACTTTGTACTTGCATGACAAGACCCTCTCCTGCCACGCACAAGGCCATCCAAGCCCACTGTTCTGCACCCGTTGCGCAACCTTGTCCATTGCCCAAAAGTTGCCCGGAGACCATGGCGGCTTGTGCACCAGCGCGTGCTTCGGGGAACATTGGACGTGACCCGCGATAGCAGACATCCGACGGGCTCTTGGCACTGACTTGCTGCTGCTCCATCCCGAGCCGACGGCAGCGCTGGGCCAACAGCACAACCGACGACGGGCGGTTGCTATCGTCATGTCAGACGCCTCGTCAGGCGCGCTCCTACGGCTCTCGTTGGATGCCATTCTGCCTGAAATGGCTGCGCAGGAGAGTCGATGCTGTCCCAGACAACGGCGATTCGCGAGCGTCGCCTTGGCCTCTGCAAATACGAATGTACATGCTTGCAGCATCCCGAGACTGTGGGCCTCTTGTCCTGCTACATTAGCATTCAGTATTGGGGCTACCACCCGCAGCAGTTGACGAACACGTGTAAAAGCACGTGCGCTTCAGCCACGTGTGTGCACATGCATGTGTGGCCTTTGCCATGTTTATATCACTGTGAACCTGGAGTCATCGCTCTCCATGTGACTAGAGATTTGCGCGGGCAGGAGCGGACCGTTGCGTCTGACACCGTTCAGCGTACTCAAAGTATTCTCCCGGCGAATTGAGCCAGTACGAAATCTTTCTGCGCCTTCGCACCGTGCATGTCAGACTCTCGGAGGAAGCTAAATTCTCGAGGCCCGGGCCCCGACTTGGGTTCCAAAATGGTCTCCGAGAACCGTCAGATTGCATCGCCAACCTCCGTAGATATCTCAGCACTTTGATACGATCTGATCTGCTTGTACAGTATCTCGTCCGGGCATTGCTGTTCTGCTCGCATTTCCAAAACTGCTTCCACAAAACATATCGCACAGTCTATTTGTTAGAGTGACCAAACCATAGTATCGCCCCCAAGCTGCTTTGTGAACTACCTTGTGCCCCATTCAGTTATAAAATCGATGACTTCGCCTTGTTTCCGGGAGTCTGCGATACAACTCGTTGTGATTGTCGTAAATCTTTATGCCTTCTAAGTCATGCGTGACGCACTCCAGAGCTGACCTGAGCGACTGCCTTCCCCGCAAAGCGCTAGCGTTCGTTACCCGCATCGGGCCTTGGTGACATCCTCGGCAGCATCATCGCCCCTTAGTCCGATACTTTAAGATATCGAGGGCTTCCAATACTCGTAGTTTGCTTCATCAATCCTTTGCCTTCTAACAGACATTGGCATCTTCTGTGCCGCAACTATTTTGCCGACAGGGATCATCGTTCTGAACACGCTTCAGAGAATACTCATCGCCTTACGAGTTCTATAAGCGATCCACAAGGCAAAATGACGGGGCAACACGTTCAAGACCAGGTGTACAGTGCGTCCAGGGCTGACGCGGAAATTTTTTGGAGCCGCCACGCCGAGAATGTTTTCTGGCACAAGAAACCTTCAAAAGCATTCCAAAAGAGCACCAAGCTCTTACCAAAAAGTAATATTTCCCACGATCATTGGAGCTGGTTTGCAGATGGCGAGATCTCTACGACGTACAATTGCGTGGATCGACATGTCAAGAGCGGGAATGGGGACAGTCTGGCTATCTGCTGGGATAGTCCTGTTACGCGGCAAAAGGAACAATACACGTACAAGCAACTATTGAGTGAGGTCGAGACGCTTGCAGGTGTGCTACGGGAAGAGGACGTCAAACAGGGCGATGTCGTATTGATCTACATGCCCATGATTCCGGCTGCGCTATTCGCAATGTTAGCAATCGCACGTCTGGGTGCGATCCATGCGGTCGTGTTTGGGGGCTTCTCACCTGCCGCACTGGCACAGAGAATGGAAGCGAGTCGACCAAAAGCCATCATGACCGCTTCATGTGGTATTGAGGGCAGTAAGAAGCCGACTGGCTACAAGTCTATGATAGAGGAAGCAATCTTCAAGAGCAGCCACAAACCTGACAAAACAATCATTTGGCAACGAGAGCAGCTAAGGTGGGAACCTGTCACAAAAGAGCATAGGCAACGTGACTGGCAGAAATTGATCAAGAGCGCAAGAAACAGAGGCTTGAAAGCAGATGCAGTCCCAATTAAAAGCGGGGACGGCCTCTACATCATTTACACTTCCGGTACAACAGGATTACCGAAGGGCGTTGTACGTTCGGCAGGCGGCCACACTGTCGGATTGAACTTCTCCATGAAGTACATGTTCGGCGTCCATGGCCCTGGTGACGTACAATTCACTGCATCTGATATTGGTTGGGTCGTTGGCCATTCGTACATTGTCTATGCGCCCCTTCTCGTCGGAGCCACGACCGTTCTCTTCGAAGGTAAGCCAGTCGGGACACCCGATGCCAGCACTTTTTGGCGTATCATCGACGAGTACAAAGTTACCTCAATGTTCACTGCGCCAACTGCATTGAGAGCTATCCGCAGGGAAGATCCAGAAAATCGACACTTCAAAAGACGTGGAGAGCAAGGCTCACTCCGTTCGCTTCGCGCCTTGTTCTTGGCAGGCGAGAGGAGTGAGCCGAGCATTGTGGAAATGTACTCGAAGTTACTTCTGGAACATTGTGCGCCAGGTGCATTGGTGGTCGATAACTGGTGGTCTTCTGAATCGGGTTCGCCAATTTCTGGAATAGCGCTTAGCTCGGCAGCTGGCCTAGACTTTCGGTCCCAGGAACGACCAAAGCCACTTCCGATCAAGCCTGGGGCTGCTGGAAAGGCGATGCCCGGCTTTGACGTTCGCATCGTTGATGACGATGGTAAAGAAGTACCGCGAGGCGTTATGGGCAATATAGTCATGGGCATTCCGTTGGCACCAACTGCTTTTACGACGCTGTGGAACGACGAGGAACGCTTCTACAAAGGATACATGAAAAGATTTGATGGGAAGTGGGTTGATACTGGCGACGCAGGCATAATCGACAACGATGGCTACATATCGATCATGTCCAGAGCGGACGATGTCATCAACGTCGCTGCTCATCGGTTCTCAACCGGTTCGTAACCCCCCTCCTCCTCTCTCTCTTTTCTTATTTTGATTTGGCTAACGAAGAAAGGGGCCATTGAGCAAGCCATCACAACTCACCCTTCCATCGCCGAGGCGGCAGTAGTAGGCATACCAGATCAGCTAAAAGGCTCTTTGCCTTTCGCATTTGTCACTCTCTCTACACACGACCATCCTGAAGGCGCGGTTCCAGATGAAGCCTTTGTTGGTGAGGTCCAGAAGCTAGTTCGTGAGCAGATCGGCGCTATAGCTTCACTTGGGTATGTGGTCTCACGTTACAATAATTGATCTTTGACTAAGGTTGGATAGTGGCATGATCCAAGGCAAGGCCATGATCCCCAAGACCCGGAGTGGCAAGACACTGCGAAGAGTTTTACGGGATTTGCTTGAAAATGCAACACACGACGAGTTTGACAAGGAAGTCAATGTGCCAAGTACTATTGAGGATCAGGAGGCTGTCAATGTAGCGAGGGAAAAGGTGCGGGAATACTTCGATGTGAAGGGTAAGGACCTGCATAAGGCCACAGAGGCGCGAGCAAAGCTATAGGGGTTACCCTCTGCTAAATGTAGTAAGAAAAGCACAAAAGTATCAACAATAACAATTCCAGGATTAAGCGTGTGACCCACCCATATAACCTGATGGCACCGAAAGCTATCCGAGGCTAACCTATGTCCGCAGTCTGGAGTAGCTCGATTGAGACAGCCGCATATAACGTAGCATCCGGATATGACAGCAGCTTCCGCAGAATGTGAAGAGATTGCCTATTCATTAGACAACATCTTAAGATCGTCCGTCACAACCCATTCTGCCCGAGTGTGGGTGCCATTTATTATTCTGTGGTCAGATGGCTTGTACACGCATCGCAATCGATATTACAGAAGAATAGCAAGTTTTGCGATCAAGGTTTGATTCCCGAATATCAATGATGTAGCCAATAGATGGTCTTTGTCATATGACCTGGGCATTTTTCGCAATAGAAAGATTCCAAGACTTGTGGAAGTAAGCCTTGATTCCATCTATTAGCGTAAGCATAGCCAAATCTCCACTTTCCGCCATACGTCTTGCACGGCCCGAGCTTTTTCAGGCTTCCACAAGCCACTCACGCTGGATTGACCGATAACCACAACTACCAATCGAACCCTCGAAACTTGCTTCCTGGATCATTTGACACAGCAATGGCACTCAAAGCCTCAACTGTATCGAATGCACGACTGATGGCACTTACACGGGTAGTCGACTCCGCTGAAAAAGCTTGTGAGGACGCCGAGCGTCTGAGTGGACGATTTTGGCAGCGATATGAGCGAATCCGCGAGCGCCAATGGCGTGATAGTGATGATGAAGACGAAAACGATGACACTATCTCCCAAGACAGCAACCAGTACGAAAGAAACGAGGAAGAGGAAGGGTTTGACTGGGACGAAAGAGGAAGGCAAATCAGCGACATAGAGACCAGACTGAAGATCGAAGCCACCCAAGCCTACTACGCCTGGCTTTCAGAGTGGGATACCTACTTCAAGGTGCATCATTCTCAGTCCCTGATGCAGCTCCACGCAGCCATGAGATCGAAGCTCCCCATCGAAATCCGCAACATGGTATACTACCACCTGTGTAAGCACCGCAGCACGGTATACTGCGGATCAGTGCGACACAACGCCAACTTCCAAGATTTTTCTACACAGGGCAAAATCGAGGCAGAGTGGCACTATGCAGCCGAGGCTTATTCAGCCTCAACACTCGACGTCCACGAGCCGGGAGGATGGCTGCTCAACTCAGAGTACGTAGGGTGCGATATGGCGCGCGAGGTTGCAGCAGTATTCTACAGCGTCAACGAATTCTGGGTGTCTAATGTGAGCTCTCTCGCAAAATTCCTCAACTCAGACCGCTCGCAGACAGGATTCAAGCCGTACGAGCACGTGCGAGGGGCTTTCGGAGTAAACATCACGACAACGTGCGGAAACGGTGAACAGGAACGCGCATGGAGCAGCACGGAACACGAACTCGCGTTCCTTGAAGACCTCTACATTAACCTCAAGACGCTCGCATTGATAACGTGCAAACAACAGTTACGCGTTAAGATACTGCTCTATACAGGGGCGCCTCTGCGCCTTACGCGGTACAATGGCGAACGCCGTTTTTATAACATCATGGAGACGATACGCAGCCCCATTTACGACTTAATATACAGTGATGTGAAGGTTGAAGTGGAGCACATGCGAGCGAGTGATCATCACAGACGGTCCTTTACTGAGGGCGAGTGGAATCACTTTAGTATGAACAAGAGCACCTGGGAGGATGAGAAGGCAAACGAAGGACGAAGTCTCGAGTGGCTACCTACAGGAAATTATATTTCTCGAGAGGCGCTCGATGAATTAGATAAGGACAAGCTAAGTAGGCTACTTCGAGAAAGGTGGAATCATCTAAGCCCGCTAGATACATATTAGAGGATATAATAGTACTAGGATTTAACTAAGCCTTTAGCTAATAGATTAGTAGAACTAAGCTCTAAAAGAGTATATATATATAGATTAGTTCTACTAAAAATATTAGCTTAGAATTTAATTTAGGCTAATAATAAATAGATAGGTACTTTTAATATTTAGGCGGGTAAAAACCAATATTTAGGTAGGTAGTTGAAATAAGGTTAGTACTTAGCAGATTTTAGTATTTCTAATAGCTCTAGGCCTAGAAAAATTAAAAATTTAGCTAGTTTTCTAAATAATTATATATTTACTGCTCTAGCAGCCTAAAAAGTATTATAATTATAAAGATTAGATATCTAATATTTTAGTATTCTACTATAGGGTTACTAACTATACTAGTATTAGTAGCTAATTATTAACGCTAACCTCTTATAATACTAAAACTCTACTACTCTTATATACGCTATATAACTCTAATAATCTATCTAATATCTATTAAACCTAGTTATAAAAATATAGAGCTTATCTTATACTTTTAAATAGTACCTTAGTTAAGTTATCTAGTCTTATATTAATTAAATATACGCGTTATAAAGGTTTTATAACTTATAACTACTAAAGGTAGTAATTATAATTACTATAGCTAACCTTACTATAGAGTTTAATAAAATATAACTTAATTAGAACCTATTCTATAAGCCTAAATACGCCTATTTCCTAACTAGTTTTAATAACTTATATAATAATCTATACTAGATACCTCCTATATTAATTAATATACCTATCTTTTACCTATTTAAGATATATATTAAAGTATAGAAAGAGCTAAATAAGTATTTCTTACTATAGAGGCTTAGATTCTCTATCTATTTACTATACTTCTATAAGCCTATAAAGAAGAAAGTTATACTTAGCTACTTATTATAAAACTCTTATAGTAGAGAGTATAAGTATATAGGTATAGAGAAGTATTAGTTAAGTACTTATTAAAGTTCCTACTAAGTAACTAATAATTAGAGAGTTAGTATTAGTAGTATATTAGTATTAATTTTTATAGATAGAGTAAGGAGTATCTAGATAAGGTCTAATCTAACTAAGCTAGTAAAGGGTTTCTTTCTAATAAGAGTATAGGATAGAATTATTAAGTAAGATAGTAAAGGTAGAGGCTTTTTATAAAGAAGTAATAATATATTATTAGTAACTAACTTAAGTTAAATATAATAAATAAAGGGTATTTATTAATAAGATCTATATATAAAAGAGATCTTCTACTAATCTATTTAATCTATTTACTAAGAGGTATAGATTATATAGATTATAGATTACTAATCTATTTACTAAGCCTTCTAATCTATACAGATTATATTATATAATACTTTACGTATCTAAGGCAGGCTTACTATAGTATTATTTACTCCTCTAGTTCTAATAATAGAATATATTCCTTAGGAATTATAATAAAGATAAAGCTCTATACTATTACTATTACTATAATACTAATATACTAAAGCTAATAGCTTAGTAGTATAAGAAGTAGGGGACTATAGTATAGATCTTTAAAGGTCTTATTAAAACTAGTACTAATATTACTCTTTAGAATACTAAGAATAAAGTAGTAAAGCTTAAGAAGTAAGATAGTTATAGAATTCCTCTTATTAAAGCTTTACTCTAGTTTATATATAACTATAATAATAATAAAGAAGAAAAGTTCTATCTAAAAGTTTAGATTAACTATTATACTAGATATATTTTAGACCTCTTCTTTACTTATCCTCTTACCTATATATCTATTAAATATAGCCTAGATATTATAGTACTTAATACTACCTATAAGAGTAATAAGTTTAATATACTACTTCTTTATAGAGTTAGAAAGAACTACTAAAATAAGAACTTTAATATATTTTATAGCTTTATAGGAGGAGAGACCTTTTAATACTATAAGTTCTAGGTCTAGTTAATAAAGAGCCTCTTTAAAAAGCTTAAAACTAAGCTAGGTATATTTATTACTAATAATAATATTACTCTTAAAGTAGTACTCTATAGTAAATATCTTAAAGTATATTAATATTGTAAAGAAATAAAAAATTAATATCTAATTTTATTAGTATTATATTATTTATAATTTTTATTAGTAAGCTTATTTATAGTATTTTTATCTATTATATAAGATTGTTTCTCTAACTTAAATAATCTAGTTAAGTTAGATTAATTTAGTTAATCCGAGATTCTAAAAATCTCAGACCTAGAAATAGCTCTAATTAGATATATTTAAATTACTAATTTTAGAGCTAGATAACTGCTTAAATAAACTAAATAAATCAAGTTAGTATTAGTAATATTTCTATATCTAAGTAGCTACACTAGTATTAGTCTATTATTTTAGATCTAAATCTATTGCTAATACTTTTATATATAGAGAGATAAGATCTTAACTTTTAAATAGTACCCTAAATTAAATATAACAACTATTCTACTATCTTTACTACTCTTACTTAGTATATTACTAAGTTATTTATTTATATATTATTCTTAGTAGCTTCTTCTATTTATTAAGAAGTAGTTATTATTACCTCTACTTTCTTATATAACTAATAAGTATTAAGGTAATAAAATTTAAGATATAATATTTCTAGGCTTATTTTTAATACTTTTTAACGCAAAATAGGCTTCTATTAGTAGTAATTTTTATAGTTTATAAATTACTACTAATAGAAGCTTATCTGTAGGATAATAATCTAAAAGCTTATATAATAAGTTTTAATACTAATTTTCTTAATCTATTATTTTACTACTAATCTTATAGTTTTAGTTTAAAAGCTTAATTAAAAGTAGTAAGACTTCTATTTTCTTTTATAATAAAATTCCTCTTAGCCTAAAACTAGACACTACTAGTAATAGTTTTTTATTATAGATATATTACTTATAGTAATATATAGATAATATAGCTGCTAAGTAATCTTATTATAATTACTAATTTGCTTTTACTTATAGAAGGGAGTAACTCTTAGTCTGCCTAGGCAAGCTTCTATAGATAAACTTTAGATTATATAATTATAAATAGTAAAAAGCTAAATATAAAAATATAAATAGGTGCTGTTTAACTAGCAGTAGAGTAAGTAGGGATTATATAATAAATAGAAGTTAAATTATACTAATTTATAATTTAATAACTACTAGAATACTTAAGTTTCTTCTAGTATTTAGAAAATTATATAATCTGTAATTTTTATCCTAGAATATATAATAATACTAGCTAAAAACTAGCTTAACTAAGTAGTTCCTCTAGTAGAACTAAATAGCTTAAAAAGCTAATTTTAAACTAATTTATTAAATATAATAGTTTATATTAAGTTATAAACTCTAAAATAATTACCTCTAGTAAGCTAGAGGTAACTTTATCTTACTAAGCTATAAAAATAGTAAAGTAATATATAAAATTCTTAGAAAGCTTATAAGCGCCCCTAGGCTTATAACCTATAAGAAAGTAGAGGTAATAATAACTACTTCTTAATAAATAGAAGAAGCTACTAAGAATAATATATAAATAAATAACTTAGTAATATACTAAGTAAGAGTAGTAAAGATAGTAGAATAGTTATTATATTTAATTTAGAGTACTATTTAAAAGTTAAGATCTTATCTCTCTATATATAAAAGTATTAGCAATAGATTTAGATCTAAAATAATAGACTAATACTAGTGTAGCTACTTAGATATAGAAATATTACTAATACTAACTTAATTTATTTAGTTTATTTAAGCAGTTATCTAGCTCTAAAATTAGTAATTTAAATATATCTAATTAGAGCTATTTCTAGGTCTGAGATTTTTAGAATCTTAGATTAACTAAATTAATCTAACTTAACTAGATTATTTAGGTTAGAGAAATAATCTTATATAATAGATAGAATTACTATAAATAAGCTTACTAATAAGATAATAAATAATATAATACTAATAAAATTAGATATTAATTATTTATTTCTTTACACACTCTAATAAGCTTATTATAGTTATATATAGAAACTTTAAAGCTAACTATAATAATAGGAACTTAGGTACTTAAAAATTAAAACTAGTGTAAAAGCTAGGGCAAGTTAAGAGATTAGAGTAAGCTAATTAATATCGAGCTTAATACTTAAGGGATTATTCTGTAAGAGAGTAGACTAAAATAATAAGGTTAGGTTCTAAGCAAGTATATTAAATAGCTAATAACTTAGATTAAATATAATAATCTATAAGGGTTTATTATTAAGATCTATATACTTTAACCTATTCTACAGTCCTATACTTATCCTATAGTCCTATACTATAGAATTATAGGTATACTATAGGATTATAGGAAGTCTATATAACTATTCTATAGTCTTACTCTATTCTACGCTAAGCTATATAGGATATAGAATTATATAACCTTCTATAGGGTAGTATTATCTATTAGTCTAAAAGTGCTAACCTTCTTACTAACCTAGTAGGTTACTATTATCCTATTACTACTTCTCTTATAACTACTTAAGCCCCCTTCTTAGGTTTATAATACTATCCTCTCCTCTTCTTTCTTTATATTCTTATAAATTATTTCTAATAGTCTCCCCTAGTACTATATATTATTATACTCTTAGTAATTATATAAACTCTATTAGTTAGGTTATAATAGTATCTTACTAGTATTATATAAAGAAGAAACTTAAGTATTATATATCTTTATTAAAGAAGGAGTATAGAAATTATTATTATAATAGGGTTTACACACCTTATATTCCTATTAAGGTACTAGCGCCTAACTTTACTAAGTTAGATATAGAGTTAGCATAATTAGATAAGTAGGAGGCAGAAGCTAAGGCTGCTAAAGAGGCTGCATTTAAAAAGATACTTACTACTTATATAAAGAAGGATTATCTTTATAAATAAAGGAAATTATTAAAGTATTAAGAATAATAGTAGGTTAATAAGTTAGGTTAATATATTAAAGATATTAAGGCTCTAAATATTAGAGAGTTATTAAATAATAAGGTCTTATTATTAGAGAATAGTTTAATACTAGGGACGCTTTTATTAGATTAGTCTACTTTTACTCTATCTTAGTTAGAGGGAGATCCTTTACTAGCTAGTATTAATCCTATAGGTCTTATAGAGGTCTAGGTGCGTCTTTTATTTATTTATAGTAGTTTATCCTAGTATTATTATATTTATTCCTTACAGTTCTTTAGGTTATCTAAGGGTTTCTATATATTTTTACTAGTTAGGTAGTTTAGCTATTTAACTAAATACTATATCTCTAAGTCCCTAGGGTTTCTGTTATTCTTATAATTTATAATTTATTTAACCTTAAATTTATTTTCCTCTTCTAGTTTATAGTAGAATATTTATTATATTAGTATATTAGGATCTACTAGTTCCAGTATCTTAATATAGAACTTTAGGTATATCCTTATATCTTTTAGAAGGTTAAGTATATAGTTAACTAGTTTACTTTATTCTTTAATAAAAAATAGTCTAACTTTTATATAGTCTAATCCTTAATTTAGTTATTATATCTAAAGATTTTTTATAAGTAGGTATACTTTATCCCCCTCTTTTAGCTAAGGTACTATTTTTCTTTTCTTATTAATATAAAAAACTTACTGTTATTAAGCCTTAAGTAGTTAGTTCTCTATTTCTAAGTATATTTCTTTTATTTATTTAGCTGTTTTCTTTACTACTTTAGTATTAATACTAGGAAATATTCTATTAAATAGGTTTAGGTATTAGCTATAGTCTGTATAAAATAGTAATATACCTATAGATTCTGCTTTCTTATTATTATAAGCTAGCTATACTATTAGTAATAGTAATACCTAATTATTCTATTTATAGTTGCAGTATATTTATAAATACTATTTTAATATTCTATTTATCTATTTAGTTTATCTATCTATTTCTAGGTAGTATAATATAGATAGTTTCTTCTTAATTCTATATTCTGCTATAAGTGTACTCTAGAAGTTAGATATAAATAGCTTATCTTAGTTACTAATAATTATCTTTAGTAATCCTCTTAATTATATAATTTAATTAATAATAATTCTTACTAGTTAAGGTGTAGTAAAGTTCTTCCTAAAAGGTATAAATTCCGCGCCTTTTATAAATTAATCTATAATATTAAGAATTCTATTATACTTAAATCCTATTACTTTATCTGCAGACTTAGGTAAGTTAGTAATAAAGTCTATAGTAATATCTTCCTAAGGTTTAGTTAGTATTAGTATTAGCTATAACTCTCTATATAGTATATAGGTTATATACTTATTCTATTAGTAAGGTACATATTTCTTAATATACTATTTAACCTTTATTTTAAGGTTTAGTATATTATAATTTCTTTAGATAAGTTCTATAGTCCTAGATACTCCTATATACCTATATACTAGATTATTATAATATTATTAGATAAGTTCTTTATAAAATTCTTCTAGTATTTCTATTATAGTTTATAAGATTATAAGAAGGTTATATACTAGGCTAAGGGTTCTATCCTTATTTATTTATAAGATAAGTATATTAACTTCTAGTAGTCCTTTAGTAAGGTTATATTATCTACTTAGAGTATTAGCTCTTCTATTATCCTTTTCTAGAGTATATATAATTCTAAACTTATATTATCCTAAAAGCTCTAACTATTATACTTATCTTTAATTTAATTATTTTATTATTATAAAGTATATAAGGTTCTTATAGTTAGAGTAGATTATTAGTTTAGAATAACTTTCTATATATACTCTCTAGTATTCTAGCGCATTAATAATAGCTAATAACTCTTTATTATAGATATTATATTACTCCTCTAGTCTAGAAAACTTTCTTAAGTAGTATACTACTAGATACTACTTACTATCCTTTTCTTATAGTGCTGTAGCTTCTTCTACTAGATTAGAAGTATCTATTTTAATTTTTAGTAGTTTTCTACTTTAGAATACTATTAGGACTAGTTTCTTAATATATACTTCTTTTAGTGTATTAAAGGCTTATTATTAGCTTTTACCCTATCTCTATACTACTTCTTTTTATATAATTTATATAAGTAGTAAGAATATCTTTATAAAGTCCTTAATAAATTATTAGTTAAAGTTAATAAATCTAAAGAATAATTATATATCCTTAACTTTCTTAGGTTCCTTCTATTCTTTAATTACCTTAATTTTACTTTTACTAATTTATACTCTATTAACTCCTACTATATATTCTAGGAATTCTACTTCTTCCTTATAGAATTTATATTTTATAGGTTTAAGCTCTAGGCTATATACCTTTAGTTATCTAAGTACTTCTATAATATATTTTATATATTCTTCCTTATTTTCTAAGTATATAAGGATATTATCTAGGTATATAATTATATAGTTATTAAGGTATTCTTATAATATATTATTTACTAATTCCTAGTATAATACTAGTATATTAGTAAGGCTAAAAGGTATAACAGTATATTTAAAGTATCTATATTAGGTTCTAAATACTATTTTCTATTCTTTACCTTATCCTAATAAGGTTATATACTCCTCTTAGGTCTAAAGTAGTAAAGATCTTAGCTTATAAGAGTCTGTTATATAGCTCTTAGATATTTAGTAATAGGTAGTAATTTTTCTTTATTATTGCATTTAGCTTATAATAGTTAATATATAGTTATAGCATTTTATCTTTCTTTAGTATAAATAGGACTAAATATCCTACTAAAGACTTAGATTTTTATATAAAACCCTTTACTAAATTTTCCTTAATATAGTTTTTAAGTACTTTAAGCTCTTTCTTAGATAGTTAGTATATTAGTTTAAACTCTAGGTATTTCCTATCTTTAAGTTTAATCTTATAATCCTATTTCTAATATACTAGTAGTACTCTTAAGCCTACTTTCTTAATAAATATCTTAATAAATTTATTATATTTCTTAGGTATCCTTTAGAGTAATACTTTCTCTTTATCTTCTCTTATACTGTCTTCTATACTATATATAGAGTTAAGGTCTTTTTTTTTTACTTTCTAATTCTCTAGTAGAAGCTTAGGTACTCTTAGTTTTAAAGTAACTAATATTATTATCTTCTTATCTAGTAAGTAACTATCTATCCTTATTCTAGGAATACTAATAGAATTTATATCTTAGTTATTCTTTAGTAAGACCTATTAATTCTTCTAATTAATATCTAGATTATAGTCTCCTAGCTATAGTAGCCTTAATATAGTATTATAACTAGCTTTATTAAGAATATTAAAGGTTACTCTATAGTATATATAGGGGGTAATATACACTATTATAGTTACTTCTTTTATAATCTAACTTTATAAACTATTAGCTATAGTTACTTTATAGAGTTTCTCTTTTTATATAGAGTAGAGTCTAGCTCTACTTACTACTTTTATAGAGATATAGTTATCTTATAAACCTAAGTTAATTATTACTTCTATAGGGTAGTTCTTCTCTTCCTCTTCTACTAGTATTTATATATATAGTACCTCTAATCTAATATTAAAGTATTCTTAGATCCTTAATTACTATCTAGTTCTAGGGGTGCTATTATCTCTAAGTTAAGCTCCTTATTTCTTTCTAAAAAAGATTACTTATTAAATCTATTATATAGCTTCTCTATATTATAGCATATATAATTAGGTACTATATATATATACTATATTTTATTAAAATATTAGTTATTAATAGTAAGGGTCTTTACTACTACATTTTTATTTATTTATCTATAAAAGTAGTTTATTATTCTCTTATCCTATAAGTAATCCTAGTATTTATTCTTTTAATAGTTAAAGAATTACTATTTATACTTATTTCTAGGTAAGGGAAAGTAGTTACTTTTATACTTTACTATATAATAAGTATTACAGTAGTTATAGTAATATAATCTATAGTGCAGACTTATATATATTAGGTTTTAGTAATCCTTATTATAGCAAATTTCTAGTATAATATATTTATTTTTCTTTATTATCCTTAGTATCTATAGTTAGGGGCCTAGACAGTACTTATCTCTTATAATGCATCTATTATATCTAAGCTAGCCTTTAGTCTACTTATACTTAAGATATTAGTTTTAATATATTATATAGTATTATCTTTTAACAGGCTGTCTATCTTCTATAACTTTTTATAAGATACTAGTGTTGTATGCGTATAGGTATCCCTAAGGGATATCCTTTACTTCTAATAGTATAACTTCTATACCTAGATATATCTTAAAGTTACTATATCCTAGGGCTTTAGATTTAATTATTATATTATAAAGCTTAGGTAGTTCTCTAGTAGGTTATTCTTCCCCTTTATTTATAGGTTTAATTATTTCCTATAAGCTAGTACTATATTTAGTATTATAACTACCTCTACTAATAGTATTAATATAATATTCTACTTTATTCTTACTACAGCAGTCTCTAAGGAAGTATCCTATCTTCCTACAGCTATAGTATTCTAGGTTCTTTTTACCTTTACTACCTTATTAGTATATTATCTTCTAGTACTTCCTTTCCTTTCTTTTAATTATATTAATATATATAGGTTTAGGCTCTTTAGAAGTATAGTAACTAGTAGTATAGTTATTCTAGTAGTAAATAATATTTTATCTTAGCCTTCTCTTATTTAGTTATCTAGTTATCTTCTTTTTATAGGATTATTCTTCTAATATAAGTTTATATAACTAATTATTAAGTTAGATTACTTCCTTATAGAGTTCCTTTATATTATAGATATTAGCTCTAGTTTATATAAGTTCTAGTTATATATTAGGTTTTAATCCTTGCTTATATATTTATTAGAGTATATTATTATCCTATTAGGCGATTTCTATATAGTATTAGAATATTATAGTATAGTTAGCGTAAGACTTAGTTTATTATAGGGTCTATAGCTTCTACTTTATAATAGTCTTTTCTATAGAAGGTAAGAAGATCTCTCTAAGACATTTCTTAAAGAGGTCTTAGTCTTCTATAAGTACTTTATTTTTAATATTATCTATATTCTAATTCTAGTATCTTATAAGGATTAGAGTTACCTATAGTTTAGCAGTTCCCCTTATATATATAGATATAATAGAGACTTTATTAGCTTTAAGGATCCTTTTATTAATATAAAAGTGTTAATTAAATTAAAGGATCTACAGCTTAAGTTTATCCTTATCTCTATAATATAGATTAGGCTATTATAGCTTAAGTCCTTATAATAGTAGTCTAGATACTAATAAGTTTAGGGTAAGAGTTATTTTAGTATTACTTATCTTAAGGGTGTTTAAAATATAAAAGCTAGGGTAAGTTAAGAGATTAGAGTAGGCTAATTAATATTAAGCTTAATACTTAAGGAATTATTCTGTAAGAGAGTAGACTAAAATAATAAGGTTAGGTTCTAAGTAAGTATATTAAATAGCTAATAACTTAGATTAAATATAATAATCTATAAGGGTTTATTATTAAGATCTATATACTTTAACCTATTCTACAGTCCTATACTTATTCTACAGTCCTATACTATAGAATTATAGGTATACTGTAGGATTATAGGAAGTCTATATAACTATTCTATAGTCTTACTCTATTCTATACTAAGCTGTATAGAATATAGGATTACGTAACCTTCTGCAGGGTAGCGTTATCTATTAGTCTAAAAGTGCTAACCTTCTTGCTAACCTAGCAGGTTACTATTATTCTATTACTACTTCCCTTATAACTGCTTAAGCCCCCTTCTTAGGTTTGTAACAACTAGATATAAACTGGAACTAATATAAGATAAAACTTAATAGTTGAAATTAAGGTCTTAAAAGGTATTAGGGGTTGAAAACCTAATACCTACTTAATAATATAATTTATATATATATTAAGTATATTTATAGTCTTTTTTTATTAATTATATAAGCTTATACTGCTTATTAATAATTGTTTTACAAATTTTTTGTAGATATTAGAATTTTTCTAACTTTCTATATTTTTAGAAAGTTAGGGTATTTTAAGTTTTTAATACTCTTAACTAATTACTAAGGTACTTATTACAATTCCTAAGGAATACACCCTATTATTAGAACTATAGGAGTAAATAATACTATAGTAAGCCTGCCTTAGATACGTAAAGCATTATATAATATAATCTATACAGATTAGAAGGCTTAGTAAATAGATTAGTAATCTGTAATCTATACAATCTATACCTCTTAGCAAACAGATTAAATAGATTAGTAAGGATCTCTTTTATATATAGATCTTATTAATAAATACCCTTTATTTATTATATTTAACTTAAGTTAGTTACTAGTAATATATTATTACTTCTTTATAGAAAGCCCCTGCCTTTACTATCTTACTTAATAATTCTATCCTATACTCTTACTAGAAAGAAGCCCTTTACTAGTTTAGTTAGATTAGACCCTATCTAGATACTCCTTACTCTATCTACAAAAACTAATACTAATATACTACTAATATAGACTCTCTAATTATTAGTTACTTAGTAGGAACCTTAATACTTTAAATACCCTTAAGATAAGTAATATTACTATAGATACCCCTAATACTTTCTAAGCCTTTAGAACTACTACTTAAGGTAATAAGCCTAATCTCTACTATAGAGACTGCTATAAGCTTAAGATATAGATCTTCTAGATAGACTACTACTTTTATATTAAAAGAGATAAGATTAAAGATACTAATAAGGTTATTCTTACTTTAACCTATATAAAAGGTAATACTAAAAAATAGGTAGAACCTATTATATAAAAATATATAGATAATAAAGTTATAAATAAAGATAATACTAGGCTTATAGAAAACTAGCCTGCCTTTAAAATCTACCTCTAATAAGTCTTCTTACCTATTAAGGAATCTATTATTACTAAATAGAAGATCTAATAGCTTTAATAGACTACCTCTATTATAGACTATAATACTATCTTTAAATAGTATATAGAATATATCTCTTAGAATAAGAATACTCTTAAATATATATATAAATAAGGACTTAAGTTAACTATCTATAAAGAACTTATAAGAACTAATATAGAAATTTATACTCTTATAGACCTTATAAGTAAAGCTAGATAACTTAATAATAACTTATATAAACTTAAGCTAGAAGAAAGGAGTTACTAATAACCTATAGCTAACTAAGATAAAGTATATAGTAACTCTAGCTAAGACTAGAGGAAAACCTATTACTAAATAAACTAAGAACGCTCCTAAAGCTAATATATACTAAAGAACCTTAGCTATTACTAATTTATAGAACCTAAACTAATATACCTAAATAATATTATATAAGGGAAATATATTTTAATTACCTAAGATAAGTATTAGAATAGAGATAAGAAAGATATTACCTACTATAAGTATTAGAAGAAAAAATATATAGTATAAGACTATTACTTTAAGAATAAGGTAGTCTAATAACTTAATATACTTACTAAAGCTAAAGAACCTAACTTAAATAAAGAATAGCTTATAGTTATATCTAACTTAGAGAAAGATACTTAATACTATAAAGACCTTATTTATAAGAAAGACTTTAAGGAATATTCCCTTAGCCTATAAAAGAAGATTAAGATTAACTACCTCTTAAGAGAAAAAGCAGTAGCTAAGAAAGAATAAGAAAGATTAGCTAATAGACTGTAACTCTAAGTATACTTTAATAAGCTAGAAGAGAAAGGATATATTATAAAGTATTCTAGCCTATAAGAAATAATACTAAGGAATAAAAAAGTTAACCTTAGTTATCTTAATAAATAGACCTACTAAAAGACTCTTAAATAATGCGCTATACTATACCCTAGAAAGTATAGCCTATATCCTAGAATATAAGTTTCTAGACTATAAAACTAGAAATTAGATAAAGAGAACTATAATCCTAAAGATAGAGTATTAACACCTAATAAATTAGTAATATATATACTACTAGATAGCCTTAAGCTAAGATACTAAAATATAATACTAAGATAGACTAATAACTAGGTAAAACTTAAGAAGAAAACCCTTTAATATAAGAAGAAGAAGACCTAGCTTAAAGAAGAATATAACTATATATAAGATAAAATAGTAGAAGAAAAATACCCTTATATATAGAAATCTAATAAAGAATAAATACCTAGCTAGTATAAGACTACTAAGAAAGCCTATTAGTAGAGAAATAATAAATATATTAAAGTAATATACAGTATTTAATACCTTATAGACTACTATAATCTTAAGTATAGTAGCCTCTACTAGAGTATATACCTAGAATAGTACTATACAGTATACTATAATAGTAAGATAAATAAATACTTTCTAACTAGAAACTACTAAGAGAAGTATAAGATAGTACCTTACTTTTATATAGATACTATATATTCTAAATACCTTTTTAATAAGTAAAAGTTTAAATACTTTTTAGAAAGTATAGATATAGAATAAGTTATATATATAATAACCCTTAATAGTAACTATTTTAACTAGAGCTAGTAAGTATACTTTAGCCCTAAATACTAACTATACTATACTATAAAGAAAGTAAATAGATATATAAAGGAGGATCCTTTTTTAGAAGAGTAATTAGCAGCCCTTAGTATAGCTATAATACTATTAACTTAGTAGGACTTCTTAGACTTAAACTAAAAGTTAATAGATATTAGATAAAGGTATTATTAGACTTAGGGTTATAAGTTAACTTTATCTCTAGACTAGTACTACTTTAAGTAGGACTTAAAGCGTACTATAAAGATAAACCCTATCTACTTTATATTATAAATAGAGAAAGTATACCTAAAGAATTAATAGTATAATATAAAACTATTATAAATATTTCTATCTAAAACTATACTAGAAAGCTAGCCCTAGATATCTTTAGTTTAGCTAACTATAATATTATATTAGGACTTCTATAGTTATAAGAGAATAATCTAAAGATTAATTAGAAAACCTAGACCCTCTTATTAGAGAATTAGAATAATATAACTAATTTAGAACCTATATACTAATAGTATTTAATAGTAGATAAGAAGATAATTAATAATATTACTTTATATAAGATATATTTCTTAAAATAAATAGTTAACTTAGATAATTAAGAATAGTATACTAATATATTATAAGTATTAGAGAAATATATAACTCTAGATATTCCTAAATAATATAAAGAGTTTAAGAAACTATTTTAGAAAGAGTAAGGACCTACTACTTTACTAAAGTATAAGAAATAGGATTATAAGATTAAACTAATACCTAGAAAAGAACTAGGATTCTACTCTATATATAAACTCTTAGAAAAAGAGCTAAAAGTAATAAGAAAATATATTAAGGAGATATTAGAAAAGAGATTTATATAAAGAAGTAAATTACCTATAGGATACCCCTTATTATTTATACTAAAGAAGAATAGTAAACTAAGACTTTATATTAATTTTAGGAAGCTTAATAAAATTATAATTAAGAACTAATACCTACTTCTAAATATTAGAGAATTAAGGAATTAATTAGCCTATACTAATATCTTTATAGTACTAGACTTATATAGAGTATATAACCTAATATATATAAAAAAAGGTAAAGAATAGAAGATAGTATTTAGAATAAGATATAGATATTATAAATACCTTATTATACCCTTTAGCCTTATAAATATACTAGTAATATACTAGAAATTAATAAATAATATATTATAAGAATACTTAGATATATTTATTATAGTCTACCTAGATAATATTCTTATCTACTTAATAGATAAGAAGGAATATAAAGGATATATATAAATAGTCCTTAAACTACTATAAGAAAATAATCTAGTAGTTAATCTTAATAAATATAAATAGTACTAAGAAGAAGTAGAATTTCTTAAATATATAGTTAGAAAGAATAGAGTATAGATAAGTAAAGATAAAATCTAAGTAGTAAAAATATAGCCTATACTAAAGATAGTAAAAGATATTTAATCTTTCCTTAGATTTATTAACTTTAATTAATAGTTTATATAGAACTTCTTAAAGAAAGCTATTCTACTTATAAATTTAATAAAAAAGGAAAACCCCTTCTACTAGACTAAGAAATAAGATAAGGTATTTAAAGTACTTAAGTAAGCTTATATTAAACTACTAGTTTTAGTATTCTTTAGAAGTAAAGAACTACTATATTTTAAAATAGATATATTAGATCTTACTATAGGTATATACATAAAATAAGAAAGAAATAGAAAATAGTACCTAATTATATACTATTTAAGAAAGTTTATAAGTATAGAAGAAAACTATAATATATATAATAAAGAACTACTTACTATTATAGTTATACTAGAATATTAGAGAGTCTATATAGAAAGCTGCTTAGACCTTCTAATCTTTTTAAACTATAAGAACTTAGTTAACTTTATAACTACTAAGGTCCTTAATTAATAATAAGTTAGATAGATAGAGCTACTAAGATAATATAAGTTTAAGATTATCTATACTCTAGGAAAAGATAATAGTAGAGTAGATACTCTTAGCTAGAGAATAGATATTACTAGAACTAAGGAGATTATTAAATCTATAGTCTTATAATAATATAAAGATAGATCTCTTAGACTAGCTTAAAGTATTAATAACCTACTACTTATAGTTAGAGTAGAAGTACTAGAAGAACTCTAAGAAGAAATTATCTAATAATACTATAATAATCTAGTATATAGATATTCTAGAATTACTTAGATAATAGAACTAATTTAGTAAAACTATTAGTTTAAGAATATATAGGATAAAGTATCTATATATATTAAGAAGTATATAGACTGTTAAAAGAATAAATATAGTACTTATATACTATATAGAGAAATACAGCCTATAGAACTACTCTAAGAACTCTAGACTAATATCTTAATAGACTTTATAATAGAATTACTACTATTAAAAGACTCTACTACTAGATTATCCTATAACTTAATACTTATTATAGTAGATTACTTTATAAAGTATACTATAATAATACCTTTTAGATAGAACTATATAGTATAATAACTAGCCTATATTATTAAGAATTAATTAATTAGAGACTATAGTATACTAAAGATAATTATTAGTAATAGAGATAAGCTCTTTACCTTAAATTATTAGGCTATACTTATAGTAGAAATAGAGATAAAGTAAAAGTTATTAACTACTTACTACTCCTAAATAAATAGTTAAATAAAATAAACTAATAGGACTATAAAGATCTATCTAAAAATATACAGTAATACTAGTTAGAATAACTAGGTCTTACTATTAGTAATAGTATAGATAGCCTATAATAATAAAATATTAGAAGCTATAGGCTAGATACTATACTTTATAAACTATAGAAAATATTCTAACCTATTCTAGAAAATACTACCTAGTATAAGAGTAGATATAGTAATACTAAATACTAAAGAAATAAAGAAAGTATATAACTTAATAAGTATAAAACTTAAATATTTCTAGGATTAGAGTATCTAATATACTAATAGGAAAAGAAAAATAGTACCTTAGCTAAAAGAGAGGGATAAAGTCTATCTTTATATAAAAAACCTTTAAATAAAATAACTAAGTAAAGGACTTAATAATATTAAAGTTAGACTATTTTTAATTTCTAAATATAATAGACTTATTATATATATACTTAAGTTACTATATAATATAAAGGTCTACCTAAGGTTCTATATTAACCTATTAGAACCTGCTACCCTAGAAATACTACTCTAGACTAAATAGTATTATAAACTTAAAGAAGAAAGTAAAATTAAAGTTAAAAAAATATTAAGTAATAAAAGCAACCCTATAATAAAGGGCTCTAACTACTTCTACTTAGTAAAATAGAAGAGATACCTAAGCTTAGAAAATATATAGGAACCTAAAGAGAACCTAGTAAACTATTAGGAGAAAATTAAATAGTACTAGAAGAAATACTATATACTCTAAAGATATAGAGTATAATTAAGAACTACTAACTAGCGTAATATTATAAAGAGCCTCCTAAGTCTTAAGAGGAAAATCTTTAAAGGCACCCTAGGTACTAGGGGATAGATAAAGATTAAAACCCTCTATAGAACCCTTAGGTAATAATAAAATATCTAATAAAGTAGCCTCCTCTAATACCTTAATTTCCTATAACTCTACTATAATTATATCCTCTATATAATAATTAATTAAATCTATTTATTTTCTAAGACGCTCTTTACGCGCCTATATAATATATAACTCTTCTAATACTTACTTATAAGCCTTAACTATAGTATTCTACGTATCTACTAATTCTTTTATCTTCTATTATAACTTATACTTTTATAATACTAATAATAAAAACTTAGACTAAGTAATATAGATATTATACCTCTAATTCTTATAGTAATAAGTACTATATTTTCCTAATTATATATATACTGTATAAATATAACTATACTTCTAATATAAGAAATACTTCTAAACTATAATATCTCTAAATAAGTTAATAAAATTAGTAAGTTTATAATAATAAGTAGTGCTAAGGGGAACTTTAGAAATAGATATTAGAGAATAAAGTAACTTAGGTATAGTAAGGGAATATAAAGGTAGATATAACTTACTTATAATATAGAGCAATACTAGTTATAAGCTAAGATATTACATACGCACTATAACTACTACTATATAGATAAACTCTTAGTGCTAGTTATACTTTACACTAATTAAGAATAACTTTTATAAACTCTATAATTATAAAAACTCTAGGATTCTATAAATAGCTAGAGTATATTAACCTCCTACTTATATAAACTAATTAATTCTAAAAACCTAAGGCTTATAGAAACCTAGCTTAAGGACAAACTATAAGAGAGAAGGGAGATAGTATTATAATCCCTAAGGAATATACTCTGTTATTAGAACTATAGAAGTAAATAATACTATAGTAAGCCTGCCTTAGATATATAAAGTATTATATAATATAATCTATATAGATTAGAAGGCTTAGCGAATAGATTAGTAATCTATAATCTGTATAATCTATACCTCTTAGTAAATAGATTAAACAGATTAGTAAGGATCTCTTTTGTATATAGATCTTATTAATAAACGCCCTTTATTTATTATATTTAACTTAAGTTAGTTACTAGTAATATATTATTACTTCTTTATAGAAAGCCCCTACCTTTACTATCTTACTTAATAATTCTATCCTATACTCTTACTAGAAAGAAGCCCTTTACTAGTTTAGTTAGATTAGACCCTGTCTAGACGCTCCTTACTCTATCTATAAAAACTAACGCTAATATACTACTAATACAGACTCTCTAATTGTTAGTTACTTAGTAGGAACCTTAACAGTACTATAATTCTTATAATAGAAAATTAATAGTAGAAAGTTTAAATTCTATTTAGAAAATAGTAATTATATATTATAAACTAGTCTGTAATAATTTTTTGTAAACCTAAAAAAGTTAAGGTTGTTTATAATTAACTTCTTATAGCTTAATTTATATATAATAATTTCTTAAGCTTTTTCTTAGCTTAATATATAGTATAAGTACTTAGATTTTAATAAGACCTATCCTATTACAATAGTCTTTAAATTTTTTAGTACTAGTAGGCTTAGTAAGGTTATTAGCTAATATAGTAATAGTATTTTTATATACTAGATCTATATTATTACTTAATAGATTTTCTCTTATAAAGTAATAGGTAATATCTACATACTTTATTCTAGTGTAATATATTAGATTCTTAGCTAGTTTAATAGTACTTAAACTATTAGTTTTAATAATATTTAGTTTATTAAAATAACTAGTAAAATCTTCTATAGACTTAATACTAGATAGTTCTTTTATAAAATTTTGTAGATATATAGATTCTTTAGTAGCTTCTTTTAAAGCTATATATTTAGCTTCTGCAGAACTTATAGCTACTGTTTTTTGTAGTTTAGATAGCTAACTAATAGCTATACTATTAGAGCTATAATTATCTTTAATATTATTTAATATAAAGATATTACTAGTAGTAGATTTTCTTAAATCTAAATTACTCCCCTAATCTAAATTACTAACTCCTATTAAATTAATACTTTTATTACTTAATAAAGTATTATTAATAGAGTTATTAGATTTTATAGATTGTATAGTTAAATCTAAGCTGTAGTTTCTAGTAGATACTAAATAATTAAAAACTTTATTTAAGTAATTATAGTATTCTATACTAGGATTACTTATAAATCTAGCTAAATAATTAATACTATAGACTAAATTAGGCCTAGTAAATATAGTTAAATATATTAAGCTGCCTATTTCTTTTTAATAGTCTTTAATAATAGTATTATTATTTATATCTTCTAGATTTTTAGATAGTTTTACTCCTATAAGTAGAGGTATTTTCTTAGGTTTATTATTAAGCTTATTATATTTTTCTAATAGCTTAGAAATAAAAGATCTTTATATTATAATTAGAGATCTTTTAGATCTATCTCTAATTACTTTTATACCTAAAAACTCTTTTATTTCTCCTAAGTTTGTAATATCTAATTTAGATACTTTAGTTAAATCTTTATATAGATTATTAACTAGTTCTAAATTACTAAAAAATACTAGAATATTATCTATATATATAGCTAATATAATAGGTTTATATTTATATATAAAAATGCTATTATCTATTCTTAAACTATTAAATCCTAATTCTTCTAGGATTCTAGTTAAGAATAGTTGCTACTGTCTAGAAGCTTGTTTTAATCTGTATAGAGCTTTATTTAATTTATAGGTTATATTCTTATATTCTTTATTCTTAATAGTCTTTTTAATAAGATCTATAAGATCTTTATTAGAATTATATTCTAATTCCTCTAAAGCTTTATTAAGAATATATTCTTCTAACCCTATAGGTAGTTATATATAAATATTATTACTATTAATTTCTGTATTAGGAAAAGCTTACTTTATATCCTAAGTATAGATTTCCTAATCTAGATAAGTAGAAATAGATAGTAATAATCTAATTATACTAGGCTTAGAAGTACTAGCAAAGATTTCTTTATAATTAATATTATATTATTATAGAAAACCTTTTGTAACCTATCTAGCTTTATACTTTTTAATAGTATTGTCTAGATTAAGTTTCTTATTTAGAACCTAGCAACCTTTAATTATTTTATAATTATTATTATTTATAATTAAATCCTAAGTATTACTTTTAATTAGATCTTCTATATCTAGTTATATAGTAGCTAAATATAGATCTTTATTATTTCTAAGTAAAACTTCTTTATAGGTTTTAGGTTCTAATATAATATTACTAGTATTTAGAATATTATATAATATAGATTTATTATATATATCTTTCTAATTACTAGTAGTACTAGTAATATTTGCTAATTTATCTTTAGAATTAGATATAAGCCTATTAGATCTTCTAATAATAGGTTTCTTAGTAGTTACTCTATTAGAGTTACTATTAGAATTATAATTATTATTAGATAGATCTATAGTAATACTAGGATCTATTTTATTAAATATTTCCTGTATATTATCTTTATTATTAGGTTTATAATAATATCCTTCTATAATTTTATAATCTCTAGAAGTAATAGTTTTATTACTTTTAGGATTATATAGTTTATAAATATTATTAGATATAAACCTAATAAGATAATAAGGAGTAGCTCTACTATCTAATTTCTTAATTAAACTAGTAGGCTCTTTATTATAAGCTAAACTTCTAAAAATTCTAATATTATTAATATTAGGTTTTTTATTATATTTAGCTTTAAAAGAAGTATTATTATTAATAGAACTATTAGGAGTTCTATTATATAGATAAGTAGCAGTAATTATAGCTTCTCCCTAAATTACTTTAGGTAGATTCCTAGATATAATTATTACTCTTACTTTATTAAATAATACCCTATTAATTATCTCTGCAGAGCTATTCTGCTTAGGAGTATAAGGAGCACTATATCTAGTTATAATACCCTTTTTTATTAAGTAATTATTTAAATCTATAGATTTAAATTTATTATCTAATTGTAAAGCTTTTACTTTATTATTATTAAAAGCTTTATTACTATTACTAGAATTATTACTAGAATTTTCTCTAGTACTAATAATAATATCTAGATTAGAATTATCTTTAGCTTCTAATTCTAATTCTGTAATAGTATTTTTAATAACTATAACTATTTCTTTTCTAGTCTTTAAAAGTTTAATAGTTAAGTATTTAGTATAGGTATCTCTAAAAGTTATATAGTATTTATAACCTTTATAAGTTTTAGGTCTAATAGACCTACCTATATCTATATAAATAAGATCTAAGTATCTATTTACTTTTATATTAGATTCTTTATTTATATTTTTAGTTAATTTAGATTATATATAGATTATATAATTATCTAAAGAAACTTTAGCGCTATTAATATCTTTTAAGTTAATAGTATTTTATATACTATTATTAACTAAATTTTTAATTGCACTAATATTTATATATCCTAGTCTTTTACATACTAGTTCTATAGTATTATTATTAATACTAATTTTTTCCTTATTAGAGTTACTATTAACTAACTCTTTATTAGGAGTAGAATTAGAGTTAGAAATATTATTATCTATTTCTTATATCTCTTCTTCTATTAGTTCTTTACTATTATAATTAGGATCTATTAGATCTAAATTATCTTCTTCTAGCTTAGAATTAAAATTACTACTAATATTATTATTAATAGTAAATATATTTAGAGTTATTAAAGATTTATTATTATAATAATCTTTAGAAGCTTTAATACTATTAAAAGAGAATATAGTTACACCTCCTAAGTAATTTCCTATACTTAATAGTTTATTACTAGGTATATATAGTTTACTATTATCTTTATTAAAAGATAATTTAAATCCTTTAGAAGTAATTAAGTTTTAAGTTATATTTGCTACTATATACTTATAATCTTTATTAAGATTGTTAAGTAATAGAGTAACTAGAAATTTATTAGGTAGCTTAATAGATTTAGCTACTAGACTATTATTAATTCTTATAAAAGAATTAATATATAATTCTAGATTTCCTTTATAACTAGTAAGAGTATTATTAATTAAATCTTTAGATAAGATAAACTTACTACTAAAACCTTTAGATTTATATAAATTTTGTAAGGTAACCTAGAGTTCTTTTAGATTATTTATAAATCTAGTTTATAGTAGTAGGCTATCCTCTAGAGATAATCTAATAATAGATAAAGCTTTAGCTGAGATTAAATTAGCTACTACTATATTATTATAGTTTTTAATAGCAGATATAGCTGCTTCTTTAACTAATATAGTATATACTCTAATAGACTAAATATTATAATTAATAGAACCCTTAAGTTTATTAATTTTAAAGTTTGTATTTTTTAGCTATATTTTAGAATTATAATAAGTATATTACTTATAGTATATATAAATATACTTAGATAGTTATTTTTAATAGTATTAATTATAACTATAAAAGGAGTTTATAAATATTAATTTTTTAGTTTTATATAATTAAGTTTACTAGTACTTTAATTATATTTACTAAAAGTTAAAGATTTATAAATACCTTAGTAGTTTACCTTAGTAAATACTAAAATTTTATTAATTTTTTAAGTTAATTATTAAAAATAATATAATAGCTCTAAGGCTTAGTTTTCTAAATAATATAGTGTATTATATAGTAAACTTTTATTTTATTTTATTTTTATAATTTTAGGGCAAAAATTACACTAGTTATAAGTAAAAAGTCTAATTATAGATAAAGTGCTTATTTCTTAAGGTCCTTAAGGTTTGTAGAGTACCTTAATAAATCTTAGTTTAGAAATACTAATAGTAATTTTAATTTGCAAGCTATTACTAAGATTTTTAATATTTTTAAAAGCTATTACTATAAGGTTTTATATTCTTCTAAAACCTAGTATATACTAACTAATACTAATTTATAAGATAAGAAAGTTTTAAGTTTTTCTTAGAATTCTTTATATAATTAATTATTTAAAATAATTAATAACTAATAGCTTTATTTTACTAAGAGTTTATAAAATATTACTATAAAAAGTTTTTTTTTTTTAATAGAATTATTTTCCTATTAAAGTTAAGCTTAGAATAATTTATAAAGTTTTGTAACCTTAACTATTAAGTATTAAGGTAGTAAATTTTAAGATTTAAGATTTTTAGACTTATTTTAATACTTTTAACGCAAAATAGGCTTCTATTAGTAGTAATTTTTATAGTTTATAAATTACTACTAATAGAAGATTATTTATAGGATAATAATCTAAAAGCTTATATAATAAGTTTTAATGCTAATTTCCTTAATCTATTATTTTACTACTAATCTTATAGTTTTTAGTTTAAAAGCTTAATTAAAAGCAGCAAGACTTCTATTTTCTTTTATAATAAAATTCTTCTTAGCCTAAAACTAGATACTGCTAGTAATAGTTTTTTATTATAGATATATTACTTATAGTAATATATAGATAATATAGCTGCTAGGCAATCTTATTATAATTGCTAATTTGCTTTTACTTATAGAAGGGAGTAACTCTTAGTCTGCCTAGGCAAGCTTCTATAGATAAACTCTAGATTATATAATTATAAATAGCAAAAAGCTAAATATAAAAATATAAACAGGTGCTATTTAACTAGCAGTAGAGCAAGCAGGGATTATACAACGAATAGAAGTTAAATTATACTAATTTATAATTTAATAACTACTAAAATACTTAAGTTTCTTCTAGTATTTAGAAAATTATATAATCTGTAATTTTTATCCTAGAATATATAATAATACTAGCTAAAAACTAGCTTAACTAAGTAGTTCCTCTAGCAGAACTAAATAGCTTAAAAAGCTAATTTTAAACTAATTTATTAAATATAATAGTTTATATTAAGTTATAAACTCTAAAATAATTACCTCTAGTAAGCTAGAGGTAACTTTATCTTACTAAGCTATAAAAATAGTAAAGTAATATATAAAATTCTTAGAAAGCTTATAAGCGCCCCTAGGCTTATAACCTATAAGAAAGTAGAGGTAATAATAACTACTTCTTAATAAATAGAAGAAGCTACTAAGAATAATATATAAATAAATAACTTAGTAATATACTAAGTAAGAGTAGTAAAGATAGTAGAATAGTTATTATATTTAATTTAGAGTACTATTTAAAAGTTAAGATCTTATCTCTCTATATATAAAAGTATTAGCAATAGATTTAGATCTAAAATAATAGACTAATACTAGCGTAGCTACTCAGATATAGAAATATTACTAATACTAACTTGATTTATTTAGTTTATTTAAGCAGTTATCTAGCTCTAAAATTAGTAATTTAAATATATCTGATTAGAGCTATTTCTGGGTCTGAGATTTTTAGAATCTTAGATTAACTAAATTAATCTAACTTAACCAGATCATTTAGGTTAGAGAAACAATCTTATATAATAGATAGAATTACTATAAATAAGCTTACTAATAAGATAATAAATAATATAATACTAATAAAATTAGATATTAATTATTTATTTCTTTATACTTAGTAATTAGAAAGCTTTACTTATAATCTAATATTAGACTTACTAAATAATTTTTTAGTATTTTAGAAAGCTTATAGAATAAAGTTCTATAGTTTTACTAAGTAGTAAATTTACTAGCTAAGTTTAGCTTAGTATCTAAGAAAGTTAAAATTTTAGCTAAGAGCTTATTCTTAACTTTAGCTCTTTTCTTAGCTTTCTAGTACTATATCTAAATTATATAGTATAAAATAGTATATTTATACTATATAACTAGTATTTATTAAAGTATGCAGTAATCTAGATCCTTAGCGTAAACCTTTTTTATAAGGTTTACAGCACAATTCTATTAAATTTAGGGTTAATCGCGGCTTAAATCCGGATCTAACTAAGAAAGGTATAGCTGTTTAGATAGATTCTATATATATATACTTGTATAATTACCTCCTTAGAAGCCTTAGAGAGGTTAATATAATTAATTCTCTTATATTAAGTTTCTACCCAATTTACTAGGTAATCTAGAACTTTAATAGTATTTCTATTTTTAGAAACTTTAATTACTCTTAGTAATTACTAGAGTAATTAAAGAGTAAGAGTAAGAGTAATTACTATTACTATAGAAAAGAGTAAGAGTAATTACTCTTACTTAAGTAAATAGCAACTCTACTTATAAACTATAAGAAAGTAAAGATAATAATAACTACTTCTTAATAATAGAAGAAGCTACTAAGAATAATATATAAATAAATAACTTAGTAATATACTAAGTAAGTAGTAAAGGTAGTAGATTAGTTATTATATTTAATTTAGGGTACTATTCTATATTTAAGATTTTATCTCTCTATATATATAAAAGTAATAGTATTAGATTTAGATCTAAAATATTAGACTAATACTAGCGTAGCTACTTAGATATAGAAATATTACTAATACTAACTTAATTTATTTAGTTTGTTTTAGTAGTTATCTAGCTTTAAACTTAGTAATATAAATATATCTAATTAGAGCTATTTCTAGATCTAAGATTTTTAGAATCTTAGAGTAACTAAATTAACTAACTTAACTAGATTAATTAAGTTAGAAATAAAAACTTATATAATAGATAAAGATACTATAAGTAAGCTTACTAATAAGATAATAAATAATATAATACTAATAAAATTAGATATTAGTTATTTATTTCTTTTATAGTTACTAATCTAATATTAAAGTATATAGTAGTCTAGCTACTTAGTATACGTTTTATATAAGAATTATAGTATAATTATACTAAACTTAGAGCTAAGAACTATACCTAAAGATACTAGATCTAACTAAAAAAGGTATAGTTATCTAGAAAGATTTAGGTATATATTCTTAAATAATTACCTTCTTAGAAGCCTTAGAGAGCTTAATCTAATTTATTCTCTAATATTACTAAGCCTTTAATTATTTACTATATAATTCTAAACTTTAATACTTAGATTACTATATATAAGAATAGAGATTAAAGCTTAAGAAAATCTATTACTAAAGAACTTTATATATACTCTAATCTTCTATAGTTAATTAATAGTGATCTATCTTCTAAGTACTTCTAAACTTGAGCTGCCTGTATCAGTATGCGAGAGCTACCCCACCTGCCCCACTATATACTGCTAGGACCCTGAAACACAACATCATGGCGGTGACGAAAGCGCAGAGACTAGACTTTAGAGTACACATCCGTCCCCAACAACCCCAGCTTGACTTGTAACCAACGCGTGCGTGTCGGGTCGCCCTATCTATCTTTGAAGTGATCATGTCCCTAGTCTCAGGTATGCTGGGTTGCCAATATTCCCAATCTTGTCCACCGAACTTTTACTCACATAGACAGAGGCCATTTGGGCTGCCTCGCCCACGACGACGCGTGGGCAGCCGACTCCCCTCTCGGCGGACCCCAAAGGCGAACGGATTGCATACGCGTCCGGCAAATCCATCTTCCTGCGATCCATCGACGATCCAGCCATCAGTACTCAGTACACACAGCATACGGCAGCGACAACCGTGGCGCGCTTCTCGCCGTCTGGCTTCTACGTGGCCAGCGGAGACGTCTCGGGCATTGTGAAAGTGTGGGATTGCGCGGGCGAAGGAGCGACCAAGGGCGATTACCATATCATCGCTGGCCGCATCAATGATATCGCCTGGGACGGCGACTCGCAACGCATTATTGCCGTTGGTGATGGCAAAGAGCGCTTCGGCCACTGCATCACGGCCGACAGCGGCAACAGCGTGGGCGAAATCTCGGGCCATTCGTCCCAGATCAATACCGTCTCTATCCGTCAGCAGCGTCCTCTGCGTGCCGCAACCGGCTCCGACGACACCAGCCTTGTCTTCTACCACGGCGCCCCCTTCAAATTCAACACGAGCCTGCGCGGCCAGCACAACCGTTTCGTCTACGCCACGGCCTTCGCCCCAGACGGTTCCGTCTTCGCTAGCGTGGGTGCCGACAAGCGTATCTGGCTCTACGACGGGAGGACCGGTGAGCCAAAGGCACAGATCGGGGACGGCGTGCATACAGGCAGCATCTTAGGCATCTCGTGGGCCAAAGACTCGAAGAAGTTTGTTACAGCTAGCGCTGACCAGACAGTCCGCGTATGGGATCCGGAAGCAGGCAAAGCCATTCAGTCGTGGCGCATGGGTGACGAAGGTGTCGCCAGCATTCCTGACCAGCAGGTCGGTGTCGTCTGGCCTGCAGGTCGCAGCGACGAATTGATTGTCAGTGTGGATTTGGAAGGTAACCTGAATTACCTCGTCGAGGGGAGTGAGAAGCCAACGCGTGTGGTGCGTGGCCACCAGAAGAACATCACTGCGGCAGGCATCTCGGGCTCCACTTTTGCGACAGGCAGCTATGATGGCCGCGTTCTTGCGTGGGACCTCTCTACTGGTCTTGCTGACAAGGTCGTCGGGGCGGTACATTCTAATTATGTGGCTGGCATAGCGACTGCGGAGACCACAGGTGAGGCGAAGTTCCACACAGTAGGCTGGGACGATACCCTGCGGTCCATCTCTGTGCCAAACAGAATATTCACCGGACAGGCGAGCGAACTAGGCTCCCAGCCTAAGGGCATCGCCGCCACATCAGGCCTGGTACTGATCCTGTCGTCCAATTCGATTAACGTCTACAAAGATGGTTCTAAGACAAGCTCACTTACTGTCAAGTATGCGCCAATGGCTATCACTGCGCATGGCTCGATGGTCGCAGTTGGTGGTGACGATAAGCTGGTGCACATCTACACCTTGTCAGACGCAGCACTTAAGGACACTGAAGTCCTCCTACGTCGTGCGACTTCTGCTATATCGGCACTTGCCTTTTCTCCATCTGGCCAGAAGCTCGCCGTGGGCGCTAGCAATGGTAAGATCTATGCTTTCGAAGCATCTGGAGACTTCAAGCTGGTCACCGATAGATGGAGTGCACACACTGCTCGCATCACGTGCTTGGCATGGGACGACAGTGAGAAGCACGCTGCCAGTGGTAGTCTGGACACCAACGTCATGGTGTGGAGCACGGAAGACCCTGGTAAAAGGGTCAAAGCACTGAATGCTCACAAAGATGGCGTTGCCGGCGTTGCATGGGAAAAAACAGGAAAGGTAATAAGCGCGGGTGGTGACGCGAGCATCAAAGTGTGGACTGTCAGCCGATGATTTTGGTACAGAGCACTTTGGAAACACGTAAGTGATATGGTGCGGGTCAGGGAAGTGTCGACTTGGGGGAAAGGACCTCACAATGGGTTCGACGCGGCTCTGCCGTATATGTGAGGCGGATAAGGCAGATGTCATCGATAGGTTATTGGCTACTGTTAGCCTACTTTTGAGCCCACTCGTGGTAGAGTGGTTGACTGCGGCACCCCATCATTTTAATAACCGCGCTACGAATTCTCTGGAAGCATGTGCATACGTATTGTTTCTCCTATATGTGCTTCAATGATCATGTAGCCATAGTAGTGTTGTATCATGATGGACGATCCGAGGCCAAGAGGTCAGTCTCGCTATGTGAGAGCATTGAGTCGAAAGACTCACGGCCAACCAGGTCGTAGCAGCACGATAACGATATGTACCATGGTCGTATGACGGACATGCACAGTGAGGGGCACAAAACGCGAGCTAAATCAATGAGGAATCGCTTCTGTACTGACTGATTGTCAGCCGCGTCTGCCTTATTTGCCTTGTGGTGTGCTTGCCATCCTCACCGCGAGAATCGGCTGTTTCGAGACATCGTTTCAACCCTACTAAAAGCCACCGAGAGGTCCTCCGATGTATGTTATCAGGACCTTGTTAGACGCTACGCCCTACCCAACACCATTCGATGGGTTATATTCTCACGCTTCACTCTCACTTGAAATTATCGTCTGCACGAATTACTTTCCATTCCAAGCGAGTGCAGCACACACCTCTGCGCGACAAGACCAAAATACCGTTTATGCTAAGCCTTGAGCGAGTTTTTGGTTATGTCACAAAATTCCTAACCTTATGCTGAATTCAGTCTCCATTGGATTTAACGGTTGCATCAAACAGTCCTGTCACTTCTTGACAATTCCGTTCCACGAATTTGGCAACCAACACACCGTGCACAACACTTTCAAGATGCAAAGGCAGGTGGAATTGCAGCGCACGTGGCCCATTCAGCACCGTCACTGTCACGACTCAGTCATCTCATGCTCATCATTGTGTAGTTACAAGGCAGCTGCTATCTCTCCGAATCAGTATGCCGCACAGCCTCAAATGCTAGTGGCGCTTACCCCATCACCTGGCACTCTGCTGCAGTCGAAGGACATGGAACGCAAAGACTCGGAGATTTCAAGATCATCGAACCAGCGATGCTTTTGCGGTCCGCAGCATGCTTCGATTGGACACGGTTCAGCGATAGGCGAATTCAATATGTCACGGACATCAACGCAACACTCGCCCATCTCGGCATCAGAATACCCACTATCGAGTCTCGCCCAGCTTCAGACTACGCCGTATCAATTTGACTTCAACAGTCATGGCACACCCAGCAAGGAGCCGATGCTGACTGCATCTTCAGGGGTAGATGCGCAGTATAGCAACTTGCAACTGTCTGACCGGACGGACTCACTGTTCACTTCGAGTCTCGGCGACATACGACCCGCTGGTATGAACGGAATCAGGTGCAGTGGTTTGGCACAGACCGCAAGCAACAAGGATAGGTCATTTGAGCAGTGTCTCAACCTCAACGAGTAAGTTCAACCCATCTGTATGAGGCGACGTTATGAAGCTCTCGTGCAACAATCACAAGGACTTAATTTCCGATCTAAGATCAGTCGAAATCAAACCGACCATGACCAGACTGGAGGTAGAATAACATGCCACGAGTTATCTACATACATGCAAAGCATTTCCGTTGAGGCTGCTACCCAAAAATGGGAGACAGTCTATACCTTCTGAAAACCGGGAACTCTGGAAATAGTGAATTCGCCACTAGTGCTCGCTTTGTTTCAGAAAAAGCATTGTTCCCCATTGATAAACTGTCGATCAAAGACATACATCAGAGTTGGATCCCCGGACAAGTTGGCAAGACCTTCGCTAATCACTCTCTATCACAGGGAATGGTCAGCATAGCAAGAAGCCATATGGTCGTACCTGGAGACCAATCTTGTGTAGAATTGAGATAGGTCACAACCAATCCCAGAGCATTCGCTGGAACTCCCTGGTGCCATGTGACTTCTACGCATAGGCATTTCGGCGTACAATTTCACCACCATCCACAACTCCTCGGTTGGCTGTTTGCTCGAATCACGTTGATCATATTTGGATTTTACAGGCCTGGTAATTCTGTGAAGACCCGACATAAATCGCAAAAAAAAGCTGAGCAAGCAAGCAACACCACATTCATTGAAATAGTGACCAATTGGTTTGTGAACACATCATATGTCCAGTATGTGTCATTTATGTCCAAGTTTCTATGTCGTGCTCTTTATATATTTCTATAGTCAGGGATCCGGCTCAAATGCCTCCTATCATCACCGGGCTCGAAATTGCTTGCAGCCCCCGACAAAGGTCATAGATACACGAAGACTACCCCAGCCATACGAGCGAACACACTCTCGGCCATCTTATCATCCACTATCATCGGACTAGACCGGCCCAGAATTCGTTTCTATCCTCGGACTATTTTCTTTTGCAAACTTGTTTTCTCTGGTTGCAGATTGCCAAATTACTTTCTGACCACTTGCACCGACAGAACCCTTCCTATACCGGATGCTGCTTTGCGTAAAGTTGTCCAGCGCAAAGAATACTCTAACAAACAGGGGATCTGCAAGTGGAATCAGTAAGCCACCAAAGAGGTTGTAGATTTCATATACAAGCACTAATAAGAACAACAGCTATAGCCCTATTTCGCCACAAGTCACCACTCTAGACATGTCTTCCATGCCATTGGCTTTGGTGGGGTCTGGACATCCCCCTGCACATCATTCCCATGGGCCCATACTCTCAACCCCCAAGAAGCGACAGAGGCCATCAAACCACTTAACTGACGAAAATTCCGACCCGGTGGTTGGTCACGTCACCTTGACTGGTAAATTCAAATGCTTGAACGCCAAATGTCATGACGTATCTTTTGGCCGCCAAGCCGATTTTCGGCGCCATTATGAACACAACCATGCAGCAAAGAGAATGGAATACTATTGTATTGTCAATGGTTGCCAAAGAAGTAGGAAGCCATCCGGAAGAAGTAAGGGTAGGGGCTTTGGTGCCCGGGAAGATAAGATGAAGGAGCACTTTAGGACTGTACATGAGCAGGGCAAGAGGAGGAAAACAATTAGCACAAACGATGTTTTTGGGAAGGACGGGCAATCTTCTATCGATGAAGAAGACATACAAGACGTAGGAAAGACGAAACAAGAGTCTAGCAACGATACTTATGAAGATTATATGACATGGTCTGGTGGCATAAACTACACCTGATGTGGTCGTCTGGCGCTTTAATGATCCTCATTTTCACCTAGCTTGTCTTGCTGTATTGAACCTATTTCTAGCAAATTGCTATCTCGTCGCTGTATTCTTTGGCACTTCTTCTTACCGCCTTTGCACCTTTTAACAATCTTTGACTATTACAACATGTTCAATTCGGTTTTTAATGTAGCTCTTTAGGTAATTTTCCGATGAGGCACCATCTACATTAGCTTTATGGTGTCCTGGTGCATGAACACCTGGCGATAGCTGGTTGTACTGAGATGTACTATTATATAGGCTAGCAGGGCTGGAAACCAGGAATTGTACTCCACAGAAATGCATGAGAGGCCAAGCTACTATATGCTTGCCAAATAATCAAGACCATACAAAAGAATTGCGTCAATTTCACGAGGGCATACTCCAGATCTTTCACCACGCTACAGTGGACATTAGTTTCAGTCTTACAATAGTGAACGACTGCGACATACAAGGTAATTAGTCTCTATAAATACACACTATATGATCCAATCAAGCAGCACCTGTAGCTTTCTTCTCCCCCAGAACTTTCCTATCGTGCTTCTGTACGGCAACAGTCTTATCTGTGTACTTCCTCTTGTCTACAGATGGGATGAAGAATGCAGCGACTACTCCGCACAAACCAAATCCTAGAGCCACAAGATAACTGAGATGTGCACCTTCTAGATATGCTTGCTTGTTGCCCAGACTAGCTGCTGCTCGAATAGCTGGAGTAATTCCTGGGATCGCAGCATAAGAAGCGGCTGTATTGGCTCGAGCCGCGGCCACTATTCTGGTGGTGATGGCTGAGCTCAAGTTGAATGGTGCTAAATTTCGACCAACAGCTACAGGAAGTGTTGCGGCATATTTATTGTTGGTAACATTGCTGAAGATCGCTGTGGCCACAGCTCCAGCAAGCAGGCGCGATGTTCCCGCTAGACCGGCTGCGGTTCCGATGTCTTCCTGATAAACGATACCGAATCCCACGAGTACCATACCGTTGAGCAAATTGACAGATGTACAAGTAGAAATTATGACGGTGAGGATGATTGACTTCGCAGGATTGTCCATCGTAGATGTCGCCATAGCGCCAACGCAAGCGGTTTGTAGTGCGACAGCAAACATGATCACCCATCGCTGGTGACCAATGACTTTGCTGAATGCAACGATAATGCCGCCGATGATTGTGCCGAGAGGCAGCACCTCCGCGTAAAGACCCTTGGATATCTCGTCACTTGCATAGATAAGCTGGGAGAGGCGATTCCACAGCGTCGCATTTGAGTAATATTGCATGCCCCCAACTGAAGCAAATTAGTGAAGCTCTGTTCTGTTTCGTACGAAATGTTACATACTTGCCATGACCAACATGGGTACCGTAAAATGTCGCAAAGCCCTAAACAGCCGTGGAGGAAACAGGGGTGCCGTCAAGGGGTAGTATGCCTCGTAGAACCCGAGTCCGATCAGCGTGAGGAGGCCGATGATAATTGGGCAGAGGACAGTGGCAGAGATCCATGGCGCCATTGAGCCTCCCCAGCCTACACCAACGATGAACAATGTACAGCCAGCCAAGAAAAGCAGTAGTCCGAGCCAATCAAACTCGCGTACCAGCTGCATTGCGGGTTTCCCATGTTCGGCTCGCTTTTCTTTCCATGATGGAGGATGATAGAAGAACCAGAGCATGGCAAGATTGATAGCTTGGAAAGCAATCATGACGTAGTAACATATGCGCCAATTACCGGTGTTCTTGATGATGACCCTGCCAAAGTTAGCACTCAGGCACTTCCACCACACGGAGAAACATATAGCAGGTGATTGTGGCAATATTCGAAATGCCAACAGGTAATATGGCTCACCAGGAGATCAGAGGCATCATTTGTGCAATGATAGACGCTGCGTCAAAAAGCCCAATCGTGACATGCCGATACTTGCTCGGCACAATTTCTTGGACAGCTCCAAATGCCATCTCAAGGAAACCGGAGCCACATCCGAAAAGTGCGCCGCCTGCAATCATCTGGTTGATGCTCTGGCCCGTTGCGGAAACGATGCTGCCAATCATGAGGATGATCGCTCCTGCAATAAAGAACCAGCGACGACCGAAAATGTCTGATAACCGGCCGCCAACAGTGACGAACATAGCGCCACCAAGATTCCAGGATATTGTGATCCATGTATAACGGGGATCAGGCCCAAGCTCAGCATTGATGAAGCCAAGAATCGCCGGTGGTATTAGGAGTGTGAAAAGATAGGCATTGTAGCACATAGCCATGCTGGTAGCTGCCATAAACGTACGGAACGTCATTCCAACCTCCTCACCAGTCGTCTGTAGATGTCGAATGATTTCTTCATTGGCGCTGTTCTCGCTGCTGTATTTCCGTCGATTTCCCTGGTCCGATGAGTCCGAGTTTTCGATCGCCTCGACGTGCAGTGCCTCTTGCTTGTCCGTCCTGTGATTCGTCATGGTGGCGGTGGATCGAGAAGTGCCCCCTAAGATTGCAATTGCTCTCTGATATCATGTTTTCGAGAGGGATCTGCATCACTCTATATACCCTTGACGATTGAACAGAAGCGTATCTTTACCCCGAACCGAGTTTGACATGAATATGGATGGGGAGGCCTTGTGGCACGCTTGCCTCCACAAATTCCGCCACAAGTCCACTTCGCGTATCCTCGGAAGCATACCCCAGACTTGAATTTGCGGAGAAGGATTCAGCTGGGCTACTTTGGGATTGAGGCGTTGGGAACGATGGGGGACGATCGCCCGCAGCAGCCACAAACGTCATTGGCTCTCAAGCCCAGCTTCGGATAACGTTTTCCAGGCCAAAGAAATTGTCGCGAGGATGGTAAACGTTGTCCTGCATGCACAAAAGGTAAGTATGGCTATTGAACACATGTGTGCCACCGATTTCAGATACGAAAAAAAGAAGGAGTATAGAAGCCTAGTCTTGGTGCACTAGGTTCTGGTGTGCGACACATGTGAGGTGAATACTTGAGGAAGGAAGGTCCCCTGGAGATCAAATTACGTGTACGAAGGGCGGGAAAGACGAAGTTGCTGAGTGAGGACAATCGCTTTCGTAGAATAACCTGTCAGGTGATGGGCGTGGTCCTGCACTCGCTACCTCCTCGCAACATCTCAAGAGTGTACTACTAATGTAATCGCCGTGCACTTGATAGGATGTTCAGGTCTCACATATGAATGGCTAGAACATGGCTCGAGGTCAAGTCAGATCGCCATGTTAGGACGGCACACTGAAATCATCGCAGAAGCATTGTTCAATGTACCTTTGGCGCAGCATACTGCTAAAGGTAGTGTTGTGCAGCTCAAAAACCGTACAGGGCTCATGGCTATTTCTCCCTCTGAACGTGCCTCCGCGAATTGAATACAAATTGAGCCTGACTACACATTATGCTGAATGGCTGCAGCTACTAACATCAATGAAGGCCGCAATTCAATAAAAATGCTCGTGCTACCTATCTGGCTTGGGTTCACGTGGCTGCCTTCAGCACATAACTGAAGGGTGTTGCTTCTATGGCTACCGACATCGACCTCCATGGACTAGCCAACGTAAAATGTCTACGCGGCCATTCGTAGACAATTCATTCATTTCTTCTTCTCATTCTCCAGCACTCCTAACTCCACGTCTGTCTTACTCCAATAGTGGCTCAAGTCACCAACTGGAGGACACATGGACCACCGCATCTCTGCAGCCATAATGACGAAGAGCATATACCACCCTAACACTCCAACGATAAATAATAGAGCTCCTCCAGCCTGTGTGTTGTTAACATTAGCTTGATCAAGGACCAAAGGGGAAAGGATTCCGAAAGTAGACATTACTTGTAAGTAGTGCTCTCCTGACAACTTACCTTCTGCAATCTGAGGGCCTTTTCGAACTTCCCCTTGCTCAGCGCCCAATAAGCGCCGCTCAATACCCAACTACCAATGGTCACAAAGAAGAAAATACCTGCAAAAATTATCTTTGGTAACTGCTTAGCAAGAAGCGAAGGCTTGTACAAATAGTGAGCTTACATTGATCCGGAGGGTGAAAACCCAAAATGTTCCAAGGGCAAAACCCCAGACTAGAAGGTAGAGTGCGATGACGGCATTCATTTCCCTGGAAACCATGCCGGCCGCCGCATCTCCAGTAGGAGAATATGCTGCGGCAAGGCCTAGAGTGGGCAGCTGAAGTAAACCAAACGAGAGCCAGAAAACACAGAACAGGCCACAGACCATCATGGGGAAGAACTGTGCCTGGATCCATAGGAAGATTGTTGCCAGAAATAGAAGTACGGGTCCTGTGAAGAAGAAGATACCACTGATGCCTGTTAATCATGGTATGTGACGAAGGAAGTGCAAAGTGCTTACGCTACAGCCGGTAGTCCATTCGCACCTCCCCAACCCATCAAGACCATTGCGAACGTAAACGTAGCGATGACAAACCTATATAGCGTTAGTGGAACAACAGCTTTGCGTACTTTGTGTCAGCATACCCAAGGAAACCGAGTGGAGTAGCATTCGCAAATCTGCCTACATTCTCTGCCGCGTGCGGAACCTTTGGTGCAAGATACAGCTTTTCAAATAATTCTGGACTCAATGATATGTTAGTACTGGTGTGAGCCAGGCCAGGCTTCTGATCAATGCGATCTGGATCTGAAGCATGGCCAATGCTCTGTGTCGCCGTAGTAGTTTTCGCTGCCATTTTCGTCAGAGTTGGTGAAGGCGGGAGACAGTGTCCTATGCTGAGTGGTACAAACCCAGGAAATCAGTTCATATATACTGCCATACAGGACATAAGGTGCAGGTGCTGCACCGTTTGTCAACCAATGATACGTACGTAGACGCAGCCCTCTTACACTAAAATGCAGACAGTCACCATTTTCATTAGCTCATATGTGACTTTCTGCATAATTGCATGCATTGACAGGAGTCACACGCAGGTCAAGGCTGTCACTCATTGGCCTACGTATCTGGTATAAGTCCGACGTAAGACCTTCAGTGGTACGTCCATCCCTGAGCAACTGCTATTCGTCAAGAGAGGCCACCATGCCTCATATTCTCGGTAATGTATGGAATCGTAAGCAGCCATTACACACCAACAATCTGCCGTATACCTCAGGGATATTTTTATGCATCCGCGTTGGACCAAAGTTCGTTCACCCCGCGCGCCGCGCTGGCGGGTAATATAACAGTAATTGATGATTGGGCCAACCATTAGCGATGCTTACTTGCCTAGCTACAACCATCAATAATCACCTGTCATCGCCTGCAATGTTTTAGCAATTCAAGAGTGTCGACTGAGAGGAATCATTGTTTAGGAGAGATACCCATCTTATGACTGAGATGCTAGTAAACACCTTTGTCTTTCATTGTATTGTATATATGACCGATACACATGCTTCGTTGAACGCAGCAATGGACTATTAAAGGCACAAGGATGAAGCCTATGCGTGCACACAAAGTCCAGGGGGCCAGAGAAGCCAACGCGTAAGTACAAGAAGGGAAGGCACATCGGCAAGCATCAGCACTAAGCGCAATGCCACAGTACAGTATTTGGGTTAATCTTTGATGCCGCACCTCTGCTTGCACTCCTCACTTCCAATGATGGCACCTGTTCCCACTGCAGGGATATTCTTGCCTATGTCCTGCGCATTGATCCCCGAAGCGCCAAATGCAGCTTGAACAATGTGCTGTGGCATTGTCCAGAGCGCGTTCATGACGTTGAGTGTCCCAGTGTCTTCGGTGTTAAGTGCGCTGATAAGTAGTGCCGGCTCGCAATCTGTGATTTTACATGCATTAGCTCATACCATATTAACATTACCTCGTTCAGGTATGGGTCCAGCAACGCGAAGACGTACCGTTGTTCTGCATGGCATGTATACTGCCCTTGGGAAAGATGGTCATCTTCATCGAAGTCAATTCCGTCCGCACAGTCCTCACTCCATTCTCGCCAACCATCCAGGTCGTTGTGTTACCAGTGATCGCAGTTACAAGATTGGTTGCCCTAGGGTGCAGATGTGGCGCGAGCATACCACAGCCAGCAAGCTTGAGCAGCGAAATAGTCATGCCTTGTTCTGTCAAGGCGGGAAAGCTGGCAGCATCGGCGACGATGACAGCGCCAGTCTGACTGTTGTAATTTGGATGGAGACTGAAGTCATATTGCCAGTCACTATCGTAGGGAAGGAGAGCACAGCGGTCAAAACTTGTAGCTTGTTTTTTGAGGTCCGCGTTGAGTGTTGAATTGACTGTCCGAGATTTCACTTGTGCAAAGACCCGGGGAGAGAAAAGGGTAGAAAGGAGGAGGAGTAATAGAACAAACATGGCGAAGGATGTTTGATGTGTAGTGAGGTGAGAAGACAAAGCCTGATAGCTTTGAGGGGCTTTGGAAATATTGCTGGTACACAGCCTGATATATGAATGATCCAGTCAGAAGTGGAGGCTATGTTGTACACAACGTAGCAAGGCAAAGACTCGAAAGGTGTGGGACCGGGGCCCAGAAGAGATAGTGCTTGTGGAGGACCTGCAAGGCACACCAAGGCCTTGTTCCGTGATAGGATGAATCAAAGGAAGAGAGAGAGAGGGAGATATCCTTTGAAATCTCCAGCATGGTATTCACCTTAATATACGTGGAAGCCAAGTTCCAGCCTGTATGATGTTTGATAGAAGCATAGCATCAGGCTGCTGACCACTCAGCATCTCTACTGTCGTAGGCTTTCAAGCCACTGTTACTCTGGCCAGTGGAGGCGTCGTCTTGTTCTCGACCAATCATCACACTGAAGCCAGCAAGAGAGTGCGATAGAATAGCTGACATTTGCCCGTGATGCCACGCGCCTTCGCAAACAATCACGTTTTGCCGACGATTGCAAGACGGGAAATTCAAGACCTTTACGGTTGAAAATTCCCTACGCACATTATGTGAGCATTTGCGGTCAGATCCCGACATCGCCTGCTAACGAGGTACCTAGGTACATAGAATACCTCGTATGCAGGTCCATACCTGGTCAACGGATCCTACCTCGAGGTCGATGCCTTGCGTGAATTTAGGAAGGCTCCGAGGACCAGGTCGTTACAATCAGTTGGGCTATGCTACTGGTTCAGGCACCCCTCGGCCATCTGAGGTGTCGCTGAATGTGATGCAGCATGGCAGGTGCCCATACACGTGCGATCGTGTATGCTACATCTCAAGGTCAAGTTTGCGTGATTGGACGCAAGCCAGTTCTCTTTGCGAAGTTGGTAATTCTGATGGTGAGGTAGTCTCTGGATCGTGAGTAACGTTGATCAATAACGGATCTGAAAGTGCTCGAAACCGGATCGTGGCGAGACACGATGCAAGACTGATGGCCTTGTGTTTCAAACATCACCTCATGCCAAGTCCAACGGCGTCGAAGTGTCAGGCCGCACTGACAGCCGCCTCACAACTCTACGTTAGAGGCCTTTTGAGCACGAATCGCGTGCCGACGCCACAGTCGCGCAGAAAAGAGGCGGCGCTTTGTGTGCATGTTCCAGAGGTCTCAAGTCGTCGAGAGTGCCCACTAGCGGTCGTACAAGTGAAGCATCAGCATCACTCGCAAGATAGGGCCTCCCAACTGCAACACGAGCAGGGCGTAGAGAGTAGCAGTGTCGTGGTGCTAGAAACGATGCAGTGGGGCTACATCATTGATGCACTAGCTGATACATACTAAAATGGCCAGAAAACGCCACAACATTGAAGCGGGAAAACATCTTCAGTTGAGTCGAACAGCTCCATGGTGAGGTCGTACCTTATTTTGTGTATGCGTGATCGGCAGTGGTAGGATGCTTGCAGCCTGTCATTGTCAACGTCAACAGACTCGGCATGGTGACTCTGCTTCGTTGTTCAAAACGTCTTACACTTACTCATGTATCTGTCATAGCTTTACTCGTGTGTACTCTTTGCTAATGGGTATGTTACACTTGGATCAAGTGCAAGGTCTCAGTAGCCAGGATGTGACACAGTACATGGAAAGTCAAATTTTCGTACTTAAGCTGTGTTGATGAAGCGTCAGCTGCCTGCTCTACATTAGCAACATACGGCTGACAACAATAACAACTAACAGCGGCATGGAAGCTGAAGGCGTGTGTAAAATCCAGTTGCAAAAGTTTACAATACTACAGAGTGCTCGGTAGCAGTGCGCACATGGTGAAGACAGCGCCGTCGCGGTAGACAAGCCGGCCGCTTGGTGGCACCATATTGCCACATCGACACTGCCCACACATTTCGTGCTCACGTTACGCTATTGTGATCCTCCATCCGCATCACTCTTGCTTTCGCATCAGGTACGACATGATTCCCCATATGCCTCTCATGGCTTCGGTGCGGTCGTCCGTATCGAAAAGATTGAACCAGCATGTTCGCTGAAGTTTTGGCGAGCACCAATCTGCTTCTAGTGGAATATCGTGTGGCATTACACCATCTGTGAGATATCTCATGTAAAGTGGGTGCACGCGAAGTCGCAGAACACTGATATGGTGGTTCAAAGACGATATCATAATGACCTAGACCACATCAGCACGTCAACATGCTAGCCACAACAGACATAGCAACTTACGTCGTCCCATACTGCACTTTTGTCTCTACCAATTGATTTGTACACAATCTTTGGGTCCCACGACGAATATCCTGGCCGGAGCAACTTCCACACCTCGGCAGGAGTTGGTTTACGGCGGGTCTTGGAGCCGTCTGGATTTCGTTGGCTGACTTTCTCATCCCGTGCAACCCCTACGTCTTTGGCTGGCATATCACTGGCGCCTTGCGCGTCGCCAACTTCGCCTCCAGGACCTCCACCCCAACGTGGTGTGGTCGTCCACCACTTGTCTTCGCCAGGCCGTTGCTCAGTCTGGCCTTCTCGCGCTCGCTCTTGAGCTAACAGCAACAGACCACCAAGTTCTCGAACCGTATCCAGCACAGATTCAGTAGTAAAATTACCCGTTGAACCAAAATTGACGTCGGCTCGACACTGCATGCCCAGTACTGGACCTTCCAACCAGCCTTGACGTGCTTTTGCCCTATCTTGCGGGCCCCTCCAGGCTACGGAACTCATTCTGACGGGGAATCGCACATTGTCGAGCTTTAGCACCGGGGGTCGTCTGTGTTGGGAAAGTGTTACACCAAAAGCCCAAGCAATGGGTTCCAGAAAAGATCGTACGCAATCAATACGATACTGATCTGGCATTTCGGCTCCATTCCCGATACGATAGCCACGGTAATAGCCTTGGGAGAAGTCCTCGACTTTGTTCTGAGACTCGAGATTTGTGGACCAAGGAACCTTCGGCGGAGCAGATCGTGCGGGCAATACGCGTGTATAGTCGCTTGAGAGGGCTCGCAAACCTGCATAGGGCGCGGGACTACCGTCTGGCTTGGAAGATAGGGCTGCTGACCCACTATCTGTGACTTCCATCTTTGCCTTCTTCCTAGGTTCTTCTTCGTTGGGGCTTCCGAGCTCGGGCTCGACAGACTTGATTCCCGCAGTATCCTGAGGTGTTTCTCTGCCACCAATAACATCGCCCGGGCTTGGCAATACATACTCGTCTAATGAATTGTCCCAGTAGTAAGCCATGTTATCGAGTCCTTCCCAGAACTTTCTAAAGTGGGCTAGCCGCAGGGGTACCTGGCCCCTGCTGCCTTTGCGAGTAAGTGTCGAAAATGCGTCTTCATTCTTGAAAAGTAGTTCCCTCGCACGCACAAAGAATTCGTTATGATCAGGCTTTCTCCTGCCATTGCTGAGTAGGGGAACTGCTGAGCCCGACGACATGAGGAGATCAATGTGTTCAGGGGGCTTCAGCCAGTCACGGGGCGGCAAGTGCGATTGTGCATCGTTGGACAAGGATGACATCAAGGTTTCAAAATCACATTCGGGTTGAAACGTAACATTGAGGAGGGACAGGGTGTCTCTCGAGACATCTGCCGGCTTCTTGAGACGCAAAAAATGCTCCGAGATGGCCGGTCCATTGTTCGCTGTCCAAGATGAGGGAGCACCAGAATCCGAGGGCGTGGGTGGCTGGTGAGAAGGAAACGTCACCGGAATGGGTTTGGCGGGAGGATGTCGTTTCTTCTTGGTATCATGTTGCCCAGCAAGTAAGTTACCTAGGTAGGGTGCCCGATGTCAGCGATTCCAAGCACGGGCATGCAGTTTCTGGAATGAAACATGTCTGGTGTTCAAGTGCAGGTCAAAGGCGGTGGCTTAACCAAGTGGCAGCCACGCAGTACTTCTTTTGGAGTTCCTCTTGGTGCTGTCCGGAGTCTATAACCTTCAAGGAGCCATGATGAACGGAAGATCCGTTGAGGGTGCATGGTGGGAGGTTTGAGCTGGTGGGGGCCAATGACGTGGCTTTATGATAGGTACGGAGCAGAAATTGCACGTTTGCGACTTACCGCTGAAGCTGAACATTCCGACAAGCCTGGACGGATGGCTCCTGTCGCATTTGCTGTGTAGTGGTCGATGTCAAGGCAAACAAGGTATGGAGGGAAGACGGACACCTCTGTTCCAGGCTGCAGATCCCTGAAGGTGCGTCCGGCTCCACAGTCGGTGCGCTGCAACGCCAGGCTGCTTGTTGGGTCTGTCCTATGCATCCGTCTGAATGTACGTATGATCGCCGCATAGTGTTGACGACAGCAACGGGCCATTTCTGGGGTGCACGCAAAGGGCAGTCGCGATGTTTGATGGTGTTGTGCCCCAACACATAAAGCACCTAGTGCTTGCGGTGGAATCTGAATGAGCTTGAGTTATCGTCAGACGCCACGAAAGCATTGCCGACTGTTTGCAATGAGGATGCCCCGAATGATGCAGCACCCATCCCGACAGGTATCCAGAGATGTCGCCTGTCCACACGGCTGACATGTTTCACCGTCTCACAAGTACCGCAGGGCTGTTGCAGAACGACAGAAAGTGATCAGGGCACGAAAGAAACGACTTTGTAACACCAGCCACCTGTATGCCGATTCGATATCTCTTCAGATATTTCGCATCCATGAACGCCCGCGGAAGCACCTAATACAAGAGGAAAGAGGACGGTCACGTGAGCCCGAACGACCCTTCCAAGATTCCAGCTCCCTGAACGCTAACCCCTCACCACTTCAACATGGCAACCCTCGCAACACCATGACGCCTGCGCACACGGGCGCACGCCTGTCCCGCCCGCCAGCATTTGCTCGGCTGAGACGGCGACGGCAGCACTGCTCAGAGCTACGAAGCCACTCGCGCTTCATGTTTGTAGTACTCTGCTCGAAGCGGCATCTGGCACACGAGGCGTTTCAGACGGGCCCAAGCGCATCTCTGGATGCCAACGGTTGACTACCATCCGGTTCCTCTTCCAACGCCAACTAACGTTTTCCTTTGCGATTCTAATGTACAGCATCAAGTAGAGCCCATCTTCAATTTCCCAGGTTAATATGCTCAAAGCGCCCGCGACGCTTGGATTTCTTTCTCTCCGTCTTCCTTTTTTGAGCCCTTCCTGGCGTTTCTTTGATTGAGCCGGTAGTCTGCATGGCCTCCCCGCAAGAGTCGATTACGACGGTGAACGGGCGGCGATGTACTCGCTCCCGGGCCAGGACCGCGGCTACTTCTGTTTTCACCACACAAGAGACGACGGCAGTCGAGGCGCCGCAAGTCACCACGGCCACGACTGCGCAAGAGCCGCCGCCAGCACAACAAACCAGCGCCGCTGAGGCACCTCCTCCGCCCCCACCATCCTCAGCTGCAGCAGCCCCTCCTCCATCGTCGCCAGCAATAGATCAGCCAGCGGCCGCGCCAACGACGACGACGCAAGCAGCAGTTTCTTCGGCAATAGGTACGATAAGTGCGGCTCCTATTTCATCTGCGCCAGTTCCTCCACTTGCAGCGGCCCCTGCACAGTCTCAGCAAGCAGTTGCAGTTCCACAAAGACCAGTGGCAGTCAGCAGACCAGCGGCGGCTGCAGTGCCCTCGGATCCTGTTGAGAACGCAGCCGCTGCTTCTCCGCCTGTGGCACCAACAAGCTCTGACACATTATCAACAGCTGCTCTGCCTCCATCTGTCGATGCCTCATCACTTCCTGCGCCCCTTTTCACAGCTCCGGGCGCAGCCGAGTCTGCCGTGCTTCAAACATCGCTCGCTGTCGGTACTGCCCCAACGAGTCAGACAGGAACGTCTCCGGAGCCTACATCCGCAGATGCTCCCGATGCCGCGCAACCGTTACCAACCACTACGCCTTTATCTTCCTCACCGACTGGGGATGCAGCAGCAGGTATCATTGGGCCCGAACAGGGAGGGTCAGAATCCGAGGCTGGACTGACGATTCCTTCAAGTGGCGATGCGAACATCGGGAGCATTGTTGGGGGTGTGGTAGGCGGTGTTGCTGGGCTGGCGTTAATCTGCGCTTTACTGTTCTTCTGCCTACGGAAACGAAAAGCAAAACAGCCCCGCTGGGCCGAAAAGCATGACCAAGGACCACGCTTTGTGGACAAGCTCAAGTCAGTACCAGCATCTGTTGGCCTCTTGGTGGCAAAGGTCAAGGGAATGAAGAAGGGACCGTCCAAGAACCCATACCAGCGACATAGTCCGCAAGATAGCGTCAGCTCCATTTACTCGACCACCGAGTCGCAAGGCTTCTATGCTCCGGGCGACTTTTCTTTCGCCAAACGTTCTCCAAGCAGGTCAAGTAGGTCGAGTAAGAAAAGCGAGAGGAACGTACTGCGAAAGAAGAACAGCAGTGTCTCTTCGCAACTGACCATCAAACCGATCCTGCAAAAGAGAGAAATCGATATCAGCAATCCGTTCGCAGACCCCGAACCGCCGAGAATCCTGCGCCTCTCAAATCCAGACTCGTCGCCTCAAGGACCACTCACCCCACAGCCTGCAGCGAATTCTGCTCAGCTATCCAAAGACCCTTTTGTCTCACCTCTCGATCCTCCTGGACCATTCCTTGCTGCACGCGGGCATACGCGCACGCTTAGCCAGGCATCCGCGCTGAGCTCACATCCCCCATCTTTTGTCTTCCCTTCGCTCAACGATCCTGTCAATAAGGTTGCCATTGGCCCACCGCCTCCAAGTCAAGCTCCACCTCTAGCCCAGAAACGTCGCTCGTCTATGGCGCTTCCCACCTTCGATGCCACATCTACTGCAGCGTCTGGCGAGACAGACTATACTCTATTTGGTGAGCCAGGTCCGAGTCGGCCGGCTACGAGACTGTTCACACCTGGCCCACCTACAGGTCGAACAGTCCGTCAGTCAGATCCATTTGATCTTGATCGTCCCGAAGTCTTGGGCTTTGGTAGCGTAGTAGGCCGCCGGGAGGTGCGGGGGAGTGTAACTCGACAACCAACGCGAAGCAGGCGAACAAGCACGGCAGGGAACTGGTCCACCATTAACGATGGACCAGGTTTCTCCTGGAACATGGTCCCTCGAAGGTGACCATGATGTTCATATCTGGACTATAACAGATCTATCATGATTTATCCCTAGCGCAAGATGCAGCAACAAAGCGCACAAGCCGCGAGATGAAGTACGATGCGCCACAAGACGCACACTTAATGACACAACAAAACGGTGTTGATGACATTTCCACATACACACACCACAACGATTTCGATGGCAGGAAGCATTCCGATGGTCCATCGCTGGCGCAAATACAGGGCATCTCACTTTCCTTCACCCACATCCCTGCATCGATACCTGTACCATATTCTCACCATTTGAGCTTGTCTTGTAGCTAGTTTAGCTTAGAATACCCCCTTTCCAGTCCAGCGACATTTGCATACCAATACCAACAATCAATTGAACAATTGTAAAACATACCAGCGATTCCCATGTCGTCCCGTGAGCTGCCAAATCTTGAGGTGCGCAATATGTCACTGTACATGGTCTAAAACTCCGCCAAGCGAGACAGGACCTGAAACCTCGCAGCCTGAGGATTTGTCATTTTTACACCACTTGGAGGCATGCTTTGAGAAGGTGGCAAGGTTTGTATGCACTCCACACCCTCTTGCTGCACCCCAGATGCAAGCTAGGAATCTTTTTACTGCATTGTTTGAAGGGTGTGCGGAGCGGGACGGGAAGCAAGGCAGGAAGGCGTGTCGGGGTCGCACTGTGTCCGTCAAGCCGTGTAGCACCGGATTACTGATCTTTCGATGTCGATGGAATGGGTGACAGGGATAGGTTGACGACGAACAATAGTGTGCGAATCATTTGAGCGCGTGTCTATTGAGCCTTGCTGCACTTCGAAAGGCTTCGGGATGCTTCGATACTTTGCAAGAAGACCATTGTCGGACGGATCGTGCAAGACCATGCCAAAGGAGGCAAAATCGCTCGAAGAATAAGGTGGTTTTTGCATCATTGGCATCGACACATTCCATGTCAATCTTGTATTGTCAGAATAAGTTCGATAGCAGCCACAAACGCCGGGGTATCCGTAATCCATCCCTATTCCAAGTGCAAATCGGCTGCATTCCGTCCAAGAAACGGCATAAGGCTGCTCATGAAATCCCGAATGGTATAGGTGGGCTGATGATAAATTTCATACCCAATAGCAAGCCCCGCGTATCAAAGATCCAATGCCTGCGAGAAAGCCTCGCTGTGTGCAAACCCCTGAACGACAGCTCAAATGTGAACAGCCAATGCATCACACCTCATCATCGTCCTCCTCATCTTCGCTCTCCACCTTCTTACTCTTCTTGCCCTTCTTGGGCTTCCGGTCCTTAATTTTTTTCCGCTCGACCTGGTCTCCAATCTTTTCGCGCTCGCCCTTGCCCTCCTCCTGCAGATCAGCCTCGAGCTTGTTGAACTCCTCGGACTCGACGTCCATGCCAACCAGACGCTCGAGCATCTTGATCTCGCGCGCCCATATACCCTTGTCTTCAATCTTCTTGCCATTATCATCGATGGTGTTGACCGGTGTCTCGAGTACCATTGGCAGACCGTGAAGACGGGTATCGTTGACGATGTTGTGGAAAGCACGAAGACCTAGATAGCCGGTACCGATACGGGCATGCAGATCGCGGTGACTGGAGATTGGTGCTTTGCTATCGTTGACATGGAAGGCCTTGAGATACTGGAGGCCGATGACCTCGTCGAACTCCTTCATGGTAGCTGCATATGCCTCTGGCGTGCGAAGATCATAACCGGCGGCGAAGACGTGGCAGGTATCGAGGCACACGCCAACTCGGGCCTTGTTGTCGACAAGTTTGATAATTTCTGCAAGGTCGGCGAAGGTTCCACCGATAGTATTGCCCAACGAGGCCATTGTCTCAAGCACGGCGACAACTTCGCCACTGGTAGGATCCTGGTGCGCCGCATTGATGTTCTCGGCAATCAGGCGGATGCCCTCTTCTCGTGTAGTGGCATTGGCATTTCCGGGGTGGAAGTTGTAAAGCTTGATCCCCAAGGTATGGCACCGAGCGAGGTCGTTCAAAAAAGAGTCGTAGGCTTGCTTCTTGCGGGCCGCGTCAGGGTGCGCGAGGTTTACCAGGTAAGACCCATGAGGCAAGCAACATTCGGCGACGTCGATGCCATGCTCTTTGCAGCCCGCGATGAAGAGTTTAGCACTCTCAGGATCGAGCTCGGCATTGTCCCACTTGCGCTGGTTCTTCATGAAGAGGGCGAAGGCATTGGCACTGATAGGTAATTAGCCTCGAATGGAGGACGAAAGATGTAGTGAGACGACATACCCAATATAGATAAGGTTCGTGATGGCATTGTGTACACCTAATCGCCGTGATTCAAGGTCATGTCAGTGGTGGCCTTGGTATTCAGCAGCGAAGCAATGATGAACTAACCTCCTGCGATGCTGACATGAGCGCCAACGCGTAGGTGCGAGTCTTGTGTGCGCTCTGCTAGTGGGGCGTTGTCGACTGGCTTCTTCTTGCGTGTGGTCGTCTTCTTCTTGATGGTGACCTCATCGACGATCTGCTCTTCCACCTTCACCTTCTTGACTGCACGTCGCTTGGGAAGAGGCGATTCTGTCGTGTCTGAGACTTCTGCCTCTTTGTCGTTGTCGGTGGCCGTGACTGGTGCTTTTTTGGTGCGTCTGGTGATGGTGGTCGTGGTCGTGGTCGTGGTAGAGGTGGAGGCGGAGGCAGTGGTGGCTGCTTTGCGCTTCTTGCTGTTGGCAGGTGGCACCACTTCAGCTTTGCTCTCGACCTGCTCAATCAGGTGGTTAGCAACTGGTGACAGTGATGAATCCGATTCTGCGCTTTCTAATTTCCTGGCCATGGTTGCGTTGGGGCGTGCGTCGTAATTTGTGTTCGGACTGCTATGTGCGAGTGTGGTATAGGTGCGAGCGAGTGAGATCTGGGACGTGTTTCTTTTATAGGCCCAGGAGATGCGCAGGTGAAGGTGAGAGAGCGAATTGCTGCGAGCTCTGAAGGCCGATATGAATGGCGATTGTTTCGCGAGTGACGGCGCAGAGCAAGAGGGAACCAAGGAACGACGAGCAAAGGGAGAGGAGGCGCTTCGTACTATTCGCAATGGCAAAGAATGCATACAGCTTGCAAGCCTAGACTGTGTAGAGCATCCATCGATCAGTGTACGCTTTGCATCCTGACGCGAGGTCAACGCCAAAGCACGTGCGCCATTCGAGAGCTCGGCCCCACCTAAAAGTTTATCGACAATCGCACACGCCGTCTCCAACACCACACTACGCCACTCTACACCCGCAACAACCACCAACACCAGTACCGACATGCCCAAAGACAAGCGGAAACGCGCGAATGGCGCCCCTGACTCCTCCCCGTACGCAAAGCCCTCGGCCAAAGCCTCGGCTGCCCACTCCATTTTCAAGATGGACAAAGACCTCGGCCAGCACATTCTCAAGAACCCCGGTGTCGCAAGCGCAATCGTGCAGAAAGCCTTTCTCAAGCAATCCGACCACGTCCTCGAGGTCGGCCCCGGAACAGGCAACCTCACAGTCCTGATCCTCAAAGCCGCCAAAGCCGTCACCGCCGTCGAAATGGATCCCCGCATGGCTGCCGAGTTGACCAAGCGTGTACAAGGCACGCCCGAAGCAAAGCGACTCAAAGTCATGCTGGGCGACGTCATCAAGACAGAGTTGCCGCATTTTGATGTATGCATATCCAACACACCGTATCAGATTTCGAGTCCGCTGGTCTTCAAGCTCCTCTCGCTTCCGCACCCGCCGCGGTCCTGCATTCTCATGTTCCAGCGCGAGTTCGCCATGCGTCTCTTCGCGAAGCCGGGCGAGAAACTTTACTCCCGACTCTCGGTCAATGTGCAGATGTGGGCTAAAGTGAGTCACATCATGAAGGTGGGAAGGAATAATTTCAATCCGCCCCCGCTGGTCGAGTCCAACGTCGTGCGCATCGAGCCCAAGTTTCCGAGACCGCAGATTGCATACGAGGAGTGGGACGGGCTGTTACGGATAGCATTTGTGCGCAAGAATCGCACGCTGCGAGCGAGTTTCTTGGGCACGGCAGCTGTGGTGGAGCTGCTGGCAAGCAATTATCGCCTGTTCTGTGCGCAGAACGACATAGTTCTTGACGACTCGCCAGTCGAGGCAGGGGACGAGGTCGAGGCCATGGATGTTGATGCCGAGGACGAGTTTAATGGCTTTTCGGACCCAGATGACCCGGACGACCAACTTCCAGACTTCTTCAAGCAGATGCAGGCAGAGAGCAAGAAGAAGAATGGACCGAACCGGAAGAAGAAGGGCCGCGTCAGTGAGCTGGTGCGCGAGAAGATCAGGAAGGTGCTCGAGGACGACACCGAACTGGCCGACAAGCGAGCGCGGTTATGCGACGAAGGCGATTTCTTGAAGTTGCTGTACGCGTTTAACCAGGAAGGCGTACATTTCAGCTAGACGCTCTAAAGTGTCGATGCATTTCACGGCGTTATGACAAGCATTGGGCTGGCGTTGGGGTATACCAAAAAGCATAACTTGATCAGTCTCAAATGACTCGATTTGATCTGACAGACGTGTTGTGAATAATCTATATATCTTGCTCAAAAGGTCTTACTACCAACCCCTTCTCTTGTAGGTGATCCTTGACCTGCTTCACTGTGTATTCTCCTCTGTGAAACATGCCCGCACCCAATGCGGCGTCTGTCCGTGTTTGCGCAAACACCTCTTCAAAGTGACCTGGGTGTCCTGCTCCACTGCTGGCAATGACGGGGATCTTGATGGCGGCCTTGACGTCGTTGATCAGCTCGAGATCGAAGCCGCTGTTGCTGCCGTCCTTGTCTATGCAGTTGAGCAAAATTTCGCCCGCGCCCATGGCTTCGACGGCAGTAATGAGTTGTCGAACGTCAAAGTCACGGCCTTCGCGTCCACCTTTGATTGTGCATTGGTACCAGCAGTATTGCTCGCCATTAGGACCGGGATTGCTTGTCTTGATGGTGTGATGAGGCGTTGCGTCGGGCGAAGCAACGTAGACACGTTTTGGGTCGACGCTGATGACAACAGCCTGGTTGCCATATGCAGAGGATATACTCTCGATTGCCGTGTTGCCGCCTAACTTGCCGCCTCTCGCCCAGTACTCCTCGGCTGCAGTGACTGCATCTGACCCAATGCTGACTTTATCGGCTCCAGACTTGAAGTACATGGTGGCAATGTCGAGGGCTGAGATGCTGGTTCCGTCAGTATCTACTGTGTCGCGGATACCGCCGCCGATTGTGAGGGGCACAAAGACGGTTTCGCTTGTTCGTCGCAGAATCTCGAGCATAGGTGTATCGGCAACGGGGCAGTTGCGAAACGAAGTAATGTTGAGGAAGGTAACCTCGTCGGCACCTTGTTCGTAGTATCTCTTGGCCATGTCGACGGGTTTGCCCAGATTGCGCACTGCGTTGCCGGTGCCAGCCTTTTCGCGCACGTCGTATTGGTCGCCCTTGGTGACGACGAGATCGCCCTGGTCGTTGGTGCGTACGTCGAGACAGGCAATGACGCGCCGTGTGAGTCCTTCTTTTGTTGCAGTTTCGGATGGCATCTCTTGTAGGGGTTGCGACCGCTTGCCGTCGAGAAAGGCCTTGAGCACGCGAAGCCCCGCAGCTCCGCTCTTTTCGGGGTGGAATTGTGTCGCGAAGACATTGTCCCTTGCGACTGCACCCACAAACTCTTCGTCGCCATAGCGGGCAGTGGCTACGGTCCAGCCCTCCTTTTCCAGCTTGCCCTCTTCATAGGGTACAGCATATGTGTGGACGTAGTAGTACTTGGAGTCCGGCCGCAGCCCGTAGAGCGATTCGTGGGTGACGGCTCCGGTGCGCGATGTGTTTGCGCTGTTCCATCCAATGTGCGGCACGCTCTTGTCCGTGTCGTCAAACTTCTTCAGTCGCGCAGGAATGACTCCAAGACCCCTGACGCTGGGGTCTTCCTCGGAGCTCTCAAACAGCGCCTGGATGCCGACACAGATGCCCATGAAGGGCTTCCCGGCCCTGATGTGCTCACGGATGGGATCCGAGTAGCCGGCGTTCTCGAGTTGCGACAGGCAGTGTCCAAAGTGGCCGACGCCAGGGATGATGAGTTTCTAGGGGCGCATCTACATCAGCGCATGTCAATTGGCGTGTTCTGTGCGCTGGCCGCAGGGTGGGCAGAGTCATACGTGTGCCTTGGGCACGTCGGCGGGCGACGTGACCCACTCGACTGTGTAGCCGACCTTCTCGATGGCATTGGCAAGGGAGCGAACATTGCCCGCGACGTAGTCGAGGAGGTGGACGGTCGGCATGGTGTGGGCAAGGCGCGATGGGAGTCGTCGGGCAAGGGAAAAATGTTTGGACCCCCGCGGACGGCGTCATTCGGGACGTGGTGGGGCAGACGTCGATGGATGCATGCGCCTCGAAACGGCACTAGCGCGTTGGGGAAAATGTGCGGGCCGGCTTCAACTTTTGCGACGCGGCACTGCTGTTGATCGCAACACCATCTCGCGACCGGTTTAGAGTGCCCAACAAGACGTCGCCATGGTGCGGAAATTGAAGCACCACGAGCAAAAGCTCCTCAAAAAGGTTCGAGCACCCGCTGCGCCCTGCCGGCGCACCCACTGACGCCAACCAGGTCGACTTCAACACATACAAGTCGGACAATGACCACCGCGAAGCCGCCGTGATGCGCCGCTACGCCATCCAGGGCCGCGACGACTACCGCAAGTACAACCAGCTGTGCGGCTCCATGCGCCAGCTCGCCCACCGCCTGGCCAACCTCGACCCCTCGGACCCGTTCCGACAGAAGCACGAGGACCTCATGCTGGAGAAGCTCTTCGACATGGGCATTCTGGGCACTGGTGGCGGAGGCCGGGGCAAGCTGAGCGACGTCGAGCACAAAGTCACAGTATCTGCCTTTGCGCGGCGACGGCTGCCAGTCATCATGACCCGCCTACGCATGTCGGATCACATCCAGGCTGCCATTAAGCTTATTGAGCAGGGCCACGTCCGAGTAGGAACTGATGTCATCACGGATCCCGCATATCTTGTCACGAGGTCAGTCGTTTGGTCCCTCTCTCCCCACCCATGTACTGACTCTACTCTAGGAACATGGAGGACTTTGTCACTTGGGTCGACTCGTCCAAGATCAAGCGCAACATCATGAAGTATCGCGACAAGCTCGATGACTTTGAGCTCGAGGCCCTATAAGACTTCTTCCCCAGAGCGTACACTGCGGCGTTCAAGGATACTCGAGCATTTCCCGGCGTTCTCTTTCTTCACAACATGCCACCATCACTGTCCCATACCACACCATCCGTGCTACTATCGATGAATCTCCATGACCATCTTCAGTCTACACCTGCACCCCACTCGGACCAAGTACATGGAATCCTTTCCACTCTGTCATCTTTTCTCGGCACTGCGCTTCGTATTTGTCAATGCCCAGAATATACATTTGGTTCTCCGCCCTCTTTCCCGATATGTTGGACGTGTTCCACCATGAATTTGTGTACGGATATAGCGTGTGAGCCACGACCGCGTTCATGCCAGCCTTCCACTCGTCTTCTGCTTCACGTGTTGGCTCGATAGCCTTCGAGCCCTTGGCACGCATAGCTTTGATAGTGTCGACAGCAAAGTCGCACTGGCACTCTGCGCACTCCGTCAGCTTCTCGCTACAGTGCGACGTAGACTTACATACCAATAATGGTTGGTCCATTTGACAGTGCAGTCGGGGCCTGCGGTGAATATACCATAAATGCATTCGGAAAGCCGTGGAACATCATACCCAAATAGGTTCTTACGCCGTCCTTCCACACATCTCTGAGATCCACGCCATCTTTGTTCTTCAGCCCCATGTTTGTCAGACTCCCGGTGAATGCATCGAACCCAGTGGCACACACAACAAAGTCGAATTCCCTCTCGCCACCATCTTCGCCACCCAGCTGCAATCCACGCTCCGTGAACCCTTCAATCGGATTGTTCCTAATGTCCACGATGTCCACATTATCTTGGTTCATAACCTCATAGTAATCCTGTTCCAAAGGACTCCGCTTTGTCGAGAAGAAATACGGCGCCTCATCCGGGCACATCATCTCCCATTTCTTCTGATTCGTCAACCTCTCTCTCACCTTCATCTTCCAGAAATCATAGACAACCTTGTTCGCCTCCTTATCCAGCACAACGTTATTGTAATTCCTCAACAAGAACTGGAATCCACCCGCACCCCACGTCTGCTCAAACCACGCTTCACGCTCCTCGGCCGATACATCCTGCATACGCTTATCAGTCCTCGTAGTTGGAAACCCTACTGCAGACTTGCGTCCCGCAGCAAACAAAGCCGGATAATATGCGCGCCACCCGTCCTGTTCTTCCTTGGTCAAATAGCGTTGGCCCATGGGTAGGCAGTAACTAGGCCGCCGCATCAGCACGGTCAGCTGAGACGCCTTTTTCCCCAATTCCTGCACAATCTGGACTGCGGTTGCGCCGGCGCCGATGATGGCTACTTTCTTCCCAGACACATCTGTCTCTTCGGACCATTCGCCCGAGTGGCTTACCACGCCCTTATATTTCTCTCTTCCAGGCCACTCAGGTATGTGGGCTTTATGCAGCAGACCAGTTGCTAGTATCAAATACTGCGCACGTGCCGTGACGCAGGTATCTGTGCGAACCGTCCACGTTGAAGAGGATGCGTCCCATGTGCAGCCATTGACTTTTGTGTTGAAAGACACGTCGGGGGAGAGTTTGAGCACATTATTGACGTGCGCCATGTAGCGGCGTAGCTCGACGTGGTCGGGGAAGCGCTGTGAGAAGGTCCAAGTGTTGTACACCTCGGGAATGTTGAGTTGGTAGAAGGGCATCTCGGAATCTACACGGGCACCTGGGTAGCGATTCCAATACCAGACGCCACCGAAATCGTGGCCTATGGCATGTCAGAATGTTCCACAAGACTATGGGGTTATTGGATATTGGATGTTGTTGAAGTAGGGTGTTCTGACAAGTTGCTGGTGGGTGGCCCTAAGGGAACGCTTGAACCCAAACATACCAGATTCAAAGATATGCGCCTTCAAGCCCTCCTTCCGACATCGATATAACGAGCTGATTCCCGAGAATCCAGCACCAACGATTATGACATCATATTCCTGTACAACGCCAGAGACATGGCCATTGCCTGCCAGCTCATTGATATCAGTAGGGACAGCCGCCATTAATCGTGATGAGCTGTGGTTGACGCGAGGAGTCTTTGACAATTTTGCGTCTTGATTGTATTGTTCACAAAGATTGTGAAATAGTCCAACGAGGGAAGAACAACTAGTTGCACTACTGCTATATGTCGAGTAGCTTCATTCGAATCATGATCAGGTGATTTTCTTCTTCCCGCTGGTTCGACACTACTCGATCAGACTATTGAGCAAATTCTCGGCCGAGAGTGGGAAGCACACAATTGCAGACCCCCTCGAAATGAATTTGAATATTACATTGGGCGTGAGCATGACCGAAGCATGGTCCACTAATATCTTCGCTGGTTGACTCACTCCGTTACATTCCTGCCAGACTGAGCTGATATGTGAACAACTCAGAGAGTTTTGCCGAAACAGCTCGATTAGACATCGTACTGCATGACGGTCATATATATAAAATCGCTTATGTGAGCTTGCAGGTGATCAACCCGGTTAACGGAATCTGTGGCCGGTGCAACTCCACCTTGAAGTTGCGGGGAAGCCGAGGCAAGGTTGTCCGCGGGAATCCACCCTGAAGTTAGGCGCGAGTTAGATTTCAAGTGAACAACGGTCCGAGATTACACCATGCGTATAGGTGCCTAAGGATGGACAGCTTGGTTTTGATATACTGCTATTATACTCATTATACGTGCCTACTTATACCCCATGATACATTCTGTTAAAAGACCTTTCGGCGATTAGGGCATCAAATGGGTAAAATTATTACCAGTCTACACCCTGTCCGCATGTTGGAGAAAGAAGTGCGCATCCGCTTCAACACATTACACGCGCGAATTCTCGGCCTTCTCACCATATCTCTCGCTAGCAGAGACACCTCCAGCGCCAGCATAATCCTGTCCCACGGGCGTTTCGTCGTGTAGCTCGTATAGGGGGGGTAGTGGTTCGACATCTCTTCTCAGAATCTTTTTCTGCACGTACCATGGCAGCTTAGCCTTATAGTAGCTTGCAAATTGCCTATTGCCGACATCGAATACCGTGTCCAATTCTTCAAGCGTGAGGTTCTTAGTCTCGGGAAGAAGAAAGTAGCAGTAGATCCAACCGAAGAAGTTCCAGCCTGCGTACCAGCCAAAAGCGCCCTGCTCGGTGAAGGCTTCGACCAGAGCAGGCCAGGTGAGGGATAGAATAAAGTTGAATCTAGGTGCGAAGTTAGTGACATGACCATTATGGAATACATGTGACGACTTGCCCCCAGCACGTAGCCTAAAATTGAAGTTAACAAACGCACTCTCTGAAAAGGGGAATTTCTGCGACTTACAGTCGCGAAGGACATGCCGATGTCTCGGAGATGGAGCGGAAAGGCTTCGGCTGAGTATGTAAACGGTACCGGACCTTCTCCTGGCGAATACACTGCCATGAAGGTGAAAATCGCGCTGGTTATGTCAGCTCATGTGCATGTTCAGGTTTCAAGTCGGCCTTACGCTGCAATAGACCCAAGACGCTGAGGTGTCGATTTGCCCTCAGGAGTACCGTCATCAATGACTGGTAGATAAAAAGACATGCCGCACCACAATAGACAAAGGCCCATGAGCGGGAAAGTCGTAAGAAGTAAGTTCCGGCGACCGAAAGTATCAATCGTGTAAATCGCTGGAATAGCAAAGAGGAAGTTGGTGATACCAGTACCCATGGAAGTGAGCAATGCCTCTGATTCGGTAAATCCCGCCTGTCTAAAGATGGAAGATGAGTAGTAGGCAATCACCTGTACTTGAGTCAGTACCCTTCCGCACCTTGAAGTCGTCACCTCGACTTACGTTAACACCACAGAACTGTTGCATGAACATGACGAAGAAAGCACTTTGCGCAGCGCGGCGGTTACGACGCACGAAGAAGAATTCCTTCCAAGCATTGCGACCCTCTCGTTCAGCAGTTTCCACCTCGAGCAACTTGTACGCGTAGTACATATCGCGAGCTGCCTGAATCTTGTGCTTGCGTAGACGGCACAGTGATTGGAAAGCGTTGGCAAATTTTCCTTTCTCCATGTACCATCGTGGAGATTCGGGGCAGAAGTAAACCTGAACGCAGACAATGGCCGGAGGTATGCTGGTGCTACCCAGCATCCACCTCCAGGGCGAGTTCGGACCTAGGAAAGTAACATTCTGAAAGGCGACCGATACAATGAACCCGAGCATGATTCCAAAAGCTACAATGATTTTGTCAGCCACAACCCCAGAGCACGTGATCTCAAACTCTTACCCGTCCACATCTGCCACATCATTGTAAGTGCACCACGAATGTTCTTTGGCGCTGACTCGGCAGCATACACCGGGGTGGTCGAGGACTTCGCACCGACTGCGAAGCCAAGGAAGAATCGAGCGATGAGGAGATTATACCAGCTGTCTGCCGCAGCCATCCAGATACCAGTAATAAACGAGATGATACAAGAAATGAAGATAGTTCCACGACGACCGAAGAATTTATTGAGCGGTGCATTAGACCAACAGCCTAGGAGCGCTGAACAGAGGTACGGTGCGCCGTTCAGTAACCCTCTCAGCCAGACTTGGTCTTCGCCGATGTTGAACTCTCGGAAGTAGAAGAGCTTAAGACCTTGTCAGCCACCCACAACCATCATAATGAATCTAATTTTGGGCACAAACCTGAGCTCCATTTACTGCTGTTTGGTCCATTCCCTGCACAATTGCTGATCCAGCACACAGCACGACAAGAAAGTAGAGCATGAATGGCTGACTCCAGCGATGCGTAGATTCATGTCGCAGCCAACCCTTCTCTTCTTCGTTCAGGATATTGACGTATTCATAGCCATCATCTCGCTGTCCCACACGAGCTATCAAAGCTCCCTTGCGGAACGAGTCCAGATCTTGGGTGAGGCCTTTCTCTGTGCACCAAGCCTCAACATCAGCGAGCACCTGCTCCTCGCTCAAGCCAGCAAGAGGATTTCGGAGCTTTGCAGCAACAGATGCTTTTCGCCCTTGACTGGCAATCGAACCACGATGTGCATTTTGTGCATTTTGTGCATTTTCAGTGTGTTGGGTGGTATCCAAGTCGGTTTTGCTGCTACCAGAAGACGATAAGGCAGGTTCGTTGCCCACAACCTCGGACCTCTCGGGAGGCATTATGTAGGAAGATAGCCAGTATTGGTCCCGGTTTGTGAGTGTATGTCAATCCAGAACCTGGGGTAACAGAAGATCTGGAGTACAGAAGAAAGTGACAACGCGCCAGGACATTGCAGTGGGCCGGCATCTTATATGCCATCGTTCCCATCCTCAGGCAAGCTCTCTGTACCCACTTATTGCTCACTAAACGATGGCTCTGCTATGGTGGGGACAAGAAAAGGGGTCCCCGTGGGCAACGTCCCCGCACATAGATATGAATTGGCAGATGTAATTGTACATAGAATTATGGCCTCGGGGTGCCCGTTCCAAGACTGTAGGATTGTGTTCTCTGCGAGAAGTCGTGTCTGGGGACATGTCATAGTGGGTCTTGATGCACTGGGCGGAAAATAGTCTCAACTTGGCGGCGGACGGCATCTGGGCGGAAACACGGCGGCCAAGAAGTCACGTGAGTCAGCATTGAGGCACGCCTAACACTTTGCGTGGTCCAACGACTAATAAGCTGGGCAGGACTTCGCTAATCGGTGGCTCGGACAGCGTTGAGAAGATGGCGGGATGACGATATGTTCGTGGGCGTGGCCTGAGGCGCTTGGAAGGCGCTTGGCGATGGTGATCGTTTCCAGAAGCAACAACCCGCAGGCGATAGCATGTGCCTTGCGTTCCGAACACCAAGCCTGCAAAAGCCTCGCCATGCCGCCTTTCTGCTATAGGTGCATAGTGGAAAACGACCGTGTTGGCTCGGCTCATGCTGAGATGAGACCAAACGTTTGCAGATAAGTGCAACCCTCTAACAGTGAAGGGACGATATTCTGTCTTGGCTATTTTTGAAACGAGCCCTCTATGCCCACGAAAAGTGCTCAGAATGTAGGTAGACTCCACTAGCTTTAGATCCTCGAAGGATTGCGAGATTTTCAGCGGCGACAGCGTTACGCACATCGTCCTGCATCGGCTGAGGACCGCAGACGAAGACACCAAGACACTGTCCATCGTGCAGGTCCTCGACCTCTTCTCTCACCACTCGTGGTAATTGTGGTCGGCCTTCACATTCCCTGCCCGGAATAGTACTGTGTACGTCCTGCGTCGGTACTTCGATCTTGTCTGCCGCTAGCGATGACGCACTGTGTCTCGAGGTCTCTTCTTGCCCCTTCCGTTCCAAATCAGCCTCTCTTGCGGCTTTTCCAGTCAAGTAAACCTCGACTCGGATGTTCGATGCGAGACCAACGGACTGATACCGAGCAAGCACGCTCTCCACGGCTGCCAAAAACCACGTTCGACTGATTGTGTCTCGAGTTGCTAGTGCAAGACGTAACTGCTTGGGGCCAGTCACGTTACTCGCTGGCATAGCTCTCTCCGCATGACATGTCTCTTCGATCCTATCCAGAGACTTCTCGTCCCGTAGACCGTATCTGAGAAATTGCTCCACGAAAGATAGGCACCAGCCAGCACCTGAGCCACCAGCGACGAGTAGTATATGGTCCATGTTGGAGAAATTCTGCATGTTGACACCCCCGTAAGGGCCGTCTACAAGTACAGACATTTGAGCGCCAGGACAGTCTTGAGCTTGTGCGTGTAGCTTAGCTGTGAAGCCGCTGTAGGGGCGTATGTAGAACACCATTTCGTTTTGCTCATTCGTTGCCATCGCAGGCAGGGAGCATATGGTGAACGGATGGCTCGAAAGAGCATGCCATAGGCCTAGTCCGGTGAAACGCAAAAAGCAATGCTGTCCAGGCTTCCATCCAGATTTTGTAGGAATTGCAACACGAATGAAACCACCATCCAAGTTTACAGTGGCTTTCTGCGTGAGGCCATATTCGAAGCAAGTCCGAAGCCAAGAGTATGCGTAACAAGGAACGTATACAGCTGCCGTCGCGATGAAGTAGTCCCTGTTCGTGCGTCAACGTCAGAATATTCGAGTCTAGACCCGTTTGTAAGCTTACCACGAGGTGAGAGTGTAGTCGCAGTGCCAGAAAAACGTCACCATGAAAATAACGGCGGCGAATAAATGGGTCGCTTTGAAGAATTCGTATCCGAAACGCCTTCATATGAGTCAGCCAAATCCAGCATGGTCTCGTGGACACCAACCTGATAATGCTGTGCGAAGCAAACGTGAGCCAACCCTGGAAAATCAGAGCGACGATACCAGTCCAATAAAAGATTAGACTAGAGGTGAAGTGTGCTTCCATATCATGCCAGTGAATATGGTAAACAATGAATGGAAAAGTGTGAAGGAGAGCTAGGATGAAGAACGCATAAGATATCCAGCCATGAAAGACTTGAAGTCTCTCGTGAGAGACTCCTGTAAACAGGGTTATCCAATTGGTCTTTGTCGCAGTGGCGCTGTGACCTGTCAGTACCGTGTCCACCTCAGCATCGAAAAAGCTCACAATATGAAAGGCATGCATGCGAGAGCCATCCATCCACTGCGGGTTGCAAGAGGTGGTGACCCTCCGTACATGATATCAGGCCAGTAGTATGGCTGTGGAGCTAGATCCATACCTGGTGCTAATTAGCATGATTCCGATCGCGATCTTGGATGTATCATAATCTTTGAATATGCTCACAAAAGAAAAAAATGGTCCCGGCCAGTCCCAGAAACAGCACTCCAAGGGGAGCCGAGCTCCAGCCCAGTGTCTTGTTATGAAACCCACGATATGATGCATAACGCATAACTGCAATAGTCTTGCGCAATATTGTAGGTTCTGTGTGTCGTCGGAGACCAAGCAGAAGCAAGATTATGCGACCGATGATGAAGATGCCAATTGTACATAAAAAGAAGGCTATCGTTGGCAATGCGAAAACGTAGTCGGCAATGTACCTGCATTGAACAGGTCAGTGTTTGACATGCGTCAAGGTACACATTAGAATGGTTCTATACCAGAAATGCCATCGCTGCTTGTACCAATCACATTCCTCTTGGCTGAGTTCATCACATTCAAACATACGCATTGAATGCAACTCAACAGGCGCAGAGAGCCAGGCAGCCATATCGGATGTTCTTCTGAGCCAAAGTGTAAGTATGTTCCGTCAAGTTCGAAGTGTTTCCCTGATTGTGATGGATGACCGAGACAATGCGCAGTACCAGGCAGTGACGAGCTAATTGATGACGACCTGAGAGTATGGTGGAGGCGACCAGTTGTTGGATGGCGCTGATGGTGCCGATCTATTCATACGAAAGATAGCCAACGCCAGATTTTCTGAAAGAGTACCACTGCCAGGGTGCCGGGTTTATCAAGTGGGATTTAAAATCAATTGAGGAGAATTGGCTGTCTCCCCTCCAGAGGATGGCCATTACAATAGCTTAACGAGAACAAGCCTCTCACGCGGCACCAGTGCCGTGAGGTTAGCCAAACATATTAACCTGCTCATTTTACAGGCGCGACCACCCGCCAGAGATACTGACACGTTCTCGACATGGCCGGGGATGTTCTAGTGGCCCTATCTAATTCGTGAGTTTTGAAAAGCAACCCAGGGTGACGAAACGTGGCTGGAAACAAGCTCACACAAGACTAACGAAGCTCATGGTTTGATGCTTATCTTTTCCAGAAGCAAGGTTAGCGTCACGACAGGCTGATGTTGAAGACGCGTCGAGCAGATTTGAGCAGTTTTCCGCGTCGCCTAGTCGTGCTTTAGAAAAGGGCTTACCCAGTTGCTTGCTAGTGCGAGACTAGGCCCCGGTGTAATCGCTGCACATATTCACCCAGTAAGATGCCGGCCCTCTGGCGCGACATTCTGCATGCATACCGCAAGGTAATCCTACTTCCTCATAAGCGTGTTCCGTAGGCATAGTTTTATATTGTCTCCTCCTTGTCAACGCGCCCTCCGACCTTACTTCCACAAATTGATATTGCTTTCTCGTTGTAGCGATTGGTGCCACAAGCCAGCAGATCAAAATGAACATGGAAACGACATCAACGACCACCATGGCGGCAATGTCCATGCCTACATCGGCAGATGCATCATCTTCAGGCATGCCTACGATGAACATGGGCGATATGGCCATGACTTTCTTCACGTCAACAACCACACCGCTCTATTCAACATCTTGGACGCCTACCACCACTGGACAATATGCTGGAACGTGCATATTCCTTATCACACTCGCCGCCATCTTCCGCGCCTTATTAGCTGTGCGCCTAAACCTCATTCCGATTCTAGCTGCTTTTGGTCGCCAGCGTGCTGGAAGAAACATGTACCCATTCGCGGAGACATCAAAGGTGGCTGCTCCTCGTCCTTGGAGAGCTGACGAGGCCGTCACATTGGGATTTATGGACGTTGTCCTTGGAGGCATCGGATATCTTTTGTCAGTATTCAAGTATTTACGTAAGTGAGACGCCGCTCACTGTATGCACAGGATGATTGCTGTTATGACTATGAATGTAGGGTATTTCCTGTCTGTACTCGGTGGTATCTTTATAGGCAGCTTGATCTTTGGCCGCTTCATGGCTTACTCTGCAGCGCACTAAGTACGCACACTAGCTAGTCGACTAGACGCAACGCCTTTGGATGGAAATTACATATGTGTCACGTCCAAGCTGAACCTCGATCATGAATCTCAGGACGTTTCATAGAATTTGCCAATTACGAGTATGGGCTTCGATGTGCCTGTTCCATGACCCACCGAGAAGACCACCACCAGGAGACGAGAGGTCATACATCGATGCTCGTACTCTGCAAAGTGTAGCGCGTTGCCGATGTCGACGATATCCAGCCAACCGAGAATCGAAGTCCTCCCTATGAGCCCTTCGTTCGCTGGGCTCATTCTCTATACCACGGGCTCAACTTATTCCTAAACCAGCACTTGTACCCAGTGGTCTACTCTGGCGAACCTCATGTGCAACCGTCATTCGGAATCAAACTAGCACACTGCAAATGCCGCATCTAATAAGAAGCATATCACTTTGCCCTCGCACTTTTGAACCGGATATTTGTGTTGGACAACCCTGCGTCGCGTAAATTGGTTCGCGCAGAAAGTGGGACTTAAGGAAAGCCTGAAGTATGCACCAAAATAGTATCAACAATGCTTTCAATGCATAGTCTGATCTTTTGGCCACACTGTCATTCGAAGTCCGCACCTATTTAAGCTAAAGCTGGCGAGGGCTGGTTTTGGCAAGCCGCCGCTGATCGGACTTCGTACTCACAGCCACGCCAGACTTACAGACAAAGACTCACGTATGCTCGAGAGCGGAATTCATTTTTACGCTCCGGGTAAATCCATTGTCACTGTTCGTACAATCACAGTGTCCGGGCCCATCTATAACTCAACTCATACCCTGGGGGGCAAAATTGCTTGGAAGTTACGACCGATCTTTGCGGAGATTGCTTCTGGGACTAAGTACGAGACTTTTGCGTGAAAACGGTGTGTAGAGTTTTCTATACATTCGAAGAATGAGAAGACAATCATAAAGCCGACAGATTGATGTTTTGCAGCTATTGCGCACATGTAGAACAGGCAAAACCGCATTCGCACTAAGATCCAAGACCAGCTTGCCTTAATATCCCCAGGATAATCCATTACCTCTAATCGGCGTCTGTTACAGTTATTGTATGTGCTTCCATGGTCTCAATGCCGGGGCTTGCAGGTCTAACTGCGTCACGTCGTAGGCCAACCGAAACCAAGCGACAGCCCACACCATCATGGCTCACAGATTAGACACTAGTTTCGACTAAAAGTATTCCTGTACGCTAAGAGAAGTATTTAGTGTGGCTTCGTGTCGCACGTGCCACAACACGTACGGAAATTCCTATGGTCGCCCTGCTGACTTGATCGGTATTGCCACATGCCATAATTTGGTGGAGATTTTCAGCAGGCTGTATTGGATGGAACTCGGCCTTGGGAACCGAAACGCCATCTCAAGGTGAGAAATCATTTGCCACTCGACTGCAAATGACTGCGATCAGCCCAAATGCCTCGCGGGCTATCCGCCTGGGAAGGAGTCTAAGGCATGGCGGAGGACATGAATAGATGGATTGAGGTCATTATTCAGGGACATCAAAGATCCCCAGGAACTATTACATGGCTTCATATGAATCTTTTCAAGGTAAAGCAAGAGGATTTTCTTGGCATAGCATCGTCCGTGGGAGAGCTCGTGTCTGCTGTGTATCACCTCGTAAAGGATACGCTTCCATCTACACTCCGATCATACAAATCTCCGTCGAGCTACTCCACACACACCATTTTTCAAGTTACCTACCCAATTCAGCGACTGACACAAGCCAGGCGCATCCGTGTGGATCATGTTAGAACGTCACTAGGGCTATTTTCATGAGCTCAACACATAGAGCACAAAGCTCATTATAAAAGGACCATGTTCTGCACCATGGAATAATCAGAACAACCCCAAGGGCCGCTTGCGACCAACCATTCTTTTGATTTCTCAGTCACTCTTTACAAACATACACTCATTGTTGGACACTCTACTCAGTTATGAGATCCCTCTTCGCCGTTGGGGCAGCCCTCCTTGGCTTGTCCAAACCATTGGTCGATGCAGCAGCAGTACATGTCGAGCGCACAGAGATGGCTCACGTGGAAACACGTGAACCTCTTCAAGAGCGTCAATCTCCTCTCACCTGTCCCGGCAGTGGTGGTAATGGCCCAAACTCCCGACACTGTTGGGCTCCAGGCTTTAGTGAGTGAAATCGTGTAGTTCAGATAGAAGGTTTTATCTGACTTTGCTAGCGTCCTTCACTGACATGTATACCTCGTGGCCCAACACTGGAAACACTGTTTCTTATAATCTTCGGATTGACAACACTACTTGCAACCCTGATGGAGCAGGAGCTCGAACCTGTATGCTCATCAACGGACGCTTGCCTGGACCCACGATTGTGGCCAATTGGGGAGATACCATCCGCGTAACTGTATGTTGACCCTTGTCCTCGACCTCCTGATCTTTCTAATATCGGTCGCACAGGTCCGCAACAACCTCCAGCATAACGGCACATCTATTCACTGGCATGGATTCCGCATGCTGAACACAAATATTCAAGATGGTACGAACGGGATCACCGAATGTGCCTTGGCTCCTGGCGATGTCAAGACATACCAGTTTCAGGCCACCGAGTATGGAACAACCTGGTACCACAGCCATTTCTCACACCAATACGGCGATGGTGTGGTCGGAACGGTGCAGATCAATGGCCCAGCAACTGCAAACTACGACATCGATCTTGGTGTTATGCCAATGAGCGACTGGTATTATAAAACTGTCTTCCAAGCTGCAGCCATCGCTTTCCAGAATGGTCAAGCAGGCGGAGGCCCTCCACAACCTGACAACATCTTGATCAACGGTACAGCAAAGAGCGCCAGTGGTACCGGCGCCTACAATAAGGTCGTTATCCAGAGCGGAAAGCGATATCGTCTTCGATTGATCAACACTTCTGTCGACACCAATTTGCGCGTCAACCTCGATGGTCATCCTTTCCAGGTCATTGCCACTGACTTTGTACCTGTGGTTCCATACAACACGACTTATCTTTCGATCGGCATCGGTCAGCGCTACGATGTTGTCTTTACAGCCAACCAGACTGTGGGCAACTACTGGTTCCGCGCGGATGCCAACAATGTTTGCCAGTCACGTGTAGCTAAAGGCGGTCTTGCTGTATTCAGCTATCAGGGAGCTAGCACGGCGGATCCTACCTCAGCCGCACCTGCGTGAGTTCTTAGACCCAGCCTTGTGTGCTTGGTCACTAACATTGGTTTCAGCAACCCTCCTACGGCATGTGTTGACCCAGTCACCACCCCAAAGATTGTAAAGAACGTACCCAGCTCAACTTTCGCAGCCCAGGCCAAGACTCTCCCAGTAGCATTCGGCCCTGTCGCTGTACAAAACAATCTGATTCTCTGGACCATCAACGGCACTTCCATGGTCATCGACCCCGGCAATCCAACCATCAAGATCGCTGCTACTAACCAAAACGCTGCTTTCCCTCCATCGTACAACGTAGTGCAGGTCTCTTCTACCTCCGCCACTCAATGGACTTACTGGGTCATCCAACAAGCCGCCAACGCCCCGCCGATTGCTCACCCAATCCATCTGCACGGCCACGATGCCTATATCCTAGGCCAAGGTACGGGTCAATTCAGCGTAGCCAACAACTTGAACCAGCTCACCTTCAACAATCCTCCTCGCCGCGACGTTGCGCAGCTTCAGGGTGGTGGATGGCTTGTGATTGCGTATCCCACCGATAACCCGGGTGCGTGGCTGATGCATTGCCATATTGCATTCCATGTGGGCATGGGGTTGAGCGTTCAGTTCCTCGAGCGTAAACAGAGTATCAACTACCCGGCGGCTGGCTCTGAGTGGTACCAGAACTGCAACAACTGGGCGGCGTACAAGGCTGGCACGACTGATGTGTATCCTCAGGATGACTCTGGTCTCAAGAAGCGCTGGCCTCCTCTTATTGAGGCCAGGTCGCCTGTTGAATGGTAAATTTGAATGGTAAATTTGCATGGTCCTGGACGATAACAAGTTATGGCTCCGGGCGCATATGTGAAACGCGCATCGTTTGCTTGATTCTAGGACAAGCTGGGTTGTTTCTTCTCCTACAGTCGCTCGCTTACATTCTTACACTCGCTTATGCCCATTTTACTGCTTTTCCTCTCGCTGCAAAGCGTCATTTTCCCAGACATTCTTGTATATATCTTGATTCTTTGTAGATAGTCGCAAGCTTGGTTGGTCGCGAAGTTGATCGTTCCTGCATTTCAGCCCCACTTTATCATGTGTGTATGTGTGAGTGCCGATCTATCTGCTGGGATGCTCTCCATAATGAGAACTAGCTGTGAGTGAAAAAAAAACTTTCATTGGCGTGGACGAAGATTTGGGTGAGTTTTGTGTTTATGGAATTGGATCAGTGCGAGGTGACGTGGGAAAGATGTCGTTATTTCATTCTGCCACATACACACATCCAAGTCCGCAGAACAAGAAGCAAGGAATGAGTGACTGAATACACTGCACGTTTCAACTTACCCCCTACATGGCCGGCACATGAGCCTACAACCTCGACAAGCCCACAACCTCTCGCGGAGCATGGTAGTTCGGAACCTTCATATCAAGCGCCGAGCCAGAGTATCCGAGATCCTCTCCAGTCAAGACAGCGCACTTCTCACCAATCAGCAGCGCCGTGCTGTACGTGTTGCATCCCACGTTGTCAGGGCAGATGGATAGATCTGCAACCTTGAGGCCCTTCACGCCGTGTACGTTGAGGCGCTCGTCAAGCACACCGTGTTTGACGATGGAGTTGCCTTCGCGTGGGGCCATGGAGCAAGTGCCGAGGGAGTGCCATGTTGTCTCGACGTGACCTATATTACGTCAGTCCTACAAGATCAAGCAAGGAGGGCGGCAGCGAGGTGTGATAAGATAGTAGCAGAAGGAGGCCAACATACGCTTAGTCCAATTGACGACATGCTCAATGTCCTCCTTTGAGTACTCCAAATCAGGCAGAATCTCCTGCGTGTTCGAATTCAAAAAGTTCGGCTCCGGTGTCCTGCCCTTGTCAATCGGCATGGTCCAGCTACCGTGTTGGATGCCTGCCGTGATGTTACCTGGCAACGCATACGCATTCGTAGTAGCGAGGTCCAGGTCTTTGGCACGCGCAGGACTGTCATATGCATAGTAAGGATGCATAGCTTGGACTTCACCAGCATAAGCGTCCATACGGCGCGCTGTCTCGCGAGACTTGACATAGCCCCAAACCATGGGGGCCATATCACGCTTGTCGTTCATGAAGCCTGCATCGAAATCTGGAGCTTCATAGGGGTTGGGCGAGACAATGTGAGTCGAGCCTCGGGAGAAGGGGTACTCCAAGAAATGAAACATGGTGAAGAACTTGCCCGGTGGCATGACCATGTGATCTCCGAACCAGCCCGCAATGACCGAGTAGTGCATCACAGGCTTGTCGGGCTTGTCCTTGAAGTAGCTGTCCCAACCTGAGCGGAACTCTGGACATGGCCAACTGTCCATCATGTTCAGCTCATCTTCCGTGGGGCGAATCTTGACGCCGGCTTCGATGCCGTTCGTGGCGAGTGGCCCGGTGCCGTTGATGTTCCATTGTTGGAAGACACGCTCTTGCGTTGCAGGGTCGCCGCGGGCGAAGTCATCGAACGACTCGACGTGTGGCTTCGCACGGTATGTGGCGAAGGTGAGGCTGTGAACAAGGTATTAGTGATCAGTTTCGAGTGGTCTCAAACAGAATAACGTGACTTACTAATGATCCTGGAAGTTCAGACCAACGCCAGGCAAGTCGACAAGTGGCTTTACACCGGCCTTGCGAAGCTTCTCTGGATCACCAATACCAGAGCGCTGAAGAATGAGTGGTGAGCTAAGCGTGCCCCCAGACACAATGATTTGCTTGCGTGCTTTGATGATCCGAGACGGCAGCTGTCCATTGGAAAGGTGCTTGGTAGGAACAACCTTTACACCAACAGCGCGGTCGCCTTCGAGGATGACCTGGTAGACTTTAGTGCCTTGTTTCCATGTTATGAGTCAACGCTTTACCTTGTCAACCTTGTTGCTGGTCAAGAGGTGGAGATTCTGATGGACAGACCTTGTGCTATGGATATATCCATGTGCGGAATCGGATCGTCGACCTGTGTCCCTGTTGATCCACTTGAGCCAATGCTCAGCACCATGACCAGTAACAAGATCTTGGAGATCATCGGTAGTCGGAATGCCCTGTGTTTCAGTAGCACGGAGGAAGTCTTCCTTAATCGGGTATGTATAGTTGCCAAATGATACTTTGATGGGGCCTTCGAAGCCATGGATGTCGCGGTTATTGCAGGCCCGCTGGTATGTCTCGTGCTTCTTCATGAGCGGAATGAGCTCCTTGGTGGTCCAGCCTTTGGCCTGGAAGTCGTCATAGTCGGACGCTGATGCTCGAGTGTACATCTATTTATTGTCAGATGAAAATGTGCAAACTTTGATTGTTTGAGAGGTACCATGAAGTTGATGGAGGACCCGCCACCAAGAATATGAGCGCATGGCACGACAGCTCGACGTCCATCAAGCCACTCTGATGGCCGAGAGTAGTAGAAGGAGGCAGTTTTGCTGTCCAACTTCATGTTCCTCGGGTAGATACCGGGACGGAAGACCCAAGGGTTGTTTAGATTGTTCTCTCCACCCTCAATCAGCAGGACTTGGAGATTATGGTCCAGGTTGGCCAGTCGACCAGCAACGACGCAACCGCATCTTTCAAAGTCAGTTCATGTCGTTCAAAAGTTGAAGTTGAAATTTCACTTACGATCCACCACCTTTGTAGCCGCAGAGACGAAGTCAGCATTTGTCTCAGACTATAGGTGTTCTGTGACCTTCTTACCGCACACGATGATGTCAACCTAGCTATGTTTAGTTATGTGGTACTGTAATAGTATATAGATTTGCGTACCTCGTCTGGAATCGTCATCTTGGTGTTATGTCACTACAGTCAAGCTTCGACTGAGAATTTCTCGCAATGTACAGTTGTTACCGCAGAAGCACAAGTCGACTGGGTATGCTTGCCGGTCGGGACAGCATCTCCCTTCTTTAAAGTACAAAACCCCGCATCTGCAGCATCTTCGGCTTCGGGTACAATCAGCGCCTATGCTTGGGATGTTCCTCACTTGCCGTCAGCCTGTAGGCCCGGGTGCGAGCATCGTGCATACAAATGTGAGGGGAAGGTACATTCTTGCTAGGATCCGTGTGTGCTACCAAGTCAAAGCGGGTAAGTTGACAATATGGACCCCGTCACTGGATCTGGACTTGGAGGGGGCCTCGTGTACTGAAGTCGGGTGTACGAGACATTTGCGGATCCGCAAGTGTGTACCAGGGAGTGGATTGAAGTAAGGTGTCAAGGATGTGACAAGGATATTCAAGACTTGATTGGGTGACCAAAGGGCATGTCCCATCTTGGCGGTATTGTCCACAGGCTTGTGCTGGGATGCGCGATGCAGTATTTGTTCATGGCCTGAGGACATGCGGAGAAGCAACAGATCTGGTAAGAGTACGTATTAGGTTGCGTATTTGACCCACAAAATTGGCGCGAGGTTTGCGGAGCAGTTGGTGCGAGATTTGCAGCGTGCTTGTGTTCTTGTGATTATCTCGACGCAATCTTCAGGTAGGAGTCAAACGAGGTGCTCTGTTTATGTGTGATGAGTGCACAAGGGACGATCTGAGAAAGAATGATCATCAATTCAAAGAGACCATTCGACATGGATTTGTGAATGCCATGTCATCACTCTATGCTGTGCCTCTTGGAGCCACTTCAAATTACAAGGATAGAGCGCCTAGGAACTATGCAACAGCGGCAAAGCATGGTTCTAGCTTCACTCGCTTGTGCGGGGGCTTGCGGCACTGACGTCTAAGTCGTGGGAGAATCAGTGAGTTCGTGGAACAGTCGGATGTGGGGTGCAGCAGTCCTTGCCTCTTTAGAGTGGGCTTACGTCTTGGCGTGAACACTAACGCTGGCAAGTGCGGGGTTAGTGCTGCGGCCAGCCGTTTCGACGAGCGTGGTGCCTAACTCGTTAGATGGTCGTCATGTCTAAGGTTCGCCGTGCTCGTATGATGGTCAACGGTAATGTGTGAGACGTTGGGTTGCTCCTTATTTCCGAAGATCCGGAGCTCATAGAACTAGCTGGGGATGCTCGATCGTCTGGGCAGCTTGGCATCGACGTGCAATTTCTCCTCAAGGGGTAGAATTGATTTCGAAGAAGAATAAGGTCTCATCGAAAAAGGTGCTTCGTGACGAGCTTGCTCTGACGGGCGAGCCTCTAGTCCACACCACGAAGTGATATACCTGACTGCATGTGGTCCGTGTCGTAAGATGGGATCATTACTGAAGTGAAGTGAGAAAATGCTTTCAATTGCTCTTCTATTACTATTCATGATCGTCACCCTATATAAAGAACTCGTGTCATCGAAATCGTGACACGGTTCCACAATGGATACCACTGCTTGCGATACGCCTGATCCTACTGAACGCCCAAATATGCTTTTGAAGAGGGGGGAAAAGTAAACGCCATGCCATGCTTTTGGAAAGAAACAGACTGCGAAGATTGGTCTATATGATCTCGTGTCGCTCCCAACCAGTTGGCTTGGGGTGGTCAAGACCCTTGGTAGGATGCGGCTTCTCCGGGTCCTTGTACTCGCTCACGAAGGGATTAGGGTCTTGCTTCTGATCGAGGTTGCCGAAGGTATGGTTGACTTCTCGATGCTTGCTCTCATCTGCACGGACTATCTCTTGTTAGTTCCAGGTTCATGGATGTGGGCGTGGATGCTTACTGTAAAGGAGCAGGTCGCGCATGGTTCGGTGACCCTCTGGCATCTTCCAGTAATCAACAGCGATCTCAGGCGCCTCTAGCTTCTCCCACTTAGGCAGAAGACCCGCATCGAGATCCTTGATTTGGCGAGTGTACGTGTAGACCGCTTCCTCTTCGAGGTATCCTACCAATCGATGCACAATGCGAGGGCTAATAAGATAGGCGAAGAACATGGCGTTGCACCACACACCTTGAGCTGCAAGGACCATGAAGCGCATGAACCATCCTGGCTGCGCCATTTTGAGGAAAACCAGCAGATGCATGCGCTCGTTGTAGCTCTCTTCGAGCAGGGTCTCAATCCATCCATTGTCGCGCTTCATACGCCTCATGGAGTGCAGGTGCCGGATCATACCAGCAACCATACCAGGCACGCCAGCAATGCTCTCCAAGAAGACGTTCCTGATCATGTACTTCTCCTCCGTCATGGCGTACTTGCGTCGCGCAGCTTCTGGGTCTTTCTCGTTCAGAGCCATGGCTTTCTCGTGCCTGTACCCTGTGGCGGTGTCCAATCCCCATCGCATAAACTTGACGGCCAGGAGCGCGATTTTGTCAGATACCGTCTCGGCCTCGCGGTGGGCAACGATGACGGCGTTCATCTGCTCTTCGGTATATGCTGTGAAGCGTTAGCTGGGTGTGTGGCTGAAGTTATATTGAGCACACATACCTGGATGGGACCATGCTGCTGGAGTCTTCCGGACCTTGTCCGTTGTTTTCTGTTCAAAGAACTCCTTGATCTTGGGGCTGCTCGAGGATGAGAAGTGTCGCTGGCTAATAGGCGCAAGCTGGATGTGCTGCACAACGACAAATGTCGAACGGTAACCGATGCTCGAGATATTGGCAGTCTTGAGGATCCGGGTCGCGGCCCGCTTTGCGCCTTGTGAGCTTCCAACAAGGGTTCTAGAAGAGAGCATTTGTAGCGAAGTGATATGTCTATTTATAGATTCGTGTATAAGACGACGTCGATGTATATCGTTATTGAGGTGGGTGTTGATGGTGAGCAAGCAAGCAGCTGAGGCACACAACGTGCTTTATAGGATCAGGCCATGGTAGCTTGTGACGCCGACGACTAAAACCAGCCATTGTTCAAGCAACCCAGCTCCTGTGCATGTACAGTCATCATTGGATGAGGCAGGAATGCAAGGCTACGGCAGCCGCTATTAACGCCACATCCGTCCCACGGCAGGGCCGGCGAGCAAATTATCGCGGATGGAAATGGCGAACATGTCGAATGGCGTCTCGTTGTATTGTTTGCGCGGTCTCGTGCAGCGAGGACTTTGTGGCGGCTGTGCTGTGCAGTTGTCATTCAACTCAGCGGCACGATAATTCGACGGGTGCAGGCGTGCCGAGCCCCAGGTACCGGCATCTCAGAGCGAGAGAGGAACACATAATAAGCAGTGTCACTCCACACATTTAGCGCCTGCACATCGTATCATACTTCATGCTTGGCTGCATTATAGTCCAATCCTTTGAGATGTTGTTCTAATTTGATCTGGGTGCTTGGTCGCTGTATGAGGCCGGTTGGGGCAGGTGGATGATGATCCGGCCGCGCCCGAGATGTGACATGCGAGACGGGCACTCGGTGTCTCGTCTAATCACACACTTCCGCGGGCAAGGAACATCGTCCCCTACTTGGAGCTGTCACCTACAACACATCACCATAATCCACATTCACAGACCGGTAACTCAGAAGCAATATGGGTCTCGATACGGCTCTTGTGTGGATAGATACAAGTTGACTGCTACCAACCAACACGGCTTCTGTTCAAGAACGGGGTTGCGCCCAAAGCTTTAGATAAATGATCCAGGAGCCCTCGAGAACCGATTTGCCAGTCCACCTGGCGTGTGTGTACGAGAAGCCTGTGGACGTTGCCTCCAATCTTCCTCCGTTCTGTCACAGCAGCGCCGCGCTTACTCGACCTTGAGGGCTGCCATGTACTATACTCGACAAGCTTCGTTGGTGAGTCGTTTTTGAGCGCACAGACCGTGATAGCATAGCCATATAACGACATTGTAGCTTAGGTTTGGTTCACCGTTTCCTAGGCCAATGTAATGAAGCATGTCAGACTTCGAAGGGCGTTCATGGCTAATAAATCAAACTGATTTCGGCTAGCTAGTTGCCCCAACCCCAGCTGCTCCCGTGCGGCACTTTTGTGAGGCTCAGATGTAGCTTGTCGTAAGGCTAATTGTAGGCGATGCGGCCGGCAAAGTGAGAGTTGCAATTGTGTTATCATCGTCAGCTAATTTTCAGTCACGGGATGTCACGGGACGTGACGGGCATTGATAGACTCTTGGTAGATGCCCGTGAAATGCAAAGGATCCGTAAAGTATCGAAAAGAAAATTATACATTGGTAGTCTTCAGCTCGTAGGGCGTTGATTATGCAAAGTCTTTGTGCTTATGTGTGCCGACGTTGTGTTGGTTCGTTGGAACCTGAATGGTTAGAGTTTACAATTCTATAATTGGTCGGTGATTAGTTTCTACGTCCACGATGGGTTCGTAATTTCTACAGCCTTAGACTTTTCTTCCTCTTTTGGAGCAGGTCAAGTAGCTTCAAGTGCCGACAAGCACCTTCCGGTCGACACAGCACAGCAGCTCTATCTCACGTTGAAGTCGCTCTCACCAGACCTAGTAGAGATGTCGGAGTGCTCGACGCCAGAAACGGACGATGCTGACGGTCCCTTTTTGAGTTGCTCAACAAATTGCTTGATGGCATCGTCGGTGCCTTGTGCCTCGCCCTGGACCTGTGCAGTGTCAGGGGCGAAGAAGAGAGGACAAGAGGTACATACACTGCCGTCTGACACATTGGTGACAAATCCCGTGACTCTGATGCTCTTGGCCTGCTTTTGGGTAAAGGATCTGGATATTTGATCAACCAGAGGTGGTGTAGTGAGTGTGCAAGTCGGGCGTACCGAAAGTTCACGCCCTGGACCTCTCCTTGGACCTTGTATGAGATCTACCCTTGTCAACGCCATTCATAGATGTGGCAGGTGTGACGAACTCGCTTCGTGGACATGCTGGCTGTGGCTATGAGGAATCGTTTCGTTCCGTATGCAGACGACTTGGACGAGTGTGCTGCAGCAATGGTGATAGCACCGCTACGACGTCATGTGAAGGCGCTGAAACCGACATGACGACCCCTGCATCTGAAAGCTAAAAACGGCGGAATGCGGGGCCTTGGATAAAGACGGCCCTGCCACACCAGAAGCGCGTCCAGTCGAGGCAAGACACATTTCCCTCTCCCATCGCTCTGGCCGTCCACCATGGCCGTCCTCATGCGCAGCCAGCGAGGCCACGGCGGTGGGCGGGCGGACGCATACGGCGCTAGTGTCGCGTTGTTTTCATACAATTTCGCGTCGTCGGATCTCCCTGAAACCTAATCAAACCCCTTTCGCCGTGCGCCCTCGCCCTCGCCCGCCCACCTCAGCAACAGCCGCACATCACCCATGAGTCTCCACAAACAACGCTGAACACCATCTTCTGCAGCGCCCCTCACAGTCTGCAGAAGCTGCCCACATTCCTTTATCGCTTCTTTCACCGCCCTGTCCCCGACGCCCCACGCCTCACGCTTCACACGTCACGCTTCACGCCTCCACGTCGCTCGCAACCATGGCCGCTGTGGACACGACACCCTCTCCGCCACTTGAGCGCGCTGGTTCGCCCGAGCTGTGGGCGGTGCCCTCTCTGGCACTCGGCGCCGTGCCCATGCTCGACCGCTCTGTATCGACTGCGTCGTCAGTGTCGTCCGTGTCCGGGCGCTCGGCGAGCTCCAGGCTGTCTGATGGCGGACGGAGGAGGGGCTACATGCGTCCCGAAGGCACCCAGTTCTCCAAGTCGGCGCGCAGCAGGGAGAGCGTGCAGAACCTGGGCACCATCGCCCATCTCCAGTACTACTTTGCCCGCACCGGCTTGCTCGACACGGCCACGGGACGCGTCGCCAAATCACGGAAGGCGGCATCGCGCACTGCATCTGGCAACGAACCCCCGCTGTCGCCCATGGAGGGCGACATGTCCACCTTCTCCCTCGGCTCCCCTGATGGCGACCACCTGGGCGAAGGCTTCGTGGAATCTCCTCTCGACGAGACTGCTTCTCTTAGCTGGGAGGACAACGAGCCCATGATGCTGCCGCCTACCGTCAGCACGTACAAGAACAATCCTGTCTACCTGCCACCTCCGCCTGACATGACCGTTCTCCGCCGAGAACTTCGCGAAGCGCTTGGAGACGCCATGAAGCACTTGCGGGAGCTTGAGAAGAGCTTCGGCACTGACCAGCAGGTCGATGCCGACCAGTCCCAGTGGTTCGAGATACAAGGCCTGAACTTGCTCGATGTGACTACGCTGGCTATTCGAGCCGCCAAGAACTACTACACCGCACACGAAGAGCCACAGCGACTGTACGCTCTCCGCTCTGAACGGCAGATCCGAAAAGAGCTATATGAAGTATTGGAAGTGCTGAAACGCCTTGCAATACGCAACTTCGCCAACGGCGTCCAACCCTACGAGACCATCCAGATCAAGCAGTGGGTTGTCGACATTGGCAAGTTGCTCGACACTGAGGAGGAGAAGGAGAAGTTGGAGTTTGAAGAGAGGGAACTCTGGACCTGGAGAGAGGGTGACTGGGCAGGAAAGGAACGTGAAAGGGAGCTCCTCTTCCTCAAATCCTTCGACAGTAATCCAGAGCCGCTACCGCAATGGTCCGAGCCCAAAGATGGAGAGCTTCCCACACCGTTTCTCTCCCTTCTCCAGAATGGTCTGCGTCTAGTGCATCTCCACAACACCCTCGTGCGAAAGTCGCGACGGCAATTCGAAGAGATTAAGCAATACCACACCGACACCGCGAAGCCATACCGCTGCGCCGATAACCTGCGATTCTGGGTCAAAGCAGCTGAGCTGCGCTGGGACATCAAGCTGGACGTTGATGTCATGGGAATCGTACATGGCGACGACGACACAGCCTGGAAGAAGCTCGATGCTGCACTGCTCAAATGGTGTCAAGGTGTGCGCGAAGAAATCACTTCAGAATGGCAGAAGCAGAAGAACCTGGCCCGGACGCCGACGCTGCAGATCGACCCCAACTACGAACCATTGTAAGGCGACACTCACACATACTACCGCCATGAACTTGATATCCGATCTCATCATCTCTTTCATTGTCACATACTTGCACCCATACCACCATTTAATTTGTACGACCCGCATCCGATCAGTCATGGCCTCACAATCAGCGAATATCGCTACATCACCACTCAACCACATATTTTTTGTTAACATCCACCCATCTATAAGGCATCTTCACTTAGATTCTTGTTTCGCACGTCTACCACATATTTCTCCTTTATTTCTTCAACGCTGTCTTGAGAGCAGGCGATCAGATACCCCCTTTTGCGCAGTATTGGCATTGCTGCTACATGGCTTTAATCAGAGCGCGCACGATGAGTTTGAAGTGCTATACCGCCCTCCCCAACTTCTTGGACAACGCATGATGATGCGGATCCTTGTGTATGATAGATAGGCATTCAGCTGAATGGAATGAGCAGTCGCGAGACTACTTTGATGTGGAAGCTTTGAGATTCGTATGCTTTGTGATGTGACTGTCTTATCACTTGAGCCCCGATTGACGTCACTCATCGATCAATAATATATCAACGCATTTGGTATCAATCGCATATCTCCTCTGCCATACATAACATTACCACCACATCACCACCAGCAACACCCTATTTTTTATATGGAGAAATTTGACATGTGGGACGGCGTGTCCCACAACGCATCCCACGAGAAATCAAACGCATTCGGATCCAAGATATCCGATAGCAAGAACGCCGTGTCGTCAAACCCGCCCGGTAGTGGGGGTGCATCCATTGTGCCACTTGTAGCAGTAGTAGCAGCATGCAATCCATTCGCGTTTCCATTCAAGCTCGCAACGTCCGCAGCGTCGGGTACTTCTCGCGCATTCAGCGATGCAATGCGCGACACGGGTTCGGCGCAGCGCTCGAGGGCGTAGATGGCAATGTCCCATTCGTAATTATCTCTCGCGAATTGCATGTGCGCGATCACATTCTGTAGTCTTTGGACAGACGTGTTTCTGATTTCGGCATCTTGGGTTTCGACTGTACATCTCAAGCTAACCGTGATGGCGTGCACGAGGATCTGCGTCGCGTAGGGTAGCCAGAAGTCCTGGAACTGCGATTCGCCGAGCGATAAGATGTAGTCGAGCACAGCCGAGGACGCGATGCGCAGCTGTGCCATGCGCGCGAGGCCGAGTGTGCTGTCGCCGTCGAGGATGGCGCTTCGGAAGGTGACACGTGCGAGGATGAGGCGGATGGAGAGAATGCAGAGCCAGAGCATGCTTGAGCCTGCGCGGTTGGGAAGAGGTAGCCAGTCTGGTAAAGATTCCTCGATGACATTGAGTTCACGCTTGAAACGCTCGACTTCGTGGGCGAGGTGGTCGCGGTCCGGACTGAGATGATAGACGAGGGGGAGTATGTCGCCGAGGAGTTCGGTGAGTTCGCAGAGGTGTACGAAGCATGTTGTTGCGTGTTTTTGGCGAGGTGTTGAGCGTGCACTGATGAGCGAGGCGACAGTGGGTCGGGGCACGTCGTAGTATCCTTTGGAGATGTGAGGAGGAGCACCGTAGGCAATGCTAGACCAGTGGTCTGTGATGAGACAGCACCACCAGAGACGGATGCGTACGGATTTCTCATTGGCAGTGATATTCCATTTGGAAGGATCCCGGTGTAGGCCAAAGGTCTGGGCGAGGGAAATGGTGCGGCCGTTGAGTGTGATGTTGCCCACAATAGATACTGATGGGCGACCTATCTGGTCAAGTACAGCGGATTGGATGGTGGGCATACCAGGGCTCAGAAAGTCCTCTAGGGTAGCGGATATGCCTTTATTCCAGACGTAATACGAGTCGGGTCTTGGGTGCATTTTGAGTGTGTCTGATCTTGTCCACATGGCGGAGCCGAGTGCGTTGATAACACACATGAGGTTGTTTGGTACTTTGGAGAGCTGTCCACTGCGTAGGAGCTCGCATGTCTCGTCATCCAGTATGGGGAAGTGGTAGTGCACGTGATTGAAGTATAGCTCGACGACCTCGCGCTTGAAAGGTCCTATGATCTGGTCGACAATCTCTCGCTGCTCTTTCCCACATCCACTTCCTGGAGCCAGACCGGTCCTGAATCTTGGGACTGATGTGTACACCACTGGATCGTGCACATCATGCCGAAGTGTCTGGTACTTGGATGGTTCTGAATCTTCTCCCGACGGGTTCCGATGTTGTAAGATGTGTCGGTTGAAGATGTCCACGTCTTCAGCAAGATGTGGCGCTAGCATAATAGAAGCAGATGGATTGCTACCAGGCTTGTGTAAGATTGGTGCTGAGTGTGGTCGCGATGGGCCTTCTTCAGGCTCACTGTGTCGACGTCGTTTTGACGGTCGACGGTCTCCATGATCTTCAGTCGGGGAATTATTGCCTGTCGTGCTCTCAATGTACTGGCATTTCAGCCGTCTCTCGCGACAGGACAGGCATGGTTCTCCGGGAATGTCGATGTGGCATCGGATCTTGCGCGACCGACATCGCGTACATGCAGGGACTTTGTGACTTCTATACGGTCTTGTCTGGATGGGCGCAGCGTTGGCCATCGGCTTACGCGGATCTCGCCAATCAGTACTAGTTATAGGAGTATTACACGAAGCAGAGTCGTGATAGACGATGCTTTTTACAGGGCATCGAGAATGGTATTGGATGGGTGAGGTTTGCGGAAGTCTGGACGCCTCGGCTAGAGTGCCCCACCTGATCGATGCTTTGCGACTGCATCCATAGACGCCGACTCAACGATGGATATATTTTGTTCCAAACATCCAGCAACCTGAGCCGTAATGCAGCTAGATACATCAATGGGTCTTCTGCTAATGGAAACTTCCGAAAGTCCATGATGCTGCGAATATACTAAACTGGCTACCTCCCGTGCAAATGTAGCGTCTTGTGTGTGCGTTTGTGTGTTCAATTGTGAATTGATGAGAATTGACAGGAAGTCAAATATGCTAGTTCTGTAAAAACGACGTTGCTTTCCAATGCTTGCTGTGCCCATGCGTACTTTCCACTGCTGCATGAGTAGCTTGCTACTATTGGTGAAAAATTCCGTGGTCCACACTCATTGACGCTAGGCGGCTATTCTTGTGAGCGATGCATATGCAGAGAGAAATCTTTTCAACTGGATTTGAGCTCGAGAATACACAAGCCACATGAAGGCGAGACTCTTCTTTTATTTTGTCTAGGTAATATAACATCCTATCGTCAAAATGCTCATCTCAGTTCACTAGTCCAACCGACTTACAATCGGATCCCGCCCTCTTGGCTTAGTGGTAAAGCGTATCACTAGTATTGCCCCTCAGGCGAAAACATGATAAGATCGCTAGTTCGATTCTGGCAGAGGGCATATCTGCTTGCATTCTTTTGTGTTACTCCATCTTTGGGAGTATACTTTTTGCCGATTGTTGGTTAGTTGCCCCTTTTGAAGATTTGATCGACGAATCTTTGCAAGCAACAGTCGAACCACTTGGCTTATAGCCTGCTACAAATGATGGATTTATTTTGCTTCATTTTGCTCTACTATGACTCTGTTGATGCGACAAATTGCGAGTGTCTCTTATTTGGGGTCCAGGAGAAAGCGCATCACGTGAGGCGGTGCCAGCCTCCCAACATGCAACCTTGGAAGGAGGATGACGATCACCCAACAGCCTCGAGGTACCTTGCCAGGGCAAGGCATGACCGCACAGCCTCGGGCTTGGGCCATATACATTCATCAAATTGACGGTCTCCGAAATTGCGAGTGGTTGCGAGACGGCTGGAAAATGGGAGCCAAGCGCACAGAGGTTCATGACAAGTGTGCATTTGCCAGCGGCAGGCAATTACCGGCTGCACATTGGACCCCTTGTACGTCATTTACTTGAAGATTCAGTTGATCCCATCTTTGACCACCGTCGACCTGGCGACTGGAGTGCGGATACAGAGCAACGGCAGCGCGCCATTCGCAGCCGCCACAAGCACAAGCACAGTGAAACGAAACGACGAGATGGTACGGTAGCGGCCACAGAGGGTCTCGCAAGACCAAACGCCACGATAGCCCGCGATAAGGGGGTCGACGGCCCACCTGGGCGCGAGGCTGAGGAGAAAATAGCACATGCTCATCAACACCCCCCAGAAGGTAATTTACTCGGCCAATCAGCAGCGTCGTGTACCTGGGCCTCTGCAGCCACTAAGGCCAAAAGCGGAGGGATGAACGGCGTGTTTGGTCAGGCACGCCAACGTTTCGAGCGCGGGCTGCCTCTGTGCCGCGTTTCCTGCGTGCTTCCCGTGTGCCTCGTTTCTTGCGCGCCCGTCTGCTCACTTTCTCACCTTCACCTCCGCCCTATCTCTAATTCTCTACCTACCCGCGACCCGGCTGTCGTTCGCCCTTCGTTCATCGAGCGCAGCCCTCGCAATACACTCTTTACCACCCCAATTACACGCTCCTTCATGTTTAGTAAATAAATAGTCACGACTCACCGACACCACATTCCACGCCAATCGAGCCACTCGCCAGCACTGTACTTACATTCTTGCGCCACCTCCCTTGAGCCTCATCTGCAGCTGTAGTAAATACTCTCCGGCCTCTCCTGTTTGCGCATATACGTAATCGCGCAAGAACCTGGCCGTGCCATTGTCGACGAGGGAGTGAATGTGAACACCCAACAGCAAACAACCAGTCAGCCCGCCATCCACCGACTGCGCAACGTCAATTCGACCTTTCAGCTGCGGCTCACTACATACAACATGGCCCACCACCACGGCAAAGCCCATCTGGTCCGACGTCAGCGTAACCGCGACGACGACGACGATGACAACAGCAACAACAACAACCAGAGGGTTGAGACTGTAGTGTCCGTCCGCGTCGTGACCGCATCTAATACATTTACTGGCAAAGTCAACTGGGTGACTCAAGAAGCGCCCAAAACACTAATTGCGCCCGCAGAGCGACCGCTCCCTCCACAAACTTCATCTGCACGCGACTCGAGGCCCTCCAACAAGCCTGAGAGCTCCAAACTGGCGTCGTTCCTGCCCGCTCCCTCCGGGCAGTCCAGGAGTGATGACGACGATGCAGCACCCACCCGGCAGGATTCCACCCTCATGGTTGCTACCAGGACGCCCACCCCAAGCGCTCCCACTGCCATCGCTGGCATTGCCTCGGTTTCTGCGACTGTCTCTGCCGCTGCCGCTGCCGACTCTGGAGCTATGTCTACAGGCGCAAAGGCTGGGATTGCTCTCGGTATCTTGCTCCTCGTTGGTGCGCTCCTCGTTGGTATCCTTTTGATGTATCGCCGCAAGAAGAAGCAGATGGTCCCGCCCAAGGACAACGAGAAGGTCGACTTGTACAACGCGCCTCCACCGCCCCCAGCTCAGGTCCATCACACCCCAGCACCTGTCCCGACCATCATCGCGCCCGTGTCACCCGTCCGCACCGAGCGCACCATGTCAACAGCACCGCGTCTCAGTCTCAGACCTTTGACAGAATTCGATCCGGCATTTGCAGGCCCAGCACCTCCAACCCCATCCAAGGAGCGTGCCCTTCCAGATCAACCCCAGAGTGCCTGGGAACGCCCCGGGGCTGCTGGCATGCCCGCAGAGAATCCCTTCAATGACCCTATGTCCGGCCCACCTTCTGCCAATCCCTTCGGTAACAATGCTGCCGTCGATGCTGCTCAGGCCAAGATCCCCGACTCACCTCCAACTACCTCTCCAATGCACTCGACCAAGCCAAGCGCCGACTTTGCCAATCCTGCCGCAGCTATCGCTACCGCTGACATTGATCCCGTCGCTGCAGCAACAGCAATGTCCTCAGTCCCACCACAGTCCCAAAGCTTCCCGGCACCGCCCAGCATTACCGTTGGGTCTGACGGAGTTCCGCCGAGCCCTGCCTGGACCGAAGACCTTCCTGCGTCTCCCGGTCCTGCTCCTACTGGTGCTCTGCCTATCGCTGGTGCCATTGCTGGCGCTCGTTCAAATGGCCCTGCTCCCGCTCCTAACAATGTCCATCGTGTCCAGCTCGACTTTAAGCCGTCAATGCAGGATGAACTTGGTCTCAACGCTGGTCAGCTCGTCAGGATGTTGCATGAGTACGACGACGGTTGGGTGAGTGAGACATTTCTTACATATACGAACCCTGCTAATCACATATAGGCACTCTGCATCCGCATGGACCGCTCCCAACAAGGTGTCGTTCCTCGCACTTGTCTTTCCAAGCACCCTGTCAAGCCTCGCGCTGGTCCTCCTCGTCAAGCGCCGCCCCCGGGCATGCGCGGTCCCCCCATCCGCTCGCCAATGGGTCCCGGCGGCGTTCCTCAACCCCGTCCGCTCTCGCCTGCCAGCGGTCCTAACTCGCCTCTCCCACAACATCCAAACGGAAACATGTCGCCCGGTCCACGATCTATGAGCCCTGGACCACGTCAGATGTCGCCTCCAATGCAAGGTGCTCCTCGCGGCCGATCCAACAGCAACGCACCATACGCCGGTGCTCCTCGCTCAATGTCTCCTGGACCGTACGGCGGCGGTCCCCAGATGGCTCCTCCCCCACAGATGGGTCGTCCGCGATCCAACTCTGCAAACCAAGTCGGTAACATGCGGCGAGGCCCTGCTCCAGGACCTAGCCCTATGAACCCCAACGCCGGCCCCATGCCATCAAGGAAACCTGTCCCCGGCATGGCTATGTGAGTTTGGGCAAGGCAATCATTATGAGGAACGTCAAAGCAATGCTTTCACCTTTCCTTTGTGTATCTGATCTTTTGGAAATCTGTTTAAATACTTCTTTTCACCTTGCGGACTGTCTTGCTTCTAGATTACTCGTCTATTGGCAAGTAGTCCGGAAAGCTATCTTCTTCAAAACTGCTTATACCCACATGGGTCTCCAGGTCTTGCTCTTCACTGGCCTTGTCCTTAAGGTGTTTCGTGAAGAGTAGGCTTATGGCGCATGCTTCATCTCAGCACTTTTTTCACCCTTTTACATGGTCGATAATGTCTTGAAGATATTTTTGCATGGTTTGTACCTGTCCGCTGGGAAGGTGGTTTTCGGATCGGGCTGGAATTTTCGTTTTCGAGGAACGTGGTTTCTGTTCAATGTCGCTGGCTGAACTTGCTGCCTTTGACGAGGCGGGTAGGGAGGTTGTGAGACTTGGATGGATATAGGAAGGATGGGCTGGTGGGGTTATGTAGGAAGATCTAGTTAGAGAAATTCATGAGTTCTGAATAACTGAATGTCCTTCGATACGCAACCAGTAAATGCTCTTTATCTTCACAGTCTTATTGCAGGTACAACCTACCCAGTACAAAGAATTGCTACCTCGGCCACTCAGACGACGTGACAACAATCGCTTCACAAGTCTATGAAAAGATGTTCCATACGTGCATAGTAGGCAGAGGCTCGACAGAAGTACCATGATGAAAACCGTAGCGATCCAGCAACTCAGGGCACCTCTACACTCAGACAACGCACGTTTATCACGCGCAATGGCTTCGATACAAGGTCACTCCAATGATACATAGCAAGGTAAGTGAAATCTCTGTTGTATACTCCCTAATATCTCGCTTCCATGGCCACACTAAACCTCCCATCTATTCTTAGACTTGCTATCCACAACCTCCCCACCCCCTTCCTGGACTACAGAGGCAATCGTCGCCCTCACCGCGATGTTTCTGGTTCTTTCAGGGATCCGAATTTTCCTCAGATGCTGTCTGCATCGCGGCTGGAAGAGCCGTGTCAGATTGTTTGCCATGGTATGTTCACCATTCTCGTATTAGCATTTTCAATCAATCTACTAATGGTTAGTGCTCAAAGATCTGGACATAGGACCAATGAAATTAGACATGAAGAGAGGGGGCAGCCTGGAAGATATCAGAAGGGGACAGCAGGATACATGTACAACGTTTGTGAAATCAAGAAATGGGATGCTGGCTTTTCAAAGGCCCAGGAACGTACTTTCAGAACAAGCGAAGTTGTGTATTAGGTGCGAAATTACCCGATCTCATCGGACTACAAAGGTATAGCAAACACTAAAAGCTCTTGCCCTTCTAGCAATTCTCATCGACATGTACACCGTGCTCCTCGATTATTCTCAATCGTTCTTTAGCACTGAGCAACCGACCATTCACATGAATGGTTTTTGATGGTGTCAAGATACCACAACTTCACCGAAACCAGCAATCCCAAGTCTCTCCAATAGAACCTTCCTGGTCCGAGGGATCAATCATCGCCCTTGTCACGATCATTCTCATGCTGTTCATCTTCATCTTCAGCCTTGTCTCGAGGCATCGTATAAGGAGACTCCTAGCATGTTGCTGTGCGAGAACACAGCAGACTATGGTTGTGGAAGCTATGGAATATGTCTACGTGTGAGACATACAAGCCACTTGGAGCTAACGTTACTTGTAGATATTGAAGCAGCTTCTATGTTAGCCTTGTCAAACAAAGACACAATCGGTGGCATAATGAGTAATGATCAGACGCCAAGAGGGATCGGGTTCTTCTCGTTTGTGATAGGTTATGACCCAGTCTGTTCCGTGGCGGATTTCCAGCGTGTCAGGTGTGAACCACGATATGACACCATGTAGAACCGGCGACGCAATTGCCGTTGGACTCCTCTTTCAGTCCCATCGTCATCTCGGAGAAGGACGTTGCGTTTTTCAAAGATCTTTCCCATTCATATCCAACCCTGTGAGAAAAAGCTCCTGCTCTTCCAAATTCGTTCCCACAGAAACGTACATCCCAACTACAAGATCATATCCATCAAGCGATCCTACTACTTCCTCCCAACCCTCACCGGCGTAACCGGAGGCGTCAATACCCCACCTTCACCATCATCATCCCTCCCCTCGCACATAAACACATGTAGTGCCTTCAGGACTTTCTTGTCATCCATGAGTTCTTTCCATGCGCCTTCATCACCGATGATAGTAGGCATACGCGCGTCGATCTGCACAATGATAGCACGTCTCAGGCCATGATCCACGAAAGGATGCTGCTCGTGATAGATGTTTGTCGCGATTTCGATGACCATTAGCGGATCTTTGATGAATGGCAAGCGGTCAATGATGGCATATGAGACTTTACGCTTGATTTTCTCAAGATTGTACTGTGCAGGTGTTATAATTGGTTCATGTTGATGATATGAGTTGGGAAAGTACCTTGTCAGATGCAATGAACAGATCAAGTAACTGCGCCACTGCTTGTTCTTTTTCCATCTCGGGGCGGAGAGCGAAGTTGGTGAAGACTGAGCCAGTCGTGGAATTGTATGTGTCGTAGATCTCGTCTAGTAGAGCGCTGATGGTCTGTGATGACTCTGGGAGTTCGATGCTCTGCTTCTGGCTTTCCTGGGACATGTCAGGATGGACCAATGAATTGAATGTAGGGAGAGGGCTTACAGCGAAGCCTCCACTACAGACTGCCTTGAAGTACAGCGACACTGTGCACAATCTGCATATGGTCATTAGAACTTGCCGCTCGTCTCAGAGTAGGACATCATACCTCACGCGATGGACTGAGAAGCTCCTCCCTTCAGCTATGATGGTGAAGTCCGCCCACTCACCACTCTGGCGAAGTCTGTTATCAATCAGCAACATGCCAATACCAAGTGGGCGAAAGACTTACTGCGACCACTCAGAGTCTGCTGCAGGTACAGGGTGAGGCGTGCGATCAACGTAATTGTGTTTGACCATATCGAAGTCCGCTCGAACAAAGGGGATACCACTGTGCATCGCTGTCAGTACAAGTCTTTGATCAGGTGATGAAGAAGCATTGCGACTTACGATGGTACTTCATACGAATAGAAGAAGTTATTCCCCGTACCCATCGCAATGTCTTCGACAGCATGCAGGAAATCATGTGCACTATCCACAGCCGCGAACTCGAGATCAACCTGACAGTGCTCAAACAGCAAGACCACCTTCTTGCACTTGGAGCGCCAAGCTGCTGCCCGCGCGCACTTTCCTTCGAAGTAGATCGGCTCGTCGTCAGGGAATTGAGCCATGGTGGGAGTCGCATGGGGAGACATGGAGACGACACCGAATTCGCCATTCGCTCTGTCTAGGTAGAGGCGAGAGGGGCCGTGTGATTTGTAGGTTTGGGAGACGGTGAAAGACGCCAGGATCCAGATGGCTGGACCGTAATCGTTTTCATCGGACGTGGTCGCGGAGGACATGGTGAGTGTGGACTGGATGGTAATTTGCAATTGAGGTATTTGTCGAATTTGATTGTAGAGAGGCTTATATGGAGAAGAAGTAGAGAGGGAAAGAGATATAGGTCGATCCAGAAGCAGCCTTGATACGGACTTCATCGCTCATCGTACGGTACACGTTGTGATGATGGTGAAGTGAACACAGTAGGAGTCAAGGTTGCTGAAACGGCCAAACATTACATGTCGCGAGTGGTGAAGCGAGGCCGGGCAAGTGTACTCTCCATCACCTGAAAAGCTCTAGTAGCACAATCCAGTCATGACACATGAAATGGGTCACAAGTACGACAGGATGGCAACGAGAACTCGCATCGTTTCTTCCAATTAATTAGTAATAATGTGTTCCATCTTCTCGGCCTTCAACCCCTCAGAATCTACTGATATCCCTCCCAAAAACCCAATTGACCGCCCAATACACCGGCACAAGGATCTTGTTCCTCCAAGACACCGTTCTCGTAATATAAGCTCCCCTCCACACGATCCACGCAAGATACCCCTGCAGTCTACCTCCCTTACTCTGAAACAGCGCATCCCAATTCCCTATATATGCCAGCGTTCCAAGATCCCTATACGTGAAGCCTCTGCCATCAGCAACGTCTGCTTTATTCAAGTGCTTAGCCAACCACGCCGCTTTTTGTGACGCAACCTGCGCAGTGGCGGGATACGTGGTGTCTTCGATGATACCGCAGTCTCCTAGGGCGAAGACATCAGGGTGGATGGCTTTTGCGACTTCGGTACCTTGTGTGGGATCGGCGTCTTGGGGAATGAGTTGGATGCGGAGGTGGGCGTCGGTGATGATAGAGCCTGATTTGGGATCTTTCTGGACTTTCCAGGACGTGTTTGGGGATGATGGGGAGGCTTGAGAGGAGGGGGTGATGAGGTTGGTGGGGGCGGAGCGAACGTTCGAGAGGGCGTGTGCAACGAAGGGGTTTTGCATGAGGCCGGTACCTGTAAATTTAGTTTTGGGGAAGCGTGAGAGGAGATGGGGGAGACGTACTCCATACACACATTCCGACGCCGATATCGCCTTCCTCTTTTACCTTGAGCGTGAAAAGGTGGTAGTCGTTTGCGTCTTTAGAGGCACTTCGCTCAGCTGATGCGCCTGGACGGAGCTCCTCCACATGATGGCTCGTCTTGATATCGATCCCTTCGCGCTTAAACTTCTGCGTGGCGTACTTTGCCAACTTCTCGTCGAACATTGGTAGTACCTTCTCCGCCACGTCATACACCGTGATCTTATGATACTTGATCAACTCCGGGTAAATCTTCTTCAGATCCTCATTGATCAAATCATGCAGCTCAGCACTGAACTCGATTCCCGTCGGCCCACCACCCACCACAGCAAAGTTCAGTAACTGCCTCCTCATCGCCTCACTTGTTGTAGGCAGTGCCGCCCCCTCAAAGCACGCCAACAACCTGTTCCGAATCTTCCTCGCATCACCCACATCTTTGAGGAAGTAAGCGTGCTCCCGGACTCCTGGCGTGTTGAACGTCTGGCTGTAACAACCCACCGTAACCACCAACTTATCATACGTCAAATCAAACATCCTCCCCTTTTCAACTTCCCTCTTCTTCTCCGCCTCCCTCTGCTCCCTACTCTCCCCCGCATGTCGATCTGTCGTCAACGCCATGCCCTGCGTCGGATCATCAACCGCCTCTTCAATCGTAATCGTCTTGTTCCCAAAATCCACATCGTCGGCCCAGCCCTGGAAGAAATCGACTTTGGTCCGCCGGCTGCGTACAGGCTCGAGCGCGGTGCGGAACTCGAGTGTCCCGACGGCGGTGCTGGCGAGGAGAGGCGTGAAGGCAAAGTAGGAACGTGGAGAGACGACGACGGCTTGGTATTTGGAGTGGTCGAGGGAGCGGGCGAAAGTGAAGCCGGCCCAGCCTGATCCGAGGATTACGACGCGCTCGCGATCTGTAAATTTTGAGTATTTGCAGAGGTAGCGGGAGATTAAACGGACTGTCTCGCCCGTTGTTTAATTGATCTATGGTTATTCCTCGTTTTTGCAAGGGTCCTGTTGCGCTTCGTGATATAGTTCGTGCATGTGTGCTTAGCATTTCACGCACGCCAGAAGGCAACTGCGCCATGCGCGAAAGAGCAAGCATGCTTGCAGACTTGGAAGTGACAAAAGCAAAGAACTGAAAGATACTTTTCTTGCAATCCTACATGCGTCGAGAGTCAATATTTTTATTTACGTTATGCCGGGTAGCTGCGGGATGTCGAAGATGACGTATAAGCGCGGAAAGTTTGACGCGCCGCCGATGCGCCCGAACATCGGGAGTTTGCGCAAATGAAAACAGCGGAAGTCCGCATGCTGATACATCGTCTTGTAAAGTGCTGTAGTCTGACCAGGTGCAAGGTGGGATCTTTATCTTCGCGGATGAAATTTTCCGACAAATTCTCGCGTGCACCTCGAACAAATTGGGACAAAGGAAAGAATCTGTACGTGTAGATATGGCGAATAGCAAACATATCTTTTAGTCCAATGAACAAATCAAGCAGACCGCCGGGTATTCCTTCCCAAAACTCCAATACGCCGCATGAACCAGCTCAATCTTCGACATTCTTCTCCGATTCACGCCTTCCCCTCTGCACCACCAAGAAATTCAACCACCTCCCCTGCCCTCTCCAGCCTCGCCCTCGTTTCCCCCAGCCCACCATTCAACCGCCCCAGCCCCTCCACCGCCCTCTCCCAGTTCCTTCTCACTTCCTCTTCTCTCTCCAACGCCTTCAGCCCTGCAAGTTCCACGTCCCTTTGGCCCCCTTGTTCAATATCCACCAACAAGCCCTCACTCTCCCTTTCAAACTGCGCCTGAAACGCCGCCGCGGCAGTTGCAGGCGTGTTCCGTCTATGCTGACTTATCTTCCCGATCAACGCATCTCTCTTCGCAATGGCGGCCCCAACTTGACTTCGCAATTTCTCGTCGAAGACTTCGAATTCTTCCTTTTCTACGCCCTCTACGCCCGGTCCTTCCATGCCCTCCATCGCGCCGTCTTCCCCACGCTGCTCGATTTCTACTTCCATCCCGTTGATGCTGATGTTTCCCCTCATGCCCGCTATGATCTGGGCTACGAATGCATCGACGCGCGCCTCGACTTGTGCGCGTAAATCGTCGGGCTCAGATGCATCGGGCACAGAAGGAAGATGCAAATCGAGTTTTTGACGGGCGGCGGTGCGCAGGAGGGATGTGAGGTAGGTGAGGTCTGAGGGCGATTGAAGTTCGATTTTGCGGTGGGCGGCGTCCATTGTGAAATGTGTGTTTTCGCGGGCGCGTAGTGCGCTTGATGTTGTTGTATGCGCCGATAGATGGATTACGGGCGAGCGGCGATTGGGCGCAGAAATGGGTCGTTGATGGCCTGCTTAATTTCCAAATGTGCCTTTATTGGGTACTAGGTCATGCCGTCGTGTCTTCAATGTCGTTGTTGGCCGTTGTCGATGTTGTGGTTGATTGTTTTGGTTCCGTGTTTTGCACCGCCGATACACGATCCATCTCGCGACGCGCTTATCGATAAGGGAGGCGCGCGTGGGCCGAGGCTGCCCCGCTGCTATGCATGCATCGAGGACATGCCTATGGCGATACTGGAAATGGATGGAATCATCTATGGTATTGTATTTATTCAAAGGTACCGAAATAGTAGAGACATAATCGCAAGAACGAGTGCCAGCCTGCGAACGCCGCAGAGCCCATGTAGAGTGTTGTACATCCCATCCCTGAGCCTCCTATGCCATTACTCCTACCCAGCAGAACGCCATATCCCAAACAAACACAAACCAGAACGCCAAAAGCATAGCCGAAGACCAAAGACATCCTTCCCATATACTCCGTCTCAGTCTAGTGGATGAGCAGTCGCTTTACTCAGGAAACATCCTTTCCACCTCTTCATCGCTTACCCAGATCTCCGCAACCGGATCCTGTCTCCTCTCGAGCTCGCCTGCATCGAAGTTGTGGTGCGTATAGGATGGGAGGAAGATTTCTAGAACTCGTTAGGTAAGATGATTGGAGAGAGAGGCGGCAGGAATTCAAAAGGGGACATGTATGGCATACCTTGGTTCCACCAAAACCCTTGACTAGCCTTTACACATGATATAAGTCTCGGGTGCTCATCACCGCCAACGTTTATGACTGTGTGTGATGCTTCGGAGAAAGATGGTGCTATATACACGCACCATTAGCTCCTACTCCATCTCTCGCGTGCGGGCATTGCGGGAAATCAACTTACACATCAACGACTCCCTCCTGCGCCTGACCTCTGGTGTCGACGGCGATGACGAAGTCGCGGACCCAAAAGACGATGGCCCCGAAGACGGCGAAGCGCTCACTCCGCTGCTCTGCTTCCCATTCTCTCCCTTCCGCCGTGTCGGGATGGGAATAGCGTTGCTCGACGTCGCGGGAGAGGGCGGCATCGTCACAGCTGCAGGTTGTATATACGTCGGAAGATTAAGGAAGTTTACGCAGGTCCAAATCGAGTGCCACAAGGCTCAGTAGTAAGAAATAAACAAGTCCTTCAGCGTTCCTCAACACGCAAAGTGAGTGTGTAAAGTATCGAGGAGGAGTCAGACTCCCATTCCCACCAAGCCCCGAAGCTGGAGCCAAAACGTCCCTGATGCATGTCGCATGCCGCATGTCATAGCCTCACTATACCCCCGGCATCTGACCAATCAAAGCGTGGGCACGGGACTCCGCGGCCTTGGATCAGCGGTGCGTGTGACAAGGCAGCGATGCAAGCGCCTGATATGCTTTGAGCTAACGGACGAGGGCTTATCGCGTAGGATCAACAGATAGCAGATAGACTTCAAGTCCATGATCCGATAGAACAAAGACAGACTAGAAAGCTTGCATTTGGAACCCGCCGATTTGCAGTCTTGATGCATTGTTGTCGGAAATAGCGTGATCTTCAAATACCCCAGCACATTAGATGAGACGAGTTGAGTTCAATTATTTCCAGAAACAAAGAACCATGGCTTTCCATCATCAAACAATATCATTACTTTCCGACATATCGTACACAAACAACGGTCGCTGCTAAAACAGCGCGCACGTACAGCGCCCTCGGTCCTGCCGTCATGTCCTCGATACCAGAACGATAACATGGCAGCTACATAATGATGATAGCCTTGATAATTTCCCCTTGCCTTGAAGTCATCCTGTTACATATACTCTTCACGACTCCTTATCGCCGATTGATTGAACCATACATTAATTCCCACGAAGCACAAACGAAAGTCCAACAAAAAGTAAAGGGGTATCATAATCCTCCTCCTTCATCGACACAACATGACTGCCGCCACGTTCCCATTTCCGTTTTCATCCCAAGGTTGAGAACTACTTTACCATCCCTTCTTCCTTGCGAATCTCTTGTTCAACAAGACCAACACTTTGCTCACGTTGAACTGGACATATTCCAGATCCAGATCTTCCTGATTGTCTTTCTGCATCTCGAGCAAATCATCCAGTTTGAGATCCAGCTCCAACAGGCCCCGATTCCTGCCCTTGTAGTGCAGAGAAATGACAAACGTGCCAGGTAGCGGAGATGTGAAGTTGAAGTAAATGTTTGCGCGCCTGTTCTCAGGTACATTGGACTTCTGGATGACACCCTCCTTTTCGAGTTGCTGGTGCGTGAACTTGTAGGGACCAAGGACTTGATGCTTCTGTTGTTTGCGCGTTTTGCCTTCGGACTGGGAGCGCACGTTGTGGAGGTAGGATTTGTAGGTTTCGAGCTGGCCGACAAGGTAGAGGTTGTGGTCGCGGATGGTGCGGAAGACTTCTTCGAGCTTGCGTGTTTCCTCGATGACTTTTTCCTTCATTGAGCCCAAGTGCACCAGTTCTTGTTCGACTTCGTCTCGAAGCAGGGAGAACTGATCCTCTTTGTCGATGACGCCTAGATCCTGCAGCTGGCTGAGCAACTCCATACTGCGAATACCCTTCTTCACCATGACAGAGTCGTTCTTGGTCGTTGCAGCTGCCTCTGCTATCCTATCTAGCCGCAGTGGTCGTCGAGTGATTGAGCTGTTTGGCGGGAGCGAGCGAAGGATCATGACGAACGTCGACTTGGCCTCCATGAAGAAAATTTCTTCTTGTGTAATGTCGAGCGCGGCTGTGAAATCATCTAGCGGTGTCTCCCACTTGCTGAACAACGGCAGGTTGATAGCCCTGTTCTCCTTTCGTGGAAGCTGGGCAGGTGCAGGCCCGAGTTCTTGCAAGATGACACCCAAGTGCGAGCTATCGTCCTTGGCCTGCGTAAGATTAGTATACGGTATGAGTGGTCCAGTGACCGTGTGGCCTACCAATTCAGTTGCATGTCTCTCCAACAACGAATGTGTAGCATAGACCTCATTGAGGGTGATTGAGAGCTCCAAGTCCTTCTTCGACAGGGCAACATAGTTGTCCAGCTCCAGGCTCTCGTAAAAGTCTTGGACTTCGCAGAGATCGAGGAGGAACTTGTTGATTCGGTCCTTGTTCTGGTGAACAAAGGGCTGCAGCTTGGCCATGTATGGCTCCTTTGCATAAGATGGCTTATTGGCCAGGTTTTGCAGCATCTTTGCGATGTAGGTCAGAGTCCTCTTTGGGTTCTCAGCCGGCGTCGCATCGATGAGCATGTAGGATCGTGGCGTGACAATGGCAGGATTGATGAAGCGTAGGAAGAAGAAGCCGCCAATCAGTGTGCAAATAGTCTGGTCCTGTGCATCGGGGTACTTTCGTCTCGACAGACTGCGAATCTGCTTGCAAATCCATCGGATACCGTAGGGCGTCTCCTCCAGACCTGTGATGATGGTGGTGAGGAAGTTGTTGGCAATCTCCATCAACATGTTGACACGAGGTGCAATGATTTGCTGCACGCGCTCGTTCTCGGTAGCCTGCTCAGCAGTGACTGCCTTGGGCAGATTCGGCGGCAGCTTTCCTTGCTCTTCAAGCTCGGCCACCATCTTCTCGTAGACTTTGAGTGGGTTGATCTCGAGATCAAGATCCTTGAGCTCAATCAACGAGTTGATGCGGTCCTGCAAAACGACCTTGAGATAGCTTTGACCAGGTCCTCTCCGGGTGTATGTGGTCATCATACGCGAGACCGGGGTGTTGGCGCGAAGAAGTGAACTATAGTCCGGGGTGTTATCAAACTGATAGGTGAGAACAGACTGTTTCGGGGATATTAGCATTTATTCTCCGTAATGCAACGGTGACCATACCTGAAACATGGTTAGTAGCAAATGCTCCTCTCGACTTTCGTACTGATTTCCGTAGATTGTGAACATGACGGTCTGGAGCAGCGCGTCGATTTCGGCCATGGAGACAAGACGGCAGAGGTGGGCAATGTGTCGGGGCTCTGATTGCAGGAGGAACAGCAGATTGCCGTACTTTTGCGTCTTGTCGTCGTTGGGGAAGAAGCCTTCCTGCAGTTCCATGCCTTCTTCGAGGTGGCTCGCGACTTCGTTTTGCTGGGACAAATTAGTGGCAGCGCAGCATGTGGAATTGATGGCAGCATACCTCTTCCAGGGCCATGCGGTTCTGGATCAGCAGCGCTATCCTCGAGTCAAGATAGCGCACATCCTTTTCCAGCACAAAGTTCTTCTTGGACTGAGAGGAGATCTTGGCCTTGAGTTCGCGCAGGATCTTCTGGGCCCTAGCCAGGTCGTCTTCAATCTCCAGCTCCTTGTCCTTGGCCGACATGGACAGATACAGTGCGGTGACCGAGTAGCGCTTGGACTGGCGCACGGAGCGCGAGCCATCGTGCGACGACATTGTGTTCTGGCGCGAGACGGGTATGAAGGACGAGGACGACGAGGTGGATGCCCTCGAGGGGGCATGCAGCATGGACACGGCCATGGCGACCGGGCCAAGGGATGTGAGTGAGTGAGTGAGTGTTGTTAGAGAGCCGTTGCACGAGCCCTAGCGGGTATGCGACAAAGAAGTCGCAGATTCAGGCACGACTGGGCGACTGTGCGACTGTGCCTTATTATTCGCAGTGTCTTTGTTTGCAGGCGCAGGGACGGTTACACGCCGCAGTCAGCGCCAGGTTGCAGCGGGAGGGCCCGTCCAGCGAGACAATGCAGCGGCGAGGGTGTGGTGGTGGTGTCGTCGTGGTCGAGGGCCCGGCGACAGCGAGACAGCTGAGAAATTACTTTTGGGCGGGTGTGGTAGTTCGCGGCCGGTGAGTGGTGGGCGTGCTGGGGGGGTGGAGGCGAGCTGTGTGTGGTGGGTGCGGGGTGTGCGGGTTTTTGAGGGCTGAGGCGGGATCAAGTGCGAGGGCGATGAAAGCAACAACGGGTTGTGAGGGAGTGTGGGCAACAACAGGACAGCGGCGGCAGGCACAGTGTAGAGTGTATGGAGGAGTAGAGTATATGGGGTTTCCGTTTCAGGGAGAGGCATGGGCTGCGTCTAGCAGATGATTAAGTGGGCCAGGGCCCAGGAAGAGCGAGAAACAGCACGCAGGTTGGTGCAGCTTGATACACACACTCTCATGGCCATGTCCCGCGGGCTGCACCCCCGGCAGCGTTGCGCAACCCGAGCTTGGGACGCTGCGCATCCACCGGGGCGACTGGGGGGCTCGACATGCGCCTGGGACGGACGTCTGAAACTGTGCGCAATCAGCTGTGTGGTGCCCCTTTCCCGTGTGGGCGTGTGGCCCAAAGCAGCCAAGGCGCGACGCCTGCGCTGCTTTGTTCCTGGCACTAGCCGCCGCCGTCTAGCATGCAGGACTGCATCAGAGAGACACGACAGCGCCCAAAGCCCATTCTTTGCGGCCGTCGACGGCGCAACAGGCCAGTGCTGCGCAGATGGCAGTGGAATGCGCGGTGCGCAGCCTGTGTCGCCTGCGGGCCGCCCCATCAGGTTTGCTCTGGCGACGCTCTCGACTGTCCAACACGCGTCCTGTTTGGTGTAGGCCACGGTAACCATGGACAGCCGGCGCAGGTGCAGGCGTGCGGAGAGCATGGTCAGAGCGCGAGATGCACATGCGCACCTGGGTTACACACGGCACTACTGTGTACGCTATGCTGCGAGTACTTCTACCATGATACTAATAAACGAAACACGTCTTGTATAATGCCAGCCTCCGTCTGCAGGTCCCAGTGGCCGGCTGTTGTACTGTTCTCTGGGCGACGCAAGACGACACGACCATGGACTGCATCCTCTCACCTTCTCACGCCACCAAACTCGTCCAGTCGCTTGAACGCTGGCCCGCGCTCTCTCCCGAATGCAGCCACGCCTAGCGCCCAAGTGGCCTGCCTGAGACCCATCATCTCTATTCGCACCACCACCACCACCACCCCCCCTCGCCAATTCAACGCTGCATGCCATGCCCACACTTTGCCTTGCACCATGCGCCCATAACAAACAAACGCCATCGCCAGAGAAGCTCAAAGTTGCGCTTGCATTCTTCATCGAACATGGACCGGTCCAGCCGGCTGTGCCTGAATCCATACCATACCATACCAAGCGCTTGTACCTGTCTGTGCGCCAGAAACCATGGCGATCACTGCGCCAAACCTAAACCTCCGCATCCATCCAACTTGTGGAATGTGCGCACCGTCCATGCTTCTGCTCAACGCACCACGCCCGCCAGAAGCGCCATTAGCCCCAAGTAGCTGCATGCGTTAGCTTGGATATCCAAGCACCTCAGGAACAGGTCAAGAGCACGGGATGCGCGGGATGCTCAGAGAGGAAACCGGCTAAAGTCCAACAGACGAACACGAATGACGCCGAGGAAAAAAAATGCCACTTACATCGACCCCGATATCCACCATTCCTGAACCGACATGTATTCCATCAGCTCCGCTGTCGACGTGACCTGCCTGACCCCTGCTGCCCCGATAAGCGCGATAACAACCAGCCGCCCCAGCAGGCTTGGGACAATCGCAAACGCCAGGACCGGCGATACAAGCAACGCCGCCAGCCACACTGCCGCATGTTGCTGCTGTCCAACGCCAACACGAGGCCGTGTGCTTACACATGTCCGCCGCGAGACAGCAACAAGGTCATGCTTGCGGTCCAGGAACCTCGTCTCAGCAGCATCGATCGGTGAGCGCTTCTCCATCCACGTGCGGTACGCTTGGATGTCTTCCGTGCTCGCGGGGTCGAGTTCCTTGAGCAGCCCGTTAAACGAGGTCAGAGCTTGGTCTGGCTACGAGTCAGTCTGACTTCCAACATCGGTACACATGTGGCGTCGTCAACCCATTATTGGCGTAGACAACGGTCAACTCAATGCAGGGCCATCCATATGCGACGTGACTTACTGTATTGCCCCAGCTTCTGAAAGATGCGTCCGAGGAGCTCTGTCCGCTTGTAATGCACCTCACTACCATATCTAGCGTCGCCACGCCTGGATGCGGGGAATGCGTGTCCTGCATCATCTCTGGGCGACATTTGGATGACGCTCTCGTCCAGATACCGCAGCTCTTCTTCCAGCTCGCACACCTCGTCCTGCAGGTGAAGTAGAACACGATGGTTCAGATGCTCAAACTTGCGATACATGGGCACAAGGGTCCCAGCCTTGCGACCAAGACCATTGTTCTTCTTGGGCGTCTCGCTTAGCTTGTTCGCCAGCAGCTCATATCCCGCAGCCGTGGTCCTGGTCAGGTCAGGCGCAGGCACATGTGCCTGGTACTGTGGTGGCTGGCCAGGATACTGGTGGAAAGGTGGAACATGCTGTGGCCCCGGAGCGCTGGGTGCACTCAACGGAGGCTGCACCGTCAGCGGCATCGCATGACTTGCAGTCGGAGATTCCAGCGTCTGCTGCGTAGGGTAGCCAATCGGTAGGGGTGGTGGGAAATGAGGCCATTCTGGAGAGTACCCTGCCGTAGGCTCGAAATGGGCTGGAGATGCCCCAGAGTATGCCTGAGGAGAGTACAAGGGCATGGAAGGGTGTGGATGTGGTGACGGTCCACCTGCAAACTGAAAGTCCTTCTGAGGCTGCGGGCTTTGCAAGACGTGGTTTGCAAGCTCCTGCTCCTGTCGTCTCAGGCGTCTTGTGTGTCGATCGCTGTGTCGAGATGGGCTGGAGGGTACCCTAGGAGGTAAAGTCTTTTGCAACGCAGATCCAGGCTTGCTGCTTGACCTACGGGCCGCGTCGTCGTCTTCTTCACCCTCATCGCTCTCTTCTTCACTAGCTTCCTCAGACTCGTCGGCTTCTTCTTCGTCCTCCACATCGCCGGGCCCATGCACGAAGCTGCTTGCATACAATGGCTTCTTAGGATGTCGGAGTCTGCGAACATGTTGGGGTGTGGGGGCTGAGTCTAATATTCTGATCGACGCTGGTGATGTCGTTGGTGTATCTCTTACGAACTGTGAACTTCCTGTGTTCGAAGATGGGGTGCCTTCATGCTCTGAGTCCTCTGATTCTTCTTCAGACGATGAAGCAATGGTTGGCTGCTGACCATGTGTCTCTTCCTCATCAGAATATTCCTCCACAGTAGGTGTCTGGTGCATGAACTGGAAGACGTCGGGATTGGTAGCCTCTACTTCAGTGGGTGACAGTCCTGTTGAGGCCTCGGAGGTCCTGGACACGTATGTCTCGGGCTCAGAAGTGCTGTCGTCGTCGTCACTGTGATCATCGTATGTCCTCTGCGTGACAGTGGTATTGCTATCATTCGAGATGCCAGATTCTTGCGTGACCTCAGACAACGTCGATGGAGTGGCCATCTTCACAGGACTAGCATGCCGCTGCAATGTGCGACGACTTCTCTCGGCTTGTGAACGGTCTGAACCATAATCAGAGTTCTTCCGCCGCCGTCGTGTTCTCGGCTCAAGTGCAGAGCTGACCGTGGAGCTGAGGGAGGAGCTAATGGTAGAGCTTGCTCGAGCCCTCGAATGTCTGCCCTCCTTGCCCTCTCGTATCTGATTGAGCTTAGGCACAAACCCCACCGTGCCTTCTTCTTGATAGTACTGGCCGCTCTGCAAATCAGAAGCCGTGTCAAGATGGAGCGAGTCCCGTCGTGGAGCTTTTTTCAATGTGTTCCGAGTGGCCTTGCTCCTCGTGCTGCTTCCCCTATCACTCTCAGTGTGAGAAGGAGTGCTGCCACTCGAACCGCTGCGTGATAATCTGGGTCGTGTGCGCGAAGATGCTCCAAGATAGCCACCTGGGCCGCGGTTCAGGCCTTCATATCGGTACTGTGGTTCGCCTGGGGAAGGGCTGCGGTGCCGTGACGTGGGCTGACGAGCATCGAAGGGGCTCCTGCGGTCCGTCTACAGAGGCACATATAAGTCAGCCACCATAAGCACAACAAGCACACTCTGCCAAATTGCCCAGCGAGAAAGTTTGCTTTTTGCTACTCTACCCACCATATTGCGTGTTTACAAGGGGTTCGCTGGAGCCAGCGGGAGCGGCGCTTGCGTCAATGGATCTGGTACTGTCGACTGTCTGCCCGTGCGGGGGACGTGGCCCCAGACGGCAAGGGATTATCGAGGATATCGCACAGTGCAAGCGCGTGCATGCTGGCAGCGATCAGTCCAGCATACCTTGTGCTACCAGAGAGGCTGAGAAAGGCAAAGCATGCAAGGCGGTGTCCAATGCCGTGCGTCCCGCAAGCCAGAGCTGGGTGCCACAGAACATGGCAGCGCGGGATTCGAAGAGAAGTAGAAGACGAGAGCAAGAGAGAACATGGTTCTAGCGACGAATATGCAGCAGGCCCGCCCCATGCCATGGACCATTCAGTCACCGCCTCGTGTACGGCACCACAAAGTGGTTCATGAATTTGGTGGAGCAGCGCGGCGGCCGGAAGTGGTGCTGCCAGCCAATGAAGACACATGAAGCCCCGTTCCGAGCGAGATGCAGCGCGCCTCGCATGCAGATCCCGGGCAACGGCGAAAGCGCTGCTCCCACGTTGCGGCGCCTTCATCTGCTGCAGAGCATGTCTGGATCAGCGAGCATGCTGATGACGCAGCTGGGTCGTCTACACGGGCTGGCTGGCACCCAATTGCGAGAAATGGCAGTGCACCATCTGTGAGTTCGGCAGCAGGCCAGGATGCGAGGTCATGCAGAGCCACGCTGGCGTACTGCGTCTCGGCAAGGGAACCATGGACGTTCAGCTGGGCGAGCAGAAGAGCGTTTACACGACGATCATCATGTTGTGTTAGCGTGGGGACATTGCTACTTCATCAAGCAAGCTTCACCCTACGCTACTAGGTACGGCCCTACTCCTCCTTCACAGCCTCCGCATAGGTCCTCCCATCCAGCCACCTCCACTCCCTGTCCTTCGCACTCATCTTCCTCTGCCTCTCCAACGCCGCATTGTCCCCTTCTCCCCAGCCCCAGTACTCTTCCACCCACGCCACAGGCATGAACACATACGAGCCTAGCACGCAACATGCAGTCGCTATGAAATGCCACAAATAGACCAGCATCCACCCACCAGGCAGAATGAACCTGATCCACTGATCAACCTGGTACAAATCATTCTGCGAATGGATATAGTACTTCCTATCTGCGCGGTCACGTCGTAGTTGCAGCACAGTAGTCAGCTGCACGGGCGCGTAGTAGAACGGAGCAGCCCAGATGCGGAAGATTTGGTGGATTTGCACGTAGAGGAGGAGATTGGCTTCGTCGAAGGCTGGTGGCGATGTGATTAGCTTTGCGTTGGTTGAGCATGTTTACAAGTAGTTGCTACTCACCGACTGATTGCACGTCTAGGTCGATGCGAGGACTCATGATCTTGTACCATCGGTAGATGCCTGCGATGAGCGAGCGAGAGTCGCTCCAGCTACCTGTGCGACAGAAGGGGTGCGTGAAGGAGGCATCGGGTGAAAAGTATGTCTCGACAGTCTCGCGCTGGACGGAGGGAGGCGATTGTGTGAGGAGGTGGATGACCCCGGGTATTTCTTTGGCTGGAGTCAAATTAGCAGCTGCTTGTATACTACGCAACACGACATGCCTGGATTCTCCATTGTGGTGTGAAGACTGGTGCTGCATGCGGTAGTGTGTTGTGATGGGAAAATAAAGAGCTCCGCGCGTTCAGAACGTCTTGTGGTCTGACGTCACGGTAGCATCGGGACGAATTATGCATCATCAGAGTGGATACTTGAACAATTATACTTTGTTTCGTTTCAGGTAGGTATGCTATGCCGCAGTACACATTCTCTATTTGTGCTTGTATGTCGGCGTCATATTATCGAAAAAAACTGCTGCCAAACTGTGCATTTACTGCGACTTCCACTGCTTGACCTCAGCCTCGCTAATGTGCCTCAGCTTGTTGACATTTGGTGACTGGCCAGTCGCAACACCCTTGGCAAGCTCAACAAGGCCACCAATCTGAGTCCTGTTTGACACTGCGTACTGAGCGGTGGCCGCCTTGACGCGGATGATACCAATGCGCGGGTCCTCGGGGCCACCGTCGTGCTTGCCATCACCGAGATCCCCGATCCACGCCTTCAGCGCCGGTGAGTAGTGCTTCTTGACCACGGCGCGGTCAGTCTCGATGGATGCGTGGCCAGAGATGGACGCCCACTCGCCTGAGCTGGTGATGAAGCCGATGTTGACAGAGGAATCATCCTTGAGGTCGTCCGTCTTGCCAGACTCGGTGTTGGTGTGGAAGAGAAGGTCGAAGCCATTTGCTTCCTTTTACGTGTCAGCTAGTTGTACGACACCCAATATTGTGATTCACTGACCTTGGCCGCGAGGGCCATAGCCCTGGATGCGAGCAGATCATTGTGCGCAACGTGTGTGGTCAGGAGGCAGAACTTGGTGTTGTCGATGAACTTGAGGAGATCCTCGACCTTCTCCTTGAGGGCGGGCTCGTCCTGGTTCTTCTGTGTGTATGGGTCGGCAGGCTTGGAGCCAGTATCCGCGTTGCTGAAGCCAGACATGTTGTGTTTGTGGATGCGGGTTACAGTTGGGTGAGTGGAAGACTGTACAGCAGCTGTCAGCATGCAATTGGTGAACACTCTAGCATTCGCCGGCTTCTGCGCCGTTCGAAGGAGAACAGAAATGGAACGTAGAGATGAACGGGCGTACATTGTTTGCAGGTGATTCAAAGTTTGCGGCGGGGTAGTGGTGTATGAAGGGCTGGATGTCGTGAGACTGATTAAGTACTACGAACTTCCATGACGTAGGTGCTTGTCAAAGCAGCAGACGACCCCACATTGCTCCTGTGGGGAATGGATGGAACGACGACCCGACAAAGCTGCGGATCATAGACATTCGAGCCGGATCTGCTTTTGCGAGGGCAGACTAAGCGCATTGTCTCGTGTTGGTACCGCCATTCGTCACTTCTGTATCGTCTGCATTACTCATACCTATCATCAGCCAATTCTTCGACGTGCCCTTGACAAGCTAGAGATGAACATCAAGAATTCGTATTACCAGTCTACGGGCTCGGCGTCTAGGAAATAGAAGAACGGAAATCCAACATCATGAATTGTGCTGTGCCATGCCAATGCTAACATCCCTAGAGCTTTTTGTAGGACATAATAGTCACCAGGTAAGAATAGAAAGCGGCGGACCAATCCTAGATCGAGGGGACATCAGGTTATATGGTCCAACTTTCGAAAAAGAACCCTCCAGGCACACGTCGATGCGTGCTCATGCCTCAGCGGCATCCTTCTTGTCCTCGAGGGATGCTTCCTTGAGCTCCTTGGCAGCATCAGCTGCCCCATCCTTCTCCTGCTCGAGCTCGGCTTCAGCATCAGCGCTGCCGTTCACGGCCTGGTTCTTTTGCGCGGGCTTGCGGGCCGTGTCTGTCGCGCCGTCGGTGCCCTCATCCTCTTCCGCCTCGAGGCGCTCGATCTCCTTTTGGGCCTTTGCGATGTTCTTCACTATTGTCAGCGCTGGTCTTGTTGTCAAGTACTGGTGAACATACCTCCTTGGTCTTGCGGTCCTGGTCGCCCTTCCAGAAAGCAAGCTTCTCCTGGAGCTTCTCAACGGTGGCAGGGACATCAGCCTGGCTTGCTGGTGCGTCCAGACCGACCTTGGCGAGCTCCTCGATGATGCCCATGTTGAGGTTGAACTTGTTCTCCGCAGGAGCGGCCTTCTTTCCCTTTTTGCCCTTCTTTCCGCCAGTGCCGGCAAAGTACATCTCCTCTTCTTGATCCTTCTTGGAGACGCGAGTGCCCTTGAAGCCCGAGTCGTCAACGGTGCGTTGTGATGATGCGGCGAACTTGCTGGCGGCGGAAGTCTCCTTTGGTGGCAGTGCAGAAGGGTCGAAGTGGCGGATCAGACCCTCAGTTGCAAAGATTTCGTCTTGGTACGCAGGGGCGCTGGCTTCTTCGAGACGCTTGCTTGCGGCCTCCTTGCGCTTGCCGGCGACGTACTGTACCTGCTCCTGGCGGCGCTTCTCGTTGCGGACTTTGCGAGCCTGGAACTCGTATTCCTGGAACGCACGCTTTTGCTGGTAGTACGAGTCCTTGAGCTCCTTGCGTGCCTGGTACTTGGCTTGTTGCTCCGCGCGGGCTTTGTCGGTCTCCTCGCGGAGTGCCTTCATGTTCTTGAAGGCCTCGTCCTGCTCTCCCTTGAGGCCGTCCAGCTCGGTCTGCAGCACAGTGTACTTTTCGCTCATCGCCTTCTGCTCGGGGTCATCCAGCAACTTCTTTTGCTCGGCGATCTTGGCCTTGATCGCATCAATATCCTTCTGTTGACCATCGAAGCCGGAGAACTGCTTGCGTGCCTTGTTGAGATTCGTAATCTCGGACAGGGCCTTCTTCTCGTCAACCAGCTTCATCATGCCGCCGTCGACCTGCTTCTGGAGGCGTGCAATCTCCTGGTCGACATCCTCGACAGACTTGAAGTTGACCTTGCCCTTGCTGGTCTTGAGCTCGTTGAGGCGCGACTTGAGCTGCTCGTCGTACTTCTTAATCTGCTCGTGTATGGCGCTGCGAGAAGACTTGTTGCCTTGCTGAGCCTGGCGGATGGCGTTCAACTCGGTCTTGAGCTCCTGCTGGCGCTTGCCGTTGGGGGAGTCCTTGTTGTTGGGGCGGGCGAGGTCGAGCTTGGCTTTGCAGGCGTTCTGGCTGGTCAGCATCTCTCAGACATGGCGGGCATGCACGCTCCCGGCGGGTGCATGCAGAAGACGGAACTCCTCCCAACTGCGCCGAGCTCAAACATGGGGACAGACTGAAAGTAGAAGATAGCACTGCACCTACCAGCTTGTCTTGGGCAGCCGTGTGTTCCTTCTCGGCCTTGGCGAGATCCTCCTTGTACTTGTCCTCGTCGGGCTTCTCGGGCTTGACGATCTGCTGCTTGCCCTGGGGGGCGTCTGCCGCGGGAGGTGGTGCGACCTCGGCCATTGCGTGCGACAATTGGAGCTGTCGAGTGACTGTGTGGCTTGCGCGACTGGTTGCGAGTGTACGTAGGTGCGCAGGCGGATGGGCGAGAAGGGTCCGAGTTGGGGCGCGGAGGACAACTAAGTATTTGGAGACGGAGTCTGGAAATTCGAAGCTCTGAACCGCGGGAGCGCAACTTTACCCGAGCACGCTAACGCCGCGCCTCGACTCTCGTCCCTGTGGTCTGCCTTTGCATCGCTCCTGTCCACCGACATGGACATGGCGGAACAATCGCGGGGCAAGATCCCCATATTACTGCTCAAGACCAAGTCAGCGCCCAAGGACACGTACGAGGAGCTGTTTACAACCTTGGACGACGCCCAATATGATCCTATCTTCGTGCCCGTCCTGGAACATCGGTTCAAGCGAGACACCTTGAACGACGTGCAAAAGCACATCACGGATCGTGGCTTCGTTCCAAAAGACAAACAAGGACGTGCTGCCTATGGAGCTTTGATCTTTACGTCCCAGCGAGCCGTGGAAGCTTTCGCAGAAATTGTCCATCATGTCCGGAACGACGGATCCCATGACATCGACTATCTGCTCCCAGATAGCCTCCCGCTGTATGTCGTGGGTCCGGCTACAGCTCGTGGACTGAGATCGCTCAATCTTCAGTGCCCCATCCTTGGGGAGCACTGTGGCAACGGAGAGGCTCTCGCGGCATACATGCTGGAGCATTACAACGACCTCTACCCTGGTACCGGAAAGCCTGCGATATTGTTCCTCGTGGGCGATAAGAGGCGAGACATCATCCCAAAGACAATGCAAGCGGACTCTCTTGGTCCCCATCGGAGGTGCAAAGTGGATGAAGTGGTTATATACGAGACTGGCGAGATGCAGTCTTTTAAAGAAGATTTTTCAACAATATGGCAAAGGAGTGCCGATGCTGGCTGCGAACGCCAATGGGTTGTTGTATTCTCTCCCACAGGCTGTCGAGCAATGCTCGAAAGCTTAGGCCTTCTGAATCTGGACACAGGTCGAGCAAGAGCGCCGAACAGTGAGAAAGCCGTTCGCATCGCGACGATTGGTCCAACGACACGAGACTATCTTCGCGACGAATTTGGCTTTACCCCTGACGTTTGCGCAGAGAAGCCGAGTCCAGAAGGTATAGCAGAATGCATACAAGCATACGAAACGCACAGCAAGTAGAGATTTCGCTATATCAATTTTGTCAGGATTAGACCTGCACTCATGTCGCCGTGGAGCATCGCAAGATATACCACCACAACACTGTGCGCCTTACTCAACGCAAACAGAAGACCGAATTCCGTGACTGTATCACGCTATGCCAAAAGCCTCCTGAATGTAACGTCATGACAGCATTTAGGGTTGGCAAGCGTCCTGCAAGCGTCACGATGCGTACTCACGTGATCAGGTGTTGTGCCACAAGGTGACGTCAATGACAACTTGCAAACACGAGCGCGTCTGCGAACGTGACTTTCTGTTTTCTCTCCCACAATATCTTCAAGCTATACATTGTGAAGCCACAATCGTATCCATTACTAACACCAATTGACGTCGACTTCGTCACCATGGCCGGAACACGCGCTTCAACACGAAATGCTGGTAACAGCTCCAGCCCTGCTAAGCCTGATGATACTGCACCTGGATCCAAGAGAAAGCCTGAGACTCAGCCATCCCCAGCGCGTGAGCGCAAAGCGTCCAAGAAGCAGACCACGCTTGAAGATGCTGGGATCACCAAGGATGGCGACAGTGATATGAAAGACGCGAACGGTTCTGAACACGCTAGTGATCAATCCACCAGGGATCCAGTCAACGAAAAAAAGGATACCACCAAAGGGGAAACTGCCGCTGATGGCGCTACGAAGCTCGAGACCAGCAATGACGACGTCAAAGAAGAGGGAAGCAATGGTACTGAAAAGGTAGAAGCGCCTGCTGGCGACAATGCTGTGGAAGAGTCCTCACAACGCGAGAAAGAAGTCCCATCAAACATTTTAGAGAAAGGTCTGATCTATTTCTTCACCCGCAATCGCGTCGGTATAGACGAAGCAGAGAGTGTTGGCGACTTGCAGCGCACATTCTTCGTCCTTCGACCACTACCAACCGGAGCAAAATTGGGAGATGGTGCAATTCCAGACCTCAAGAACAACCGTCTGTTTGCACTGCCGAAAAAGGCATTCCCAAAGTCTCATAACGAGCGATTCATGGCTTTTGTTGAGAAGGCGAATACTTCGATCCAGGACCTCAAGGACAATTTCTGTACGTGGCCTTGTGAGTCCATCTTAGCATATATACTAATCACCATCATAGTCAAAGGCAGCGAGTACGAAACGCGGACTCAAGGCACGCGCCACGTCGACCCCGTCACTCCCATTGCAGAGGGGGTCTACGCTCTCACCCGCACAGAGGACCGGACTACGCACTTGGTCTACTCCACAACCATTCCAGCTGAGCTCGGCGAGATCCAAGAAGACCTCGGCATCAAAGATCAAGGCAGCTTCATCGTGAGCGTCAAGAATCCCGAGCGCAGTGGTCCCGCCTCGGCTTCACTACCGCAGAAGCCAGATTTCTCGAAAGAGTAAGCAATTCGTCTCCTTTCCGCCCTACATGTAAATAAAGACTGACGATCACCAGAATCATTGAAGAATTCCGCGGCCTAGCCTGGACAGAAGTCAAGCCTAAATACCTCGATCACCCATATTGCCAGATCCTACTTATAGGTGAACATATGGAGAAAGGAGTTGAGCCGACGACCAAAGATAAAAAACACGAGAAAGAGACACCACAGGAAGAGCTAGAGAAGCTCGAGCATGAGGATGAGTTGAGGGTGAAGCATCTGCATGGTAAGTGTCATACATCTCAGAATTAGATGATTGCGTTTTTGTGCTAATGTATGTGACGGTAGGTGACGACTCGGTCTTTGATGATCTTCAAATCTCGAAGAAGGACTATCCCAAGGTCCCTACTACGTGGTAAATCCATGCTTAGAAGGTGGCCACATTGTGGTTCAGGCGAAGATGATATAGGTCGCATGTATGTACGATAATGGCCAGGGCTGAGGGATGGTGGCGTACTGTACCTCGTACTGTAGAAGTATACGAATAATAAAAATGGAAAAGTTGATGTCATCGACTGCATACCTCCGGTCTATAACCTTCCATGTCGCGACATCAGATCGCTCCTCGACGCACACATGTTCCTTAGGATTTCTGTAATCACAGGACAACAACATCTCATGGAGGGAATAGAGTGCGTATATCAATGCAGAGCCTGTATGTACAAAATCATCCACATCTGCTCGACAGACATGCTTGCAGCAAAGTAAAGGCAAGGGGGTATCAAAATCAATCCATCGTCCATCCAATGCGCCAAAGTCATGCTTCTCCTCCATGCAGACCAAAATCCAAATATATACGCGAGAATCCACCCATCCACCTTTATCAAATTCTACTCCGTTTTCTGGCTCTTCCTCTTGTTCAACCCATTCAACTCGCTCGTCCTCGACCTCTTCAGCTGCGAGCGAGACGATATGCTCCCGCTCGTGATGCTTGGGTTCTTCACCACGGAACCGCCGTCGTGTTCGAAACCCACGACGCCAGCAGGGGTATTGAATCCACTACCTCCACAAGCTGTAGCGGCAGAGCTGCCTGCCACAATCTCATCTGCAAGACGATCGGCCAGCGCGGCGTCGTACTCGCGCTCCTGGTTGCGAATGGTGTTGGGGTCGAGCTGGCGTGCCGTGGCGAGGAAGTCGACGCTGCCGTCATCCGTGTCTTCCGAGTACTGCGATGCCTCAGAATCAGAGTCAGAGTCCTCCATATTCTGGCCGGGGTGCATGTTTAGGATTTGCAGAGCGGTCGCGGGCCCTTCACCGGATTCAGAATCTACTTCGGAAGAGACGTAGGAGTCGAGATCAGAGTCAACGTCACCAGAAGAAGTTGAGTCGAAAGGAAGGAAAGAGGCTGGCGGAAGCTCAGAGGCGGGCAAGGTCCTTCGCGATGCCGACATGATTTCTTCCCGAATAATGCGGGGCGGGTGTGGTGTAGTCTCTTCGTCGGAAGCACCTGCCAACGCGTCCATGATATTCTGAGGATATACACTCGATCTTCGACGATGAGTCGGTACAGATGATACTGTTGGCAACTGCGCACGTCGAACGCGGATGGAAAAGTTGTCCTCTGGCTGGACGCCGCCGAGACCCGACACCTCAAAGTTCACGACATCAGCGGAACTATCGCTGCCACTCGTGTCATTCGACATAGTGGCAGGTGAGAAGCCAAAGTATTCGTCACTCAAAGCAGTACGAGAGCCATTGTTTGAATCGATCTCCATGGGTGTAGCTTCCATGGGTCCTCGAGGCTCGGTAAGCCCATAAGCTCGCTGTGCAGCAGCGAAAGGCGGTAATGTGACACCGAGTGGATGACTGGTGATGGTTTGGTATGCTCCAGGCATGAGCGAGGTGCCAGTATGGTCGCCGCTAAGGTCGGTACAGAATTTGGCTCTGGTGTAAAAGATCATAGGTCCATCATTACGATTCCTCGACGACGGGCCACCTTGGATGATGGTGCTGGAGAACCCTGACGAGTTTCCGGCATGCGCAGGTGGCTGTAGTGAAGCACCAGAAGACTCTGCGTCAAAGCCATACGAACTCTCGTCATCCTCGGACTCTTTGCGAAAGAACATTGGCGTATATGCAAACTTGTTCCGCTCTTTCTCGCGATTAGCACGGGCAATCCTTCTCAGTTCTTGTTCGGAATCAATACGTGGATCGGTACTTCCGCCACTCTCACCAGTGCGTAGATGTTTGGATGGAGAACCGTGTGGGCCAAATGAGCCATCAGGGGCGCCATCCGAGGGACTATCACTGCTGTCCCGAGTTACCTCGAGACCGCCTTTCCAGCGAATCTTGCGCCCGTCGCGCGACAACTCCAAATGGCTGCTGTAGTCTGTCAAAGCATCCTTGATAAACTCAGGCGTCACGCTGAGAGTGTGCAGCTGAGCCATGTTGACGAGTAGATTGAGATAAATCCATCCACGGTCCGCAAGTGGTCCTTGACCCGTGTGCATGTCCGGTGGGGTGAAGCCAAGGTGTCGAATGTAGTCCATATTGTCGAAAGGCACCTGTGCTCGGTAGAGATCAAGATCCAGAGGCCTCGTTGGTCGCTGGTCAGGCGAGCCTGAGCCAGCAAAGTCCTGCTCTCCTCTGTGCAGACCTGGACGAAATCTGTGCAAGGTTTCGACCACTTCAGGCTTTTCACCCTCAAGGCTCTGCTCTGGCATGATGCGAGCTACGCGTAATCCTTCCGGCCTATGTTGTCGCCCAGTTGCTTCTCTTTGCTCACGATCAGCGGTGGCGGCTGATTGCGCGACTTCCTCTTGTTGCATCGGCTGTGAGTGGGTGCCGGGCATGGACTGTTTTCCAGCAAAGATCTGCTCTAGTCGTCGCACTACCAACTTTTTCTTCTTCTTGTCGGTCATTGGCACAGTGCTGCTGGGGAGCAGGCCAACGGGAATGTCATGTAGATAGGACTGGATACTCTGTTGCTGATGGTTGTATGCTGAACGGGTCGTCTTGCGAGTATCCTCGAGTAGGGTTGAGGGTTGATTAGAAGCTTGATTTGAAGTCGCGGATGAATTTTGACCTGATCGCGACATGGAGGCATAGCCAGATTCAGCAAAGCGGGATGTCGAAGAGGCTGACTTGTGGTGGTCCAGAGCGGGTACGTGGGATTGGACAGGTGGGTAGTCGCTGTACGCTTCGTCGTCTAGGCCAGCCGCAAACTTTCGGAGCGTCTCCTCCAACTCCTTCTTCTTGTGGTCTGGCAAACCGTGAAAACGGACCTCGAACAACTTGTCTTCTTGCAGATGTGCATTATGGGTCCTTTCGTATTTTTTGAGCTTCCTCTTCAGCTTCTTGTTTGCGACAGTCAAGTCATCGATGACGCCGCGAAAGTCCTCTGTGCTACTCCCATCGGTGCCCGTGCGTGTCATCATAGGGCGGTAGGGAATGGTGGGATGTACACGGGCATGTTGACTCAGGCCGCTGTCTGGTGGAGTCTCCGACGACGAAGAGTTGTGAAGGAAGAACGGGGGTTCGTCTGCGCGAAATATGTCAGTCGGGGTCATGGGTGGGAGTTGGAAGCTACGCACTGCCTGCAAATGATGGGTCGCTCTGCTTGGCGTTGTTGTTGGTGGTCTCGAACCACCTGCCAGCATCGCTGCTCTCGCCGGAGCTGTGCTTGTGGGACAGGAGCTTGGGGGAGACGCTGGGTGGATTGGCCTTGTCGCTGGCAGGATTCGGTGAGCTCAGGGTTGTGGGGCGGCGTTTAACGACAGTGGCTTTGACAGGCGCATGCAGCGTAGAAGGGTCGTGTCGAAGCGACACCGAGCGATGCGCGGGAGGGCGGCGGGGGTGGACACGCCGAGACTCCGGAGGAATGGTTCCTGGAAGATTGTTCATGGTGGTGATTACTATGCCGTACGGGAAGAGTAGGTTATGAGTAAACGAGGTAACCCATGCGTGCAAGAGGGCGCTCAACAGTGAGCCGTGAGTAATCCGATGCTATTCGTGGCCGTGTGCCGGACGACTTGCGTGCTGTGCAGGGGCTGATGGCTGCGGAAAAGGGCGATATGGAGCGATGTCGAGAACGGCTCGTCTGGGTGTTGCAGATGCGCTGGTAGGACGGTGCGGCTCAAATGGGCGGGTGGGCGTGGTGTTCTGAGATGCGAGGTGTAGGAGGAATCGTGTGCGGCGCCCCCGCGGTGGGCACAAGGGTGGTCAGAACCTGGAGCCATGGTGTCGAGCATCATGATGGTCCTGCGATTCTCAGATCTCCATGTCTGCTCCGAGGAGGGGCTTGGCATCGGAGAGCTGGTAGAGGAACGGCCAGATGGCGTGGCGGGTCCAGACCAAACCACTCGCGTGCACGGTCGATCGTCGATGAGCCTCTCTTCTCGACGACCACCACCGCCCAAACAGGAACCAGAGATTGCCCTCCCAACCACTGATGCGCGCCCTGCAAACGCGAGACACGAGCCGACATCCCAGCACTCCGCCGCCGCCCACTTGGCCCGCCTTGCGCAAACGGCCACCTCTCTACTCTGGCCGAGCCCTAGGCCGACCCACCGAGTATTTGATACATCCCGAAGCATGCATTGGGCCTGCTGGGTGTGGCCAGCCAATATGCAGTGATTGCACGACACGCCCACGACAGGACCCTGCAGCACGAACCGTGAGGATTGCACCATGCCCCATCTATGCGATTGAGATGGACCATTGCCCATAGGACCACAAGACCATAGGACCTTAGGACCAGTGGGGCCAAGGTCCCCTATGGCATGATTCCATGTCATTCCCACGCCTTGAGAATGTGCCCGTCAATATCGATAGAAAGGCTCGCGGCCTTACACCACACGAGCAACAGTGCGCGTCGTCTTTTTACCATGGCGTCCAGATCGAGAACGTAGTACGCATCGCATCGGCGCGACAGGACCCTGAAACGCTTTGTTCGGCGCTCTAGGCCGACCACTAGGAGCCTGGCTGGCTCTGAGCAATCGGTGATGCCTCGCATCTGTTTTCTTGCACGATCGCCCGTGTCACCGATGAGTCCCCAGACACCTCGATTGTCAGAATGATATGACGTAGCTGCATCAGCTTCGAGCCGGCCATGGTACCTTAGTAACGAGATGAGATGCACCGAGTTGCAGCGTCACACGTTTGGCCGTGGTTGAGCTTCCTCATGCCATTTGACTGCTCGACAAGCATGTAGCAGTAGAAGCTCACCGCGTGCAAACACATCATGACTTTTCACCACGGTGGCATCCCACGTCTTGTGTTTGCCCAATCTGACTATAACGCGTCAGAGAACGTCTGTGCGCTTGGGACGCCGGCATTTGCGACCGAAGAATGCACTCTCCATAGGCTGAAAGCATTGCAAGCTCAGATCATGATGCTATTCTCAAGCAAGCATCTCGATCTGTAAAGAAGGGGCCATTAGCGCATGTAGGATTACGTTGGCGAAACAAATGTGAGATGGCTGCCGGAGGAGAAGAAAAGACACTAATTCCTGCCCTTTCTGTCTGTGGTAGACATAAAAGTCATAGAGGATACTTGCAGTTTCGGAGCAATGGCTTTTGAGCTGTTTATGATAAGAAGCGATCTGTCGTGTGGAGATTGACGAGACATGGAATTTGAGCACATGCTGCATGTCATCGCAGGCCATCAGGCCTTTCTCTATCCATAATAGCAACTCCTTGACTCATATCCTTACACCCTTACTCCTTAGCACGTTCACAGTGGAATGTCCTGTGTAATTGACCCAGTTGCCAAGAGCGCCCATGAAACCGCCTACCTTCATAACATCTTCCAATCTATTGTCCAGAAACTGCTCAGTCTCGATGAAGTTGGCCGACTTGTCCTGCGTCATGTATACTTCAGTGGCAGAGTAGATGGTTGACAAGCTGGCTCGCTTGGTGTACCAGCTGGTATCAACACTCTCGTCGCCAGCAAGAAACCAAATTTCATCCGCCAATTTTGCAAGCTCGGAGAGGGATGCAGGAACATAGGACGGCTGTGCCATGATTGCGAGCGCCTGCAAGATACATCAGCTCTGTCATTGACCTGATGTGCCATTACCCTACCTCCTGCCAGCGATGTATGACGGGCTCGTTTGCGCGTAGTCGTGCAAGTGTCAATGTGCGGACTTTTGATCCTACGCCCATCTTCTTTCCATTCTCTGCAGTATCCGGAAATTGCACCTTGTCCTTCAACCCTAGTCGCTGCGTGACGAGATGATAATTCACCAGGTCGAAAACTCCGCGAGGAAACAGATTCGTGGATGCATCAAGGTATCCGGCATCACGAGCGCCAAGCTTCAGCGCATCAATCGTAAAACCATAGTTTGGAACATGTGCATATGCTGAAGAGAGAATGGCAGACTCGGCTTGCGTGAACGGTGGCTCTTGGGCATAGTCGTATGAGTGATATGCACACCTCTGCCTCCAGACAGCTGCTGGACGACATGAGGCTGCTCGGAACGTGCCGAGGAGAGAATTAGATAATCGGATAGGCGCCATGGCTGCGGGTGTAGAGGTTCAGATCGAGTTTGATGTGGAGAGCCCGTTTAGCTTCCGCCAAGATCAATCGAGTGGCCGTTGCGCAAGAGCTTTTCAGCTCCCCGGTTTCCAAATATTGCCAGCGATTGGTGGTGATCCTTCAATGCAGCCGAGCTTCTGAAGCTACTCCGATCGCACGTGGTTCCTTTTTGGGTGCGTTCTTGGTTTGATTGTTCCACCTGCAGTCCGTCAAATTCGAGATCATTATCCCCACGTGACAGACGCGTCGACGCGTTCCACTAACTTTTAGTGGCGGCGTGCATGACGATTGTCCAAATCTCGACTACACGCACCTCTCTGGGCACATTGTTCCCCTGGATCACCTTCACAAGATTTGCCATTCGATATTCTGGTGCACTCTCGGTGCATTTTCAACCCCTCCAAATCAAGCATCATAGCCTCAACATATTACCCACAATCCAGCGTACTACGGCTCTTTCGCGCATCGGACCGCCGTCGAATCACCCTGCCCCCACGCGAGCGGTTCAGGTCCTCGATTCCAAATTCACAGTTTAGTCTTTGTGCGCAATCTTGAGATATGGCGCGCGGCAAGAATGCGGAGCTCAGCGAGTATGAGCGGAAGCGGCAAGAGAACATCGCCAAGACGCAGGCGCTGCTGCGGAATCTGGAAATGGAGGCTGCGGAAGCTGGCTTAGGTCCCACAAGCAAAGCAAGAGTATCCTCGTCCTCGAAGCCGAAAGCGAAGAAGCCTGCGCCGAGAAGAATCAAGCAGGAAGACGTGGCGCCGCGGCGAACCTCGTCGCGATTGAAGGGCATCGAAGCAGACAGTGAGACTGCAAAGCGAAAAGCGGAAGACGAATACGTCGCGATCAAGGAGGCCGATCGTGCGAAAAGGCAGCGTGTCAGTGATGCTTTCAACTTCTCTGATATAGTTGTGGCGGGCAGAGACTGGAATAAGAGTGGAAACTTTTTGACTGTTGCTGCTGCAAATCCTAATGAGCGCACTTTCGATATTGAGGATGTGAAAGAAACCACAGACAAAGAGCTGCGAGCGCTCAGGGAGAGGATGAGTGGCTTGCAGCTGTGGGAGGATTTCGAGCCAAATGAAATCAAGATCACACCAGAGCGCATATATTCCATGGGCATGCATCCCACTACTGAGAAGCCTTTGGTGTTTGCAGGCGATAAGTTGGGTAATCTAGGCATATGTGACGCATCTCAAAAGGTTGCAGAAGTGAAACAGGAAGACGATGAAGACGCCGACAATGAGGGACCAACCATTACGACCTTGAAGCCACACACAAGGACAATACATACATTCCAGTTCAGCCCGCATGATTCAAATGCAGTCTACTCGGCATCATATGACTCAACCGTACGAAAATTGGATCTTGCTAAAGGAGTAGCTGTTGAGATATACGCGCCGGCAGACGCAAATGAGGAAGCACCATTGTCAGGTCTTGAGATCTCCAAGGACAGCCCTCACATGCTCTACTTTTCCACTCTCGATGGTCAATTCGGAATCTACGACATGCGCACACCGTCGGAAAAGGCGGCTGGTCTGGAGATATTCCAGCTGTCGGAGAAGAAGATTGGTGGCTTCAGTTTGCACCCACAACAACCACATCTTGTAGCCACCGCCTCACTGGACCGCACCCTGAAAATATGGGACCTACGCAAGATCAACGGCAAGGGTGACTGGCGTCTGCCAGCACTTGTCGGCGAGCACGAAAGCAGACTGTCCGTGTCCCACGCCGCATGGAACTCTGCTGGCCAGGTAGCCACCGCCTCGTACGACGACACCATCAAGATCCACGACTTCAGCACGTCAGGAGACTGGAAGACAGGAACAACTCTGACTGATGCTGAGATGAAGCCCTCGGTTGTAGTACCGCACAACAACCAGACTGGGCGCTGGGTTACAATGTAAGCTGCTTATGGACCTTCTGTGTAGCACATGCTGACAATGGCGCGCGCAGATTACGAGCACAGTGGCAACAATTCCCTCAAGATGGCGTTCAGCGATTCTGCATTGGTAACATGAACCGCTTCGTCGATATTTATACAGCCAAGGGCCAGCAATTAGCGCAACTGGGCGGTGAAGGCATCACAGCGGTCCCTGCAGTTGCAAAATTCCATCCTACGCTGGACTGGGTGGCTGCTGGTACTGCGAGTGGAAAATTGTGTCTGTGGATGTAGTTTCTTGTGATGATGGCCAGGAAGATTGTTGTTTTGCGTGACAAGTCCACTACTGCGCAGGACTGGATAGTCGCTCACCGCTTCATCAATACTCGTTGTATAGTAGGGCAAGCTGCACGTTTGGATTGTTAAACTATTGATTTTGTAGCAGCACGCAGATGGGCACGAACAGAGGCATATACCCATATTAACGAACCAGGGTGAGCCGCATTGTTTGGACCAACCCATGCCATCGGCTAGCAACATCCTGTAAGATGTTTCAAGTATTGTTTATCGCAATCTGTTTAAGCATACATCGCCTGGCATAAGTGTACCATGCACGGTTGTCGAATAGCATTTGAATTGTTTGGATCGTGATGCATCCTCGTATTGACCACATCGGTTCCATGCACACGGCATCTCGCGATGCTTCGTCATGGTCGCACTATACGTCACCAACGTCTGTTGTCACGCTACCATAACGGCGGACCATCCGGTTGTGCGCACAGCCACGCAATGGCTTTGTTACAACCAGACCCAGGCCATGGTGAATCTCACAATTTCGGCGAAGCCTCGCAGAAGTCAGATTCCGAACCAAGGAGCGTCAAGCTCAGGGTGTAGCGGGCCAAGACGAAATAACAAGCGGGGAAGATCAACGCCACTGAGTCGCGGCTTTTCCGTTCTTCCAAGCATCGCCTGCACGAGATGTGACGAAAGAAGTCCACGATAGCTTCAACTAAAAAATATTCTGTGTAACGCCAGCTACATCACTCTCTGCTCGTACGGCTGAAACTATCGATACATGCCAAAAATATCGATCAGCCTCCTCGCTTAGACCCAAACCGTCTGGAGCTACCACGGTACACCGACTTCGCACGTCCAAACCGTACCAGAGTTGATCGGGTGACACTTCAATCAGCGCCGGCGCCATTGAATTCTGCGGATCTGTCTCGTGTTCTGGGAACATCGCAATGCAACAGTGCCGTCAACCGTGCTATCCCGCCTCCGTCCAGCCACTTTGGGCAGCGCACATGCTAGCAAAGTTCGGTTGTGGCGGGATGGGGCCTGTAGGTGTACGGTGCCCTAGCGGTGGGGTAAATTGCATGGCAAGGGCATCGAGGTAGCTTGAGTAGGATGCTGGAGGCGAACGTCGAGGTTGGCATGCATGAACCCCTCTTCACTTTGCTAACGGGACAGCTGCGTATATATATTGCAGAGCCGCTGTGAGTATTGCAGAGCCATCCACATCCTCCACAGGCTCATCACTCTACTCAAGCTCTTCCGGCCTCTTCCTATCATCTGTCGCTTTCGAGAACAGAAACACAGTCGCTTCAGACCGCTCCACCACATCTATCACCATGAAGTACACCATTGCCCTCGCGCTCGCCAGCACTGCTATGGCGGCAAGCGAATGCTCTTCCGCACCCCCAGCCTCTGGCACCAACGCTCCTCTGCCAGGCGCACCCAGCTACTTCGGCGTCATCTCAGCCCGCTCCGCATCGCCCATTCACTTGCAAAGCTTGACTGCCCGTGGTACAAAGTTTTACCTCGGTGGCGGTCCTCCCTCCTCATACTGCCCCGTTGAGCAAGTCGGCGATGCCTGCCCACCCGGCAACTACACTGTCCTGGCTGGCGGCGACAAGACCCTCTCCATGGGTGTCATCGTGCCCGGTGGCCAGCAGGTATACGTCGCACCGGATGGTGCTCTGAGCTACACCGTTGCTCACTCCGTTGCCATTCCTGACGGTAGCATCCGGGATGAGTTTATCAAGGAGGAACCCAGCAACGGAAACAGCTTTGGATACCTCAACTTCCCCACCGGATGGGTTGCGTGCCCTGCTGCCGAGGGAAGCGGATACCAGGTTTTTGCCCAGGTTGAGACCGCCACCTTTGGACCCGATTGCCTTGGCTTCAGCATGTTGACCTGTAAGTTTACTCAGTCGTGTGATCTGTGAGCATCTAGCTAACAATTGGACAGCTGCTGTTGACGAGGCCGGTGCGTGGCAGTACTAGACCTGCTCTGACGTCTATTTCGAATTGTTTATCGAAGCGAAGCGAAAAAGCGAATCTGCTTTAATCATAATCCACCACAATGCACAGCGATTGCGACATCTTTCTGCGATCTGAAGATACGAGAGAAAAAGGGGGGAAAAGAAACACTCCTTGACTCACCATTGTATATACTCGACACTGTACCACGATCCTTTGACGCCATACATACGATACCCAAGTAGTTACACTCCTTAATGCTATAATCACTACACAAAAAAGTGCCCTCTCTCTTCTATTCCGTATCATGTTTTTTATTGCGCACAACAGCACCTTCCAACACCCCCTTCACCTTCTCTAAGAGCCCTTCTCTTCCTCCGTCCTTCTTAAACCCACGCATCTCAACCTCAACGACCTTCTCTTTCCCCTTCTCTCCCTTGACGACCCTCACATCCGACTTCGCCACCTCCAAAGCTCTGGCAAGCACCTCAGCTACAGCGGCATTGGCACGCCCATCAATGGCTGGTGCAGAGACATTAAGTGCGACGTGTGAGGAAGTCACAGCGGTGATTCCCTGGCGTGAGGAATGTGTGGAGGGACGGACCATGAGTGAGATTTGGACAAGGTTAGAGGAGCAAGATGGGGATGGGGGCTGGAGGAGGCGAAGGAGGGGTCGGAGGGACATTGAAGGTGTGCGCCTTGGGTTGAGGTGGGGAAGGCTATGTTGGGGAGGTTAAAGACTAGGAGATTTAAATTCTATGGCGCTGGAGAGATTGAAAACTGGGGTTGGTGATGATTGGAGCGTAGGGGCAAGAGCCATTCGGTCTGGTTGTGGTAGCGAAGCATGAGGAAAGTGAAGTCTACGAGTGAGGTTTCAGAGTGAGAAGCTTCATTGGCCATGGCGTGATCGGAATGCGTCACGTGCACGAAGGATGCCAACACGAATATCGAGGCTCAATCGCACAACGGACAAACTATTTGAGGCTGTGTAATGAAGTTATAAGGATTTGAATTTCTTGTTGACCTTAGATGGGAGACTCGCCAACCATAGTACAGCTATATTAGTTCATGTGAGTAGCGTGTTCGGGGATGCACAGCCTCTATGAACAACGTCTTAGGTGAATCGAGCGCTCTTGTATACTTAATCTTCCCGAGCCAAGTATAAGGAATTAAGTGGTGTAGACTTGACAGGGTCCGTATACACAAGCGACAGGGGACGTATACGCAAGTGACAGGGGGCGTACAGCGAAGATGACGAAGGATCCGCTGTGCTCGGCTACTAGTCTAACCCAACCTCTAAACACAGCCTTGCCGACGGCTACATCCACGCAATGAGATGAGCGAGCCCATGCCGGGGAGGTGACAAGCTCGTACTCGTTCCCCTTGAGCCTCCTTGGCTTCGAGGGCTCATAAGCACTACGACCATGTTGTGGAAATGAGGATGGAGACAGTGCGTATGCAACGAGTCGATGATCTCAGTTGAGCACTGCCTCCAAGGACAATGTATAAGAAGGAGAAGCTGTCACCGCAGTGAATCCCATCACCGCCATATTCACTCTACTATCCAGCTCCTCCACTCCCCAGAGCCTGCAGACTTCATCTCTATTCCCTCCTCAGAATGCAGACCACCTCTCTCAAAGCCCTCGTAATTGCCCTCGCCATTGGCACCACCCAGGCAGCGCCTACTGCGGCTGAACTCATCACTACGCCGACCCACCTCGAGCGTTACCGCAAAATTTTGGCTGACGCGTCTGGAGAGAAGCTGCTTCCCGAGCCAGAGCTCTCCAAAGCCACAATTTGGGACTTCAGTCAGAGCACGGGTAACATTATTGGATCAAATGGCGGTCACGTTAGTGGGGTAAGTATCATGAAAGCCATCACCTTTGTCTCCTGATCAGGGGCTAATCTTCCAATTTAGATCGATCCCCAAAGCTTCCCCTTCATCTTCGACGCCGACTTCAACGTGAACTACGCCACCGCCGGACCTTGTGGCATTCTCCTCCCCCATATCCACCCCCGCGCCAACGAGTTCTTCACCACCATCGACAACGAATTCACCGTTGGCACGCGGCTTGAGATCGGAGTCTTCGGCCCCAATAACCCCGAATACGTGCACAAGCTGCCCAAAGATAGCGGCACCTTGTTTCCTCAGGGTAGCATCCATTGGCAGATCAACGATTCGCAAAATTGCAAGCCGTCGACTGCGGTGGTGTTTTTGACCTCAAGTGACCCTGGATCGACGGCGGTGCTGCAGGAGCCTGTGGACGCAAGTATGGCGAAGAGATTGCTAGGGAGAGCGGATTTCGAGCAGGTTAGGGCTATTACGCCGCCGCATATTGTGAAGTTGTTGGACAAATGCTTTGAGAGGTGCAATATTGCTTAATTGGTAGGCGAGATTATGGAGTAGATTGGTGTTGGGGTCTTGAGGGCGATTTATTGGTTTAATAGTGTGTCTGTCTTTGAAGAGGCCAGTAGCAGAGGTCTATCCACTCTCTAAGTTCTTGTAATTAAATGAATTGTTCTTTGATATCTAAATGACGACAATGCTGCACCGGTCATGATGATACAAAGTGGTATACTTTGTATTTCGCGATGAACCCATTGGGCCTCAACTGCTTCCTGGTCTTTCCTCACGTGGTGATTCTGGAGGTGGCTCTCCGTGTTCCTGCCATCGAATCTAATCCTGAGAAACCAGGACCAATTACGAAAAGTGTCACGCGGTCGAAACGTCGATGGTCGATGATAACGTCAGATTGTGGAAGAGGCGTGATGGAGAGGCGAAGCTAAAGCCGAAGTAAAGCGTGCCAGTGTAGTCACATCGGCGGCGGGCCAATCACAGAATACCACGGATGGCGATCACCAACAGGGCTTCCTGGAGGAACACCAACAATTGTACTTTGCTGTATCACATGCACGGATTTTCTAGTTAAAGCCTCGAACAACAGAAAGATAGAGCGTCAAAATATTACAGCTGACCGCCGCAAATCTGCGCCGACAGGCTCCTGCCCAATGCGAGCTCGCGCCGGATCTTAGTGGGGGGTGAGCCAGACATGCACGTCCTTTCTTTCCCCTAAGTTCAAGTATACACGAGAGCCTCAACTTTCATTCCCTTAAGTACAGGTATACACGATGGACGAAAATTCAGCGCGCCCTGCATTACCTAAGAGAAGGCGCCGCTGATAGATAAAAACCCGCCGTCTCGCACGCTCTCTTTTGATAGATTTTCATCTAAATTCCATCGTTTTCATCAACCGTCCCTCAGTCAACGCCGTAACTCGTCGTGAGACCTGTCGCACAGCACACCAGTGATTGACAACCCTGCATCTACTGACCGCTTAACTACGAGTCGCTTTCTTTCAGGTTCAGGTAGGCAATACTCCCATCGAGAAGTGCGCATAAACTTGTCGTCATGCTCACCGCTGTCCCCTTCTCCGTGTCCGATACGTTCCGCACAAAATTGCCCAGCGACAACACCAGGAGCGCCAAGATCGCAAAACTGACATTATCGCAGCACAGTAGTCGACAATATGACAGCGCCTCCACCGCACCACGCCAAATTTCTTCCGGATCGTCATGATATGGGTGTCGTTGCAGTCGGCTTCAGCGGCGGTCAGGTAAGCCTTGGAAAAACCTGCATGGAGCGTGAGACCCGGTCTGACTTCCCATTGACAGCCCAAAGCCGGGGTCGATGCCGGGCCAAAGGCCTTGATTGAGGCTGGTCTCGTCCAACAGCTCGAAGAGGATCTGGAAATGAATGTGGACTTCGATGGAACAGTCCACGACTACGCCGAGCTGCTGCCATCAGACGACCCAGACTACCGCGGTATGAAGCGACCTATATTCGCCAGCGCAGTCACCAAGCAAGTCAGCGAGCAAGTGTACAACCACGCGAAAACTGGTAAACTCGTTGTCACCATTGGTGGCGACCACTCAATAGCCATCGGCACCATTTCTGGCACTGCCAAAGCGACTCGCGAGAGGCTGGGGCGTGAGATTGCAGTAATTTGGGTCGATGCACATGCTGATATAAACACGCCTGAGACTTCTGGTAGCGGCAACATCCACGGAATGCCTGTTGCCTTCTTGACTGGTCTTGCAAAGGAGGATCGCGAAGATGTCTTTGGGTGGCTGAAGGAGGAGCACATGCTAAGCACGAAGAAGTTGGTCTACATCGGTCTCAGAGATATTGACAAGGGCGAGAAGAAGATTCTCAGAGAGCATGGTATCAAGGCGTTTTCGATGCACGATGTCGACAGGTATGGAAAAACATTCCAGGTAGAAATCTTTACTGACATGTTGTAGGCATGGTATCGGCAAGATCATGGATATGGCACTAGGATGGATCGGAAGCGATACACCGATCCACCTTTCCTTCGATATCGATGCTCTGGACCCCATTTTCGCACCTAGTACCGGTACAGCTGTGCGAGGTGGATTGACACTCCGTGAAGGAGACTTCATTTGCGAGTGTGTTGCCGAGACCGGAGCGCTCATTGCTCTGGACCTTGTTGAGGTGAACCCGAGTCTAGACGAGCATGGTGCAAGCGATACGATACGCGCTGGACTATCGATTGTGAGGTGCGCGCTTGGAGACACGCTTTTGTAGGACTATGGTAATGTTGGGTCGTATCGTGTCTCCCTGTGGTTTTAGATGGTAGATACATCCCTTACGAAATGATAAGCGAAAGAACACCATTATACAATCTACTGGACGGAAGATACTCAAAAAGCGTTCGACAATTCAGTTCTCTCTGAACTTACCACACGGGCAAGGTCGAAAAGTGGGAGACTGTCTGCCCCCACAAAACTGACTGTGGGATCTCGCAAAAATCAGTCTTAACCTCCCTGTGGCCCCTTTGGCAGTTGACGGAATTTCAAGCAGCATACAATTGCCTTCCCATGGCATGTCAACGCAAGTAGGCTTTGACTAGGTCGTGCTACTGAATTTAAGGGCGCCAGAAGCCGACGTCACTAAGCAGAATGTTCTCTACATGCTATGAAATGCGCAAGGTAATGTCAACTAGAGACCAAGGGGATCATAGATAATTGAGCCAGAGGTGGAAGAGTTTAGGAGAGTTGGAGATATGCGGTAAAGAGTGGCCTGGGTGATCATTTGACAGTATGAAAAACACAACCTTCTTTCTACTCACCATAGAGAATGGGGCGCCGTTTCTCAAAGTGCTACCGAAGAACCTTCCTCTGTTCGCAAACATCTCATTGGGCTACATCGAACAAATGTATTTTGTTGTCGTATATCAAACTCGTCACGCGAGAACTGTGCTACATACAACAATGTTAGCCACGCTTCACAAAGCTCTCAATCAATACATCCATCTACATCTCGCCTAGTTCCGGCTTTTAACGCCTTGAGAGCTTCTATTCGTACCGTCGTAGAAGTTGCATTGATATTAGAGTTGTTCGTTCCAGCTAAGAAACATGCCTCGATCTTGTTGCTACGCTCGATTGCGTTGGTCGTGTTATGGTAAGCTGTCATACAGATATTATTCCATCAACAAGACATGATATTTTCGACCTAGTAGACATGAAGGCCTGATTGAGCGACATGGTATGGCATGTGATCTCGAACGACTTCTATGTGGTAGATCACGTTGTCATGTTACAACAAAGATCGCGGCAGATCCATGACCTGGCATGAGATGAGTCTAAACCCGGAGTATTCGGCTCAGAATCATAACCATCGTATCCATCGTCCTAGTTAGACTGCTCCAGCAAATCCTGCAGGCGTGCATTGCTAAATCAAACCATGGCTCGAAATCCATCATTTCCATGGCCATCCCCTCGCCAAGGATATCGTAAACCGACAGATAAAGCTTACTTGCGGCGCCAATTGCCCCAAAGCAAGATACAGTGAATCCATGGCCTTCTTACCCTCTGACGGCTGAGATATTGGGAAATATATCCCACTTCCTCTTCATCAAGCCAATAATGCTGTACATTGCAAATCAAATCGTCCGCACAATTTCTCTCTTGTCCAAACCTAAATTTGCAAAGATTTGGATAAAAGCCACCCCCAAGGCCTATCGCCTCCGCACGTACGGTGTTACGAACGTAATGAGCTTCCAATCCCGTGGAAAAACACGAGAATATGTTTGCGAGAGTATATCCGCACGCATACGATCCAGACCAAAATCTATGCGGCGCTGCTCCGAGGATCGCTGCTAACTTCACATCATATATGCGATGATGTTCAATGCACAGAAACCATCTCGATCAATGACGGAAAGTTATGCATGGAATGAAGAAATTGACAGCTTACGCATCCATAGGAGACCCGAAATGAATTAGAGACGCGTCCACCGTAGTTGAATTTCCACTAAGAAAGGCTGATTCCTTGACCATTGAGATTGGCAAGAAGTTCAGAGTCATAGTTGCGGCCTTCCCAGTGAGCACCTCAAACGGTGTGATAGCCTCTGTATGTGCTATCGCAATCGCTCCAGACCTTTGTCTATTGGACTGGCACGCTACAAGGGTTTGAGGGCGTACAATGTAAGGTGACATCGGTTTCCTTCCGGGTACATTCACCCTTCCAGATAGGTCCTTTCTTCCAGTGGTTGATGTTGGTATTGCAGCTGTCCGCTGCAATTATCACCTGCTCAACACACTTATTCGGATCCAGTCCTGTAATACAGAGTGATATCAACTTTCTCAGGAGTGTCCTTGAGGCATGTACGCGCTCTGGAACTGGGGTGCTGATCTAAAGTGTCCTGCTTAGCGGCTTCATTGCAGAACGTATCGACAACTTTGGTGATTCCGTCGCGGTTGATATGTCTGCTGTTACAGGTTTCATGGCACTGAATGTGGACAGCTGGCTTGGACGGCGGTCGAGTTACTGGATCAGGTGTAGCATAAAGTACTGGTGCAGCTGCCGGAGTAGGGTCGTTTCCAGTTGTTGTATCAGCGTCTCTTTTCTTCCACCAATACTGTCATCCTTGCCAGTATCTGACAAAGCTGGCCTTTGTGTGCTGTGTGCAAAATCCACTCTCATTATATTTTCAACTTTGCTCGTAACCTTCATTGCCTTGTAATCCTTGAGGTAGGAAATATCCTCTGCTCAGGGATTACGTCGATCTGAAATCAGGAGGAATGCCTTGTCCGAAGTTTCCTCAGCAAAGATCTTGGACACTCAATTAAATGATGAAGTATCCTTTTGATCAGTTGGCGAACTCCACTCTATTCTGTTCAACATGTTGTTTTCCTTCCAGATATCATTGATTGTAGTAAGTCCAATCGCTGCTCATTGTTGCTTTAATCTCTTGTGTTCTGCACTGGGCGACGACTTGCATCAATATCCATGCGAGTTCCAGCGATATAGCTTGAGATAATTTATACCTATTGAGCTTAGTGCACCCTATAATGCATAACGACGTCACAACAGCATTCTTGCACATGAAGATAGTAGTGCTGTAAGTTGTCATAGTCTACCATACCCTTAATCACCACTGATACGTATATGCCTTCTTTGATCCTGCTAATGTCAATCTTACTCCTTCTACTATGTTCATCCGTGGACCTCTTCTTCTTCACATTCTCTCAATGTTTCATGTTTCTGCTCATTCTCCAGCTCCAAATTTCAGGCTCTCGGCGGCGGCTTGGTTGACTCATCTACAGACCATGGTGTACGAAGTCAGTAATGTCTCATATATGCAGTTCGTACATCAAGAACGTACCTCGGACAGGTGGATCAGCCCAACCTTTGGCCCACCAGGTAGGGTCCTCCTTATCTGAGGAAGGGTCAGGTAATTTGGGTGTGTTGCCGTACACAAAGTTGATCTTCTGAATGCTGTCGGTCTGTTCACTTCTCTTCATAGCCTGAAACTCGATCGAATAGAAAATGCTGGCTCCTCTCGGGGCGATATCACCCGGTATCAGAAGATATGCCGTACCGGATGTCTTGTCGGCGAAGATCTCTGAAACCCAGCCCAGGAAATTACTCCAATCCTGAGGTACGATTGGCTTCTTCCACTGGCCTTGATTGAGCATTTGATTTTTTTTCCAGATTCCCTCAAGTGTGGTGAGCCTGAGGATTTTACACTGCTTCTTCGCTTCTATCGTGTTCTGCCTGGGATTCTTCTCCCCAACGTCCATACCAGTGAAAAAGCATGATTTGTCTTTCGCGGGTGCGGCCTTGAAGAACCTTGCTTCCAGATCGGCTTTACTTGTAGGAAGTGCCTCTTCCACAGCATCTATTACGAGGTCTAGATCGGTCTCCGGGTGTAATTCTTCCTGTCTGGTCGAAAGCGATGTGGGTACAGCACTTGTAGGAAGCACTAAGAGCTGCAACAAGACAAAAGCTGCAAGAGCCCGCAAGGGCAGTCTGGCAAGGAAGAGCATTGAGGAAACAGTTTCCGAAGATTGATGATAACAATGTGGGAGGTCGGGCTTACTTTTCTCGTTTAAGCAAAGTGAAGTGATTTGGGATGACTACGAAAAAGACAAAGCCCTCAGGCGAGTATTTGTACCTACGCATCTGGCCTTACGAGTACTTACTGGCGTTATGTGACAATGAGTCTCAACATGCAGCCTGTAAGGTGGCTTGCAAGGATGTTTTCGCTCGGGAGATGGTGTCCGCGATGAAGTCCTACTACATTGAACGTATACAGACACGATATTGGCCAGTTTTTTTTGGTGTCCAGTCAGTCCTACTAGGGTCCCATTCCTTCCGCGGTCCTAGAGACGCCTGATAGATGCATGAGGCGACATTTTGCGTGGGAGCCTTTCGACCGCCGTTATTATCCTATGGCGTCATGAAGAATCAGGCTCCATGTTGTATGATGAAGGAAACATTAACGGTCAGTGCATAGTTGCTGAAACGCAGATTTCCCAAAAATGAGTTAGCTGGCCCATGGAGGTCAAGAGAAAGCCAGGATTGAGGCGCACCTCTTGCCTCTAGTAGGTCACACGTGTACCTAGGAAGTAAATCGGCTTAACGTTGTCCCAGTGATCTTGTTGTTCGGCGTGTACAACGCAACATTTTGCCTCGTTGCAAACACGTAATCCATGGGAACTCTTCTCAAAATCCATAGTCCACTCCAAAAGTACAAGCTCGATGGCGACTCACGTTTGTACGTGCGGGCCGGGACGCTTATCGAATCGTAACAACCGTCCCTTGATGGAACTCCCATGCATACGTGACACCAACCTCGTAGACGCCGATCTTGTCTCCGAACGCGAGCCAACACGAACATCTCGAGCTCTGAATCTTGATACTCTGGCTTATCTCTGCACTAGTCGCGTCATATGAGGATAATGTCGTTGTGGGTTGGAGGTCAATCGAGGAGCAAGGCGGAAGTGCTTTAAAGGGGCGCGCAGAAAGCTACTACTTACGTATTTGGTTGCAAGGCTTGCATACGAGAGGCGCTTGAAATAGTGGATCCTACTATGGCAGATGCGAAGCTGATTGAGCGATACTGCATACGAAATAACTTGTTTCTCGTGTGCTAAACCTGTGTTCCCTAACTGTGGCGTTCTCCCGGACCACGCAGAACATCGCACTCCGCAAGGCGGAGCGCAATGTTCCTGCAGGACGCCTTGAGGCCGCAGCAGCAACAACGACGTCATTGTTCTCACGTTCTATAACGGTACCTCTCCATGTTTCATAATAGACAACTCAACTCTGCCTTTGTTGTATCGATCAATCATTTGAGTGAGTAAGCTTTACAGCCTGACCGATATGACCACCTCAAATCTACCCGACACGATTCTGTCTGCTATCAAGTCTGGTGATCTTCCACAGCTCCGGAAGCAGTACGATGCCAACGTATCGCTAGAAGAGATCGCTCGGCAAGCTGCTTCGAGTGGGCAAGCTGATATCATCGAGTGGTGTTATACTCAAGGCTGGGCCCCCAAGTCACCTTCCTTCAACGACCGTTTCTACATCTGCACTATCGATGGAGCATCGCCTACTGTCTTCCAAGTATTGATAAATCATGGCTGGGACATCAATGCCCACGAAACTGAGACTGTGGGAGATGCTCTAGCCTGTGCGATCTCGACCGAGAACTACAACTTTGCCAAATGGTTGCTCGACCATGGACACAGACCAACTCCCATTGATAGCAATTATGGCAACAGCTCCGTCAGCGAATTAATCAAAGAAGGTTCAAAATCGTCGTTCAAGATACTCAAACTACTGCTGGACTACAGGATCGATCTGAAAGATGAAGGCATGGTGATGGTCGCCGCGAATTATGGTCACCTTCGATTCTTGGAGTCACTTCTCGACTATGGCGTCGATACTGAAGACCGCGCCCCCCAGTGGTATCCTTTCGACGGTGATGAAGACAATCCGTATGCTACTGAAGGAACTGGTCTCTACCGTGCGTGTAGGCAGGGACATTTGGACTGCGTGCGTCTACTGCTGGATCGTGGCGCGAACGCGCAAGCTAAAGATGATAGCGGTACGTCGTGTTTGGCTATCGCAAAGGAGCGTCATCACGATGATATCGTCGAACTACTTTTGCACCATGGAGCAACAATAGACTGAGCCAACCCGTTGTCAACATGATATCAAACTGCCGAGGAAACTGCATGCATCACCTGGATACCGAGGAAAACGTTTGCCACGTGCCACAAGAAGGAATTATGGTCTTATTCTTGCAGTGAGGTTATGGGAAAACAGAGGAGTGACTGCGGAGGTCGGCTAGGGGAAAAGGTCAGGCTCTGAAAAGAGCTCGTGAGTGCGTACCATAGACCCAAACGGAATATGAGTGGAAAGAAAGATAGATACAGCTTCTCTGTTATTGCACTCATCATGGTCCATCATTGTAATAGATGGCTGTGAAACTCCCCTTCTCTGGTGTCTGTCCAGTGAAGGAAGGAATGTGGCACGCCAGTCCATCTCAATTAGATAGTCCAACGCGGCTCCGTCTGTCGTGTTGTTCCTAGCCTGGCACTATACAAAGACATACGATCATCTTGACTATGGCATCTTCAGCTACTATTAAGCACTGATGGTCTAGAGGCAGTTGTACAGCGTGATGTATTATTCATTGCCCAGTGTTCAGCTTCAACCTCGCTTAGTTCTAGCGTTCGTGTACCGGATTCTTCAAGTGCATAACAACAAGACTGTGAGATAAAGATTTGGCTCTTACTGTCATTGTCCTAATGATGCCAAGTATGCCTGGCAGTTGTTCCCTTTCGGCGTGGTTGACTACAAATGAGTACGGGTGGAGCTCAGTGAATTTGTGTGCCGCGGCTTGGTCTTTTGGAAGAACTCCAAGAGTGATTTGTGATGATAAACGTTTCGCGTAACGGCTAGGCACAACCAGAAAAGCACTGGGGATGGGTTTTGGCTAGTGTAAGACTGTCCACCAGATCAACTGTCTTCAGAAGTTCTGCAGCTATATGCCAGCTATGGTATCCTCCCCGACAATGGCTTTGAGTGATTATAGGAATTTTTCTAATCCTATTAACCTGTCTTGCTGAACATCTAGCTCTCGTGCTGAGTATATCTTAATGATCTCTTGATGATCTCCAGCCAATCGTCCGAGATCCTACGACGGAGTGTTCCGGCTTCTAAGACATGATTGAGATTGGCGCCATGCGCCAGCATCAGATGCACTGCTTTGAGACGACAGAAATAAACAGCATCAGCAAGAGCTGACATACGGTGAGCATGGATCTTGTTAGTATCCGGGCCACCTTCGAGTAGCAACTTGCACATTGTATTTGTCGCACTTCCGCCATCATAACAGGAATCTTGCTGTAAGGGCCACGAGACCACTCGCCGTATTCATAAGCGAGAGGAGACTCAGCCCATCCAAAGCCGGAACGCCCAAAACCTGTTCGGCTTGGGTGGCGATGTTCGAAACCGACCTTGCGCAGCGGAATACTCGATCTACAAGCTTCTCCACGAGCGAACATCGATATTGCGGCAAGTTGGTGCCGTAGTATTGCAGTAACTCGATCATCCCTATATCTGCAAGGTCATCCAATGAAGGCTAAAGTACGATCAGTACGATCAGGAGAGGCTTAGCCAACCATGGCTTGAACGAATTATCTTTCAAATCGGCCGCGGGAAGTATCTGTCCAATTGTATTATGCCGGTGATGTATAAATGCCAATGTGAAAAGACCACGCAAATCACTAGCTCGATAAACTGGAGACATCAGTTTGTCTGTAATGTACTAGAGCCCGAGTCCGATCGCGGAGTATGTTGATTGAGCTTCTGAGTCTCTCAGCTCGATAGCATCGACTAATATATATGAAAGTTATCTGCTCTCATTTACGAATCAGAACTATGATCAGGTATCAAAGGCTTATGTGAGCATTGTAAAAATTCGACAGTGGGATGAGTTGAGGGTCCTGTGGTATATTCGATCATCGATCACAGACGCACAAATGGTCAGATCCTTGTCCGCACCGGCGTCCAATCGGGGAAAATATTCATTGACCAATTCGATTGCATAGGCACGTTATTTGATAGCATGCTCCATGGGTAGCCAAGTTCGATCTCTTCAATATCGAGATCAGAAATCCATGAGTTTCGCCAATCTCAGGGTCAGATTATACTTCTTTGCTTCTGATTGCGATCCCATCTGATTCATTATCACCAGGAAGATACTGTAAAGCGCTCGCGTGGTATCATGGAAGCTGCGTTAATCTCAGAACGCTGTGGCAGCAAATGAGGTGAAAGCATCAGACCAAGGTCCAAAGGAAATGCAGTGTCAGCCACGCGTTCTACCTTCCGTAAGGTGTACAGTGAAGAACAATGTCTTACGAAGAGGGGGTATCGAACAGCGCCGATAGTAAGTGCGAAACTGTCCGAGCAGTGAAGTTGCCAGGTGACCTCGTCTCTTCTTGTGCAATAACTCAGCAGCCATACATGAGGCTGAACATATTGCAGCCTGAAGTGACCCACAAAGAGTGATGGAATAATGACAAGATCTGCACAAAACTTGAAAGGGATAGGTAAAGGTAAGAAAGAGAATCGCTAACGTAATTGCACATCGTCGTTTTGCACTACAAACCCGGCCTCGTTTGCGTAGTGAGTTTTCATCTGTTGCACATACAATGAATCAATACTCTACAAAAGTGCCACCGTCGAGCTAACTTTTGCAAGAACTTACTCTGAATATTCGCATCCATAGTGCAGAAACAGCCATCGATGAGCAAGACTCAACAAATTGTCAGAGCATCGCGTGTTTCAAAAGATCGCTTTTGACATGGACTACGCAGTGTGCGCGTCCACCCAAAACTCGCGTATGAACTCAGTGCAATTTTTCATGAATAGTCAATCATTACAGCTCAGCCTTCACTATCACAAACTTCGTAATCAAATATTGATGTTCTGCACTTGTTACAACAGGTTGACCGTATATGTAACGGGAAGTGGGGTTGAATGTGGAGCCGAACCGTGCTGTACCTGCAGCCGTTGGGCTGCACCCAACCGGGACAAGCCAGTGCGGCCCCAAAGACTGGGGCGTAAAAACAGGGCGTTGTCTCGTGCACTCCAACACGACGCACCAGAATGTCACAGCCAGCCCTGTTATACGAGCGCTGCATATGCCAAACGTCTGGTAGGGGATTGTCGCCCACTTCTTCGATATCGGATACTAGCTTCCGCTGCCTCTCGGACGAACAGCGTATGGAATATCAAGCTTCAATTATCGAGTCTGGGGCAAGTTGGTGGGGAAAAGTGGGATAAAGGAGAAGCTGCACGTGGTGAAGGACAGAAACGGATGCTTGTTCTTCATTGGGCGGCAGAGTGAATTGCTTCCTCATAGCTTACCCTGCCCCTTAATCACATCTCTTACTAACTTCAAGCCCTCCACCGCGAAGCTCTGCATATTCGCTTCCCGATCAGAACTGCCCGTCTCGTGTTCCCTCGTCACCGTCTCTACGCCCTCTCTCGCGACAGCAAGCGCCACGTATCCCGGCGTTCGGTTCCTCGTCGTCCCGCCCGTCGGACCAGCAGTCCCGCTTTCGCTGACAGTGTACGTGCTGCCAAGTGTTTTTCGCGTATGTTCCGCAAGCCCGGAGACGACCTCTGGAGTCGGCCCTTTATAGTTTTCAATGTGCTGGGGTGTCCAGCCAGCGAAGGCGATGCGCGACTCCAGGGTGTAGAGTGTGAGACCGCCCTTGTAGTACTTAGATGCACCGGGAAAGGAGAGAAGGGTTGCAGAAATGAGACCTCCTGCTGCCTGACGCTGTGTTAGATACGCTGAACATGATAGGGAATGGCAACTTGCCGTCTCGGCTACTGATATTGTTTCACTCCTCTCCTTCAGTAAGGTTGCCACTTCCTGCACAATTGCTTTCAGTTCTTCTGGAGGGAAACCTGAGGTTGACATGACGACAGATTGGGATGTCGGCAGTCGTATTGGTGTTTGCGGGCTCGAAAAGAGGTCGATAAGTATATCTTTCGAATCGGCATTAACGATCGATATGAAAGAGATGTAGTTGAGGCGCGGGGTAGCTTCAACATGACGCAATGTGGGGTACTGGTAGCATTGTACATTTTATTAGCTACTAGAGCATCTCCTACTTCCAAGACGAGGTACTTGGTTTATTAACTATATTGCATTGATATGATTTTACAAGTGATTACAGTTTACAATCAAATCTTTCCTCCCCTTTCTTCACTAGACGTATTGGAATCGACACACCCCGTAGCTGCAATGTTATGATACTGGCGACTTTTTCTTTGAGGTAGAGGTTAGCTTTGTCGCAAGCCTTTTGATAGATAGCTCTCCTCTCCCTTCCGCCTCTTGGCATCTTTTCCACTTCCTCATCGGAAGCAAAGTCATCCACAGCTAATTCGACACTATATTGCGAGAAGATGACTGCCAGCACAGCCAGAATCTCTACCTGCGCAAAACGACGCCCAATACAAGATCGGAAGCCATCACTGAACGGTATGTACGATCCCTTGACGGGCTTGAACAGCTGTGACGAAGTATCCTCTCCAGAAGGCCCGCGTAGTTCCTCGTCGTCATAATTGATATCGACAAAGTCATCTCCAGCCTTGGTGGCAGTAAGCCAGCGCTCCGGCCTGAACCGATCCACGTCTCGACTGATGTCGGTTCCAGATGAATCTGTAGGTCCTGGCCAATATCTTGGGTTTCGATGCACGGCGCAATTAAGAAATATGTGCACGTCTCCTGGAATAGTGTACTGTTCGCCCTCGAGAGTAATCTGTTGAGGTCGGCCAGGTGCGGTTGATTTAGGGATATTAATAATTGGCTGCAGCAGTCGTAGCGTCTCGTTCATGACGGCTGCAGGCATACCACCGAATAACTTTGGAAACTCGTCTTCATAAGTCCAATCCTGCGCTGGCTTGCCTTGTGTAATCTTCTCGATGTCATTTTGCAATCGTAGCTGTGATGCATGGTTCATCGCGAGGTAGATCAGAGAGAAATGCAAGGTATTGGCAGTAGTCTCGTGACCAGCCAACATAAGCACAAAGGCATTGCCTAGTAAGTCGCTTTTTTGCAAGTTTGTAGTCTTCTCCTCAAGGATTCCACTGCCACGTATCAAAGCTTCAAAGAGATCCATACCTCCCGTGGCATTTCCAGAAGCCACCTGGGTTTTTTTTAGCTCATACAGTTCGTCCATATATTGACCCCATTCAGTCACCGCTGTTGCCACAGTGCGATGCGCCTTGACAGGTGATTTTACTGCCAAATAAGTTAGTGGTCGATGTTCGTAAGACGGAGAAACTCAGTAACAGCATCCGAGCTAAGTTAGAACTTACGCAAATATTTTGGCGGCATAATGAGGGTCAACATGATATTATGGAGCAGTTCGCTCAGAGCCTCGCGATAATTCATCTGGTGACCGGGCGGCACCTCCGAACCCACAAACATCGACTTGCCTTCGCTCTTCCGCTCCGTAGTTTGCAGTCCTTCTTCATGGGGCCATACAACACGTACATCAAAGCCCGCACTACTGATCACATACAGAGCAAAATTCATGGCTCCCAGGGATGGCTCGGCAACGGTGAGATTTCCAATACCATCGGGGCCAGCCCACAATCCAAGCAAGGACTTGGCATGGTGGATAGATTCGGTGAATACCAGTTCATTGTTCTTCTCTCCGAAACTGGGAGCAGCAAGCTTGCGGTGCATTCGCCAATCCGAACCTTCGGTCGAGACGAGGTTTTTGCCATAAATGTCCAACGCCCTGTACATTTCAAGGGGTTTAGGAAAGTCAGTTCTTCGAGTGGTAATCTGTGTCGTTGCTTCCGCGTCGGCCACAAAGCAGTGTATCCTGGTGGGCGAAGCGAGCAAGAAGACGTCTTTGCCGAGCTTTTGATATGGATAATGGCCAATTCGATGGCCCCATTCTGGATCCAACAGACTAAGGTTGAACGTTAGGTCGCTTCAGCTTGCTTGTGGTTGGAGAAAGCGTACTCTACCCATAGCCCTTGGAGAGAGTTCGGCAGAAATTTCTTTAGCAGTGGCGTCCACAGCATATACGTCGACAGCCAAAATATGCTGAAAACATTCCATGGAATTACTACGACAGGCAGTCCTGAACTCTTTGCCAGGGCTGCATTGCGCATGAGGTTACGATAGGTACTGCCAAAGAAAAAGACAGCGATGGCTGCGAAAGCGCCGAAGGCAAGGGTGACGACCATGGTGCCCCGTTATTTTATCGTGTCAGGGCAAGGAAGGGAAACACGACGTAATGAAGTATGGACGAGGGTCAGGAAGGGTATCTTTTGGTGGTCGAGGGACTATGAGCGTTGTGATCGGAAGAACGCACTCCGTAGGTCGGGAGAAAGAAGTTGTGACGTCTACCATCTTTTGCCTCATCGCTGTTTGAAGGGGTTCGCTTATATGAATCTGTTTCCCACACGACACTACGCAACTTGCCCGCGCATACTTGAACCAATACATCTTGTTATACGCACAATAGGTAGGAAGATTGTCCTGGACTCTCCAGGTACGTTACACAACGTATGTCAGTCGTGCATGTGTCCTGATTGGGCTTAGCTCACAGAGCTCTTCCCTTGGTACAGATTTACATTCCTCACCCGAACATCGCACAACCACAATATCGCCTATATTGCCCTCGTTGCTGTCTCGAAAACACGTGCAGGTCGGATGCAGTCCTGCTACACATGTACCACGAGGTGTCACGGACATCGGAAGCTGCACGACTCGCCCGGGGCCTTGCGCGCAACGCAAACGCTCTCCAGCTGAGCAACGTATGCACAGACTTAGGCTGTGCCAAATAATCAACTATCGCGAAGCATACGTTTCATGCAGAGACTTGATGTTTATCGTTGACACAACTACACTCACACGTAGAGCCCTCGCCGTCATGAGGCGATGCGAGCATTGCGGCGACTCATCCGGTGGTGCCGTGTTGCCGCATCTCAGCTCTCGTGTCAAGCAGAAGCTGCCGAGGAACAGCGATGGCAAACGAATCGTTGGCTCAGGTGGGTTTGCGTCAAGAGTATGAAGCGCACGGATCCAAGGATGATTAGGGGTCGCTTCGATCAGATGCCGTGTCGCAAAGTGAGGCTCACCGACTTGGAGGCAACACACGTGACGGCCCACAAGCTTGATCGATCGGACGCCCCGCAGCATTACAGAGGACTGCCTGGACGACGAACGCCACCCCTCGAGTTGCTCTCTCGGTCGGCCGGAGGCAGGTCCGAGCAGGACCAGGCTTGAGGTTTGAGGTTTCGTACACCTTACTCTCTCTGTAGCCGGCTGAAGATCCAGTCGGGCAGACTCGGCGCCTCGTCTGCAATCCTCGGCTTGACAATACAACAAGTTTTACTACTTGTTATAATAGCCTAGTACGAAAGGTTCGCTTACTTTATCATATGATGGAGTTGGCAGCTGACCGAGTGGACATGGAATCGAGGTTGTCCCATGTCCACTGTGCTGCTGCAAGCTATATCACGCACGTGTGCCGCAGAAGGACGCTAACGTCGAATTCGAGGGTATTACCCTGGCGCAGCTCTCAATTGCATCTGTTCCTGGCGGTCTCGCGATGAGGCGCGCTAATCGTGGAGATGCGTGGGTCTGCACTGGCTAGTGATTTGAGGCCGGCGCCTCTCCGGCGCTAGTACCAGGTAAATGGGTTATCAATCTGCTCTGCATGCGCACCTCGTCGACTCTAGAGTCCAGGCAGGCACCTTTTCGTAACGCGCACAAGCGTTCGCCAGGGACTTCCATCTCATGCCCGAAAGCGCCGATCTTGGGCAGCAAAGAAGGACCGGTCACACTGGGACCTGGGGTGAACTTGTCGTGGACTGCTCGGAGCACATGAGTCGCTGCAATGCGACCACAGGCTTCGTGAAACCAGAGCGGCCGGCAACGACAGGCGACTTCTTGTGCTGTCGTCAAGGTTAGAGTAATGACCAAAGCATGATGCCTGTCACGCACGCCTGCTAAAAATGGGCGGCGCGTCACTTTCCACGACGTCTTCTCGAAGACAGCGCTGGTGCGGCAAAGTGGAGAGGCTAGCGACCGTGGTCCAGAGGGTGTGGGCTCGGATCAACCTTCAGCTCTCAGCAATTGGCTGTGTCGATATGTGCGGAAATTATCCGAGGACAGGGTGCCCACTGCTGATATCTGCTGTTTTTGAGTCGAGTTGGAGAAGGCGAGCGGAGAAGCGCGCATGCCGCACAGGACAAGCAGCTCACAGCAACTTGACCGGGTGCTGCAACACCAATAGTCACGTTACCCGAACAGGGTCGTCGGCATTCAACCAGTCGTGTCGTGATCTGCGCAGCGCAACTGGCCGATGGTACAGTAGGCACGGCAACGGGAGCGACGTTTGCTCTCCGCAACGGCGCCCTCCCGCGCGAACAACGCAGACAGGCATGAGCATGATTGTGCTAGATGGAGACTGTGGGCTGCGGTGCTGGGAAGCTGCATCGTCGTCCGTCAGAGCATACTGGTAGCCGCACGGCACGTTGGTGGTCGCTGTAGCCCCAGCCCCCCGGGTCTGGGATCATGGCTTGCAAAGGCTCCCCAGGCGAGCTGTGGTGGCCAGAGGCCTGAATCATGTTCGGTCAAGGCTCTGGTTGTCTTTCCGTGCCACCCAGCCAAAGCGGCCTCCTCCAAGCGTGGCCTAGATAGTCTACACTACGCCCACCGCTGTCTGCCACCGTCCACCGTCGCTTTGCTTCGCTGCGCGCTAGTTCTGGGTAAGCATTGTCCAGGACACCGCCTCCTCTGTTTCCGAGCAGGTCTTCATTTGGTGTCCGCAACTAGGTCTAGCTCTGCGCGTGTCTGCTGCGACCCCCTGCCCTGGCTCTTCTATTGCACGGCCCGTCTTAGCATCTAGCGCCACCTTCTCGCCGACCAGCACCAAACGTCTACGCATAGACTTTGCGCGATTCACTCACGACTGGCCCTTTCCTGCTTCGGATAGCTGTCTCCGGTTCCATGGTAAGAAGGTCTCGCTCACGGCTGGCTTGACCTCGCGCGGCTTGACGAAGCTCCCGTCTTGCATCCCACTCTGGGCTCCGAGCCTCTGCCCTGCGACGCTCTCCAAAACCCCTCCCATCATCCCCTCTCAGGCCATGACGCAGACTGGGCTGTTATCCGCACGTCTCTTCCGGCCAACCATCTGCTGACGTGCTCGTGAACTGCACCTTTTCTGTCCTTGCGACTGCCGAGGCCGCTTTTCCACCAACTGCCCCCCGCGCCCTACTGGCTTCTGCCGTTTGGTCCTGGGAGCATCCGTTGTTGTAGCCCAATCGCCCTTGTCATAGGTTCACGGCCGCATGGCCTGAGCGGATCTGCTTGGTCTGGCATATGTAAGGATGGCTGATCCTGATGCGCCCGCCCAGAAAAGACTCCGTTTGGACTCAGTAAATCCCGTCCATAACGGTCATACCTTCCCTCCACCCTCGCTACCGCCTCACACTCGACACCTATCACACCCCACTTCGGTCCAAGTCTCTTCTCCTTCCATCTCGCGCCAGTACCCTTCTCACAGCCTACCACCTCCATCTCAACCATATCCGTCACCGAGCCAAGCTTCATATTCAGGACACCAACCTTCACCTTCCCTGCCGCTGTCTGATATCCGCGCATTTGCAGATCCCAGGACTATACCTTCGCCCGGCCAACGCCCCCATGGCGTTCCCGGGCCTTCTCCTGTGACAGCTGGCGTTCCTCCAGATAGCATCTCCACTTACCGTGCGACGCCGACTCCCCAGTCTGCCACTGTACCAGATCCCCCCGACAGCAAACCTCCCCCAGGTATGGAGCATGGCAATCATCAGCACCCATGGTCTGTAGCCCCAGACCATCGTACCAATGGCAGCATGTCTGGCGGCTACAACCCCACCATCAGTCCTCCTCATCCATCAGATCCTGCTTATCATCCACCGCCGCCTCAATCTGCTCAGCCATATGGTCAACCAACTCCATATGCTCCAAGCCCTTATGTCTCCCAGTATCCTTCGCCTGGACAGGCTCAGATACGAAGAAAACAGGTCCGAGCCACGCAAGCGTGCAATCATTGTCGTGCACGCAAGCAAAAATGCGACGAAGCACGACCGTGCCAGTTTTGCAGGGAAAACAGCTTTGATTGCCAGTACAAAGATGTCCCTCCACCCAAGTATGTCATTATACTATTCGCAGGTGGGCCGGCTGACTGACTCATCATAGGCAAGACCGAAGTATGATGCAGCTACAAGAGAGCATGAATTCAATGTCTGACGTAATGACCAATTTCCTCGGCGAGTTCAGTGCATGGCGGCAGGATGTGGAAGCTCGTCTTCCGCCACGTCCCACGCACATCGACCAGCGTGAATCCGTCATTGCTGCTCCTCCAAGGGACATGAGCGCGTCGAGAATGCCGACCCCAATACAACCCAGGACGCAAGCTACTCGGGTCAATAGCATGAAGCTAGAGTCGCCCGTCAACGTTTCAGTCTCGACACCCATCAAGCAGGAAGCCGTTCTTGCTATGTCTCAACAGCCTGCGACGCCGGCAGAGAGTGTAAGAACGGATACAAGTCACTCCTTCAGCGTAGGGGTAGCGGAAAAAGCTGGTCTCCAAAGTGACCACTCGACCCCCGCGCACAACCTCCTGATAGAGTGGCCCGTCTTGAAAGAATGGTGCCGAGACGTGGAGTACCTCCGAAAACTAGCGGACAGTGACCGCGAAGTTAACGAGTATCCGATGCAGTTAGAGCAAGCCCGGGGAATCCTTCGCCCATGGGGCTTCGGAGAAGGACTGGACATGAATGACGGCGCACAGGGTCCCGGGAGCCCCGAAAGCAGCAACGATTCGGAAACACCATCGCCAGCACCGGGACGGGAGGGATTATGGGGTCATGTACCCGTCGACAAAGCTAGCCCAAGTGGCATGAACGGCAGTACGTCGAGAGAACATTTCGACCACCCTGGCGGATTGGGACCAGACGGCAGACCCGACTTCCGCTCTGCGGTCATGGACCAGCTCCTAGCTTCATATCATCAAAACATGCGCAATCTGCATCCGTTCTTGAACCATGGTAAACTCCAGAAGATGTTCCGGGAATTCAAAGAACAAAACAGCCCTGATTTCAAAGCGGCGAATGTTGCGTCTCCTGCAGCCTCGCAACTCAACCCAAGCATGAAGCGGAAGAGATCGAACAGCGCCTTTGGCGATACTAGCTTCAACAAGGGATCGATTGAGCGCTCTCTGCGCAACGCAATAGTGTTGTTAGTCCTTGCTCTTGGTAAGGTTTGCTCGTATAAAGAGAGAAAGCCCTTGCCGAGTCCCCAGAACGATAAAGGCTCTCAGGGCAATGGCGCTTGGGGGTCTTTTGCTGCGACATCGCATCCCAATGGCAGCTTCAACAGCGACACTTCCGATGACAATCGGCCAAGGAATATCGATATCATGCCTGGAATGGCGTATTACGCTTATGCTACAGATATCCTGGGAAATCATCACGGAGGACATACTGTCGCCCACGCTCAAGCTTTCATTCTTGCGGCACTATACATTGGCCAGTTTGCCAGAGTTTTGGAGAGTTGGAGCTGGATAACCAGCGCTTGCCGGGTGGCCATTGTCCTGCTCAAAGCGTAAGCTAGATACCCCCCTACCCGGACAGACTATGAACAACGGCTCACATTATCCAGGGACTTTGAGAGACTCCAACGCAAGTTCTTTCTAGATGGAGAGATCAAGAAGGTGTCATCCAAAGAACATTACAAGCTTGATTTGGTCTTATTTGTGTTCTGGACTTGTGTGCAACTAGAATCGTAGGTTTCTCGAAAGTTGTATGCAGCCAATGACTGATCATTCAAATAGAGACATCATAGCAGAGATGAGCACGTTACCAACCAGCAATGTCACGGAGCACCAGAGCACTGTCATGTACCCTGCAGGCGTGCTGGAAAGTTTTGCTCTCGATTCTGTGGATGGAGTTTCGATTGTACCTCAGCCAAGGAACAGCTTGAACTCAAATCAAGAGATGATGATTTACTCCAGTCAGATCTATCTTCGAGTCATCCTGAACGACGCACACAATACACTCTATCCTGGTAAGTTGGGCAATGATCCCGAAATGAGCAGCATATTGATTCGTCACAGCAAAAGGGAAAGATAAAAGCAAGTCCTATGATCGAGCCGACCCCAAAGCTGTTGCTGATAACGCAAATGGTCACCTGGGTCTGCTCAACAGTTGGAGAGGGATGCTCCCAGCTTACCTAGCTTGGGATGATGAGGAGCCACCCTCGACTGACTTGAACGTTGCTCGCCTGCGTGCAAAGTATTACGGAGCCCTTTATATGATGTTGCGGCCCTGCTTACAGCTCGCTACAAAAGGTGAATGGCCACCCTCCCACCAGGTATCCCACCAGGTATCCCACCAGCGTACGCAATGGTCCCAACACAGCTCACCGGCGAACACTGGAGAAGTCCCGATGACCATGAGTCGAGGTGTACAAATGGTGGAGTTAAACCCAGGCCAAAACGAAATGGTCCAGCTTGCACAAATGTGTATCCATGCCGCCATTCGGAGTACCATCGCTTTCGACCGGGTTGGTGCGCCGGTCAACAGCCCCTACGTCGGATACAAGAGCACGCGCACACAGCGACTTGTTTTGACCAACATCTTTGGAACTATGCACGCTCAATTCGGGAACATGCTCGTGCTCGCAGCTGTCTACAAATCAAAGATGTATTCACATTTGCCGGGAAATACGCCGCTTACGCCTCAAGCACTCGACGCTTTGTTTGAACGCACAATCTCCGCAATTGAAGAAACCGCGCCGAATTCACCAATCCTTCAAGTCGACCTGGACATCCTACATGTCATTCGCAAACAGCTGAACCTACCTAAATCGTAGTCGTTGGTCGTTGTGACTTGCACACGCATGTACATCCTCGAGCCGCAGATCCCCGCTTTCGGTGCATCGTACGTTTTTCAGCTATATCTCGTACTCGTTACTGCATACACATGAGGCGCTGGAGCATTTTCTCTCTTTTTCTTTTTTTTCTCTCTACCGGTCTGGTTGTGGATACCTGCATTGAGCACTCGTACAAGTATTGAATTTGCTGGGCGGCAAGCGTTGATACAATTTATCTTTGTGGGGCTACGGTTTTGCTTCTGTTCTGTTTGACTACCAACAACACGATATTACAAGCGGATGCGCGAGCATAGGTGGTCTTTCGTACTGAGAGTTCCCAGACGAGTTGCTTCACGATCTATACCCGATGTTTCCATCTGATTTTACTAGGTTTCTGTGGCTTGTGGAGGCGGAGCGTCCGCTCTTGTTCGTTCGCGTTCTTTTTCTTTTTTCAATTGCATCACTGAAGGCTTTGTCTCCAGCCTATTTGGTATTGGCCTGCACATGATTTGTTTTTCTCGGGTATGGGCCGCCTCCCCTACACGGCCATTCCTCCGAGGTGTCTGAATGGTAGACGTGTCATTCGTGATGAGAAAACAATTTGGTTGGGTATAATTAAGCCCACTCAGTAGCGACATGAGTGTCAAGAAAGCCCAACAGCCGTCAATGTCCGCTTCCATCTAAAGTGGCGGACAATGCGCCAGCAGCATTAGATCTAGGGCTTTTTCGCTCCGTACCGCTCCGCACCAAACTTTGATCGCGCGACCTGCCGCAAACACTTGCTCTATCCGTCGGAACCCAACCTGCACGCCATACAACATTGTTGCAATGCACTCCCCGCCTTTTTCAGCGGCCACATGACATCTTGCCAAACCTTAATTGCACTCACCACCACCACCGCAGTCTCCTTCATATGCCAAGAGCGTTGAGCGCCACCGCCTTTTCTGCCTTTCATCTTCAGTGATGCTGTCTCCTATCTCCGCTTCATTGTGCGCCCAGCTCCTATGTCTCGGTGATGCCTCACTTCCCCAACTACATCACGGCCCAATCTAAGCTCGTCGATCAGGCTTAATCTGTACTTGGAGAAGTCGATCACTGACAATGCATGGGCTGGCCTAGGCGCTAAACCCGGGGACGGTGCTCAGGGTCAGATGAGTGACCAGTGCAGTTGCGTACCTGAAAGAGATCCACTTGGTGCTGTCGCTTCACTGTTGACATTAAGAGCACCTTGCAGGTTGGCTGCAATTATGTTTCTCGCTTCTTCTTTGCCGTAAGGCTGAGCGAGAAAAGAAAAAGCAAAGCAGACCCCGCCCCACATGCAGAGGCGGCATCACCTATCCATTGCCGAACGATAAGGTGAAGGAACAGACTTTGTCCTGCGCAGAGCGACAGCACAGAGTTTCGTATAATTACGCTTTGAGACATTGGCAATTCTAGAGCGCGCAACAATGCATATCCATTTCTCCGAAACTTGGTACCATCAGCATGTTACTCCGGCTGTCGATCGCATTGACTGGGCCCTGCAAAGCATAACGAATGCGCACTTGAAGAGTGGCAGGGTATCATTCCTGTTCTCCAACAGGATGTGTCAATCAGATAGGCCCGAGAGGTTTCCATACCCCTGCCTATCAGATGCTCTACACTCTACATACGCATCGGCCTGTCTCCGCAAGCCCTGACCAGGTTGTAGGCGGAGCAATGTCGATGAGGAAGTTGATGCGCTTCTCCATCTCACTGGATTACGCATTCGCATTCGCGACCGCGTTCTCGAAATCGATTATTCGCATCAACCTCCAGCGGAACCTTTTCCGGTGTCTGCTCTCTTGTACGATCGACGTCGTGGACGACTCTCACTATGAGCTGATTATTTGTCGTGATAATGCAACCCTTGCTATCACCCTATCGAAGAAGTCATTGTGTTTTCGGTGTATTATTCCGACGCGTATAGATATCAGTACGTATTTCCCTAGCGCAAACGGCAGACGTTATTATACTTCAACCCAATATTCCATGGGTACACAGGGCGTTTCATGGAATCAACGCCCACGTGCGCTGCCTCTCCCACTCCTGAACCCGAGCTTGGGCTCCGTACAGCTGATATCAACAAGCATAGGGTATACGTCGCTATTGTCGTCGCTGCGAATGACACAGCAACCGAGTGTCTGTGAGCGCACCCGGATGCTCTCGAAGAAACAAAGAATAGGTTGACATCGGGCCTACAGCCCGCAGTCAACCAATAAACTGCTAACGTACCAATACTGCTAAACGGCCCTTTGCTGCAAGGCGAGTACGTTGTAAGAAAAACATAAGACAAAGTGAATTGTGCTTCACGACAGGCCATGTTTCCCCCCGTCACGTCCCGTCACGTCGCGTCCAAATGCCGCATGCGACACGTCGCGCCAGAACACCAACCTACTGGTACAAAACGACAAGGCATATAACCGCTCCAAGCGAGACACAGTCAACACCTGCACCCAGTGCAACAACGCCACGAAACAAAACCTGGTCGCTCACATTGCCCACGTTGACAGCAAATGTAGCACAGATCTGTGGGGTGCCACACCTCTCCGCTCGATCTACCAATCTCTTCGCCTGCACCCTCACCGATCAGACAGGTCCGTCGGTCGGCTAGAGGCACCTCCCGACGCCCGTAGGGCGAGCCTGCAGCCAAGCAAAGGAGAAACTGCAGCGCAACCCAGCAAACGGGACGCGAGACGTGTGGTGCCACCTGCGCTGCGACAAGGCGTGCATGTGCCATCGGCTGCATACGTCCTGCAGCCCAGGCAAAGAATAAAGAGATCTTGTCTCGTTTGCCTGCTTGGGCGACGTGCATGGCTTGGAGATTTTCTCCGGCACCGCGAAACTCGTGGCGCAAGCATTGCAATGCAGAGTGTGTTGGTGGCGCACAAGACAGCCCCTGGACCCCGAATTCGAAACTCGAATGGACAGGAATAGATGGAAGGTGGGTTGATGTTATGTGATCATTTGTCCACCGTATACCGTATCTGGTGGTGTTGATGTTCTCTTCATGAATCGCATTTCTAGCATTGGTACCAATTTCTTCAACTCCACGCTTTCGGCATCGGTTCACTGTATCCTGGCGGTGAACCAGGGCTAAGACGACGTGCCCCCATGTCCATGGCCAGATGACTCCCACCGGCTATGTTGACGCTTTGTGAACATATTCCGACTCTCCCGCGTTTGATCTCATCGTATTCTGACAAGCCATACCCAGTCGTTCACGTCTCGATATGTGTTTCCCCGGTCTCGAGTACGAAGCGGCTTGAACGATGGATGTGAGAGCAAGATACTAGATTCATCTTCGTCTCCGACGACAGCCGTACTTGCTTGCCGGACCATCGACACGGCTCGGTCATTTCACATGCTTGCCTTACTTTGTCTGAGACCGGCGAGTCTTGCTCGCGCAAGGGCTCGTGTTGGCAGTTGCCTCGAATCGCTGCCGAAGCGTCAGCTCGTCGATCGCATCCCGAATCGCGGCGTAGGAACGAAGGATTGCAACACCATTCCCCACAAAGCTGACGTTGAGATGTGTGGGGATTGGTACGGCTGTGACTTCCGTCGTCAGGAGCTTTGCTGACGCGCTGTGGGGATGCAATGATGCGCCTGAATGGCTTTCCTGAGTGCGAGTATGGAGTGACTCTCGCTTAACCAAAAAAGGTAGAGGCAAGATATGAGCTGGCTGTCGGAACTACACTCAGACATGAGCATCGTTTCACATGTTTCTTTCATGGTCATCCCTCCAAGCAGCAGCAGTACAGCACTCGTGTCCCGCCCTCATGTCCCGCCGGAATCGCGACCCAGAGGATGGTATTGGTAGGATTGTAGGATAGACGCCCCACATGCCGACCAGCACGCGAGGACATCGTCAACACGCGTATAACGCCATCGTGTACCAGGTTGGCGGGTGATGACTCGAGCCGTTATTGTCGCATGTCAGCTCGTATTGTGCGAGAAGCTTTTTTTTCCAACCCATTATTAGGGTGAGTTCGCGAAGCCACGTGGTGGAGGCTCAGTCCTATACGGCGCAGTCCTATACGGCGCAGTGGCTTGAGGGGGAATACCGCCATACCATGGTTGTAGATGGTGAATGCCGTACCAATCGATCGCTCTCGTCGATTCTGCGTAGATGGAATCAGGGACTTGTTAATTGCATACAAGAACCATGAGCAATTCTTTAGAACCATTTATTGCGGTTATGCATGTAAGGACAGCAAGAAGCATTTTAACGTTTGAACTCGATTATCACTTTTCACGCAAGTTTCTGAGAACCTTTATGATGTCTCAACAACATTTAGGCATGTTTGAGGTTCTGCCTCTTACGCGCTATAGCAATCGATCAAAGCACTACGTCCTCAACTTCTTCTACTTTGACCTCTTCAGCGAATCTCATGGGCCTCAATTTCGCTAAAGTGGTCGGCATAGAGCAATATAAGAGCTGGCCCTTATCGAATACTGCATAGTAGTGAAAGATTCAAACAGATATCCAATCTCGCCAAATCTCACTCCTTTCCTTTGAAGTCTCAAAATTCATACATTTCCTATCGTGTCGTGTATTAAGTCATTCTCTATCATTCTTCACCTCACCTTGGACACAATCATTGTAAGGGGTCAGTCGGCTCTCAAGTGAAGTGCAACATATTAAAGTCCTCCGATGGTTCTGGGAGTACATCAGCGGTTTCTTTCTCGCTTCGTTCGCCTTCAATCGCTGAAGTCGAGCACAGGTAGTACTCTGCCCTTTGATCAAGACTATGAGAGATTGTAAAGAGGTGGCAACTTTGCATGCGTTGAGTTTCAATCGAGATGTATACTCTTCATTGTTAATGCCTCGCTGCATATGACTCGTCCTTAATTATCCATAGCAGCACGAACTCCACGTCAACACGATCTTCTTATGCCCATATTCACTATCCACACACACGTTCCTCCTCTATTTGAGATATCATATCCGTTCCTTCCTCAACAGATCCCGCCTTTCTCACCGCACAGGTAAGCACGAACCTCTCATTTTCCCAAGGTAACGCAAACACGCACTCAGTCACACACGTGAGCCATGACTGCCATGCAGCTTGCACACTCGCCTGCCTAGGCATCGATTCTGTCACACCGCGGAGTCGAGCCTATGGGGTGCCTCCCGGCGCGTTTGCAATTCTTACCTCTCTTCAGTCCCTATTCTAGCATTCTCTCAATTCTGTTATACTGTCTACAAATTCCCGCTCCTTCAGCCACCCCAAGCGGATACATATCCGCGAATCCTGAGACCAAATAATGATCTGCCATCCCGACTGTCCATACTTCAATTCGACCCCTCCGTGCGGCTACATGTGCCACCTCACGCCTGCACCACGGCCTCATCCACGGCCAAAACACACTCCACATATTCAACATATCCCACTTCCAACGCATGTCGAAGCTATACAGTCCGTCCGCCTCATCCGCACATCTAACCACCCCTCGCGTGCCTCAATCGCCCGGCTCCACCAAACGAGCCATAGTGACGAGCATGGACATGGACGACGCGTCCACTTCACCCCTCCACCTGCTCACCGCGTCACACACGCCTGCGACATGTCACCGTATCCTGCGACTGCCGCCGTTCACCACAGCGTGACGCCTCGTCCACCAGTCCATGGCATGTCAGCACCTCCACTACATTCTTCCCCCTCCGCACATGTCCATCCCATTCCAACGATATATATTTTGACATTCGCAGCGGACTCATACCCCAATGCACCCACGTCACTCGGTCGCCTGCTCGCCTCGCAGCTCCCAGCTGGTATTCCGCATCTGTATACGCTCGACCTGCGTGCCCTGCCGCCTCCGCCCTCTGCGCTGTGCGCTAGGTATTCCGGGATAAGTCCGGTGCTGCAGGACGCTGTGATGTCGTCTCCTGTGGCGCGGAAGTTGGTGCACGAGGCGGTGAGGGATCTACTCAATGCCAGTAGTGGAGGTGGGAATGCAAGGGGGAGGATGAGAGAAGTGAGCATGTCAGTCTGCTGTCATTTGGGTACACATCGAAGCGTATCGGTTGCGGAGAGAATCGCGCAGGGTGTCAAAGCTGAGGTAGGAAAGAGGGGATGTGGGGAGGGTGTGAGGGTTGTGGTGAGGCATGTCAGTCGGATAAAGGGGGTTGGGGATCCTTTTTGATGTGATTGAAACCATGGGTCGTGATGACAGGGTGACCAGGACTGGAAATTGGAAATGGAAACGACGTGATATTGTTCTACATGGAAAAGTATGACATGATGAGATAGATGCCCAAGTGCTGCACGCTCGATTGCAGCTTCAAAATCCACCAAGACTCCAGGTACGGACTTTTTTCTTCTTCTTCCTGTGACTAGATCTGTACATTGCATCTGCATATCCTACATGATCGTCTACGCCTTCTTGCTCTTGCCAATGCTGGTATCGATGCTGCCCAATACCCAGGTAGCTGCAAAGATAGCAAACATGCCAAGTGTGATGACAACTGGCTTCCTGTATCCTGCAGTCCACGAGTAGTCATAGGTCACAATCAGGTCACGGTCCCTGAAGTCGTCAGAGAGGTTGATGGCAGTCAGCGTGAGCGTGGTGCGTCCGAGTGTGTCCATGAAGGTCTTGTGCAGGCTTGTCGAGTTCTCGACGAGTGGTACAGTCGTGGCGAACTTGACGTTGGTGGCGCCCTCGGGGAGGATGACGCGGAGATTGACGCGACCGTATGAGATACCCTCGCCAGAGCGGGGACCCTCGAGGAAAGGTACCTTGAGGGCGTAGGTGTCGCCGGTAGACAGCTTGCGCAGGTAAGTCGAGAGATCGGCGTTCCAGCCAATGCGGAAGCTGTACTTCCAGGTACCAAAGACAGGGTATCGGGGCTTCAGCTCAAGCAAGTTCTCCTTCTTGCCTGGACGGAATCGAGAAGTGGAGACGTTGCCAATGTCGTCGGTGAAGTAGGGATCGGCAGCGCCGGGGTGAAGGGGCATATTAAGACCCTTGATGGCAAAGGTGGGCGGGTTCATGTACGATTGCTTCTGCCATTCGACGCGCGAGAAGTGGTTCTTGAGTCCTGCGCCCTGGTTGACTACCCAGTAGCGCTCCTCAGACGCCAGGTTGCCGCCCCAGTGCGAGACCTCGATGTCGCGCTCCAGGACGGTGGCATGTGTGACGGGCTTGGTGAACTCGTAGCGCACGCTCACGGGGTACTGTGCGCCAGCTGGGACGTTGTTGTAGAGGCCGTAGGTGAAGGATGAGCCCTGCTTCTGGGGATCGGCCTTTTGCTCGTCATTGAGCTCGGCGGGAAGCGAGGTGTAGTCTGGGACATCGCTGTTGGGGAACTTGAGCTTGGTGCGCTGCTTCTCGGTCATGTATGCGGACGGCGTGTATGCGCTGAAGGTGTACTGGAGGTACTGCTTCTGCGACTGGCCAATCTGGGCGGGGACGGGATGCAGAGACGAGAGGACCGAGTATGTGATGCTGAGCGTCTGGACTGCCTTGGGCGCAAGTGGCTCGGGGAGGTGGATCTTATAGAACTCGGTGGAGCTATCGTCGGTCAGCTTGGCATGGGCTGCCAATTGGAATGGATATAGCTACCTCTCTGCATCAAACCCCACTACCTCGACCTTGAAGGTGCCCTTCTCCGCCGCCTTCTTGTCTCGGACTTCGAGGCCGCCAACATTGGCAATGGAGCTCGACTCGAAGGGCAGGTAGTATTCCGATTGTGGTGTCGCGTCAATGTTCTCAATAATGACATTCACCGTCTCTCTCGGGTACGCCTTGTCGAGGTTGATGGTCCGGACCAGATTGTTGTTTTTGAACACCTGCGGCGGCGCAAAAGTGCTGGGCAGCAGCTGCTTGGACAGCAATGGCTTGGAGTGGTTGAGCTCGGCGGCCGCAAAGCTCGAAACAGCTGCCAGACAGCTGGCGAAAAGGGTTGTTGACCTCATGTTGGGTAGCAGCCAAGTCACCCAGTCATGTGCGAGGTCCAGAGGGAAGGAGCGAAATTTGGTCGTGGTGTTGGTGATATGATGCACATGCGCGGCGTGTTGCGTCGTGTTCACTTCGTCGGAGTTTCTGGGGCACCTCCGTGCTTGGCATCTGCAATGCGGCTCAAGCTTCACCCCTCCATACGACGCCATCATTGCCCACTCGCAGCCATGAGGCTATTACAAAGAGCTGCTGGACGACCGCGACTCCTTTCGAGGCTGAATGGCTCAGTCTCTCCCTATGGAAGGCGTCACTTGACCAACAATGGCTTCTTCAGCGTGTCAGAGGAGGTGCGCGAAGCTCTCCATTCCAAAAAGCCCGTCGTCGCACTCGAGACCACTATCTATACCCATGGTAACTACTGCAGCTGTTTGTTGACGCCTGCAAGAAGCTAACACAAACCCCAGGCTTCCCATACCCTGAGAACGTAGCCCTTGCGTCCCTCCTCGAGAGCGTAGTTCGCACCAATGGTGGTGTACCCGCAACCATAGGCATCCTCGATGGCGTAGCACGCGTCGGCATGGACCCAGAAGAATTGATCAAGTTGGCATCTTCTGCTGGCGCCGCAACTACATTGAAGCTATCTCGGCGAGATCTGAGCTATGTTGGCGGCCTACGTCTGACCGGCAAGATGTTCAACGGAGGCACTACAATAGCTGGCACGATGCTGCTGGCACATTTGGCTGGCATCAAAGTCTTTGGTACAGGCGGTCTTGGTGGAGTACATCGAGGTGCAGAGTCCAGCATGGACATCTCTGCGGACCTGACAGAGCTCGGCAGGACACCCGTGACCGTCGTCTCCAGTGGCTGCAAGAGCTTCCTTGATATTCCTCGCACTCTCGAGTATCTCGAAACAGAGGGCGTTGGCGTGGGCACCTTTGCAGATGGCCGTACCGGCAACGTAGACTTTCCCGCCTTTTGGTCGAGAGACAGCGGCGTCAAAAGTCCAACAACCATAGAGAACGAGATTGACGCCGCCGCCATCATCCGTAGGTCTGATCTTACTATATGTGGCTGCATTACTGATGATGCATAGACGCACAGCATTCACTTCAAATTCAGTCTGGTCTACTCTTTGCGAACCCTGTCCCTATAGAAGCCGCCATTCCGAAGGAAGAGATGGACATTGTCATCGCAGAAGCACTGCGCCAGGCTGATGCCTCACATGCATCAGGCAAAGATAACACGCCCTTCGTACTGGCTAAGATCAAAGAGCTTACAAAGGGAAAGAGCATTCCTGCTAACAGAGCATTGATCGAGTCCAACGTCAAGCGAGCGACCATCGTGGCTCGCGAACTCGCTATATTAGAGGCAAAGCAAGGAGAAGCCCAAGGGTGAGCCAGCGCTCTTGATGCTTGAAGCTCGACTGGCGCTGATGTAAGTATGTAGCGCGAGTTCCTACTTTAACCCAGTGCTCTCATCTCCTGCGACACCCGCAGAGAAGACTGACCTGTCATCAAACGATTCTCAGCCCGTTTCGACCCCGCCCAATTCGCCACCATCTGTGACAGTATCTGATGTCAGTCCTGATATAGTTGTAGCTGGTGCGCTTGCAGTTGACTTCTCTTGTGACTATGCGCCTTTCTCCACAGCCTCGAATCAGATCGATCCTGTACTGCACACATCTAATCCAGCTACCATCAGTCAAAGCCTCGGTGGCGTGGCGCACAATATTGCCAGAGCTGCGCATCTGCTCGGTGGCTCTGTACAGCTCCACAGCGCAGTAGGAGAAGACCTCAGTGGCCGTGCCGCTGTCAGCCAGCTCAAAGATGAAGGCATGTCTGTCTCTGGCATCGACATGCTCCCCAAACCAGCCAGAACTGCACAGTATGTTGCGGTCAACAACGCGAATAAAGACTTATCGCTCGCCATGGCCGACATGTCTATACTCGAGGCCATCTCTGAGGAGAAGATCAGCGAACTCGTCGCATTACTCTTCAATAATCCATCAAGCCAGCCCGCAGTCTTCGTGGCAGACGCAAATTGGTCCTCTCCAGTCCTCGAAACCTTCCTTCGCGCTGCTCACAACTCCTCCACAACCACCATCTTCGAGCCCGTATCAACAGCCAAGTCCCTTCGCATCTTCCCTTCGACCAGTCCAACAGTCTACCCCTCCCCCCTCGTCGACATCATCACCCCAAACACTTACGAACTCACCGCACTCCACAATCACGCCCACCAAATATCCCTCTTTGAGCACCCCGCTTGGTTCGCCATCATCGACGCCTTGGGCATCCCTTCCGGTGGCCTTCGCGTTCCTCTCGCACTCACCACGTCTCCTGAGATCGTAGACCAAGGCGTCCCACAACAAGCCATCAAGCTCCTTCCCTTCTTCCCTACCATTCTTACCAAACTCGGTCCTGAGGGCGTATTACTTGTCAAGCTACTCTCTGCCTCTGCCTCTGAGCTACACGATGAACAAGAGCGGCAATATGTGCTTGCGCGCAATATGAATGGGCATAAGCATGTGGGCGGATTGTATGTGAGGCTATTCAAGCCTGAGCGTGTCTTGGCGTCGGAAGAGATAGTGAGCGTGAACGGGATTGGGGATACATTTTGTGGCGCAGTGGCGGTCGGGGTGAGCAAGGGAAGAAAGGTGCAAGATGTGGTGGATTGGGCGCAGAGGGCGGCGGGGGAGAGTTTGAGGGTTGGGGAGAGCGTTAGTGCGGAGTTGGTAAAGATGAGAGGGACTTTGATGTGATGGCAGACTGAGTGGATGTACGTGTATATAGGTGTACTGTATGGAAGATTGATTTGTTCATGAGGTGGTCAATAAAAGTGAGGAGGGTTGATCGATGTGCCTTTGTAGCTCGGAATGGCGCTTTATCGGATCGCTGTGTTGAAAGTGGCCTATAAATCCACTCAACTACTATATTAGGCTCTATGTTCTCTGCTTTCTCTTCTTCCTGTCGTTCTAAAAGCCATCAAAATTCAACGTCCAAGCCCTTCATGTGCATTCAGAATTCTAAAGTTACACCTTCCTCCAGCATCGCTCATCCTGTTCCAGCAAATATCATGTTTCAGATACTGAGGATGTTCAATATTCCAAAACAGCCCCGAAGTCTTTATTTGGGTTCGTTCTTCACTTGGAAACCGAGCACGATAATGTGTATGCGCCTGGGTACGAAGAAGCCATATAGATTCACATGAGTGAGGACCACTCCCGCCCTTCACTACAATCTATACGTTGGTAGTGCTTTCTAGGCTTGAGGTAGGGCCTGGAGAGTCCCACTCGATCAGTTCATATGGTGGCCCTTCGGGTCGCACGGATGGATATTCGATGGGAAAGGGGAATGACTGCATTCAAAACATCATCAAGTCTCCAGAACCTGCATAACGTGAAATCCATATCATCTATTCCTCCTCTATATATTGATACACAGTCAAACTCCACGACTCCAACTATGTCATTTCCATCTTGGGTATCCCTAACGAATCACGCCACACACAAACCCTCTAGAACTCTACAACTCATCATGTCCCTCTTTTGGAAACTTGATCCCCTCCTTCGGCTTCTCCAACACCTCATCAAGCTTCACGCCATTCTTCTTCCTATACTTCTCCCACGTCGCCCAAAAGTCCTTCTCCATGCTCTTCTCCATCAAATCAGGTAGGATTACGACAAACTCGACGTGCAAGTCGCCGTAGACTTCCCCTTCATTATTTTCCAGATGTTGATGCCACATCGGCATGCCTTCTTCCTTGACGATCTGGACCGTGTTGGGTTGTACGACTTCGCCGCGCTTGCGCGAGAGTTGGACAATGTGTCCATCGAGATGTGTGATGTTCCGTGTCCAGTCGCCCATCCAGGCCTCTCGGAGAGAGAGGACTTCGCGCCAGAACAGGTCCTTTCCGCGGCGGCGGAAGAATGTGCCATCTGTGCGCTCGTGATCTTGGTCGCCGTGCGTGGGATCCGATTCTTGGAGGTGCACAACCAAGTCGCCAGCAACGTAGTCGGGGCTTTCGTCGGCTTCATTTTCGTACGTAATGCGCACGCCTCTGGGCATGCCCTTTTCGATCTCGAGCTCGTGGGTTTCTGATTCGCGGACAACGCGGCTGCCACCACATACCTTACAAGGGTGCTTGATTGTCTTGCCTTTGCCGCCGCACTTGTCGCAGTGCATTTGGACTTGTTGAAAGAGGCCGGGCGCCAGTTGTTGCCTTTGAATGACGACACCACGGCCGGAACACTTGTCGCAAGTGTCTACGTGTCCGTCTGCTGAGCCTGAGCCCTCACATGCCGAGCACACAGCTTGTTTCTCGATTGTGAACTCGGTCTTGCGTCCATTGTAGAAGTCGCGGAGAGGTACTGTGACTCGCACTTCCATATTTGGTCCGCGACGCTCTCCACCCTGGTGTCCGAAATGGCCTGAGCCACCAAAGAAGCTGGAGAAGATGTCAAATGGGTCTCTGCCGCCCTGTCGTCGTCCTCCACCCTCCTTGTGCTGTTTGATGCCCTCATGGCCGTATTGGTCGTATATCTTTCGTTGCTCCTCATCGCTAAGAACCTCGTATGCTTCGGCGATTTCTATGAACTTTTGGTTCGCTGATTCGTCTCCACTAAGAAGCATTAGCTTAATTCGCCACGATCAGTGAGCACTAATATGAGACGGATTGACGTACGGATTCTTGTCGGGGTGGAATTTCTTGCTGAGGCTCTTGTATGCTTTCTTGATTTCGCGGTCGGTGGCATTCTTCCTGAGTCCAAGAAGCTGTGAAGTATTAGTGTTTGAAATTGAAGAAGCTTGGACAGCAACTTACCTTGTAGTAATCCTCGGAAGCCAAAACCAGCAGTGCCAGACAAGCAAAAAACAGCGCTAATCTAAAGAGCATTCTGCTCTGTGGTGCACCGCAATGGTGGCTGACGAAGAGAAAGAGTGGACGGAGTAATCCAAGTTAGATCCTGAGACAAGAATCTACATGAAAGTAAGAAGAAGCTGCGGAGTGAAGACACTCTCGAAAAGTGGTGGTGGTGGAGGCGTGCGAAGGTTAGACGTGGAAGTTGGATAGCTGTCAATTACGGGAAGCTTTGGGACACGATAGCAGTAACGCGAGAGTCGATGTAACCGCGACCAATCGGAGTGAAGCTTGGCACTGGCGGTGTCCGTTCACTTTTTATGCGGACAACAGCCGCCAGGAACACCATCAATTGACGCGCCCCCACACGCTGCGCGCACTCGCAAAGACATACATCCCGAAAGACGCATTCGCTTGCTGTCCCTTATCTCACGCCTGCTATCAACCAAAGCTTCACGCGCCACGAGGCGCCTCAGCAACCCGCATCACATCTCCGCAACCACCTCCGCATCCACACTCGCTCTTCCCACGGCCACCATGGCATCCATACTCAAGACGGGCCTCAAGCCCCTCCTCCCGCCTTGTATACATTCCCAAAAAGTCGGCGTCGTTGTCTCCGCCGGCAAGATGGCCGGCGCTGTCAAAGTGCGCATCGCCGAAAAAGAATGGAACAAGAAATTCCGCAAACACTTCCCCGCGCCCAAAAACTATCTTGTCCGGGATCCCAACTCTTCTCTAGTGCCCGGCGACGTCGTGCGGATTACATCGGGCCACCGCTCGTCGAAAGCAATTCACCACGTCGTTACGTCGATCATTGCGCCGTTTGGAGAGCCGGTCGAGAACAGACCGCCGGTGATGACGACGGAAGAGCTGGATGCGCTGAGGTTAAAGAAGAGGTTATTGAAGGATGTGAGGGCAGCGGAGAGGGGGAGACAGGTTAGCAAAGCGCGATTGAGACAGGCGCGGGGTCAGGGATTGGAGATTCCGAGTTTGGAGGAGGCGATGGCGGGGTTGAAGGTGCATGAAGAGGAGATGAAGGAGAGGGGCGTGGGTGCGGGCAAGGCCGAAAAACACAAGGGACAGACTGGTCAGCAGAAGACGGCGAATAAGAGGAGAGTGGAGGAGGGGAAGAAGTTGAGGGAAGAGTCGAAGGCGGAAGAGCAGGTGAAGCGAGCGAGGAACCAGATCTCATAGATGGTAATGAAGCGTGTGGCCTTTGACAGCAGAAGTGGTGTTGGATGTCATATATTATGTACTTTTATCATGTCTCAGAGCCATGCTGTACCTACGGAGTATAAGGTGAGGGTATCGCAATTACATCGAAACAATACCTAACATGGCCAAAACTCCTGTTGATGCTCGAAACCTAACATACGCCGCCCAAATGCTTACTCGTCGTGATCCGTGAAATTCCGTAATCGTCCATGTGCTCAGCCGTCAATAAGATCGACCATGTCTTCATCTGCCTCGCTGTCTTCATATGCTTTTGCAAGGAAGGAATGTCGGAGCGCTTCGTCTGCAGTGATGCGCTTCGCTGGGTTGCACTCCAGCAATCGGTACAAGAATTGTACAGCCTCCTTCTCTTCATCTTCTAGCTCCCTCTTGGGCTGGGTCTTGTCGCCTGTGCGTCCAGTGCACCAGAGGATGATCTTCTCCAGTGTATGGCCGTTCTCGCTGTAGCTGGGGACATTTGTCTCGAAGACTTGCCCGTGAAGCATGGACGTCTCTCGCATCTTCTTTCGTCCGACAATCGTTGTGATTTCCAGCAGTGCATCAATGTCGTCGGCGCTGTGAAAGAAAGGAAATCGGCGGGATAACATAGTCAGGAGAATGACACCTACGCTCCACATATCGAGCGAACATGTCTGCTGGGTACATTTGAGCAAAACCTCGGGTGCGCGGAAACCTCGAGTGCCTGCTCGATTGGCTCGTCGACTGTTGCGGTTGTCGTTCTTGGGATAGCTGGCAGTGTTGTGACCAGACTGCTGAGTTTGTGCATGTACGCTGTGTGCTACGCGGTAGCGACGGTCTTCGTCGCTCAAGTGGCAGGTGCATTGGTGCCAGTCGGTGCCTTCACGCTCCGCGAGGCCAAAGTCAACCAGGACGCCGCGTGACTGAGCAGGGTTGTAAAGGAAGTTGGTGGGTTTGACATCACGGTGGATGATCTTCTTTGCATGAACCGAGCGCAGTGCAGTAAGCAGACTGCGGAAGTAAAGACGCATCTCAGAGATCTTCATATCGCGATAGTAGTCCCGAAAGTCGTGATGCTGAAAGTATGGCAGCACAGCAACAACCTGGTCCGTGTGGCGGAAGGCTGTAATCAGCGGGCACACCGAGTCGGAATCTCTGAGGTCGTACAACAATTCCAGTTCATTGAAGATGCGTATCGGACTGCTGGTGACATAAATCTTCTTGATGGCCACATAGTGGGGTCGCCTGGACGGGCGGCGTCGGCGGGCGGGGGACGACCACTTTCGGTCCTCACGTTCGTCGATGTCCCAGCTGTTATCGTACTTGTTGTACTCCAGGTCCTCAGCCTTGTACACTGTTGAGAAGGTACCTGCAAGATAATGAGCCACCCCGCGACCCTGCATGCGTCAAGCCAATGATTTGAGACATACCTTCTCCGATGCGGTTAATAAGTCGAAACCGCTTCGTGATGCCGACAAACGACTCCTCGAAGCGCGCCATGTCTTCCTGTACTGAGTCCTCGACTTCCTCATCGCTGCTGTCGACTGTGTGCCCGCTCTCATCGAGCGGATCCATGCTCTCGTCTAAAGTCTCTTCGGCATCCTCCTCTTTCACCTCGTCCTCGTGCACGTCAATGTGCTCCACATTACGCAGCGACGCGCGAGCCTTAGCCATGACTGTGAAGCTGCGAGTTAATAGTGTGTTTGTCGACCGTAGATGTCACCGCAGAACAATCCATCGCGCGGCAGTAGAAGTCGCGTTGCGGACGTACTAGCCGCATTAGGCCAAATCATAACACCGCAGCTGCCCGCCGCAAACACATCACACGAGATCGCGAGCTTTAGGTAACGTCGTACGATCGGACACTCACTTTCACCCACCACAACAAACGACGGCACGCTCGTTCTGCGTCCTCGTCTGGTTTCCGCTCCTTCTTTCTCTTTCCTCGTGAGCGAAACTGCGCATCATGGAGGCGCGCGTGGATTTTGAGATTAATGAGGCGATCAAGCTGTACGACAGCGACCCCTCAACGATCCCCACACCCGAAGCCGCCCAAGCACTTCAAGAGTGCGAAGATGATCCAGAAGCGCTGTCAGCGCCCGGTCTCATCAACAGCGCGCTCAATCCTGTAGTTGATGCCGTTGCGGAGAGCCCAGATGCGATCACTCGCAGCTCTGTTTTTGATACTCTGCAGTTCTTGTTGAAGTGCGTGCCCGTTATCTCTGCCAACTCAAAGATATATGATCTACTCCCTGAGCCTGAAGCTGACCTGTTTGAATTATCTAGGTCATCATCATTGATACCACCTACCGCACTCGGCAAGATCCTCGACCTCATCGTGTCGGCACTCTCCACCCAGGCCGATGTAATACACGCAGACCTCGAAGCCGAAGAACAAGATGCGATACCCTACCACAAGACGATACTGGAGATGTACGGCTTCCTCTTGCGATGGACCGTCTCTGCTGTCGAGACACGATCGCTCGAGAAGTCCGCTTCAGCGCCGGTTGCACGTGGGAGGGGCAAGGGCGCAAAGACCAAATCTGGCACAACCAAAGATGGCACATGGGACGCTTCAACGCAGTTAGAGACGGCCCTGGACCGCATGAGTAAGGTGTTGAGGCTCAAGCTGGGCCGCATATTTGTCACAACATCCGAGCGAGACACATTCATCAGTCTCTTCACAAAGCCCGTGTACTACATCCTTGAAAACGAGGCCAGAGTGAAGAGTAATGCGATCCGGCAACACTGCTTCCGAGTGTTATGTATCGCCATCAAACACCACGGCCACGCATATAGTGAGTCGCGAGGACTGCTTCAGAGTGCAAAAACTGACACTGAGCAGCTGCGCAAACATCAATTAACCAAAGTCTGACTTACTTCGAGCATCTGTCAGAACCCATGGCGGAATTTCTCCATGTCCTCAAAGACTCCTATGACTACCCGCAATTGACTGAAGATGTCTTGAAGGATATCAGCAACAAAGAGTTCAGCGCCACTGATCTGAAAGGTCCCAAGTCGATATCAACTTTTCTCATCAAGATCTCCGAGCTTCTTCCAGACCTGGTCATCCGGCAAATGGCACTGCTCGCGAATCTGTTGGAAAGTGAGGCGTATACTCTACGTTGCGCCTTAATCGAGGTCTGCGGTAACCTTATCACGATGCTCAGTAAGCTCGTCCAGGATGACCGCAGCGAAACCCACAAAGAACAGATCAACGTTTTCTTCAGCGTACTGGAGGAACGTTTCTTGGACACAAATCCGTGGTGTCGGTGCCGAGTCATGCAGGTTTACATCAAACTATGTGACCAAGAGCAAAAGTATCTGAAGCGCAGGCTCAAGGTTGCCGAGCTTGCGAAAGCAAGTCTGAACGACAAGACCAGCAACGTACGCCGAACTGCGATCAAACTCCTCGCAAAGCTAGTCGCGACACATCCATACGTTAATCACGACGGTGGATTTCTCACCTATAGTCTGTGGTCGGAGAGATTGGAAGGTATCGAGGAACAAATCAACGCCCTACAGCCCCCAGAAGAATTACAAGAACGCCTGGACGAATCGCTACTGCAAGACGCAACGCAGGTTGAGAATGCGGATGGGCCAAGACAACCTTCAGAGATGACCGAAGAGGAGCTTAAGGCGATCATGGAGAAGAGACAGCAAGAGGCAGCAAATGCTCAAGAGTTGGCCAAATTCAACACGTTCCGGAAATATTTGGTAGACGCTCTTCGTTTTGCCGACTGCATTGACAACGCTGCGGAGACAGTAGCTCACTTGCTGTCATCGAAGAACAAGATCGAAGTTGTAGAGGCCATGGATTTCTTCGTGATGATTCACGCCTACAAAGTTACCAATGCCAAACTCGGCATCAGGAGAATGCTTCGCCTGATCTGGACCAAAGGCAACAGCGACGAAGGCAAAGGTGTTCAGACGCATCTGATCGAATGCTACAAAGGCTTGTTCTTTGAAGCACCTCCCGAATTTGATGCCGAAGCAGCCGCAGTTTACATCTCGAAGAACATGATCAGTCTAACATTCGGAGCAACGCCGGCCGAGCTTACTTCTCTTGAGCAAATGCTAAGCACGATGATGAAGCAGGGCTTGGTCAATGCGCTCGTCATTCAGAAGCTATGGCGCGTATATGGAAATCAAAAGAAGGACAGCTCCAAGACTCAGCGCCGCGGAGCCATTATCGTGCTGGGTATGCTCGCGCTCTCCTCGCCGGAGATAGTGGTCACAGAGATCGAGTCGTGCTTGCGGATCGGCCTGGGAGCACTCGGCAGGCGAGATTTGGGCTTGGCCAGATATACGTGCATTGCTTTGCGGCGGATGAGTCCGCCCCCAGGCAAGCAGACAGATCCTGCAGCTTCAGCTCAGATTGCCAAGCTCGACAACGACAATGCGGTCATGGTGCGGCTAGCAGACATTGCCGAAATCGTTACCGATAATAAGGAGTGGTACGGAGTTGCAGAGCAAGCTATTGGTGCAATCTACGCCCTCTCCAAGCATCCAGATGTCATCTGCTCCGGAATCATCCGTAGAGTAACAAAACGAGTCTTTGCCATAGAAACTCAACGGCGCCCAACCTCGAGTTCAAGCGCTGGTGGACCTGACCAAGTGGCAACTCAGCCAGAAGCACCGGCAGCTGAAGAGGCCGTGGAGGTTGACAGCTCATCGAACAAACAAAATTCAGCCTTCGCACTCTCACAATTACTATTCGTCGTCGGACATGTTGCAATCAAGCAGATTGTGCACCTGGAAATCTGCGAGCTCGAGTTCAAACGACGAAAAGCAGACAAGGACAAGAAGACAGCACCCACGTCTCGCAAATCGATGACTCCGGGTGTTGAGCCCACGCCCCTCAAGCGCGGTCGCAAAAGGGGAGCCACAAAGGATCCGACTCCAGCGCCCGAGGAATCAGTTGACGAGCTAGATCTGATGGCTGGTACTACAGAGGATGACTTCACGGAAGCCATTGCTCACGTCCGTGAGAGAGAGCTTTTGTACGGTCCACAATCACTTCTCGCCAATTTTGGCCCACTAGTGGCAGACATCTGTGCCAATAACACTACCTACAACCACCCCACATTACAGGCACAGGCAGCGCTATGTTTAGCAAAGTTGATGTGCGTGAGCCCGGAATACTGCGAGAGCAATCTGGGTCTCTTGCTCACGATCCTTGAGCGCAGCCAAGACGCTGTGGTGCGGAGCAATCTTGTGGTCGCACTCGGCGATATGGCAGTCTGCTTCAATAACCTCATCGACGAGAACACAGACTTCCTCTACAACCGTTTGAGGGATGGCGATCCAAGTGTCAAGCGCACGTGTCTGATGACGCTCACGTTCTTGATTCTGGCTGGTCAAGTCAAGGTCAAAGGCCAACTGGGCGAGATGGCCAAATGCCTCGAAGACAGTGACAAGAAGATTGCGGACATGGCACGCATGTTCTTTGGCGAACTCGCGACCAAGGACAATGCTGTTTACAACCAGTTCATTGACATGTTCAGCGTGCTCAGTGCCGATACCTCGCTTAATGTCGATGCATTCAAGCGTATCATCAAGTTCCTCGCAGGGTTTATCGAGAAGGTAAGTCATATCAAACCAAATTACGGAATCAATGTGCTAACCAAATATAGGACAAACATGCAAAACAGCTCGCAACAAAACTTGCTTCCAGGATACCAAAGGCAGAAAACGAGAAGCAGTACAATGCTGTGGCCTACGCTATTGGTGTACTCCCGCATAAAGATGAGGAGATCACGAAACTGTTGGAGGAGGGATACAAGGTAATCGAGACAGCAGCATGAACAATATCTGCCGTTTTCTGCCTTTGCTCACGGCGTAATGATTGGATGCGGATATGATACCTTGGGAATGGGTATTGCTTACTTGGGAAATACTACGGCGTTGGGCTATTGCTTCTCTGGTTCAATTCGCTTTTGTATCACGAATTCATGTATGCAGAAATGAATGTCATGATCACATCTTTGCGCCTGCGTTCTGTCCGCAACATCTCAGAAGCATTTTCTACAGACTACAGTCTCATCATATCTGAGTATGGCAAGAAAAAGGGTCCTATCATAGAGGTGTTCGAGTATCGCCAGTTTGGAAGCTGCCGGTCGCTTAAGGATTGGGTTTGGCTCACAATAGTCAAATGTGCCTCGAGAGAGATTTCGAGTAGAGGTTGTGGAGATACGCGCATGGTTTCGTAGGAAGTCTTTAGCATACTGCTGCTGAAGATGATGGAAGCGCTCCAAACGTAATTGACTAGTCACGTCTAAGCAGGTTCCAAGCGATCATTTGCGTGTGGCTGAGTTGAGTATGTGGATGTTTCCACGGTACTTTACAGCAGTGGATCCCATATATGACGTTATTGAAGACCATAGGTCCATTCGCGCCATACATAATCATGTTAATCAATCTTGGCAGTGGTGCATGCATCAGGCTACGCTGTGCTGACCGGTACGTTTCGAGCTTATTCCCCGAAGGACTCCGAAGTATGATACTCCCCCTCCACCGGGCGAAATAAACTTTAGCATGGAGACTAGAAAGCGACTGCTTTTGAAAGCCGAGAGGGTGGTCGTAGGAGGTCAGGATAAGTAGAGCTTGTTCAACTGTGGTTGAGGGTGAAGTCACGACGGTACTAACTGATTGTGGTCTAGTACGGCCTGCGCTGTGCAATGACGCTTTTAGGGACACTTCGATTTGGGATGATCCACCAAGCACTCACCGGCAGGATAGGTCTTGTAAGAGAAACCCGTTGCCATTCGTTCCTGTACACGACTGCATACCCTTGATGACTCCTTACTGCGCGATCCGTTTCAGAAAGTCTACCACGTTGTTGACCGTCAGCTTCATGCAACACAGCATCGAGCACAACATAGATTTTGAGAGCAAAAGCACATTGCCGCATGACATGCACTGCAACTTTAACTTTTCTCAGTTAGCCGCAGGGCAGGGTGAGCGATGCTGATGCCACATGGCATGCGTTTCGGGCATCTATGAATCAACCCTGTTTTAGCCCGGGTCGTGTACCTAACATCCCCGAGTCGGAATGCTTTAGGACGAGTGAGATTTACTCCAGCCTAACCATCTATGAATCCACGATGTGCGGCATTCTATACTCGGGACTTCCAACCTTTGAAACGTGTTGCGCAGGCGTTCACATTTCTGTTGTATTGCGTGGGTCGTTCTACACTAATCTTTGGTGGCATCAGGCTCGTATCTAGACTGTTTCTCCACACCCAGTCTTGTGTCCAAATCCATTTGTCTGCTTTTGAGCGACAAACACCATGGGAGCGAACAATTCAGTCCCAGCGGATTATACCGTGCCTGCGTACACAATCCTGGCCATTGATGTCGTTTTGACGACGGCGGCGGTGGTAGGTAGAACAGCATCACGTAGGCTGTTGAAAACCTCACCAGCAATAGACGACTATCTCTGCTACTTCGCTTTCGTGAGTTCCCACAGCCTTTCAACCCTTCACAGGCTAATAGGACAGATTGCAAACCTGGGTTTACTTCTGTCTGGTCTACTATTGACGGCTTTTGGGACAGTCGAATTAGAAGATGTTTCTGAGCAAAGCGTGAAAGAACAGAGATTCGTAACGAACACGACATTATCATTTGCTGTCATTTATATTGCCGCAATTACGCTCGTCAAGCTGTCAATCCTGTTTCTGTACCGCCGTACATTTACACTGCGCGAGAAGTGGTTTCGCTACTGCTGGTGGATTCTCATGGCTTTCACGATATTGTGGACTCTGACTTGCATGATTCTTCTTACACTGCAAGAGACTGGTGAGCTACCAAAATACGACTTCGGCAGGATAGCGGTGCCCACGACAGGCATCATCAACGCCCTCTCGGATATGCTGCTCATGCTTTTGCCGGTTGTCATGGTCTCTCGTTTGAAGATGCGGAGAAAGCAGAAAATCGCATTGATTTCTATCTTCTGTATCAGCGGAATGTGAGTACCAGAGACGCTAGTAGCTATATACAATACTGACGTGCATCTACAGTGCCTCTATTGTCTCCCTTGTCCGGGGAACCATCTACTTCATCAACCGTGGCCATCGCCTCAATCCAGCATATACGGATTACCTCGATATCATCCTCGCTGCCACAGAGTCCTCCGCGGGACTCATGTGTGCATGTCTCCCACTCACTAAGCCTCTTGTCATTCGCTTCACGAAGTGGCTCCAGCGTCTGCACGGCCTCGATACGAACCATCACGGCTGGACAACAGTGTCTCACTCAGGCAACAGTTCGGGCAAGGAGAAGAACAAGGGTATCACGAGGGTGGATGATTACTCTGTTCAGTTGCTGCGAGCATCAGACCCCGCATTGGCGCAGATGGGCGCACTAAATGGAGATTTCATGAATGTTGATATGCCGTGGCAGAGTGTGGGACCTTATCAAACGAACGCATTCTGCGAGTCGAATGCACAGAGAGGTACTCCCGAGGAATGTGTAGAGAAGTGGGAAGTTCAGACTACTTGGGGACTGTGAGTACGTAGAAATTTCAGTTGGGTATGTGTGTGTCGAACGTCGCTGAAATGTTCCTGCTCAGGTGAAGATACAGCAATCACTTATTACAGTGCTGCAGAGGCAACTACAGATCTGCTCGCGTCTCGCAACGGCTTGCCCTAAAAGTTCCAGGCTTCTTGGATGGCTCACTTGGTGGTTGATGCATTTGTTATGGAAGCGTTGTTGGATCGCCCCTTCCTCTGTCGTCCAGGTTGCCACGCGACTGCTACAAAAGCCGGTTTCGATTGGTCATAGCAACAAACACTCGACGTACATACTGTCTTTAACCCTCCAGCTTTGCTCACTGCGACACACACTTCATGCAGACACAAGACGTGTGCATTACCAGCATGGCCAACCACGCCGGGCCCTGCACCCCAAAGGCTCTTTCACCTCCCATTTTCATGCAATACGAACGTGCTGTCCAGCTCCCCCGAGAAGTGGTGTCCCCTCATCCGATAGTCAAACTCGAGGACAGTGAGCTTGCTAGCGGTGAATTGGACACGCTCCTGGCACAGGTGGCCTCCCCGTCATCACCTCCACCGCTCGTCAAAGACCGCTCCGTGTGTTCGGTGAGCACCGAGGAGGCTACGACGCCTGATGATTTGCAGTCACTACGCAGTAAGTTTTGTTGAGTACTACACAAGTGCTATCTGACACTGTGGTAGGTCAGCTTGAGCTCTCGACATACGAGCACGCTGCCCTTGAAGAGCGTTACCGCACTCTCCAAGGTCAGTATTCAGATCTACGAAAATTGGGCCAGGCACTCAACGATGTGATTCACGGCTCGTCATCGTACGAAGACGAAGCCATCAGCATCGAACAGCTCCGCACAGAAGCCGGTCATGAGGGTCTGCGAGCAAAGGCTCTCAAGACAGACATGATCAGACCCATCATCCGAGGTGCTGGTGGACTGCAGTTCATGATGACTCAGGCGCAGTCTATCAGCTCGCTCATTGAGGAAGCCGGTGGTCTAGAAGAGTTACGAGCAGTTGTTGCGGACGCCCGTAGGGTCCGTACCTGTATAGACTCGATCGGCGGAAATAGTGGGCTTGATCGCCTTAGGTCGCAAGTCCAAGAATTGCGAAAGGATCAACAGGAGCTTGCTAAGCTCAAAGCTCAACTCGATAAACCGGACGGTCTACGAGCCAAGGTCCAGAAGTACAGCAAGCTACAGCAGGCATTTCATGCCATTGAGACAGGCGTCGCGTTCGATAGCACGCAAACATGTCCATTCGATGCCTTCCCTTTGGCACACAAGAGCCAAGCAGTGCCTGATAGCGCTATAGGAATGAATCCTGCTCGCGCTCAGCTGCTCTCAGAGGCCCCGAAGAAAGATTTCGACCAAGATCTGTATGAGCCCAAGCCTCCTGTCACCAATCCTGTAAGGAAGACGGGCTCAAACGGTGTGCCACTTGGTCCGATCCGAGGTAATAAACGTGCCCAAGGTCACACGTGGAAGACGCCTGGGAAGCGTCAAAACGATGACGAGGAGCGCATGGCGAAGGTTGAAAAGCGTCCTCGAATCGACATTGGACGTGCTTCCGCTCTCGTTCAAGCAACATTGGCCTCCAGCAACGCAATATCCGTGCCGTCGATGGCGAATGTCGACCGTGTTCAAACACCGCCGACTCACTTCTCACCAGCATCTGATTCTGAGCAAAATGATGCGAAACCAACTTACACGCAGTCAGGCATGGAGGAAGGCTTCATGAAGTTTATGAAGCACGTAAGAGTAATACAAAATGACACCGATCCTACGCCAATCCAAAGTCATCGATCAAGCATCGATAAACATCACGAAGCCATTCATCGACATGATCAGCCAATGATCAAGCAGGAGAATAGCAGCAATGATTCATGCACTCCCCGCATACTTGACGATGCGTCGATTACCAGTGCCGTGGGAAAAGAAGGTGCAGATGCGCTCGTTGCCGGCTATCCGACTGCTCTTTAGGTGGGAGCAGAGAAGCCCGACAACTACAATCCATGTGACCTCATCAAAGCTCGAGATATCCCCTCGAGCCTGGCCAACTTGCTTGCCGCAGAGATGATGAAGCACCTCACAATACCACATCTTGAAACATTGAAGGCAATGCCAGCAAATACAGATACCTGCATTCTCCGTTATGTCATTGATGGCCACAGACCCTCTGGTACAGCGCAGAAACATACAGCCTGCAGGGTGTGTACTACCGGATGGACCATCCATCATCGCCCATGCGCCCTATTTCAAAACGTGGATGGCGTTCGTACGGTTGTGTTCCTGCCTTTGCGCGATGTTGTAGGTCAGAGCGTTTCGTGGGTTCAGAAGCAATTTTGGATCATGAATACATAGCGGGGCAGAGGCTTGACAGCATGGTTGCTCGCTACAGGCAAGATGTTCAGGGCTGGAACATGGCCAAGCTGGATTCAAACGCGTGAGCATGCCCATGTCTGGCGTAACAATTGCACTTACATGAATTCGATGGGAACCGACACAATTTAGAAAGCATGACTTCAAGGTCATGTAGATAGCATAGCATACTGTATGACAAATTATGTCTTGTGAAGATTTCGAAGACGACGTGAATGATATCCAGCTGCACCGAACCTGTCCTCTATGGTATCATCCGAAGCACAAGTAACAATAGTCTCAACAACACCCACTGGAGATGATGAAATAAGAAGTCCTTCCCTCGTCATTAAGCTTCATCCTCATTAACAGCCGTGTCCGGAGCAAGACCCTCGTCTTCTTCGTAGTAGATCTGCACGTTATCCGCATACTCGTGAATCTTGGAATGTATCGTCTCTTCGATCAACTCGCCTCTCCCACCCGCAACCTGGAGGATAAGGTCATTGAGTGACGAACGACCCAAGATATCGACATGATCGGCTGCGAAAACAAAGTTAACCATGAACTTTCCCTGACAAACGTTGAAGTTAAGAGAATAGGATTGCACAACTCACCCGTATTCGGCCCTCCCCTAGGATTAAACCTATCCGGCTCATGTTTCATCTCAAACATCTTCACCTTGACGCCCGCAGGATTGTACCTCTTCTTCCTCCACCCTTTCGCACACATGTACCCAGTACTCAACAGGTTCACTGTCCCATCGCCCTCGCCCATCACCACGCCATGATCGACCGGCCCCTCGGGCGTGTCCGCATTGCTAAGGAATCCCGTATCGAGCGTGACATTCAGGCCCGACATCGGCTCGTCGTCGGTGCGGTAATAGTATGCGCGCTCCGTGTCTTTGCCGATACCGTAGAAGCAGTAGATCTTCAAGCTGGGAGCGAGGGGCAAGCGTGTCTCGAGGGGGTTAAGCCATTTTGAGGGGATGAGTTGGTTGGCTTCGACCTCTTTTTTGGAGTGTGCGACACCGTGGGAGAAGGAAGATTCGACCATGTCTTTGTACCATTGTTCGCTGTTTTTGAACAAGTAAGGGATCGACTCGGCAACAGTCAGGTTATGTGCTGTCAAGCTGGAATTGTGGTCTCGAAAGCGGATGAAGTTGCCATACGAGACGTTTTGGCCCGGCAGGTCGTCGGGCGCCCAAGTTGCATTGCCCCAGACTGCGTCGCCGCCCATAGGGAGCATGGAGGAGAGACCAGGCATTGCACGGAAGATTTCGGCGCGTTCGTAGCGTGAGAGGAACTTCTCGAGGCCGTAGACGGCGAAGGCGTTGAGTTGGGCCGTGTCTTTCATTTCGCCCGATAGCACGGCGGGCAGGTCTTTGACGGCGCCGAGCATGCAGCCTGAGATGTTGATCCAGGAGTCGATGTACGCTTCCACCCAGCCGGGACCGCCGTTACCGTGGCCTTCGGCTTCGACCCAGTGGAGGAAGTAGTATAGAACTTGGGAGCCCATGGAGTGGGAGAGGAGAACTACTTTCTTGTTGGAGACGCGGACGCCGACTTCGATGTGCGACTTTAGACGGGTGAAGTATTGATCGCGAATCTCGTAATTCATGTACGTCATGCGCCAGTCGTAGGCGGCCGTGAAGGCATTGCTCGGATCGTAGCCAATGGTCGCCAGGTTCTCTAGAATCTTGTTCCATATCCAGTACCCAGTGATGAAGAAGTCTGCGGCATCGAAGCCCTGTGCTGCCCGCATCTTGATACCCGGCGGATCTAGCCCTGTCTTCTTATCCAACATGATGTGTCTCTTCCATCCAGCCTTGTCCAGTACGAGTGCACGCATCATGCTCCACGAGCCCCATAGCCGCTTGCGGAAGTACTGTCGCGAGCCCTCCTCTGTTCCCCAGGACTCAAGGCCGGTCGAGATGACACCGGGGATCATGATGACTGGATGGTGGGCCTGTATGCCTTGCTTTCGCGCATGGAGACCAACGGCAAAGGAGTCGTAGTTTATTGCGTCGCGTTCTTGTCTCTACTGAGTGATTGGAGTCAGCGCTGGTCTCACCGTCCAACCTACCACGCGCTGCTGATGTCCAACATGTTCTAGACGGGCGCTCACCTGCAACTGCTGCGCACTGCTCACAAAGCTTGCAGGTAATGCATCCAAGATACTGTCCAGGTTCATGTTCTCTAAGCTCTTCAAATCAATCATCTCATTACTGCTCGCAAAGAAGCCCGCAACCACCAGGCCAAACAGCCCACCAAGCCCAAATATCCACGCATTCTTCCTTTTGCTCTTGTTCTTATTCTTCAATGTGTGTAGCTGTTCGGCGGTGATAACGCGTAGATTCGATGGGCGAGTCTGGCCCGGCACGGGCGAGGGTTCGCGCGATACTTCTGTGGAGGAGTCGTCTTTGCTGCTCGCGCCGCCGAAGCGATGGCGTAAGAAAGACATGTGCAGCTACGGTACAAGACTATGTCCTGCCTTGTGGAAAAAGAGGTAGGAGGAAGAGTGTTAAAATGTTGTGTTTAGCCTTGACCTTCACGAGCCAAAAAAGCCCGCAACTTTCCGAACATGTGACGGCATGGCACTGATCGGCGACCGGGGTCTGCTAGTCAAGCACGTTTGCCAAGCCGCGGGAGTGCCCCACAACGGATACGCTGATTGGGTGTCACTTGATGACTTCGTAGTCCGACTTGAGACATCATGGACGGGCGTGCAGATGGAGATCTTTGCGATAAGCTACTTTATTGTGCCACATAGTGCAGCTAGTCTAAAAACAAATGAGCTAACCTCATTTCTTGAATAGTGACCTAGGTATGATGGCAATTTACAAACTACTGTTATTTCCATGTCCTCAATGCTCTCTTGGGATACCAGTGACCTCCACCGTAGCAGCGCAAAGAGTGCCAGGGAATTGTTAACTTGCTTAACACTGGACCTTACTGGTGCAGACCTGGATTCAGCATAGACGCACAATGTAAGCACAAACAGTCTCGTACGTGTCTCTCAAGAGTGACAGCTTACCAACAACACATCCCAGAGAACCTCCATAGTCGTTGGATCCAGAGGGTCCGCAGGGGTGGTAGCAGTTGGACTGTGAATTGCAGTTATTATCTGGACCGTCTTGGTAGCAGCACGCGTCGATGTTCTGGAGCCAGCGGCAGGACATGGGTCGCGCTTGTCCAAGGCTGGGGCACGCTTTGACAGCAGATTCGATGGGCTTTTATACCTCTTCATCGGCCATCAGACCTCAACCTCGTGACCTGGACCGAGTATGGTCGTAAATCCAAGCAGCAAGCAAGTACACCTTCGGTGCTTGGTATAGCGACTTGAGGTGCTTAACCAATCATATCTCCACTCTCCTCTGCACTTCTGGACTGATTGAACCGTGATACACATGAAAAGTGCATGAATGTGGCTGGTGGGTGCCTCCAAGAACGTGTTGGCATAAGTGCTTGTACACACTGACTACACTTTCCATCCCATTCAGGAGATGTAGCTGTCATGATACCTCCCTCTGAAGTGATGGTCTGATCTCTCGAAGTAGAAATGCGCAAGCATATATGGACTTTGGAATCAGATTGGGCAGCATAGTGATAGCTTGAGGGTGTTAGAGGATGCCTTCTCACATGATGGCTTCGCGTCAGGCGTTGATGTTAGTGTTTTGAACAAAGTCTCCCGATAGCGAGGCTGTTGTACAAGCTAGACGTTTGAAAATGCATATGGTAAGACGTACCGTTTGATGGCGGCGGCAGCAGGTCGACGTTCCTGTTCAAGGTCCCTGTGAGGGCTTCGCAGCGCAGTCTCTGCAACATCCTGTGTCGCTTGCGTAAAATATGCACCACCATAGCTGGATGATGCGTATTGGTGATGGTGGCAATGCAACTTTACCCTTCAATCCTGCCTAGAGGAAATGATAGTATGTGAATGTTAACAGCAAGTCCAAGGCAGAAGGATGGTACGACGGTACACATCTTGCGCAAGCGAAACAGGACGTTGCAGAGATCGCGAGGAGAGACCATGCGCCAGTGAGGCTGCTCTGTAAGGCTAATTCTTGTTTAGAACGTAAGATAGGCCATCTACCTATTCGTCCGCAATTATCCACCGACGACCCTGTCAATGTACAAGACCTTAAGCGGTATATGGTAGGTTGGAGGCTGAGGTCAACAGGGAAACGGTTCATAATATTGATTATTTCACAACTGAAGCATACTTACGCGACGCTCGCCAAAGCTGGACACTTTCCTCTTCGATAGCTATCCTCCTGCCGAACCCCAGATCTTAGCAAAGCGAGCCAAGACGCCGTCGTTCCACGGGCTTTCCCGCAGGCTGGCAGCACGTGCGTGCTCCATCCACATTCCGAGATTCGGAACCAACCGCGTCGACATCGCAGTCGCGTCACCACCACCGCAAATCCAGCCCACCATGGCAGAAGCAGACGTTGCTCAAGCGACCTCTGACCCAGATCTCCACTACGTCCAATACGATCCCTCAAAAGAAGCACAACAACTCCCCGCAATCCGGCAACTAATCTCCAAAGACCTTTCCGAACCATACAGCATCTATGTCTACCGCTATTTCTTATACCAATGGGGTGAATTATGTTACATGGTACTGTTCATTCCCCTCTCGTTCCTACGCCAACCCAACACCTGTCCCAGCCAATACAAGCGCTGACTCTTTTGCGCAATCTGCTTAGGCCCTCGACCCCTCCACTTCGTCCCTAATCGGCATAATCATCTGCAAACTCGAGCCCCACCGCTCCGGCACCTTTCGGGGCTACATCGCCATGCTCGCCGTCTCCTCGCCCTACCGCGGTCGTGGGATCGCATCGCGCCTCGTCAGCATGGCCATCGACGCTATGCGCGCGCGCGACGCCGACGAAGTCGTGTTGGAGACGGAAGTGAGCAATACAGCGAGCTTGAAGCTGTATGAGCGCCTGGGCTTTTTGAGGAGTAAGAGGCTGCATAGGTATTATTTGAACGGGAATGCGGCGTTTAGGCTGATGCTGTATTTGAAGGAGGGGACGGCGGGGAAGAGTTTGGGGGGTAGAGAGGCGGCGGAGATGGGGATGGGGCAGGAAGATAGAGGGATAGCGGGAATTGGGGAAGAGGAGAGGATGGTGGCTTGAGGGCAGCAGAGGGATCGGATACTAAAGAAGATTGACGTAGAACATGACCGTACGAAAGATGTGGTTGCCGAGCTGTGGCTGCCTTAAGATTGAAGTGCCTGTGGGCGGCAGGGGCTTTTACGACAAAGGCGGCGTGTTGCGGTACAAGGGTAAGGCCGCTACAAAGGCTAATGGATCTTGTATGGGTACTAGGTGAGGTCTCATAAAAGACACAGCGGACTTGACATGTTATGATCAACATATGGGACAAGACCAAGGGGCAAAAGGATCCTATCAGAGTGCGTAGCATGGAAGCTGGGTATATGCATTCATGTCCCAACATCGATCTCTAAATCGTCCAAATAATGTCTACTTCTTCTCCTCAAGAGTGAGATTCTCAATCGTCTTCTCACCACTCTCAGTTCCAACGTCCACCGCCGCCTTGTCCTTACCCTCAACGTGTCCATCAGGCTTAGCCTCAACCTTCTTCGCGCCAGGGTGGAAAGTGCCCTTGTCCTTCTTCTTCTTTTCCTTCTTCTTCTCCGAAGGTGGCGGTGGGTACGCCTTCAGCTCAATCTCCTGCCACGCTGGGGTGGCTTGGAATTCTGCTTGGACAGGCTCAAGGAGCTCGTTGAGCGCGGCAGTAACAGCAGGCTTGAGGTCTTGAGGCGAAAGAACGTCCTTGACGTAGTCTTCCTTCATTTGTGCAATGTTATTGTAGACGAGGGGCTCGGCATCACGGCGCTCCACAACGAACCTCGGTTCGCCGTACTTTAAGCGACCAGCTGGGAGCAGAACGTACTCGACGAAAGAGAGGACACCGTTGTCTTCAGCTACCTTGGGGACGGCATGGGCCTTCTTGAGCTTTCGCTTGACAGCGTCGGGTCCGTCGAGGACATCGATCTTGGAGTCGGGGTCTGATGAGCTCATCTTTCCACCCTGTAGACCTGGAACCATGGGGTTCATCAAATGTGCGCGCTCCTTGTAGCCGAGCTTGGGCAGAGCTTCCTTTGCCAGAGCAAAGATCTTGCGCTGGTCGACACCGCCGAACTGTACATCAACATCGAGGTACTGCTCATCAAGCGCCTGCATAAGTGGGTAGAGCAGACCACTGAGCGGTGCGTTCTCAGTCTGCTTGACGACTTCGGCACCAGCCTTCTTCGAGTCACGCTCGCTCGTTATCGATGCTAGCCTCAGGACATCCATCATGTAGTCTGCGGACAACTCGTAGCTGGAACCCAGGACGAATTCAAGCTTGTCAATCGGGACCTTGACAGCCTTGAGCAGAGAGGTGATGGTGTAGCGGTAGTATTCTGCGCGGTACTTGACGAGCTCGATGGGTGCTTTGAGGTTGTCGAGGAAGCCGTGGATATCAGCGAGGAGGACTTTAACGTGGCAGCCGGCGGACAAGAATTGTGCAATCTTGAGAATAGGAACAAACTATGCCAGCAATTAGCATGTGCGATCTGATGTTCACCGAGGCACTAAACGTACGTATCCGCAGTGTGGTCGTCCGGTGGTAGCAGTTCCCCAGTAAATCTTCAGGTGTCCATTTTTCTTCAATGCCTCCTCCATAATCTCAGGGTTCAGCACTTCCTGCAGGTTGACCTTGATGAGCGCCATCTTCTCGTCGAAAGACATGTCACCAGCAACATCTCCGTTCGCAGCAGTTTCCTGTGCCTTTTGTAGTCTTGAATTGGCATCCTTCAGCTGGTCTTGCACCTCTACAAGCTTCTTCTCCAGCAACGCGATCTCATCCTGGATCGCGACTGTGTCCGCCATGGTGGGGTAGTGGGGTATATAAACGCGACAATTGAGAAAAGGGAGATGTATGTAGAGACGAAGCTTGGTGCAGTGGGCGTCGGTAGGTTGTTATTATACAACTTTCTTACGCGACTAGACTCAGCTGAGACGCCGTGGTTGTTGGGTGAGTCTTTTGGCGAGCTGAATGAGTCCGCCGTGGGGCCCAATGCGGCTGGACCCTTGCAAGCTATACTTTTAGCGCCACTTCAGCAGCCTCGCCTTGCTCCTTCGCTTCCATCTTGAGGTCGCATGATTTGCACTCTCAAGATCATGATCGGATTTCTCGGTCCTCTCGATAGATGATCTTCTCGTCCATAATATTGACGTACGACTCCAAAAGTGTCTCACGATGATGCAAGTTTTCATATCAGAGGGCACCGTGTTGCGGTGTCTCCGCGCTCAGCTTCCACCAACTCCTCGTGGGGCGTTACTAGGCCCTCAGCCTCATCCTGCAGCCACTACCCCTTGTGTTTGTGTGGTGAGCATTGGCGATGGCTAGCTGCGACAAGTAAAGAGACAGCACTTGGCATCCAGAAATAAATCCATGGCGGTCGACATCTATTGGGCATCGTTCTTGGGTAACGCACCACTGATAACGTGAGGGCAAATCGAGCGCATGACAAGTGAATGTGATTGTTTATGTTGTAAACGAGGTGTAACCCTCTTCTATAGCCCAAAAGAAGTTCAAAATTAATGTAAATCGACAAGAAATAGGAATCAACGACCACTAAGTAGTCGCCAATCACGAAGAGTATAGTAACGCCGCCGCTGTGCATGACCTGTAAACATTATCGTTTCCAGATTTCCGTTTCCGTTCCCTGCCCTCAGTCTTGCGCACGGGCTCTGCTTAGTTCTTCTTGTTGCACCTTGCCAAGCAGACCTGCACGTCCTGTGCCAGGTTAGGGGGAATGGTGTTCTTGAATTGCTCAATGTTCTTCCCGTTGATCTCCTTGGGGAATCCAAGGGTAGCGTTGACAACTTGGGCGTTGAGGTTGAAGAATCCCTGAGCAACCTGGTTGGTACCAGGATCTTCGTTGTTCAAAGCTGCGACGAAGATGGCCTGGTCACAGTTGTCGTTGAACTGGAAATGGATGGAGCCCTGAGGGAAGACGGTACCCTCGAATTGCTGCAAACTACCGGCGACCTCGGGGTTGTTCTTGCCAGACACGAGGCCGTTCTCGAGGACGTAGCCGAACTTGACGTTCTTGCCATCGACGACGGTCAAGAACTCAGTGGCGCGAGGGTGAACGTGGGGAGTGTTAATTCCGCATGGCTGCAAGAAGCCAACGGTGGTGGAGATACCCAGACCGGTGAGAATTGGGAAGGTATCGATATTCTTTGTGTACATTAGTAACCGCTACGTGGTAGATCAAGGGGACAAAACTCACGGCCGCAACAGCAGCACCACCTGCGGTTTGATTGGCCACCGGAGGTGGGGTGAATGGGAAGACAATCTGCTTCTTCAGATCATCACCCTCAAGCAGCTTGACCTCGCCGTTGACCTTCTGCGTAAGCAAGGTCTGGAAACGCTTGACCGCAGTCGGAACAGTGAAGAGTTTCTGGAAGAGGACTGCCTTGGCCTGGTCTGCAGCATCTTTGTCGGAAGCAGCTGGAGCCTGGGCTGGAGGAGCGGGAGATCCAGCTTGAGGTTGGGGAAGGGCCTGGACGGCAGCGGTCATGAGACCAGCGACGATGAACTGAGTGATGGCAACCATGATTACTGATTAAAGAAGTGAAGGTGCTGAGATAGGAAACTAGGAGATGGAAAACTAGGAAAGTTGAAATAGAAGTTTGGTTTTGTTGTTTTGTAGACAAGGAGATGATTCTTCCCATGGCGGACCACGATGCCATCTTTATAGATCGTTGTCTTCGACCGACATCTGCAGGGTTCCCTTTGATGAGGACAGCAGTATAGTCGGAAACTGGTCCACCCGGACAGGCGTACCGCAGCACAGTCTCCAGAGCTGTACAGCCTGCACGTCAGCAAGTACAAATAAGCTTAATCTGGTGTCACCTGCAACTTTCTCGATGTGTTTGGTGGCTAAAGATACCGATTGGTTGTTTCAAACTTGCTCAAAACAATGTTTCTTCGACATCAGCCTCGTTGGGTGAAGCGCTTACGGGCAGCTGCCATGTGGCGTGCGGCAGACAACGGTGGGGCGGTGTGCGGTGCCACATTCAAGAGGGTAAGCTGGCATTTGTAAACAGTGAGATATTCTTGTGCATCAGGTACCCGATTAAAGTACGTAGTGAGAGCCATGGCACCGGGTTCAGAAAACAGGCGCTGGGAAGTCTAGATCTTGCGCACGTGTAGTGGAGCACTCGGGTCGATCAAACCTCGTCATGTTGTTGACAACGAGTAAATAAGTCTTTGCCCGAGGCGTAGTCCGGCACGATTACAATCCGAATTGACACCGACTCATTATCGCGTGGCTTGGGTTGTAGACTGACTGCTACATTGTGAAGTGTTAGCCAGCACGGCACAGTAGTTTCAAGGCCCTTTGTTCGCCCCAGCAATCATCTGTTTCGAAACATCGAATCCAAACATATGTAAACGCTCATGACGCGACTCCCGCAGTCGCTGCAAATACTCATCGGGCGTGTGGTTGAGAGGTGTTCAGTGCTCTTACGCCCGGGCCATCGAGGCGAAGCGATGTCAGCGGGTACCATAAATAGAGTCCAGGGTTTTTTCGAGAAACAAACATCCCAACTCGATCTCATTTCGCAATTCTCGCCTCGTCTGCGCCGTACACGCATTGGCGCTTAGCAATGGTACAAGTAAACTTAGATAAAATTGCGTAACTGGGGTAACTCGATCTATCTAACCAAATGATGACGCGTGAAATTGCTCGCTGATGCAGATGCCGATGCCGATGGAGGCTCATAGAAGAACTCGTTACCAGATACAGTGCCAGCGGTACCACAAAAAAAGATGTGCTTAATCAGAATCGACCTCGAAATCCATGAAGCCCCCTCTCCAGAAAGGAAGCTCGTCTAGGGTGAATGCATCGTCGCTAGGTATGGACGGCGGACCTCGAGTATGCGCGACCATTCCCTCCACCGGCTCATCGACTTCCAAGATATTGTTGGTATTGGAATACCCCGGATCCTGAAAGATAAGAGACATTCTCCGATCACATGGCCCGCGCACACGACGGCGTAGGCGCCGCGCCTTCGGGTTAATGTCGTCGAGCGGGTCATTGTCGCTGTAGCTACTGTCGCCTTCGACACTTTGGCTGTGGCTGCGCTTGAACAAACCTGCGCTCCATCGCTTCTTCTTTTGTCGATACCTCCTTTCCTGTTCTTCATCGTCGGAAGATTCTTGCTCGAGGTGGAGCTCTTTCAGTCGTTCATACACTTCATTCTTGTCCATTTTTGAGCCACTAATATCACTCTTTGCGTCTTCATAATGATCCGGACGTACGACCTCAATGTCACAGTCATAGCCTGGATCGCTCTCCAACTCTTCGAGTACGAAGTAAGCTCTGTCTGCGCGTCGCATTGGTCGTATTTCCTCTTCCTCGCTTTCCTCGCCAGAGTCATACTCATCTTCAGACTGCTGGGGCGTTGTTGGTTGGACCCGTCCGGATATGCTGGACGGACGGGAGGAGAGGTGCAGTGATTGTGGTCGGGTGAACCTGAATTGGTGCCCACACCCAATGGGCTCGATGAACTCTAGTGGTGGAGTGTGTACAAGGTGCGACATGCCCATGCGCTTCGATATAGGAGAAGTGTGCCTCGTCGTGGGCGCGGAACGGATCTGATTGCGGGCGCCGGGTGTCATTGGCGGCGAGCTCGGATGGCGGTCGAAAAAGGCGGCCGGTGGAAGATCGTGTGTCGCCATGGCGTTGTGGTTGAGACACAGTCGACAGACAGGTTCGGCTGCGTCAGAGTGGCAGACAGGCTCGTGAGCCAATTGCGACAGTGTACGTATCAACGACTTGTTGGAACAAATACAATGCTGATCTTAAGGAGTCAAGATCCGACGGACGTGCCTAATCTTTGAAATATGGAAGAGGAGTTTCGTCGACTGTATCATTATGGATGCGCGGTCTGAGAGTGATTGACTGGGGTTCTTGAGCGGCGAGTGCAGACGGAGGTGGAGAGGTTTACAAGTCAGACCCTGCAACGCCTTGGCTTATCTTGCAGGTGATTTGGGTAGGGTACAGGCACACGAGGGCAGCAATGCAGATGGATATGGCTCGCAGGACAGAAGCCACCAAGACGCAGATCAGTTCGGAAGCAGTGCGTGGGTGGCGGTCGAATTGGGCTGTGGAAGAAGGAAAAAAGTTGTCGAGTAGGCGAACCTGAGGTGGTCACGAATCCTAATGTCCAGGATTTGTGCGGACTATCGCCAATTAATCTCGTACGCCTCAGCAATGCGTTGTCCGGGCGGGCTGCGGATCAATATGCAGCTATACTTTTCCTTCATGACTCCGATGCTGGCCACGATGTGGTCGCAGGCTATTAGTCGCAACGTGGACTCGAACATGGCACCTTACATTGGGCTGAAGCAGCAACCAATGACGGTGGCATGCAAAATTGCGATGCAGAGGGCGGGTAGGTAGTGCTGGCACTACGTGGACAGCTGGCAAAGGAGAGCATGATGAGCGTGTCTGCGGGGCAGTTGGTGCAGCACGCAGGACCGGGGGCATCCACGGAGACGCAGCTGAGCCTGGAGCGGCTCTGCGCGCTTCACTTCTCGGGCGAACTCCTCATGAGACGTTGAAGATTTCTGGATCCTCACAATCCCCATGTGTCTTGAGATGCGTATCATGATAGCTTTGAGGATCACGATCGGTGACGAGGGTGCGGTCGCGACTCCTTCGCATGAGGCCTCATGGTTATGGTGAAGCCAAGAATACGTGTTCGTATCCGAGCAGGCGTAGAAAAGCACCGTACTTGAGCGGTATCGGAGCTTCCGCTTGGGTATGTGAGATTTTGTCGATTGCAGAGGTTCGCGACAGTACGCCAGGTCTGACTTTATTTCTGTAAGGGCTCTCACAGAGATTCGAGGAAAGGTCACGTGGTAGTGGGGAGCTCGGGACTAGCGCCGGGTCGGTTAGTGGTTAATCCAGGGCCGTTGCGTGTTCACATCGAACTTTGGACAGAGCAGCTCGCGGCGGAGGCAGCAGTGTCGTAGTAATAGCCAACACCGTCTTTCTTTCTCCTTGATTATACCCTTACCGACGATACGACTGTCCTGCACGGCATTGAGGCTGTCCATCACGCAAAAGAAGCTGCGGCTTCGCCCACAATTTCACCATGTCTTCCTCCCCGTCTATGTTGACCAAGGTTGGCTGCCCTCACCAATGCGCCTGGGAACTCTACTTACTCATTTCAGTTTGAATCCAAATCGTCGCGCGCAAAGGGCATTGCCTTCCACCCTAAGAGGTGTGCCCTCCATCTCCGATTTCCCACAACCCCCGCTGACCGCCTCCAGGCCATGGATCCTTGTGTCCCTGCACTCCTCGACCATTCAATTATGGGACTACCGTATGGGCACTCTGATCGACCGCTTTGAAGAGCACGATGGTCCTGTCCGCGGTATCGACTTCCATAAGACACAGCCACTGTGAGCACACTTGGGGCAGTCGAGGGCTGAGCGCTGTTGTATACTGAGACTAGGGCAGATTCGTTTCGGGCGGCGATGACTACAAAATCAAGGTCTGGTCATATCAGACTCGGCGATGCCTGTTTACGCTGAACGGGCATTTGGACTATGTCCGAACCGTCTTCTTCCACCACGAGCTGCCATGGATTGTCAGCAGTTCCGACGACCGTAAGCAATTGAGTGGGTCGAACAGTGCATATGTTAACGCGCGCAGAAACCATCCGAATTTGGAATTGGCAAAACAGTAAGTCTCGCCCGAACATTCCCAGAGGACTAGCTAACACGCATAGGATCCCTGAGTAAGTCACTACGCTTCATCCTCTCCAGCCCACCTAACGTCGCAAAGTATGTACGATGACCGGCCACAACCACTACACCATGTGTGCCCAATTCCATCCCAAGGAGGACCTTATTGTCTCGGCCTCGCTCGACCAGTCTGTGCGTGTCTGGGACATCTCTGGCCTGCGAAAGAAACACTCAGCCCCAACATCCATGACCTTTGAAGACCAATTGGCGCGCTCGAATCAGAACCAGGCGGACATGTTTGGCAACACGGATGCCGTAGTCAAGTTCGTTCTTGAGGGCCACGACAGGGGTGTGAACTGGGTGGCCTTCCACCCCACACTGCCTCTGATTGTCTCTGCGGGTGATGACCGCCTTGTCAAGCTATGGAGAATGTCGGAGACTAAAGCGTGGGAGGTGGACACATGCCGAGGACACTTCCAGAATGCATCAGCCTGTCTGTTCCATCCGCATCAGGATCTGATTTTGTCTGTCGGCGAGGACAAGACGATTCGCGTTTGGGATCTCAACAGGCGCACATCGGTCCAGTCTTTCAAGAGAGAAAATGACCGTTTCTGGGTCATTGCGGCGCACCCTGAGATCAACCTGTTTGCTGCTGGTCACGATAATGGTGTCATGGTCTTCAAGCTTGAACGCGAACGCCCTGCCTCCTCTGTATACCAGAACAACCTGTTCTATATCACCAAGGAGAAGCATGTACGATCCTATGACTTCCAGAAGAACATTGAGTCCCCATCAATGCTTTCTTTGAAGAAGCTAGGCAGCGCATGGGTCCCTCCCAGGACTCTATCATACAACCCCGCTGAGCGCTCAATTCTTGTTACCTCACCCGCTGACAGCGGTACATACGAGCTGATCAGTCTGCCACGCGACGCTTCGGGAGCTGTGGAGCCAACTGACACGAAACGTGGAAGCGGTAACTCTGCTGTTTTCGTAGCCAGGAATCGATTCGCCGTTTTTACGCAAGCTAATCAGCAGATTGACATTAAGGATCTCAGCAACTCGACGACTAAGACGATCAAACCTCCTCACGGAACCACCGACATCTACTTTGGCGGTACCGGCAACCTGCTTTTGATCACGCCAACAAATGTGGTTCTCTACGACATCCAAGCAAAGAAGAACCTTGCTGAACTTGCGGTGAATGGCGTCAAGTATGTCGTATGGTCGTCTGACGGCTTGCACGTAGCTCTTTTGAGCAAGCACAATGTCACAATCGCCAACAAGAACCTCGAGCAAGTCAGCACTCTGCATGAGACGATTCGGATCAAGAGCGCGACATGGGACGATACTGGTGTTCTCCTTTACTCCACCTTGAACCACATCAAATACAGCTTGATGAATGGCGACAATGGCATCGTGCGTACACTCGAGCACACCGTCTACCTTGTCCGGGTAAAAGGCCGTAATGTATATTGTCTAGACCGCGCTGCAAAGCCGAAGATCCTCCAGATCGACCCAACAGAGTACCGCTTCAAGCTCGCACTCGTGAAGCGGAACTATGACGAGATGCTCAACATTATCAAGACTTCTAGCTTGGTTGGACAGAGCATCATCTCATATCTGCAAAAGAAGGGCTACCCTGAGATCGCCCTTCAGTTCGTTCAGGATCCGCAAACTCGCTTCGAGCTCGCTATTGAGTGTGGCAACTTGGAGGTAGCTGTCGAGATGGCTAAGCAACTGGACCGACCAAAACTTTGGCAGCGACTCAGCACCGAGGCTCTCGCACATGGTAACCATCAAATAGTGGAGATGACCTACCAGAAGCTTCGCAACTTCGACAAACTGTCCTTCTTGTACCTGGCGACTGGTGATCAGGATAAGCTCAAGCGCATGGCCAAGATTGCGGAGCATCGAGGAGACATGACGGCACGATTTCAGAACGCCCTGTACCTTGGGGATGTCCAGAACCGGATAGAAATGTTCCAGGAAATCGATCTCTACCCACTTGCATACGCTACCGCCAAAGCCAATGGTCTAGACGAACAGGCCCAGTCAATATTGGAGGCTGCCGGTGTCACCGAGGATCAGATCAAATTACCTTCAATAGGCGGTGCTCTTGCACCTGCCAAGCCTATCGTCCCCACGCACAAGACCAACTGGCCAACACGCGCCGCTTCATCAACTGTGTTCGAAAAGGCACTTATGGGTGAAGTCGACGGGGTTGGTTCTGAAGAGCCTGCGGCGAATGGGTACGGTGATGAGGATCTGATGGGCGACGCAGAAGCGCCGAGCGCAGCTGCTGAGCTTGGTGGTGGCGACGATGAAGATGATGTCGGAGGCTGGGACATGGGCGACGACGGAGATGTCGAGGCCGAAGATGACTTCGTCGAGGTCGAGGGTGCTGAAGCTGGTGCTGGCAGCAGTGAAGCAGATCTGTGGGCTCGTAACTCTCCACTGGCAGCCGACCATGTCGCGGCAGGTTCCTTCGAAACTGCTATGCAGCTTCTGAACCGACAGATTGGTGCTGTCAATTTTGCTCCGTTAGAAGAGCGCTTCCAGGAGGTCTATCAAGCCACCAGGACATTCTTGCCGGCCACACCCAACATGCCATCTTTGGTCAACTACGTACGGAGAACGGTCGACGAGACAGACTCACGGAAGATTCTGCCAATCGTTCCCCGGGATCTTGAGTCAATCCTTTCCACTGATCTGACTGCTGGAAAGCAAGGCCTGCTGAAGAACAAATTGGAGGATGGTATTGCTTCCTTCAAGAAGCTTCTACACCTTTTGATCGTCAACGTCGTCGCATCACAAGCCGAGCTGACAGAGGTAAGTCTACCACAGCTGGTGTTGTAATTTCATGCTAATACATTGCAGGCACGAAGAGCGATCAATGTCGCAGCACAATACACTATTGCAATGTCCATTGAACTCGAGCGTCGGGCTCTTCTCCAGGGCGCTACCGACGTCTCTGCCCTCTCAGACGACGACAAGAAGCGCGCCCTCGAGCTATCCGCGTACTTCACCATCCCCGAGCTTGAAGGACCCCACCGCTCCATTCCCCTCTCCGCCGCTATGAACTTTGCCCACAAGAACAAGCAACTCAACACGGCCCTCAACTTCGCCAACACGCTGCTCGACCGCACTGGCAATGCAAAGATGAAGGAATCTGCAAAGCGCATCAAGACGGTCGCAGAGCGTAACCCTGCAGATGTCATCGAGATTGACTTTGATCAATTTGCCGACTTTGAGATTTGCGCGGCGAGTCACACGCCCATCTACGGAGGAAGCCCGTCGGCTGCTTGTCCGTACGATGGAGCCAAGTACCATGCCAAATACAAGGGTACTGTGTGCAAGGTATGCGAAGTCTGTCAGATTGGTGCGCCTGCGAGTGGGTTGAGATTGGTGGGTTAAGGTGTGAGAGAACTGTGGAGATTGGTGTGTATGGCATGCATCGACAGGCAATACCATGGCTTTATGACTTAGCGAGCATGTGAATGAGAATAGAGAATGAGTGTGAGTTAAAATGGAATTGGAATGAGTTGATACTTGAGCGCCTCGACGTGGAGCTGCTTGTGAAACGTGCGGGCAGGGAGGGCCTTTCGTAAATTCATATCACGATTATCTTCCAGACACTGTCAAGCTTCCCGGACATTGCACGTCATGCAAGCAACTAGTAACGAACTTGATTATTTCGCAACGTTATGATAAAGTGAGGCATTTGTATCGATGATGGCAGTGTAGCAAGGAGATCAGTCAGTCCTTCGCTATGTCCGGACTGTTATCATGTTCCATTGGATTCTGCCAATTTAGAGAATTCAAGATGATTTATATCACTCGTGAATAATCAAGATGGTGCACAATTTGGTGAAGAGATGCCATCTTTGGGATGGTTTTGTTCTACTCCTACAACTCATGGGCATAGATATACATTCGAACCCGTGAAGAAAAACAGACATTAAACGTAAGAGGTATCGCGGTGCGCAAGTCGTGGTGCGCAATTCAATGTTCAAATCCGATGAAACGCCAATCCGCTTCCCTATCCCGACACGCGCATCGCATCGTCATAGCCAAGGCCTTATCGCACGATGCCATCGCCCTTGCCTGGAGGCGGGCCCGGAGGAGGCTGGTACTGTCCGCCGCCATATGCAGGCTGAGGAGGCTGCAGTTCGACACCGTTTTGCTGGCCGTAGTAGCCTTGATTCTGGCCGCCACCGTAGTATCCGTTGTTATTTGGCTGCGCCGAGTATGGGGGCGCGGCCTGTTGTTGTTGGTTGTTGTAGTAGGGTTGGGCATTGTTGTTGCCAGGTCGTGCGGCCCAGCCTGTGCCGTAGAAGGGTTGGCGACCGGCCTTGCGGCGGCGACGAGCTGTTAGGCAACTGAGGAAGACGGTCAGCGTTGATGGTGCGAAAGCAGTGGTGGTGTATATTTACCTGCAAAGCACGAAGAGAAGGAGGAAGCCGACGACTACAACGGCGAGGACGACCCAGCGGACCCAGTTATCCCATGCGCTCCGGTAGCAGCGCCGATAGCCGTTCTGGTAGTAGCATCTAGCCATGTTGTGTTAGTTTTGTGTCTGGCTGTGCTGTTGCGATGAAATATGTTGATGATGGATGCGAATACAGATGTGAGAAGGGCACAAAGAAGGGCAGTCCAAAACCTATATGTATGACGTTTGCCGCATGAACCCAATGCTGGGCACTGAAAGCACGACCAGGCGGCCAAAAACAGGCACAGCCACCATTCTTGGGAGAGCACTTACCGGTCGTCATCGTAATAGTATTGCCGGGGCGCCAGATGCATCTTGGCTAGCGAAACAAGCAGTGTGTTGGTAGTGAAGCTAGGTTTGCGAAGTGGACCGAGGATTTGTGAGAGTTGCGACGTGAGGTGGATTGGGAGGGATGACGCTGATTTTGAACCAATCTGGGGAAGATCAACGCGCATTCAGCCACTGCCAAGGAATGCGCAGCGGATAGGACGGCGTAGGTTGGCCTAGCACGCCTTCGACGTGGTTGGTTGGATTTCGCGATTTGCGAAGGTTTGCTTGGGCTGCTGATGTATGCGAGGAGGGCGCAGTTTTAGTGGATTCTTCCCTGTCTTGATTCGGAGCGCGTTCAACTGTGGTCCGATCACGTTCGTACAGCTTTGTGCCTTCGTAAAGTCCTATATACGAGTAATGACAGTGCCGCCCCCTCAAGTCTAGCTGTACAGCTGGATAAGATGCAAAATACAGCGCGAAAACACGTCACTCTCAAACGCCGGCTCAGACTACCAGTGCCTTGCCTCACACAGTCCATGTAATCTACTGCCCCGAAGCAGTTAGATGGAAACGTGTACAACTTCGCCATCACGAGCTCCAAAACACAACTCCGGTCTGACTTTGAAGATTCGTACTCTTGGACCGTGCACAACAACGGTCTAGTCACATGGTCCTGGTGGTTGCACTTTCCTGTACTTCTACGCAACCAGTGCTAACCCGGATCTTGTGTAACCATAGCTCATGCCATCCGCGTCGCTGTCGTTCTACATCACTGAATGGCCCATGCGGCGTAGCGTTTGATCATGCTTTAGTTGAGGTCAGCTTCGTCCTCAGGCAGCGAAAATCTTCTCGTCTGATCCCTCAGTCAAACACAGAAAAACGACAGTCACGATACAACTAAGCCGAGCTTGAGCGAACATGCCCAACACCTTGCTAGTCGGCAGGTAACGTCGCTGAAGCCAAGGCGCGTATCAAAGACATGCATCGCCCTCTAGAGGACGAAAACAGAAAGCCCATCGTATACTTAAAAGAAACCCACTGTTCAGGGCGGATTGTAGGAAAATAACAAAGTGGATCCGAATATCACAAATAGGGCTGGTCGCACCCCGCTGTACATGCCTATATACGAAGGCAAGGAATCGACTGTCGAAGTCCTGCTGCACGATAGCAGAGTTGATGCGATTTACGAGGACAAAGAAGGATATGCACCATTGTTCTACGCGGAAGGAAAATCATCAAGACGTTACATGTTGCTCAAGGGAGGTAGTCTTTCCATATTCAGAACAACTGGATACTTGGAAGGCTATGTTGCAGATTGAATACCCGTCGCAATCCACAATGCAATAGCTTTGGTAAACAGCATTGGAGAGAGCCACAATGCAATAGCTTTGGTAAACAGCATTGGAGAGAGATACGTATGGGTCGACTGTCTATGTATCATACAGGACGACGACAAGACACGTGAACAGGTAGACCACATGCACGAAGTCTATCTGGAGCATGCTAAACTATTGTTGTCGCGGCATCAGATGGCCTTTTCACACCAACATCCAGTATAGAGGCGATATGCATTCTTCCTGGTGTAATTGGGGAGCTAAATGTCTCACGGGTGGGTTCTATCACCATTTTCTCATTCACAAGTGTGCTACGCGCGGCTTGCGAGCATGCTGTGTGGGATCAAGATAGGTTCCTCATGTATGAATTGCATACTTTGTAAGATATTACTGACTTCATACACCATGTTTTGTAGGTCACTTGTTTCCCCTTGTAACAGGGAAATAGTGTCTAGCACTGCATTATGCAACAGCTTGTCAGATGGTTAAAACTACATGGCCAGACTTAAGTAATATGTGGAGGTTATTGGACTATATAACCATCGAGACTTCACTTATCCCCAAGATGCTTTACCAGCAATTTCTGGGTTTTCGGTACCCTCGCAGGGCCTAAGACCAGGAGTCCTACTGGTCATGAGCCTCCTGGAAGAGATCACTTCTACAACGTCCTCTGGACAGAGCGTGAAGGGTATATGTCATATTGACGGGCCGTGGGACGTGTACCAAGAGATGTGTGGGAGAAGGATTGTAGCGAGCATGGCAAGATCATCATCAGTGGATGAAGAAATCCTTCGAACGAAATATGAGTTTTGCTTAAAAGTTCAAGATGGTGCACACAAGTAAGAAAGTAAGAGTGCTTGCGCCTATACTACACTTCGTCAGTGAATCAATGAGGGACACATATCTTTTACCTGCATCATGATTGGCTACAGAATGACGTTCCATTTCGAACATTTGGATGCAGAAACAGCGTTGCATCAATACGAGTAAATGGCTCCTTCAAAATCGGGTCTACAAGGCGACCCCGCCATGCCACGCACGTGCTCAGCAACACACCCCAGCCCACTCTCCAGCCTCATTCACCCCAGCCACACCTCCCACTTTCCACTTCAGTCTGCCCCACTCATGTTCCATCATCATCATCAAGCGCTCGCGAGACCTTTGCGCCATCCCAGGCCAGCGCAGCAGCGCATGGGACAATCCCTGCCTCTGTTCCCAACCCCACCAGCGAATCAGAGCGCACAACAGCTCAGATTCCCTGGATCGCGCTAATGCAGGATGAGTTGTTCAATTGTTGCTTGTAATGCCCCTTGGGGGCTCGGTCCCACTATCTGCGTGCGAATAATACTCGAGGCAATGCCCGTGAATTTTTACTTTGCTCCTTCTCTCGTTTTTTTTTACCTGGACGCGCTGTCGCCGCGGTCCTGGCTTTTGTCGCTTGTTGCGAGCGAGTGCTGCGGTTCGTGCTGCCACGGCAAAAATCTTTGGGACCCAAACATGGCGAATCTGCGTCCGCAACCGCATCCGGCTTGAGCAGAGGTTAGGACGGATGCGATTGCGATTGTAGCTGCGCGGGTCGCTCCTCTACACGGGACTGGGCTCTACGACATCAGTCCGTGGTGCACATAGTGGTCAACAGTATTGTAAGAATGTCGCTGCAAGGCGAGTAGAAGATACCATCGTACTGCCAACTGGCTTACACGAGGAACCACGACCGGACCTTTCGGACCCGATAGCCGGGATGTATACGCGACAACAATTGGCAACTGTATATAACGGGACAACTGTACTAGGAACATGTCATGCCTCTACCCGCTCGCATATGCCACCGTCACCTCAACCCGCGAATCTGGAATAATCGTATAACAAAACTGATAGGAACGAAGAACGTGCTCGGCTGGGGAACCGAAACTGGCCATCGCTAGCCTGCAGAGCGATCTGCCGTCTTTTCTTCCGTCACGTCGTAAGAATCATTAAGAATGTCGTTGAAAACTGACGGCCGTCTTTCGCATGGAAACGTCAGGATCATGAAAGTTGCAAAAGGATGCGCAGCACCTCATCGAGCTGATTGCGATGCGAGAAGCACGTGAATCCAACACCGTCGGTCACGTTACCATCCACGCCGAACACCTGCACCAAGCTATTTGCTTGCGCGCGCAATCAGCCACTGGAGAACAGCATCAAGATTCGTCTCCTCTTTCGCGCTGATACCGTAGCAGCTCACCTCGCGGTGCGACACTGCCTTCAGGTTCAATGCCTCGATGAGCTCATCGACCGAAAGCTTGTTAGGCAGATCAGACTTGTTTCCCAGCACAAGGAGAGGGATGCCCTGTAGCGCAGGCTTCTCTAAGAGCAGGTTCAGTTCTTCACGCGCAACTGGTAGAGCCTCCTTATCGGCTGAGTCGACGATGAACCTGGGACGATCAGCGTTGGGCATCGAGCATATGCGAGCACACCTTACACAATCGCGTTTACGCCGCGGCAGTACCGCTCCCACATGGAACGAAACCTGGGCTGGCCTCCGAGATCCCAACTGTCGCGCTGGTCAGCAGGTGCACTTGGGATGCGTAGATTGCGTGCACCCCGCAAGGCTGGCCCAAAGCGGCTTGGCGCTGCAAGAGGTGGACATGCGTGACCGGGACCAATATCAAGTACTCACCACTTCAAGGTTACATGGCCTTTCTGGACGCGCTTCATGTTGAAGCCCACGGTGGGGATGGAACTGGCATGCTGTTAGCGCTTGGGCCACAAGTGATGAAGATGGTCGCGCAGAGCAGCAGAACCAACCGGCGATGGGCCACTGCTGCCGCCGGCGTTCGCTACTCGCAGCTGAATGTTGACGTACTCGACAGTAAACTCTCCTCCCTAGCCGTCGCAGTCAGCTCACGGTTGCGCAAATATCGTCATGTCCTGATTGGGAAGGGACTCACCGCCAGAACTCTCAACAACGACGTCTTGCCAGCATTCTGCAGCCCGATCATGGTGATGTCCATCTCGGTCGCCCTGCACAGTGACGACGGTTAGCAGTCATGTCGAGATGTGTTGGGACACGTAGTTGCTTTTTCTCTGGGCCAAGATGGACGATGTTGAGCTATCATATGGCACATCAGGCATCAAGGCCCGGGCAGCGTAGACAGCAATGACGAAAAGGTAGGCATACCAGAAGAGGCGCAGAAGCCAGTCGTAGATGCGCCGGAAGAGGTTCGCCATGGTCGTCGGGTGCGCGGTGCTAATGACTCGGGATGGTGGTTGCTGGCCTGCGCGAGACGGACTGGCGATGGGATGGTGCTGTGAGAGTCTGCGAACCTTGATCCTTGAAGCGGGGTCTTTTCTCGGGTAGGTGCCAGGCGATCACGCCGTAGATGCAGATAGCGACAATACAAATTGCACCGACGACAACGACAATGCTTCAAACATGCAGATAGACGCGCAGCAATGGGTGAGGGAACGAGGAACGGGAGCTGCGCCGCCCCAGGGAAAAGCTAGGAACCCGCGTATGTTCGATGGGTGCTGGTGCATCCAAGCCGCCCGCCGTGGCCGCAGGTGACGCAGCACAGACCACGCGCTAGCGCTGCGGGACCCACAGAAAATGTTCGTGAAGTCGGCGACAAATTTACGTCCAATGCCATCACCACCCATCGTGACCACCTTCACATGCTGATATGAGGCCGTGTGTTGCGTAAGAGCTGTGCCTCGCCATTCCTGAATCCATTTCCCATTCGCACGCCATCTACAACCACCAGCCATGGCGGTCGCCAAGTCGAAAAAGGCGCAACAGAAGCCATGGTCCACCGCATTTGACACAAAGCGACGACACGACCTCTTCTCAAACCCGCCCAAGGACAAGACGGCATACCCCACGCTTGCCGCAGCTGTAGACCCCCACATCAACTCGTTCAATGCCATATTCTCGCCCGGTGGCCAGCTCGAAGAGGCGCTTAAGGACATTGGTACTAAGGTTTTCCTCGACGGCAACCCGTACGCACAGCCCGAAGAAATCGGCCGGAGAAACAGGCTCTCCGTCCGCATACAGGACGTGTTCCTCGACAAGTCGGTCCTCCCACCCGCAAACAAGGTTGCGCTTAAGAATCGCAACATCTTGCCCGCCGAGTGCAGAGAGCGCCATGCAACATACCGCGGCAAGTTGCGCGCGCGACTCGAGTGGAAGGTTAACAATGGCGATTGGCAAGAGGAGGTATTCGATCTGGGCAACGTCCCCGTAATGCTCAGGGTAAGATCTTCCCGTCCTACCGGGACGCGCACCGCAGCGGCGTGTGCTAACAGTCCTTGTGATAGTCAAACCGGTGTCACCTCGAAAACATGAGCCCGGACCAACTCGTAAAGGCTAAGGAGGAGAGCGAGGAGTTGGGTGGATACTTCATCGTGAACGGCATTGAAAAGATCATTCGCATGCTGCAGGTGAACAGGCGCAACTTCCCCATGGCCATCAAGCGTGGAGCCTTCACCAACCGCGGTCCTGGCTATACAGAATACGGTATCCTGATCCGCTCTATGCGGCCGGATCAGACGTCACAAACGAACGCCCTACACTACCTCAGCGACGGTAACGTGAACCTGCGATTCTCGTGGCGGAAAGCCGAGTATCTTGTACCCGTCATGATGGTCCTCAAATCTTTGGTCGAAACGAATGACAGGGAGATCTTTGAGGGATTGGTTGGCGCAGCAGGCTCCGAAGGGCTTGCGGAGAAACAGTTTGTGACGGATAGAGTGGAATTGCTGCTCCGGACGTACAAAGTCTACGGGTTACATTCCAAGGCAAAGACGCGGGCATACCTGGGACAGAAGTTCAAGGTCGTACTGCAGATACCGGAGGATACCAGCGACGAAGATGCCGGTACCGAGTTCCTAAGGAGAATCATCCTTCCGCATCTGGGAGCCTACAACATCACGCCAGCACAAGACGCCGACAAATTCCGCATGATCCTGTTCATGATCCGGAAATTGTACTCCTTGGTAGAAGGCGAATGCTGTGTGGACAACCCTGATGCAGTACAAAACCAGGAGATCCTGCTTGGTGGCCAGCTCTATGGCATGATCATCAAAGAGCGTTTGGACGATTGGCTACAGTCGATACGTCTAAGCTTGCAGGAGTGGGGGCGCAAAGCAGAATGGAGGCCGTTCACATCTCCAGAATTCCGCAAAGACTTTCTACCCAAAGTTTTGCGAAGAACACAGAGCGAGATTGGGCGCGCGATGGAGTATTTTCTGTCTACCGGCAACCTCATCAGTCCCACAGGTCTGAATCTCCAGCAGACGGCTGGTTTCGTGGTTGTCGCCGAAAAGATCAACTTTTATCGTTTCATCAGTCATTTCAGAATGGTGCACAGAGGTGCCTTCTTTGCTGAACTCAAAACAACCACTGTCCGAAAATTGCTACCGGAAAGCTGGGGCTTTATGTGCCCGGTCCACACACCCGATGGCGCACCATGTGGGTTGCTCAACCACTTTGCGCACAAATGCAAGTTAGCGACACAGAACGTTGATGTCTCAGCAATTCCTAAGCTCGTCGCGCAGCTCGGCGTTTCCAGCAAGTCATCCGCCTCCATTGAAGCGAGTGTGGTGGTACAACTAGATGGCCGCGTCCTGGGCTTCTGCTCACCAAAGCAAGCCAAGGTCATTGCTGACACGCTCCGCTACTGGAAAGTTGAAGGCTCACACAACGTTCCGGTTGAGATGGAGATTGGGTATGTCCCCAACTCCAACGGAGGCCAATATCCTGGCGTTTACCTGATGTCGCAAGTGGCGCGCATGTACCGTCCTGTCAAGTATCTGCCACTTGGCAAGCTGGACTACGTCGGTCCTTTTGAGCAACCGTACATGTCGATCGCGTGTACCGATGCCGAGATTGTATCAGGCGACTCAACGCATGTCGAGTACGACCCTACCAACATTTTCTCCATCGTTGCGAACATGACACCATTTTCCGACTTCAACCAATCTCCTCGTAACATGTACGTACCATAGGTTCCTGATGTTCGTGTACAACTGCTCACAGCCCTTTAGGTACCAGTGTCAAATGGGCAAACAGTCCATGGGAACGCCTGGAACTGCCTTGCGCTACCGTACAGATAACAAGACCTACCGGTTACAGACTGGTCAAACACCTGTCGTGCGACCCCCTCTCCACAACGAATATGGCTTTGATAATTTCCCGAACGGCACCAACGCCGTTGTGGCGGTCATTTCATACACCGGGTACGACATGGACGACGCCATGATATTGAACAAATCTGCACACGAGCGAGGTTTCGGGCATGGCACCATCTACAAGACCAAAATTTGCGATCTTGAGGAAGGCTCCAGGAGAAGTCGATCTGGGAAGACTGTTTCAAAACTATTTGGCTTTGCCCCCGACAGCCTTGTGCCGGCTGGCAAGAAGGATACACTTGATGAGGACGGCTTTCCACGCGTGGGTTCGTTGGTGAGAAACGGTGATGCCATTGCGGCCTGGCATACCGTTTCGTATGATGCTTCTAGCGATGACTATGTCAACCGTGACGCCGTTACACAATACTTCAAATACAAGGAAGACGAAGCCGCGTTTGTTGAAGAAGTGCGCATTATTGGCTCGGAAGATGGCCAACAGCCCTGCCAGAAGATTAGTGTCAAGCTGCGTGTCCCCCGTTCTCCCGTTATCGGCGACAAGTTCTCCTCCCGCCACGGCCAAAAAGGTGTTTGTTCCCAAAAATGGCCCTCCATCGACATGCCTTTCTCCGAATCCGGCATCCAGCCCGACATCATCATCAACCCACACGCCTTTCCCTCGCGCATGACAATCGGCATGTTCGTCGAGTCCCTCGCCGGCAAAGCTGGTACCCTCCATGGTGTGGCTCAAGACTCTACGCCCTTCCGCTTCGACGAGCAAAATACTGCCGTTGATCATTTCGGGCACCAGCTTATGAAAGCAGGGTATAATTACTACGGCAACGAGCCCATGTACAGTGGTATCACGGGCCAGGAACTCGCCGCTGACATCTACATCGGCGTTGTATACTACCAACGCCTGCGACACATGGTCAACGATAAGTACCAGGTCCGCACTACAGGGCCCATCAACTCCACCACCGGACAACCCATCAAGGGCCGTAAAAAGGGAGGAGGTATCCGTGTCGGAGAAATGGAGCGCGATGCACTCATTGCGCACGGCACGGCGTTCTTGCTGCAGGACCGTTTGATGAATTGCTCGGATTACACCAAGGCGGCAATCTGTCGTGAGTGTGGATCTTTCCTGTCTACGGCGCCGACGGTCAGCGAGTATGCGCGCAAGAAGGACAGGGGCGGCGCGCTTACGATCCGCTGTCGAAGGTGCGCGAAGCCTGCGGATGGAATTGCGAGCAAGGCAGATGTGTGGATGGATGGGCAGGGTATGCGGTTTAGCGGTGGTGAGAATATTGGTATTGTGGCTGTGCCAGGGGTGTTGAAATATCTGGATGTTGAGTTGGCGAGTATGGGTGTCAAGTTGAAGTTCAAGGTTGAGCCGTAGATCTGGGAGGTGGGCAAGTTGAGTCAAGGTTTCCTGCATTGAAAGGCGCAATTGGGCAAAAGTCCTTTGTATATAGAGCATTTCCACGGCGTTGTGTCTTCATGAAATGGGCATGCTGAGAGTCAAAATAAAGGAATAGAAATTATATTCTACATTCAAGTCAATCCAGTCGTCGCAAGTGATGCCCCAATATATAACCCCCTCGATTGTGCAACTAACCTTGATTGAGAAAGAAGATATAATGATACTCCAATAACTCCATGTACTCCGTGCCATTTTCACCACTTTCTCGCCTTGACTATTCAGTGCCTTCACTCTTTCGCACTCCTTGCACTGAAAGTGGATATAATGATACTCAGTTGAACACGCCCAATGACCGTCAATACATTTCCGAACAATCTTGTGAGGCGGCCTGATGCGGTAGAGGTCTAAAAAAGGGTGTCCCGCGGAAGGTAACCCAGGAGGAAGATCGCTGTCTGTCACGGTTTTCAAGTCGGATGAAATCTTCAAACCCTCTCAACTATCGGTTCCTATGACAAAAAAGTCATCAGCAAACCGCCATTATGAGCGAGAAGAAGCAAGACTTCTCGGTCTAAAAGTCCGCCTTCCCGCCCATGACCTTGGCGGCGTTGACCGCCTTCATCTTGTCGACCCAACCGGCAGCTGGCACGACCTTGCGCACGGTGCGCACTTCATCTGAAGCGTAGCCAGGGATGCGAATGTTGTAGTTGCGTTCGAGGATGAGCTGGAGATCGCGAATGTCGAGCTGGGGCGATTCACGCAGCTTGCTAAGCTTGCACGCGCTGCTGATGACGTTGTCAACAAAGTCGTCGGCGAGCTGGAGGACGGCCTGGCATATTTGTTAGTATGTGTAATATTTTGGTGACAGGATGACGGACCTCCTCGACCTCAGACGTCAGCGCCTCCTCTGAGCCGCCCGTGACTTGTCGCACGAGCTCATCGAGCTTGCGCTTGCTGAGCACACGATCGCCTTCGCCTTCGAGCTGGAACGGGGGAGGGCGTGGAATAACAGGCTGTCCCATGGGACCAGGCGCACCGTTAGTAGGCCCGCTCATGGTAGGACGAGCTTGACCCATGTGCACTGGCGCTGGAGATGTGACGTTGAGGTGGCGTGGAATCGGCATCTTGGGATTGTTGAGTTGCTCGCGCTCTCGGTTGCCAAAGTTGCCCTGTCCTTGTTGCATTGGAGTACTTGTGCGCTGAGGGTCCGTGTAGGAGCGGTTGGCAGCGCTAACAGCAGCTTGGTGAGAGAGCGGGACAGGCGGTGCGCCCGATGTGGCCGACTGCGGGTGAGGTGAATTGCTTTGCTGGTGTTGGTGCGCATTTGCCTGATGTGGGTTGATCTGCGGTCGCCCATTCTGAGGCATGTGTGGCACTTGTTGGCCAGGCTGCTGAAATTGAGCTTGTCCAGGCGGCATTGATTGCGAGTGAGGGGCTGGCGGCGGGCGGGCTTGTTGTTGTTGCTGCTGCTGCTGCTGCTGCTGTTGTTGCTGTTGTTGTTGCTGTTGCTGCTGCTGCTGCTGCTGCATGGAGGGCGGCATCTGTAGATTCTGTGGCGGCATCTGCTGTTGATTTCCCTGCATGTTGAATTGCGCGCTGGGTTGAGGCGGGGGAATCTGCCCTCCCTCCACCTTGATTTGCGGCTCTTCCTTGATCGGAGCCTGCGTGGGCATGTTGGGTATGGAAGGCTGTCTTTGAGGTTGTTGTGGTTGTGCTTGTGTTTGCTGTTGTTGCATCTGTTGCTGCATCGGCGGTTGTGAGATTTGCGACTGCTCTTGCTGTGCTGGCTGCCCCTGCCCATCCTGCGCCTGTTTACGTTCCCTCTCATCCTTCCAGTTCTTCTGTGCCTTGCGGAATTTTTCAACTTGCTCACCTAACTGCGCATGCTCTTTCTCGTAACGCAGTTTCAGATTGGTCATCTCTACTGGTACTTCCTGTCCCTTCTGTTGACGATCATTAATCTGATGCTGCAGTTTCCTCCTGTTTTCCGCAAATGTCGCCTGTCTGCCTAGCATATTCAGATAGCCTTGCCGGTACTCCTTGACTTTGGCTTCATACTCTGGCGTACCGGGAGCAGGCCCATTAAGCGGAAGCTGGATGGGGAATTGCGACACATGTTTGATAATAGCTGGATCTATGTTGTTGTTCCCACTGCCAGAAGCCGCCGGCTTCTGTTGTTCCTGCTGCTGCTGTCCCTGTGGCTGCGGTGGCTGTTCCTGCTTGACTGGATTACTTTGGCTCGCCTGGCCCTGGCCCTGGCTCTGGCTTCCTTGTTGCTGTTGCTTCTTCATATTCCTATGTTGTTTCTCTCGGGCTATAAACTTTTGCGAATACTCGAAGAGCTTCTGTCGCGCAGTGGTATGTTCAGTAGTGCCAGCTGCGTGCTGCTGCGTCATGCCCCAGAAGCTCATCATGACCTGGCGGTACTTTTGTCTTTCGTCTTCAGTGAGACACTGCAACCGGAGTATATCATCTGGTCGCATGATCGCCGGCGCCTGGCCACCGGCCGCCTGCTGGGCCTGCGCCTGTGGTTGTGCGTCGCTCATCGTTGCGAAAGAGAGCGGACCTCCGAGCGGATGCAGACCAAGGCTTGGGCGAGATCGAGGGTGGAGATGTCGAGGCGCAGTGGCTGTATATCGCTTCGAAGTGGTTGCGAAGGGTGCGCGGGTGAAGTGGGGAAATTGTGAGGGGTTATGGGGATGTGAAGCCTGAGAGCGTGAAGTCTGGCGCATTGAACGATGGTCGGCTTGGCTCCCAGAGACGCGTCTGAGAAGCATGGCACGTGCGGGGAGGTCCGTTTTCGCGTAGAGATCCAGCTTGCATGACGGTCTATCATTGAAAACAACACAAGAACTATATCTGGATATATACCCCGTGAACGTAGCTAAAATATATCACGTCGCCTCACTATTCCCCTTGCTGTTTCTTGCCAACGCCCGCTCTCGGGCATTCCTAACCTCCCACTCAAACTCCTTGAGCGCTCGCATTTCGCTACCAACGAACAAGAACCCCATCAGGCCGTCAATGACACCCACACTCAAACCAAGTGAGCTCAAGAGCATGAGGATGAATGAGACGTAATTGTGTGGAGACCACCATACGCCCACTAAGCATCCTATCGACATGGAGAGTTGAAAGAAGAAGTGACCTATCCGTAGCTTGCGCTGCACTCTTTCTCGGACTTGGTACTTGAGCGTTGTCGCTAGGATCTCGTCGTATGTTTCGATAGGTAGAAACCGCTCAGGTACTGCCATTGGTGAAAGTCGATTGGTTAGTAGCGCACTGCTACTTCGTGTCAACGTAGCTTCCACCGAGAAGTGATCACTGAGCGAGCAGTGCAATGTTGGGTGACGCATGGTCATGCCGACTTCTACGTTGTTGAGCTCCCACTCAGCAGTACCATCACTAGTCCCTGCATGTGGGTAATGCGGGCTCCCGAAGAAGATGTAGTCGAGCCGCTTTGCATTCGGGTCTTCGACGTCAGGATCTATCTGTACGTTTTCGCCTTTCGCCAACCGCTTCTTATGTGCCTGGTTCCACCGCCATGAATTGAGTTCACTGTCGCATGTTGCTCCGTTTTCAGTGAGGTTGAAGCTTGCTGTTGGCATTGGCAGGCCTCGAAGTTGCTCGACCTTGTTCTTCGCGGCGCCGATCGAGGACTTGGGGTGAAGTATGCGCCAAACGTCTCGTACGGGCGAATGAGTCTCGACGATGCGATGCGCGAGTGAAAGTGGAATCATGTTGAAGTCTCCGAGTCCAATGACCAAATGTCCGCGCTCAGCAGCTGCGCGCATGAGTTTTGCGATCTCCCATGCTTGTGCTGTCCGGTGACAGATGTAAGAGTCGTGCGGTTCGCTTTCGTATGGGGCGTGGAGCTGTTGATGTTAGTGAGTATACTCAATCAGCAGTGGAATGACTGACATGAGTGCAAAAGACCTCTGCAACGTCTCTGTTTCCTGGTCCTATGCGTATCCGCGCGCATGCCACGCCCTTTCCTACGAACCAATCTCCACGGTAGAATGCCGCAGGACGTCCATTGAGCGGATATCGCACCATGTTGCTCTCCTCAATCGGCCATTTTGACAGAATGACTAGCCCACCTCCAAATATGCCACTGTGGTAGAATTTTCCGTATGGCAAGATATGTGTCGTCTTCTCTCGTATCGCATCATAATCCTGCTGCGTCCAGCATTCTTGCAGACCAACAATGTCCGGCCGGGGGTCCGCAGCTGCGATCTGGTTTCCAATTTCAGCTAGGCGCTCGTTGCGGAGCTTTGAGATGAACTTGAGACCCCAGCAGTTGAGCGACAATATTCTCACGCTCGATGGGGGCTGATCTAGATCCATTGCGAGGGTCTTGCCTGCGCCCAAGGTAAGGCAAGAGGCATGCAATGATGCAACTGGGGAAATTCACGGGAGCCGTCCAAACTAGCAGGGATCAAGGATCCGGTCAAACGTCACCGCGCTAGAGATATTGTCGATCCATCCGTCGCGTTTCCCCTTGCACCGGATTGCAGTTACTTCTGCCATAAACACCGCAATGGACGACTCACGCCCAACCTCTCCCAAACGAGCGCGAGACACAGACGATGAATACGACGGCGCACCACCCCGCAAACGCTCAGCATCACGCACACCACCCCAAGCCTCACCCACATACCGCATAGCAGAACGCCCAGCGCGCCGTTACAGTCGCGAAGAGAGCGAAGATGACCAACGATATCGCGAGCGCCGTTATTCTGGCTCATCACCTCGCTCACGATCACGATCACCTTCACGGTCATCATCGCGACCTGGCTCACACACCCCAAACACCTCCCACCTTCCTTCAAAACCAACGCAATTGAACTACACCCCCACCATCAACCTCCGGGGCCACAAGAAGCCCGTATCAATCGTCCGCTTTTCTCCCGACGGCCGGTACATCGCCTCTGGCTCCGCAGACTGCACTATCAAACTCTGGTCCTCGTCCACCGGCTTACTTGAACACACGCTCGAAGGCCATCTAGCAGGCATATCAGCCCTGACATGGTCGCCCGACAGCCGGATCCTGGCTTCGGGCAGTGATGACAAGAGTATCCGACTCTGGGATCCAAGCACTGGACTTGCGCATCCGACGCCGTTGCTGGGACATCATAATTATGTCTACAGCCTGTGCTTTTCGCCCAAGGGGAATATGCTCGTTTCTGGCAGCTACGACGAGGCGGTGTTTCTCTGGGACGTCAGAGCCGCACGGGTTATGCGCTCTCTCCCCGCGCATTCGGATCCAGTCAGCTCTGTGGACTTTGTGCGCGACGGCACGCTCATCGTGTCCTGCTCACACGACGGGTTGATTCGTGTATGGGACACAGCGACGGGCCAGTGTCTTCGCACGATTGTGCACGAAGACAACGCGCCAGTTACATGTGTCAGGTTCAGTCCGAACGGCAAGTACATCCTTGCGTGGACGCTGGATAACTGCATGAGGTTGTGGAATTATATCGAGGGCAAGGGCAAGTGCGTCAAGACGTATCAGGGGCATACGAACAAGCAGTACAGCCTGAGTGGAGCGTTTGGGACATACGGCGTGGGCAGCGATGCGGGTGGTCAAGGTGAAAGCACTCAGTACGCATTCATAGCAAGCGGCAGCGAAGACGGCACCATTGTCCTGTGGGACGTGAGCAGCAAGAACATCTTACAGCGCCTAGAGGGCCACGTCGACGTCGTGTTAACGGTGGACACGCATCCAACCGAGAAAATGATTGCGAGCGCGGGCTTAGATCGGACGATTAGGATTTGGCGAGCAGTGGATGGGCCTATCCGAGAGAAGCGCAGGGAGCGCGTAGTCGACAATAGCGAGGCGAATAGGGCTGTGGATGGAGTAAAGGTAAAAGAGGAGGTCCAGACGAACGGATTTGATGCGGATACATTACCGCTGCATCCTTCTACTGAGCAGTAGAGCAAGGGAGAGGCAAGGAGAGGAGATGGAAGGAGACTTTGATACCCCCAATACAACCGACCATTCACTGTGTGTAAGACTTGATGTGGCTTGACATTTGGAAGCTCTCTCATTTTGCCCCACCTCCAAGCCAATCAAAGGCTCATAAATGTGACCAAAGGCACTATATGTACAGAATAGCGTCATCACGCGCCGAAAGTGGAGCTGTATAAAACGACCTATGCAGATGCATGCGCTTATTTTCCCATCCTCTCATCTTGAACACAACGCCTCGACGCATTCACACAGTAGGTACTCGTACATTTGCCGGTTCTTCCTTCATCGTTGCCAACCATGCGTGACATTGAGCTTTACTTCCTCCTCTTCATAACCTTTGTGCACATGTCAATCAGCCCTGCCTTTGCCTCGCTCTCTGGGAAGCCCGAAATGGCCTCGATTGCTTTATCGACGTATTCCTGTGCCAGTGCGCGCGTCTGTTCGAGGCCTGTACTGCTTGAGACGATTTCCCGCGCCTTGTTCAACTAGTCAGCACTGCTAATCGTGGATTGTAGACTGATTGTCCATTTCACTCACCCTCTGCACATCCCCCTCCTTCGCAAACTTCCTGCCTACCAACCTTCCCAAACTCGCGTTATCTTTCCACGCAAAGAGCAAGGGTGCAGTCGCAAGCCCCAGCTCCAGGTCCGCACCCGCAGGCTTTCCCAGCTCAGCCTCGCTGACTGTATAATCCAACATGTCGTCTACGAGCTGGAACGCCAGGCCGAGATTCTTGCCATACAGATATGCAGCCTCGACAACGTCGGGACTCGAGCCGCCGAGAATAGCAGCCGCGCGACACGATTTGGATATCAGCGATGCAGACTTGAGGTAAGTTTTCTGCAGATAGTACGAGACTGTGTCTTCTGTCCATGCGGGGTTCTTCTCGTCCCGCGCCGTGTTTTTGAGCTGCATGAATTCGCCCTCGACAAGATTCGCAATGACAGTTGCCAACAGCTCAGTGACTTCAGGATCTCGTAATCGTGCGAGCGCAACAGATGCCCGGCCCAGGAGGAAGTCACCTGCTAGCACTGCCATTTTGTTGCCGAATTCAATGTTGGCGCTCGCCGCGGCGCGGCGGGATACAGAGTGGTCGATGACATCGTCGTGGAGGAGGGAGGCGGTGTGGATGAGTTCGGTGATTTCTGCTAAGCGTCGCTGGGAGGGAAGGATGTCTGAGTCGGCGGAGGTGTATGCAGTGTCAAAACTTCTGCTGCTGATGGGTGTGTCAGGATTCTCGTCTGCGAGCACTGCTGGCTCGGTAATAGGTGTGTCTACGCCTCCTCTTGCAAGTCCTGTTACCGAGTCTCTTCTTGACGTGGGCGAACGAGGTGTGAGTGCGGTCGCACGACTCATGAGTAGTACCAGCATTGGCCGCACATATTTCCCCTCACTCTGTGTGTAGTACTTGGCCACGGTGTCTAAAGTTGGGTGTCCTGAGCCTAGCAACTGCCGTATGTTTCCTGTCAAGAATTTCATCTCTCTTGCAACCGTCTGGAACGGGTCCATCTTGATTGGTGCATCTGGTGGCGGGCTGCTCATGACATTTTGGGCAACATTGACCGCCGCGGCCCACGAAGACTGGTTCCGCCGCCGTGGAGTATGCCATACGGCCTTGGCTGTGGGGTTCGCATGTCGCAGTGAAAGACTAGAAGAGGTACATGTTGAGAGGCGACATGTATTTTGGTGTCGCGCAATGCTCGTCGCGAGCCGGGTCGATCGGCTGGTCATGGATATTTGTTCAAAACAGACCCGCAGTGTGCATGCACGGGTGCAATTGAGCGTGTCCCAGGTGTTTTTGAGCGGATTATGGCGGGGGTCTGTGTGAATGCAAGCTATCTCTCAGCCATAGGAAGATTTAGGAACGAACGTCGAATAATCATGACGCGCTAGCTCGCCTCGACCCTGGTCCACCGAGTCGGCAGTCCTCAAGCGCCGGCGCGTCATCCCCAGGCGGCAATGTTCGCGGAGTTCCGACTTTCAGACTTGGACAACACGCTGCAGATATGGTCTTGCTTACCATGACACCCGCGGTCGTCCGGGCACTGCAGCGGGTTGAGGTACATTCACCGGATGCATATACAAAGCTTCAAGGACCAAACGAACCTCTTCTCGCGGACGCGCAACCTGGGAACCCCGTCTCACACGCCCAGCTGATCGACCTCTCCCAGCTCCTCAAGCAGCATAGCTCAGACCTACACCACCACAACGACGGCGAAGATGAGATCCCAACCACTCTTGCCTCCCTTCTCCAGAATGCGACAATCTACAGACCCCCACCTCCCCCTCCACCCGCCAAATCTGCCCAATACACAGCCCTGATGGCTCGTCTGCGCGCCCAAGAAGAGGCTCGCTCCTACGAACGCATGCTCCATCCACCTCCTACGCGCGAGACTTTCTCACAGCGCTTCCCTTCCGCGCCTGCTGCCTTCTCCCTTGGCGCAACCGCTGCACCACTGTCCGAAGACGACGAGTTGACCTACGAGGAAGTCCATCGGCAAATCATTCTCATTATAAACATCCTCATCTCTATCGTGTGTGTTGCCGTCTTCATCTGGGTTGCGGCGCGGCATTGGACCGTCGGGAAGAGGTTAGGACTGAGCATGGCTGGGAGTTTCGGTATTGCCATTGCTGAGGTGGCCGTCTATGGCGGGTACGTAAGGAAAGTGAAGGAGGCAAAGAGGACGGAGAGGAGGAAGCCTGAGATCAAGGAGATTGTGAAGAGTTGGGTGATTGACAAGGGACAAGAGACTGAGGGCATGGTCCCTGTAGGTGGGAAGGACAAGGATGGCGATGGGGTGAGATTTAGGAAGGGCAAGCATCGATGAATAGTAATTGCTGAACATTGACGCCTTTTCTATGCATCCCAAGAGATACCCTGCCGAGAAGAATCAAAGACTTTCAAGCTCCAACAATGCAGCATCATACCTGTGGCGCAAAAGCCTCAAACCACGTTACTTCTTCTTCCGCCCACCGACCCCACCAGCGAATCGACCCAGGCTAAGGCTCGATCGCGGCTTGTGTCCCTGTACCTGGTTCTGCGCCGCGGGCGGTACAGACGGCGGCCGCATGGCACCCGCAGGGCTGCCCGGTCTACCCGCACCCACATGCTTGGGCTGTACAGCGGCAGGACCCATTCGCTCTTTTTCTCTCTCCTCCGTAATTGGCAAATCCTCCCCCAGACTCGCCAATCTCTGATTCCTCCTCGCTTTCTCTTGTGTCTGCTTGAACCTATCCAGAAGCTCCGGCCACTTGACCTTGCCCTCATCTTCTCTGTTCTTCAACCCAATGCGATTACGTGTCTCCCCAAAGTTGCTGCCAGCTGCACTTGAGGGAGTACCACTGCCACTAGAAGATCCGACCTCTGAGCTCTTTTGCCGCAAATGATTTAGGGTGGGGGAAGCAGAAGGGTGGACGTACGAGTTCGCGCGCGGAGCAATGTGCAGATACCCGATGGCTGAAACGCTATTAAGGCGATTCTTGAGTGCTGCAAAGGCGGAAGATTGGGGGAGGAGCATAAGTAGGCCATAAAGGCATTTGTACAGATGGGGGTACTTTTCCGGCTCGAGGAGTTGTATGCGGAGATCTGTATCGTCGTTAGTGGTATTATAGACACTCTCCAACGAGTACATACATGTGAAGACGGGAGACTCGAGGAGCTGTACTAGCTTGTCGATTTGGATGAGTGTATTGACAGTCATCTCCATGTCAGCGCTGTGCGTGTTAGTAGGGACCAAAGTCTTGAGTGCAAACAACTTACAATACTTGGAGAAGATTATACGCCGGCTCGTAAGCTTGAGCCAGCAGGCAGAGTGAGAATGTGGCTACAGCGTTGTGACACCACGCTTTGAATAGCGTGACAAAGAACGACTGTCCGTCCTTATTGTCGAGGTTCCTAAGCCGTCTTCTCAGGTCTGCCAGCTCAGGCGCTGTGATGAGGTTGTTGTTTAGGTTCTGAACCATTATGCTCACAAACTCAACATCCTCATCCTTGACCAAGCAGTCAGCCAGGGTACGGTAGATCTTCTCAGCGCTTAGTGTAAGACATAGTTGCCGAATGATCAAATTGCCGCGGGTTTCCAAGAGCCGCCGATCTGTGCAGAAGAGTTTCAGGAGATTAACCATGAAAGATGTGAAGTATGTATCATCGCTGTGTAGGGATATCTGTGACAGTAGGAGCAGATCACGAGTGACCACGGCATCTGATGGATCTGAGAGCGTTTTGAGTAGTGCAGGAAATGTGCCGTCGTCTACAGTTAGGATCTAGCACGGCGTCAGCAGCAGCTATACACAAGATACAAGCTTTACTTACACGTCCCGGTGCCATTCTATGAAGCATGATCAGCCACGCTATGGCTGCGACTCTGGTGGCTTCGTGCTCGTTCAAGAATTGCAAAGTAAGAGCACTGACTGCAGCTTGATAGTCGAGTTCCGGTATTGGACGCGGTGAAGGCGTGCGTTCTTCTGCCGGTGTCGGCGATCGCGTGCCAGTGGACTCTGCCCGTGCCGCCTGATCGCGCACCACCGCCTTGAGCAAACGACCAGAGAGGTTTGAACCTCGCCGTTGGGTGTTGGTTAGTTCCTTTCCTAGCTCAGAAAGTGATGGCGGTAGTTGGATTTGTCCACTAGCAGCACCGTCTGACTTGCGGCTGTCGTCGGATAGAGACATGATATAGTCCATCAATGAAGCATTGACCTTGACTGCGGCCTTGCGAACGGTGTCCACATCGTGTGACATGCGCGGGAGGACGTGGGACAATAAGCTTGGGACAAAGGGCATGATGTCTTCTGGGCAGATGTCGAACAGGTTGTCGATCCAGCGCAGAGCGGTCAAGAGTATCTCTGTTTGCTCCTCTTCCGTGTCTGTGAAACGTCAGTCTGCACGTATTGCCTTAGTGTAGGCTTCACTGACCTGATGGGGCACTCAGAAAATCTACGAGGATTGCGAGGATCTTGGGGTGGTCGACGTGCACATCCTGACCTGGGATCCAGTCGCCGTCTCCGTTGACAGACCTGCCGCTGTGACTTGAGACGGTTGATCTGCTATCTCCGCTTCTGTCGTCGGTATCTTCGATAGCTTCCTGCTGGTCTATCGGAGTGCCGCTCGTAGTTTCGCTGTCGTCCCCAGGCCCACTTTGCATACTAGACATAGAGCGCCGGCGCTCGTCCTTGCTTTGGCTTTTCTTACTGTCAGCAATGCCCTTCTTGATCCTAGCAATCTTTCTGATTTCGATGAGGAACTTGTCCAGTGCAGCCTGGGTCATGGTGTATACGTCCTGGTTGCTGTCACTGAGGAACTTGAATATGCCCCTCAGGAAGCGTGGCAGGTGAGCAATTAGCTCGAGGTCTGGTATAGAATCCAGCAGTGTGATCCACGCAACGAGGAATGAGCGTGTGTACGGGTTCAGTACGTTGATGCGCTCTTCGAGGAGGGGCAGGAAGCGCTCGAGGTCAAAGGCCATGGGCAGGTCTTGCTGCGGCGGTTCGTGATCATCGGGCGGCTGGTCGTCTTGGAGCTCAGCCGGAGCATGCAGGACGGAGACATAGGTGGCGGCGGATTCGGAGACGATGTCCTTGACCAGACGGTCTAGCAGCTCTGCGCCATTCTTGACTGACAGCTCCGAGTCGGCCGCCAGCTGGACGATGCATTAGCTACTTTCTGTGTGTCGTTGGCGGGGATGCACACCTTGCAGAGCGCGTCGAAGACTTGGTTAAAGTAGACGAGGATCTCGCCCTTGGCCACCTTTGCAATGTTGTACATGCTCTCGCACGCATAGTAGCGAACTCGTGCATCTTGATCGCCGAAGCAGGCCAGCACTGGAGGCACGATTTCTTCGAGATAGCGGGCGACCTCCGGGCCCAGGGCTATTGAGGCTGCAGCCAGCCCAATGAGCCCGCCGTTGCGGGCATGGGGATGGTGGACGGCATACGCATACTCGTTACAGAGCTCATGCACAATCTTGGCTACTCTGTCGTGGTCCTGCGCGTTGAGGGCGTTCCGGATGAGGGCCTCGAGCTCGAGGGCTCCGCTCTTGCGCTTGTCGTAGAGCTTGTCGTTGAGCGCTTTAGTGATGTTGGGATCCATGGTCGACGGTGGACGTGTGCAGGCGCTCTACATGGTGTCGCGGCCCTTCACCGCATTGTGATGTGCTATTTGGCAGGTCCGAGGCGTGGAGAGCGGCAGGCGCGTTGCACAGGTTGCTCCGCCGTGCTTCATCCTGAGGCCAGAACCGCGCGTGAGCCTGCCAACGCACGTCATAGTACCCAGCGGGACGCTAGCTAGACCCCTGCATCAGCTCGTGGGAAGCCGCTGATAGACGAGACATGGCCAAAAGCAACCATGCACCCCAACACCCCATATGAACGCCTGCAGTCTCGAGCACGAGCTGGCCTGCGTTGGTGGCATACATCGACCATCATGGCCCGTACGCCAGCCTGAAGTGATACAGCCACACCAGCGTCCTCAGACGCACGGCCCGTGGTCCTTGGGATAAGACCAGTCCCATTGGTCTGTCGCCTCCCGACCTTCACCTGCTCAAGTCAGGTGCCCCGGCTCGCCATGCAGAAGCTGAAGAAGATTGTGCATCATCGTCGCCGCTCACGGCAAGAGAAAGACATGGACAGAGAACCCGTTGTACCGACCGGGGGCTTCCAGCACTGGGCCGTAGCCTTGTATGTGTTTGCATCCATGGACGGTGGTCCTGATGAACTTGGCTGACAGAACCAGTATCGTTTGTAACTTCAACGTAGATGTAGGGTACGGGTGTGCCAGTTCCGTCTTCCCCAAACTCTTTGCTGAAAGCATTCTAGTCCAGAAATAGAGATACTCTACCCACCAGATGTTCCCTTCAGCACCGCGGATCTGACAGCAATATGTTTCAACAGGTAAAGTTGCTCATGTCTTCGGACGCCAGCTCTAAGACGCCACAGCTTTCCTGAACAGCAGAACACCGAGACGGCTGAAGATCTGGCCTTCAACTTTGCTGTCAGCAATAATTCACCCGACATTAAGCTCAGCTCACCAAACGCGCCTCATGGCAGCGCTGACACATTCTACGGCACATGTGTTTTCCGTCAGGAGTTTGACCATTCCATGAAGAGGAGCTTCAATCAGAGGACGCTTGTTATGATCTCTCACCACAACTTTGCCTCGTTCCACAGCCGTCTCCTCCAGAAGATGACTGAAACAGGCGTCATCAGCAATCCTGTTACGCTCCAGGCAGCTTACAACCAGATGTTTGCATGGCGTCCGCCCAAGGTCGGGAGACACGAACTGCCTTTCCTTGGTTCCATTGTCACACTGGACATCGCGCCTCATCGTTCGTTCCCCCTTCAAGGTCTTCCAGGACCCACGCCGCTGATCTCGGATACCCCCAACTCCATATACGCCTATGAACCGATCGGATCATGGGACAACATCATGCACTTTATGCCATGCATAACGGACCTGTATGTGCTCTACGAGAAGCTCGTCCTATGCGAGAGCATCATCGTCGTCGCCAAATCACCACAACTCGCCAGCGAAGCAGTCTCGTCACTTCTCGATCTGATCTGCCCAGTCCCCTACGCTGGAGTTGTCAAGCCTTACATGACCATGCAAGCCGACTTCAAAAGCATAGGGATCGATGGAGGCACACCACAGTCCTTTATCATCGGCATCACCAACCCCTTCTTACTCAAGCGCATCATAGCAGCAGCAGAAAGCAGTCAACGCATGAGGCCACACATCCTCTACCTCCAAAACTTCGACGGCCCCGTTCCAACCCGCCGGCACCACTCCATCCACCACAAATCCAGCCGCAACGCGCTCCTCGACCTCCCCGGCGGCGGCATAGAAGTCCACACCCCGTCGAAGCGCTTCCTCAAATCCGATCATGCCGTCGTATCACAAACCGAGTCCATGCTCAAACTCGGCGACCAAACCCGCGACATCGGGCCACTCATACGTCGACACTTTGCTGAACTCACCGCGCAATTCGTCGCACCTCTGAATCGCTACCTCGCGACCTCCAACGTCGTCACGCCTAGTGGGAATACGCGCTACGCCAGCTTCTCCATCCCAGAGTTCTTGACGAGTGTGAGCAAGTATGGCACGAGCGTTAAATTCCGGGGCCAGGGACCGATCCAGCGACATAGAGCGCGAGACGGACTGTATGAGAGCTTTTGCAACTCGCCGAATTTCTATTCGTGGTTGGAGATGAAGATGTCGCTTGAGCAGGAAGCATCGGCGGGCTTGCTGAGGGCGGGGGGAGGGCCGTCTTAGTCTCAAGAACAAGGTTCAGCTCGCGGTATATTGCAAGAGGATATGTAAATGTTTGCCATGTGTATAGTTGGCAGGTACAACACAAGTATAGTTTTCAGTTTTGATGATTTCATAATAAATTCCAATGCATTGCTTCGTATTCAAAGGAGGGTATCCATAATGTCGTAACAACTCTACTCGCCCTTGCCCTGCTTTCCATAAAAAGCCTCCTCGCCACCGAGTTCCTTGAGCGCTTGCTCGGACTTCTTCTTCGACGCTTCGCTTGTATCTGGCCCATGGCATTAGTCCCTGAAAGAAAAATCGAGTAGGAAGTAAAGGCGTACTGGGATTGCTCAAGTTGGCCTTGTGGCCCGCCGCCTGGTGGCTCTTATCCTCGACCGAATTGTTGATATTCTGGTCCGCCTCCGAAAGGCCAGCGGCAGTGATGTCCTGGTGGGAGACTTTGTTCGTCGAAGACATGCTTTCTTTCCTGATCGAAATTTCCTGTAACAGGTGATTTGATACGTTTGATATTAGAGTTTGTTTGAAGACTGGAGATGTGGTGTGTGTGTATCGTGACTGGAATCAACGACCATGTCCTGGATTCACTCTTTATATAGCAGGACACCGCTGCAGAATGTCGAGCGAAATCAGGTTGGAGGTTGAGTTGAACATGACATCGTTCACTGCTTGGCGATCTGGTCGTGCATCCCCGTCATACCCGTCATCGCCTTGTCATTTGGCCAGATTCTACTGCTGCGCTTCGCATAGGCGCTATATGACGTTATATGGGGAAGTTAAAAGCGGGGAGGGCTTGCCGTTTCCCGAATAAACAGGGTACGGCGCATGTGGATGCGATGCGATGGGGATCGAGATGAGATGACCGCATGGTAGGGCGGAGCGGGAGCGCTGTGGTTTGGTGGACGGGAGTCGGGCCGGTTTGGTAGGGCGTGTTGAGTGGTTAGTTGGAGTATGTGGTGAGAAGAAGAAAACATGAAGTTGGGAAGTTAGGAAACATGGACAATTGAAGCTGTCTTCGACTGTAAATTCTCTAGTGATATCGTAATGGTAGAGAAGAGTAGTTCGCGGCCTTTATCTTTCTTACTTCCACTCCACACTCCACGTCGCCTCCCCCTTGCGAAACGGCACAACACTCACACCCACCCCATCCTTCTCTAAAAGCTCTACAATCTTCTCCCCTCCTTTCCTCAATACAATTCTCTCCCCGCTAGCATCACCAACCTGGTAAAATCTCCTGCCCCACCCCCCAAAGAAGCCCTCCAACACCTCTTGCGTAATCTCCTCCTCGCGAATAACGCCCCTCTTGACCCCCTTCTCCAACGCATCTAGCACGTATCCCACCGCATATGGCTGCGTAAACACGCCTGCAGCAACTTTGTCCTCGCCCCTCTTCTTTCCGCGATCATGGGGCGCAGAATCAGTGCCTAGGAAGAACTTACCCCCGCTCCTCACCACCGCTTGAAGCAGCGCATCCCGATCCTCAGGGGTCTTGGCAACAGGCTTACAGAAGCAGAATGGGTCACCCGCCCAATCATCAATGATAAGCGATAGATGATGCGCCGTAATGGTTCCGGATACGGAGGGGCCGCACGCGCGCACAGCCTCGAGAGCGGCGGCGGTACTGCAGTGTTCGAGGATGATGCGGAGCTTGGGGAAGCGCTGGTGCAGGGACCTAAAGGTGGGGAGGAAAGCAGGCTCAGCATTGAGGATGGTGATGGCTGAGCTGGAGTTGTTCGATGATGACGGAGCGTGAGAGGGTGTTGAGGGGACTTCGCCGTGGAGGTTAAGGATCATGTTTTGGGCCTCCATTTCGGCGAAGACCGGGTAGAAGAGCTCATAGTCTAGGACGCCGGAGGACGAGTTCTACGGACAGTTTTGTTCATTATTTGGGTCCTGGAAGTGGTGGTGAGGATCGACTTACGGTCGTGACGCCAGCTGGGTACGACTTTACACCTGTGATGCCGGCTTTCTTTGCTTCGCGAATAACCTCAGGCGTAATGGATTCGTGGAGATAGAGTGACATGAGATAGTCGACGTTGGGCTCGATGGCCTTTAGTCTGTCGCGATACTCGAGGCATTGCTTGACTGTCGTGATGGGAGGGACCAAGTTTGGCTGAGAGAGACTTAGAAGAGTACATGAATGACTGATGTGGGGGTGAATAAGAATGTCGTAAACTAAAGGTAAGAAATTCATTTACACTGGTGCAAGGACCTCACTCACCATAACATACACCTGGTTTACACCACCCTTGCGAATCGTCGGCGTAACAAGCTGCGACATTTCGCCGTCACGCAGATGCACATGAGCATCAAACGCCGCAGGCAGCTCGATCTCGTTCAGTTTCGTAAATTCCATGTTCGTGGTCTGGTCCAATGTTTGCGAGTTACCGGAAGTAGAATTTTGGAGGTCGATAACTTATGCGGGGGCCAGCGACGATTGGATGACACTAGTCCGACTTCGGATCATTCTTCTAGGAGATGTGCGCTTCTTCATTGCATGCTTTTTCTTCAAAACAGTGGCTTCACAAGTACAACAGACAATGGCAAGTTAATTGTTGTTACGAAGCGTCATTGGCGTGTTTCTATCAAGTGCACCACGATTCATTCCAGGTGCTCCCGCATTCATGAAATCAACCTGCCTTCTCTCCTCGCGTTGCGTCGACTTCTCTTACACAAGCTAAGCGCATCAATGTCTTTATTATTAGGCATTAGGTAGTATTCCCGTGCACCAACTCCGGTCTCTTGCCCCAGTTTCGCGGTACGAACTTCACTTGCAGTCCTCAATGGCGTGTGTGCCTCATGTCTGTACCTGATTCGCTACTCTTCAAGACCTCAGCCTCACGGTCTTCCACGTCGCTATTGTGTCTTCGTTTTGAGGGTGATGAAAGAGTAGCTGAGGATAGCGATAGCCGGCGTGATTGGATCGTTACGAATTTCAGGCGCCTTTTGACTGTCTCGAACATCGTGGACTGCGAACGAGCGGTTGTAATTTCGTAAATACTCTCCGATGAGATCTCCTTTTTTTGTGAACGGCTGAAAGCAATAGGGATGTCTCTGTTATCATTTGGCAGCTTCGGTCCTGGCCTAGGTCGGCTTGAAGATCCTGCTACAGTGAGAGGACGTTCGTCGCCACCATCCAGCTGTAGAATGGCCGCGACAGTCCCGGAACACTCTCAGGTTGCGTCGCTAAAATGATCTGACTCTTGTTCTATGTCCATGATTAATTCTTGTTCAGCCTTGCTAGCGAGTTCCTGGCGCATGTTCCTCATCACTGTCTCGCGTAATGAGAGTCCCAGGGCGAATGATACCTTGCGATCCACCCCGTTACCAACAATTCTGTACTGCTCAACTCGATTGCCAATGATTGGTTCTCCGTCTAGGACTCCTTGTGTTCGTCTAGCGTCTAAGATCGTAAGAGCTCTAGGCTGGGACCAGTGCACACACGCACCATTGTGGGCGTCTCGACAATTGACAGTTGTTGTTATGGTAGGTACCAATTTATCCTTATCTATGCGTTTGTATCCTCTGCCGTGTTCTCTTCCAGGCTTTTGAAGGTGTTGTGGAATGAGTCCGAGGTTGAAAGCTTCTTTGTAACCGCAGCCTGCAGGTTCAGAGGGAATGCATGCTAATAATGACCGCTCTAGATGGTTTGATGGAACGGATAAGCGGTGATCTGGGTGACGTATACAGGTCTGGATATTTCCGTTGCCAATGTCCGGTAGATTGGCCATGATTGCGCCAGCGGAGATGTGTTGAAATGGGGTCGAGTACCACTCGCGTTGTCCAAAGCGTTCTCCGTTCGGCAGTTTGCCTAAGCTTCTACCAGACACTTCTTTCCATGGCCGGCTGTGAGTGTGGAAAAGCTGTTTCATAGGTTCCAGGCCTGGTGCCGCAATGCTCACAAATACGCGACTTCGGTGCTGAGCGCTCCCGTAGTTGTAGGAGTCCATTATGTATTGAGAGACCTGGTAGCCCATAGAAACTAAGCAGGAGATGAGCTGCGATAGGACGTTTTGATCCTCAAGGCCTTTTCTCCTGTATGCCATACTGACGACGTTTTCAAGAATCGCATATTTAGGATGATACACTTCAACAGCTGAGCAAAAGCTTGTAATATGGGAAGCATGTTCGATAGAAGTTTTGCTAAATATGTCTTGTTGCAGTGTCGAAAAACCTAGAGAGATTAGTAAGAAAGCTTAAGTATCTGAACTCGTACGCGAATACGTACCTGGACAGGGAGAGCCTGCAGCGATGAAGTCCACAGCCCCAGCTAGTGCTATGAAATCGTGTTTAGCTCCTTCAAGAAGCAAATGCATGTAGTCATCGACTGATCCGTAAAAACATTGCAACTTAGATGGGTCTTTCGCATTTGCAATCTGAGTATGGATAGCAGGGGCTTCCATGTCGATGGCATGTTGAAATTCTACCGCACCACCTTCTTCAAGGCCACGGTCTAAATTTCCGCCCCCACTGAACATGCTTAATCCGACCATTGGCGCTACCCCAGAAGGAGCTGCGAAGTCCATGCCCTCATTAAACAGCTCACTGAGCCTCGCGAGGTACACTAAGCAAGGTTTGTCTTTCACATTCGCGACCCCCATCGAGATGGTCCAAAGATCGCCAGCTCCGCCACGATCGTATCCAAATGGCAACTGTCCTTGCTGAAGTTCCCATTTGCGAACGTGGCGCACGTTGCAGTGTCGCTGAATCGCTGACAGTGGCACTCGTATATATTCATCCGTCAGGACGAGCTCGTTCAGAGGTAGGTCCCCTATTCGTCCAGCTTGCTGTGCAAGCTTTGCACAGTCTTGTACCAGTCTTAACAAAATACGAACGGTGGCGTAAGTTAATTCTTTGTTAATGTGGCGAATAACGACCGGTTCCAGAATTTCCTCTTGCTCGATTGTCTTGCTCACGTACACAGTGTCACCTGCTTTATAAGGTGCCGAGGATTTACTTTGTGGCCGTGTCCGACAAGTGCAAGTCTTGTGCTCCTCTTTCAAAGTCACGAAAGCACTGTCATTAGTGATGTACGTCCGTCTTGCGAAATATCCCTTGGAGGGTTTGATAGTCTCTGGCGACCAGTCGACATCGTATCTTCCTTTGACATCCGTTGACAGCAGCTGGGACTCTTGACAATTGCAATTGTCTGAGACGAACAGCTCGTTTTTAAACCTGTACCATGCAGTCCCGATATGCGTGTCGGATGGACGATACATGTGCAGGACAAAAAGCCGTTGGACTCCGTCTCGCAAATTCTCAGTGCTCTGCACATAAGCGAGCCACTCGTCCTTTTCTGCATTTTTCCATTTCTTCAAGTCCCATTCATCTGGTTCAAACGCAACTATGTCTCCCACGTTGATCTGCGACGTCTTGTAGGGCCAACATTGTGGCTTTCTACATGGCATGTTGGGGCCATGCTCAGCAAAACCAAGCTCGACTCTGCGTCGCTGCATTGCTGTCTTGACCTTGTCTGCAATGCTGACTGCACGCAATTGTCTTCCAAAATACATATGCTTAAAGTTTTCGTATACATTTGGGGTTGTGATAGTAAGCTCTGAGACGATGGGTTGCTTCTTAATAGCCTTCAAACCTCCTACCATGCATTCTCCCCATATCGGATGAGCAAGCAGCTTGTTAGAATTTGGGTGGCAGTGTGCCTCCCGAAAGAGTAGATCCCGATATGCGTTGACGTCAACCCGGAAGTCTGCTCGACGCCCGAACTCTTTGTGCCATCTGTGGAAGTACACGTTCTCAGCAAACCGATGAATAAGCCAAGAATGAAAATCTACTCTGAAGCTCCGAAGGCCTACTGAGCATGGCGGCTGTTCTTCGACGTAGTCCAGGACGTGTTTCGCCAATTGAGCCACGCAAATGAATGGGTCATGAAAGCGCCTGTAGGGCCGGCTCGGCCGACCAATTCGGAACCATATATCGTAAGTCACATCGCAGGCGGCCAATTGCGATTGTATATATGTGACAATGTTCGGGCTTTTGTCCTCGCCGTAACCTTCAATTGAGCAGGACTCTACAGGAACTCCTTCGAGGTAGAATTCAACAGCTCCAATGGAGAGGTAACCATCGAAGCTCAACTTGATCGTTGAGTTGTATGTCGGCGTCTCCCAATAGTGAAGGCTCATTAACTCGAAGTCTCTCTCACTCAGTTTGGGGTTTGGTGTCCTGTAGATTTCAAAGTCGTGCAAATCCGCGACCAATACGGGCTTTTGATTCAGGTAGACGTCAGATGAGGTTGGTCCAGTCAGATGGCTTCGCCACTCTCGCTTTAGCATCTGAAGCGCATCATATTCTGTCGTGATATGTGCAGGCGGTATCCAACCAGGCGCGGACGATTTGGCGAAGTCAGGGTCAGAGATTCTAGATTGAGGCTCGCTGGTACTCATGGCCTCGATCTTCCGCTTCTTGGAAACTCGCACGTCGTCGACCGGATTGCGCCGAACCTGATCAAAGTAGGAGCGTCTCATCGCGTCAAGATTAAAGCGCACGCTGAGTAGTTGTTGTAATCACGAGAAGAAGAAACGTGAAGAGAGGAGCGTTGTAGAAGCCAAATTCGCCATCTAGCCTTCTTTCTGTTGAAGCCAAACCCTCGGTGAACATGAGTGTGAATGTTGGTGGTAATACGTGTCCTAGCGACTCATTTGCTGCAGGCAGCACGTTCTTATAGTCACCTCAAATTCGACGGACGGACTGTATGACGTTATTGATCGAATTCCGCGTCGTTGAGGTCTGCGACGCGTGGAGGAAGTCTGTTTGGTGGTTGCAAACGAAGCGGCAAGCTGCAGCAGCGATTACCCATTTGGGACAGGCTGGCCGACGAAGCAGACGACGACGATGGACTTGATCGGGGAGATCATCAATCTGAAGACTGTTGTAGTGAGCTGTTGAAGCAAATTCATGTTTTAAGCAGATAAAGGTGAGGCAGTTGAGGTAAATTTCAATTCATCATCATGCTTGTGACGACTACTAGCAGTTGCGCTCATGAAATCACCTGGATAATTACCATGAACCGACAGGTAAGAGACGGACGATTGTCTGATCTTGGCATTTGTGCATCATGCTGAGAGTCTCAGTAACCAAATTGAACGACTGATTGATTGGACCTACAATATGTCATAGCAATGGGCAGCCGCCCTCTACCTATTCGGTGACCAACCCACGTCATTGTACAAAAGCTGCGAGACAGACACATACACCTGAACGCCTCACCATGAACGCCTTCCGTAGATGCTCCAAGACATTAGTTGTTTTTCGGCGCATAGTCCCAGATATGTTCCGAGTCCCAGCTCTCCGTTTCCTCCTTGCGCGCAACGGGATCGTCGCCACGTTTCTTCGCTTCTTCGCGCAAATTGTCCATGTCGCGATCTATGGCGCCAATTTCGGTCCTCAAGGCATTGATGATCTTCTTCTCCTCCTCGGTGAAATTAGGATCCTTGCCTTCCTTCTTCGCATCGTCCTCGCGGTGGTTGTAGTCGTCCAGCTTGCTCCACAGCTCATTGCGCTTGTCTTGCTTCTCAAAGTAGTCGGCAAACTTTTGGCGTCCGCCAAAGCAGTAGCCGTAGCCGTCGCAATAGCATGAGTTCATCGCAGGACACAGAACCTCGTGGCCGGTGAAAATGTAGTGCCAGATGTATTCAAAGACACGGCCCGAGAACTGATCGTCCATGCCGGTGGTCAGGAGCCACTTGCGGTAGTGCTTGAATCGCTCGATTGGCACTTCGCGTATCCTCTGCCGGGAGACTGCGAACTGGGCGCAGCATATGCCTGAGATGGACGGCGGGATTGGGGCGCCCGGGTGAATCTCCTCCCAAATGGCTCTGCGCCAGTAGATCTCCTCAGGCTTGTGGAAGAAGTCAAAGTCACCACCGGGGCGGTCCATGTGTATCCAGTCAGGGCAGCCGGGATCGTGGTGGCATCGCACGTTCATGTAGCCCATGCGCGCCACGCGCTCGTGGTTGATGCGCTTCACGATCTCGGCGGCGTCGAGGCCCATGAGCATGTTGTTGTGCCAGGCGTGGCGATGTGCGTGCATGAACATGACCGTGTCGGGAAGGTCGTCGTAGTGGTCGATAATGTAGCTGAGGTAGACCTGGCGCGGGCGTTAGCTAGAATGCCCGGTGGAGAGCACCTGCGGCCGTACATACCATAGCCTCGCGGCCCTTGTTCTTGGGGATCTTGTTCTCCGCCTTGGGGTTGTCGACCTCGTAAATGACAAGCGGTGCATCGGGAATCTCCTCCTTCATCCAGCCAATGTCTTCCTTCTCCGTCTTGGGGATGATGATCTTGAAGGTGTAGTTGCTGCCCGGCGGCTTGGGCATGCCATCGGTGAACTTTGGTATTAAGCTAAAGTCGAGCGGATCGCCTTTGAAGGCCGGTGTAGAGACAGTCGTCGGCCGGGGATTCGGTGTCCATGCTCCGCCCGCGGTGGGCAGGTGTATATACCACCATACCAGGCACAGGCAAAGGAAGACGAATACAAAGGGGATGAGGCGGGGGGGCCCCGACAGCATGTTGACGGCGGAGCGAGCGGAGGAGGTCAGGTGTTACTATTCACCACATCGGAGACGGCACAGAAAGGTGTTGGTGGAGTCAGATAATGGCTTCAGCAATGTGGTCATTGTTGGAGGGCGGCCAAGCTAGTGTGCCGTCAGCCTCAACAGTGGAGCGTCGTAACTTTTGGCAGGCCATCCGCGTCACACCTGGACCCAGAACCGACGACCCTTACACGACAACCCCTGCGCCTCGCCTACTAAGAATAATTTACAGCATCTCGACGATGCAATCTCAACGCATTCCTCACATCTTTCGGACGCGCAATGTTGACAGCTGGGCCTTATTTCCGCTCCATTCCTGCTGCTATCTCGCCGAAGTTCTTCGGTAGCATCGTAGACAAAGGAACGAACACGACAAGTTGCTTGTCCGTATTGCATTGGGGTCCGTTTCCTGACGAATAGCCTGCAAGAAGCCCCCAATCCTGAAAGGACAGGGTACGAAGCCCCTGGCCTTGCTCACAATAATCACCATTCATTACCTGCACAAAGAATGCAGCGCATACCCGTTAAGGTCCGGACTCATTCAAATACGCAACACGAATGGGTTAGTATTTGGTCATGAATCGCACATGCCTTCTCACCAAAACCGACCCTCTCCCTTAGCGTGTAGACCTGTAATGCGCTGCAGTATTCTTAGGTGGAGCGCAAACATGAAATAATGTTCAACACGGCGCATCACCAATCACGGGCTTCTTCGTACAGGCGTAAATGCTTCGATCTCATCAAGAATATATGCGGCGCCGATGGCATACAACACTACCGACTTCAGGACGCTGGCCCCTGACAAATACGATGGAAAGCTGTCTGATTTGTCGTACAGCCGCATGAGACAACAAGTCGACATGCAGTGCTATTCGCGCTTCACTCCCACTTTGCCAATACCCCGGAGCCCCCAAATAAAGAGCAGCCCAGTCGCGCAGCTCAATGCGAAGAGATACCAGAACGCTGCTCTGAAGCCATCCATGAGCGCAGCCGGACTCTTTTTATCTTGATATCTTGTCTGCTCCGTGATGGTAGTCGCAATGACACCACTTGTCGCAAGGCCTACGCTTTTACCGATCTGCGCTACGGTGTTGAAGACTCCCCCCGCAAGCCCTTGCGTTCGAGAGGGGAAAACAGATGTAATGACCAAATTCGAGACCGTGAATAAGATGTCGGCGCCAATGGGATTTAGGAAGAGTGCAGGAAATGCACATGCCCAGTATGTCCACTCTGGCTGGATGACGCACATTAATAGTGCACCTACAGTCGTGAAGCCGGCCCCGAGAATAACAGTATAGTCAGCGCGCACTCTGTGGGATATCAGACCCATGGCAATGTTTGCCAAGGCACCAGCGATCGGCGTGGGGAGGAAGCGGACTGAAGTTTGGATCGCAGAGACCTGCTGAACATCCTGGAAGAAGAGAGTCATTTGTGTCTCGATGGCGTTGAACACACCCCAGGTGATGAAGACCCCCACGCATATCACGCTGAAGATTCGATTCCTCCAGAGCGAATTCGGGATGATGGCTGGGCGGCCAAGTCGTTCCTGTCGACCAACCCAGAGGATAAAGGCCGGTATCAAAGCTATCGCCGTAATCAACAGGCCAACGGTGGTTGCTTCACGTATCTTCGAAGTGTCTCCCGAAATCAAGCTACTTGTGTGAGCTCTTAAGACGTGCGGAGCTGAAAGGGCAAACTTACGCAAAACAGTAGGAAAGTAGTGCCAGACATGCGCTACCTAGTAGTATCCCGACCCAGTCGATCTCTGTCCGAAGCCTATAGAGCATCCTTGTCTGCTTATCTGCAAGCCTAGGTAAACCAAAAAACGCAATGGCGAAGATAGCCGTGTTCACAATCGCACAGAGGTGGAAGCCCCATCGCCACCCAATAGTATCAGCAAAGATACCACCCAGCACCAGACCCAGAGAGAAGCCAATCGGTTGACCTCCGCCCATTGAGGCAAAGGCGATATTCCTGCTCTTTCCCACTGGAAATGTGCTCGTAATAATGCTGACTGCAGAAGGTAAGCAGAAGGAAATTGCAACTCCAGCAAAAGCGCGGAACACAATAAGCTGTGTTCCAGTCTGCGACAAACCACACGCCAAGGTAAAGGCAGATTGGAGCACGCAGCCGGTCAGATACATTGGCCTTGAGCCTACGACGTCTGCGACCGAGCCCAACAGGAGAAGCGTACAGCCACATGTCAAGGCATAGATCGAGACGGGCCTGAGAGGTGTCAGCGATGCACCGGTCGTGCTTCAAGACAACGTCACCATAGAAGCACATTTGGTGCGAGCTGCAGGTCCCTCGCCATGGTTGGTAGCGCCACTGCTGTTACACCTGAAAGCATTGAGCTGATTCCAGTGACACAAACCACAGTCACCAAGACGACAGCTGTAGTCTTCTTGCCTGGGGCCTGCAGTTGCTCGATATCGACGACGGTGGATGGCGCAGTGATTGGTTGCACATCGTCATCTTGAGATAGAATACGATTCTCTTTGAAATAGATACTGGTGGGTTGACTAGGCGTTGACGGAATTGGATTAGGCGCGTGCTCCTCCAGTTCGATTGAAGTCGCTGTTCGTGACATGATGTGGTCGAGCGTTAGGACGACAAAGAAAGTGGTGATGGGCAGGTGATGCGGAGGACAAAACTGCTCAAACTCACACACAGCCCAACCTACACTTGTAAAGTATAAGTATAGTTACACACAGATCTTCGCCGGCGGTTCAAAACGACGCCGTCGTCAAGACTACCAAATCATATTCAAAGGCTTTCTCGGCCGACGCCCTACGGTGACACGTCGAGCGATCCTTCGCTGCTATCTCAGACCTTTGCGGGTGACGATTGGTCAGAAGTATGACGAATTAGTCATGACTAGGGTAAAAGACCTGGCAATCAATATCAGGTCAACACCTGCATGGTGTATTGTCTTGAAGCACGGGAAATTATCCGACGGTATACATCCACGACGGTTCGGAGTTCAGCCACACTTGATGGTACACTTATCGATAAGCAGCCACACATGTGGCTGCGGACCTCCGAGACTTGACACCTTTCGAATACTGAGTTGAAACCACAAACTAGAGACCTGACAAGTCGGTCCTGTCTGTAGGTACGCTTGATGCGTTAGCTTTCACTTTTGTCTTCACGCTACATCTCCCTGGAGTCCGTGACTTTCTGGCCCCAAGCGTAATGCTACACGTTGCACGTTCTTGAACCGCTGCTACTTCTCACAACGCGCAATCATACTTGATTCGAAACATATCACAAGGCTTCACATGACCTTGTAGAAGCTCCAAACGCATCCCTCAGCCATGCGGGTTCCAGCTTCATTACTGGGTGCGCGGAGCTTGTTCGTGCTTAGTGCATTTCACCATCTCGGTGCGCAAGCAAGTCCAAGCATCAACGTGGCACTGAGAGCTTCTTTCAATCCTGCACCATACTTGGTAGAGTTATTGTACCTTCACCTCAGTGCCATTGGAAGTTTCTCAGCTAATTTTGTCCAGAGAGACCGCCGCGGAAGAGAACGCGACTGCATACTACCCCATCCTCGATCGCGTATCACAAGGCTATTTCGAGCAGCATGCCACCGAACAAGAGCTCTATGCGGCTTTTCTAGATCTTCTTCACAATGACGGACATATTACAGAGCCTGCAGCTCTCGCCTCCTTCGAGTTTGCACTCTCAGTCCGCTCTGCTGCACCACGGATAGAAGCACACTATCAGTTTTACAAGACATCAGTTGAGCCCTCATTGGCTGCAGAACAGACAAGCGTATGCGATCTGTGGGTTTCTTTTGGGGGAAAGCAATACTGTGCTCCCCAACTAGATGAGCCTTTTGGCGACATCGAAAGCGAACGGTATGCTCAAAAGGCCGTAGCGAAGTACGAAACTGACACGCCGCAGCACATACGAGTTGCCCTTCGACCGCACACTGGGCAACACATCTGCACTCCCTGCAATACTATATGCCGATATCACCGCGCCACAATTTAAGACATGGCACAACACGCTGTCAGGAACAGCGAAGGCGGGCAAGACATCGTATCGAGTTCGGCACAAACCCTCTCATAAGGCTTCGAATGCACCGCTATTCGTGAATGGATATGGTGTCGAGCTCCAATTGAAGCGGACGGACTACATAGTTATCGACGACCGGCAAAAGGAAGAAGGTCAGGCACCGCTGCGCTCCGACCTTGACGAGGGCGAAGAGGTCGCGGATCTCAAACCATTGTCGAAAGACGAAGTCTCAGATCTTGGTATTAAAGCGGCCAGCTTCGTCATGAAGAGCGACCAGCCAATGGACACGCTTCTTAAGCTTGTTCAGGACTTTCCCAAATACTCCTCGATCATTGCTAGCCACAATGTATCTGATAGCTTCCTCGAGGAACATACGAATAACCGCGAGTTGCTTCTCCCTACAGGTATGAACATGATTTGGATCAACGGTATCCAGATCCCAACGCGAGACGTCAACCCGTATTCTTTGCTCGCACATCTCCGTCGCGAAAGAAGTTTAATTAATGGCATCCGGAGCCAAGGCCTTTCAGCTCCCGATGTCATTGCCCTGCTCTCGCATGATGCTATCAGCGCAACTCAAACAGAAGATGAACCACAGCGATACGACTTCAGAGATGAGAGTGAGGGTGGCAATGTCATCATCTTCATGAACAACATCGAAAAAGACTCTCGCTACGAGTCTTGGCCGAGTGAACTTCGAGCAGTAAGATTCATTTTTATAACCGACTTAACTACATGCTGATAGTGTCATTTAGCTGCTGCAAAGAACCTACCCCGGTCAACTTCCGGCTGTCCGTCGCGACATTCACAACGCAATCGTTCCCATCGATTTCACATCCGCCGATGATGTTTCCTCTGTTGTTGACACCATCATGAGCCTTATCAAACGCGGCATCCCTTTACGTTGGGGTGTAGTCCCACAGATTCTGACTGAAGATGCTTTGCAGCAGGCCAAGGTCGTGTATTACTTGCAGGATGCTTATGGGCTCTCCGCGGTGACGAAGTATCTTCAGACTGTGAGTGTATTCAAAATATAATATGCACAGTGACTAACGTGTCATGGTAGTCTCTTGAGGGCAAAAAGATCGCGAAGGCTGACAAAGCTGCTTTTGATTCTACTATCAGCAATAGCAAGCTGCGCAATGAACGCGAGGCTCTAGAGTTTGACGATGTGTTGAAGTCTGAGCAAGTACAACAGCGCGTGGATAATGCGAAGCGATATCTCAATCGACTTGCGGCAGATGTCCCGAATGCTCCAGTATTCGTCAATGGCGTTCCAATCGCTCAAACAGAAGAGTGGCTGTCTGCTCTCAGTCAACGTATAGGAATGGATCTTCGTCTCATTCAGAAGGGTGTTTTTGAAGGCATCTTTAACGACGAGAGTTGGGTACCACAGTATTTCCTGTTTGAGGCCGCTACAAGACGTAATCCACTGATCGTTCCCGAGAACGAGAAGCATATCACTCTTGTCAACATGGCTGAGTTTGAGGAAAAGCATGGCGCAGTTTTCAGCGAGATGCCGCGAGTCAAGGCCGCCGACTCCGCGGCGAAGAGCGATTGGGCGCACGTCACAGTGTTGGCCGACTTCGACTCCCCTTCCGGGCTTATTCTCCTCAAATCTGCCGTTGCATACCGTGAGGAGCATCCCAATGTCGAGCTTGTCTTAATTCATAATTCGCACTCGCACTCTGGGAGTCTCTCGGAGGCTCTGTTGAAAGACGTTGCTGATAGAGAACTTACGATTGAGACGTTAACCAAACTTGTGGGTCAACACGACCAATCGACTCCCGCAGCAGAGGATGTGCTGGATCTCTGGGACAGTGCTGCTCCCATTCTCGAAGCCTTCAACATGAAGCCGCGCCAGCAGGCACTTGTCGTCAATGGTCGTCACGTGGGTCCCATCCCAGATGCACAGGTGTTTTCAAAGGACGATATCGAGACATTGATGACGTATGAAAGCACCAAGCGCATGCAACCACTTGGCAAAGCCCTTTCAGAGTTAGAACTGACCTCGAAGCTCGCGGCTCCATTTGACATTGCCAAGATTCAATCACTCGTTGCTCTCTCCTCAATATCCGATGTCCCAGCAGGCATCTTCGAGTCAGCTTCGACCATACGCATGAGCACTTTCAATAACTGGACCGCTGAGCACACCGCAATCGTCAGGGGAGAGCGCGAGAACGCAGTTTTCCAAATCGTAGCATCCGTTGACCCAGCTACGGAGCTGGCACAGAAATGGGTCCCGATCCTGAAGACGTTGAGCGATATGAATGGTGTCTATCTGAAGCTTTATTTGAATCCCAAGCAGATGCTACAAGAACTTCCAGTCAAGCGCTTCTACAGGTATCTGCTTGATGCGCGACCAACCTTCAACGAAGATGGATCTGCTAGCAATCTGGAAGCTCATTTCTCTGGTATTCCCAAGGAAGCTCTGCTTAACCTTGGTATGGACGTTCCACCTTCATGGCTTGTTGCACCAGAGGAGTCGAAACACGACTTGGACAACATCAAACTTAGTACTCTGCCTGCTGGAACTGACATCAATGCTGTCTATGGTCTTGAGAGCATTCTGATTGAAGGACATTCACGCGACACCACAAACGGTGATCAACCACCAAGTGGTGCCGAGGTGGTTCTCGCGACTGAGAAGGACCCGCACTACGCCGACACTATTATCATGGCCAATCTGGGCTATTTCCAATTCAAGACAAACCCAGGCTTCTACAATATCAAGCTCAAGAGTGGCCGATCTCAAGATATCTTCAGCCTCGACAGTGCAGGCCCCAAGGGCTGGGCACCACAAA